>CM039122.1:61867296-62523413 GCA_022036555.1 Microstegium vimineum
CCATCCTCTTCTACTCTGGCCTCTCTTCCTCGACCATCAACAAGTGTGTGTGCCTCCCGCTGCCCCCTACTCCCCCCCCTCGCGCACCCATCCTCCGCCCAAGAAGGCCTCATCGGCAGCCACACGGAGCCATGCGGCTACCGTTGTCTTCTCCTGGCCTCATCCTCTCCTCAATGACAGTTAGAGGTGGGGTTTCAACCCTATTTCGTCTAACGTGCCTCCTCCTCAGGAAGGTGCCTCCCATCATCATTTCTTTGGCCCTAGACGACGTGGCCTCCTGGCTTGAAGGCGATGTCAATGCAACCCACTGATTGTGTGTGCCCCTATCTCTCTAGCGTCGGCTCCATCTCTGGCGACGAACTCCTTAGGCAGGCGCTAGAGATGGAGGCTTGCTGACATATTGGTCTCGAATGACGCCCATTGACTCTAGTTTTTTTTTTCATAAGCCACATGTATTGAAACAAAAAACTTTTGGCTTTCTTATAGTCCGCTGCAGTTTTTACAAAAAGCTACAACTCAACCAAACGCACCCTATGAACCAGTAGTGGTAACTGGTTGCTCTAATCTCGAGGTAAATTCAATATTATGGTAAGATTTGATACACACACACATTATATATATATATAATAAATTCCAATTAAATGAAGATCTATAATTAACTACTGTATTAAAGTACAAAAAATATTCCTCCATGATACATTGTCTCTATTGCTACCACTTATGTTTTCTTGGTCTATCGTCTCTACTGCCACAGCTACCACTGCTCTTCATCCATCACTTCTATCCTTGTCGCTCAGCTCCTAGTCCTCTTTAGCCCTGGGCAAAAAAAACCAAGAATCGAAAACCGAACCGAAAGAACCGGAACCGAAAAAATCGGTTCCAAATTGGTTCTCAGTTCCAAGGAACCGAATTAACTACGGTTATTTCGGTTCTCCACCTCGGTTAACCAAACTAACCGAAAAGACCGAAGTGGCCCAATAACACATGTAGCCCAGGCCCATTAAGCAAGCTAAGGTGTATATATATATTCAGAAACCCTAGGATTCCCTTTCCCTCCCCACTCAGCCGTCGTCTCTATCCTCCAGTCCTCCCTTCGTGGCTCCGTCTGGCTCGGCGGCTCCCAATACAGGGGCGGCGCGCCGGCGCCTCCTTCTCTCGCTCCCAGTCTCTCCTCCTCCTCCCGGTGTCTCCTCCCCCTTCCTCCTCCCAGTCTCTCCTTCCTGCTTGGCTCCGCCCGACCGTCCCCCCGGGCTCCGGCGCCGACGGGCTCCGGCTCCCCAGGCCCCCCACGGCGCGGCGCCCGACCTCCGGGCGTGGCAGACTGACGGCCCGGTCGCAGGCCCCTACGACATTGTGCGCGGCAGCACAGCTCCTGCCTCCCCATCGGCACAGCAACGACAGCAGCAAGGCTCCCATCGGCAGCCGCCCGGCAAGGCTCCCCATCTGCTAGGGCGAGCAGCATTGTTTTTCTTATTTTTTTCTCTTTTTTTCTTTTTTTTCTTGGCACAAAACTGTGTTGAAAAAGAGGTTCGGTTATTTCGGTTTAGAACCAAAACCGAACCGAAAGAACCGATAACCGAAGTGCTCGGTTCTGAGAAATTGTAGGAACCGAACGGTTCTTGTTTTGTGAGAACCGAAGTTTGCGCGACACCGAGGAACCGAACCGATCGGTTCGGTTAGAACCGAATGCCCAGAGCGAGTCCTCTTCTTTCATTTATTTATTGGGTTGTCATTTCTCACTTTCTTTGAAGTTACAAAATCTAACAAGATAGCTAGCTAATTATGGGCCTTAGGACCACACATATATACGTTCTGTAGCAACACTGCGATTATGCTTGTTAGTTTATAGTAAAGTTTGTTATGAACGACGTATAGGAATATGAAGTAAAGAATCAAACCATAGAGGAGACACACGATTTAACGTGGAAAACCCCTTCGATGTGAAGGGGAAAAACCACGGGCACTAGCCAGCAACAATCTCACTATATCTCAAGAGTTTGGGTTACACGCCTATGGCGGCTTACAAGAGAATCAAGTCTCCACGAAACCCTAGCAAGGGTATATACCGCTCCGTCAGAAGCCCGACCTATATCCTGGAGTGAATTTGGAACAACTCCAACAAAGTTCAGTTCGTTGTCATAAAGCATTTGTTTTCCTATCAAGAGATTTAGTCTTTTAATTTGTACTAGAGTTGCCGGAGTAATCAAGGATTGAGACATAAAGATATCCCCCACTACTTGTGTACAAAGTGAGATATGCATGGTTCTAACAACTATCTAAAGTTGTACTTTGCCTTTGCCTTTTTATTAATTATTGTCTATAAATATCACGAAACATTTGTAAAAAAAAGGAAAAGCAAATGAGAAAAAGATAAGAGGAGCACTATACAGAAGAAAATAAAGGCAGGACTTCCCTGGGCAGTATATATGCAGCAACTGTAGATGTAGCAGTGGGGGTCTGGTGTTATTCTGGAGAAGAGAGGTGAATGTGATGGTCAAAAGCTTATCAAAATATCATATTGATGCCTTGGTGAAAGAAGAGGATGGAAAAATTTGGAGGCTAACCGGAGTGTATGGAGAACCAAAGGCAGATGAGAAGGGAAAAACTTGGAGATTACTCAGATTTTTGAATAATTAGTAGAAAAGACCATGGCTTTGTTTTGGAGATTTCAATGAAATTTTATTTGGGTATGAAAAGGAAGGTGTACAACCTAGGGCTGAAATATGCATGGAACGATTCAGGGAAGTTTTGGAAGACTATGGGCTTGTGGATCTGGGTTTCATTGGTGACATTTACACTTGGAGAAATCACCACCATAATGCCAGGAGCTATATTAAAGAGAGATTGGATAGGGTTGTTGCTTGTGGGGAATGGAGAGGTATGTTCCCACTGGCCCAAGTTACCAATGGAGATCCACAACACTCAGACCATCGGCCACTAATCATTGACTGTGGAGCAAGGGAAGGTTACTATGATGGCGTTTGAGATATATCTCCTAAATTTGAAGCCAAATGGTTGGATGAAGAAGATTGCTTTAATAAGGTGGAAAGTGCATGGAAAGAAGCATTGGAGGAGGGAGATGTTGAGATGCTGCAGATTCAAAAGAAAATCCTTGGACATCTACATATCTGGGATAGGAATGTACTTGGGGATTTGGAAAAGAGGATCAGTAAGACTAAGAGGGATCTAGAGTGCTGCAGAAGGGGAAGGGTAACTCAAGAAAATGTGAAACGGGAGCAGGTGCTGCGTTATAAACCGGAGAGATTGCAAAATCAGCATGGCATCTATTGGAAACAAAGGGCTCATTCCACATGGCTAACAAAAGGAGACCGAAATACAAATTTTTTCCATGCATGTGCTTCTGAAAAAAGGAGGAGGAATTATATTAAATGCTTGAAGGGTGATGGTGGCGAAGTGGTGGCAGGGTCAATATTAAAATCCTTCATTGCTAACGATTATAGAAACCTTTTTTCCTCCCATGCAGGTCACAGATTTGAAGAGGCACTTTGCTGTGTGGAGAGGAGGGTCTCAAGATCAATGAATGAGACCTTACTCAAAACATTTACAGGGGAAGAAATTGTGGAGGCTCTAAGGAGCATCGGGGATTTGAAAGCCCCAGGCCCAGATGGTATTCCCTTGATATTCTACAAGAAATTTTGGTCCTTGTTTGGTGACAAAGTGAAGAAAGAAGTCTTGAATGTGCTGAATGGAGGTCCTATGCCACAAGGCTGGAACGACACCATCATCGTACTTATCCCCAAGGTAAAAACTCTGAAACACATAAAGGACATGCGTCCTATAAGTTTATGCAATGTGCTTTATAAATTGATATCTAAAGTTATTGCAAACCGTATGAAAAAAATCTTGCCGGATATTATTTCACCATCACAAAGTGCATTTGTACCGGGGAGGTTAATCACTGATAATGTCCTGTTGGCATATGAGATGACCCATTATATAAGAAACAAAAGAAATGCTAGAGATAATTATGCAGCCATTAAGCTGGATATGAGCAAAGCCTATGACAGGGTTAAGTGGCAATTCCTAGAGAGAATCATGGCAAAATGGGGTTTGCAAAAAAGTGGATTGATTTGATAATGAAATGTGTATCCTCTGTTTCTTACCGGGTTAAATAAATGGGGATGAAGAATCATGGCCCTAGTTGGTTTCGGTGATTAACGACAATTAGAGATTATTATGGCTAACGTGTGTTTTGCAGAGGCTATGCGTAGCCTAGCCATTGTGATCAAGGAGAATGGGCTCTAAAGGTCATCACTTAGCCCCCAAGATGGATATCGTTTCGGTTGTTAAGGAGACATGATGAAAACCCTAGAATGATAGGCTAAGTGCCATAAGGAGATGAAGGGCACTTAGAATTAGATAGGGCTTCTCTTTTTACCTTTGACCGTACTATTAAGAGGGGTTGAGACTAGTAGCTTGACTTAGGAAAGCTTCATGTTTAGGTGTGGTGCACACTTGACTTCCTTAGCTCTAAGCAAGCCTATGGTGACCGTAAGATAGCCTAGAACAACTTCCATTTTCATCGCGACGAAAAACGGAGTTGTCAAAATCTTTTTCTGGGCGACGGACGCTCCTGGCAGGGGCGCCGGACGCTGTCCGACACGTCGGACAAAGGCGCCGGACGCTGGGTGGTTGAGTCCACATCATCCGTCGGCCTTCCAGAGAGGTTGTTTTCTGGCTAAGTTTTTCAGGGTGCGTCGGACGCTGTCCGTCGGCCAGGCGTCGGACGCTGGGAAGAGCGTCCGTCGACCTTCCAGAGAGGGTGTTTTCAAACCCTAGCCAGATTTCAGCGTCGGACGCTGTGGCTGAGCGTCCGTCGCCCAGTGACGTAGCGTCCGTCGCTGGGAACAGTGTGTCAGAACTAGCCGTTAGACTGAGGCGTCGGACCGTCCGTCGCCTAGGCGTCGGAGCGTCCGTCGCCTCAATTATGAACAGAAACTAGCCGTTGGGCATGCGACGGAGCGTCCGTCGCCTAGTCGACGGAGCGTCCGTCGCAAACTTAAAATGCCAGCCCGAGGCAGTTTTCAGAAGGTCTATTTATAGCCCCTCCCACTTTTCTCCCACCTTGCCTTTTGCTCATTTGAGTTGCTGAGTTCGTTGAGAAGGTTGGGAAGAGAGCAAGAGCCCTAGAGAGAGAGAGTGATTCGCGAATCCATCCATCCTCCCTCTAGTTCATCCAAGAGTTCAAGTGTGCATCCTCTAGTTGTGAAGCTTGAGTGAGTCAAGCGAAGATCGAGGCTTGTTACTCTTGGTGATCGACATCACCTAGACGGTCCGGTGGTGCTCGGAGGAAGGTGATCGCCGGAAGATTGTCGGCGGCCCTTCTCCATCGACGTTGTGATCGGTTGTGGGCGATTCACCGAGCCGGAGTGGCGAAGAATCAGCCCGTAGAGAGCACTCATCCCTTGCGCGGGATTGAGGGGGAGCTATACCTTGCGAGGTGCTCCAACGAGGACTAGGGGGGAGTGTCGACTCCTCGATACCTCGGCAAAATATCGCCGTGTCAAGCATCCCTTTCCCTAGCTCTTTATTACCGTATTACTTTCCGCACTTGTCTTTCAATTCATACTAGAATTGTGTAGGAAGTTTTCGCTTTCTCTTGCCTTGTTACCGCTTTCTAGCTAGGACACACAAGCGGTAGGCACTAGGGGGTTAATTGGCTCTTTATAGGTTTAATTCTTGTTTAGAAATTAAAAGAGCCCAATTCACCCCCCTCTTGGGCATCTTGATCCTTTCAATTGGTATCAGAGCAAGGTTGCTCTAAATTAGGTTTCACCGCCTAGAGCAAGATGTCCCATGGGGATGGACCACCTCCCATGTTCGATGGAGACAACTTTCCGTATTGGAAAGTTCGTATGGAGGCCTATTTAGAGGCCGTTGACGTGGGCGTGCTCAAAGTCGCCACAAAGGGAGGTACTCTTTTCGCGGAGGACCTCAACTTTGAGAAGCACAATGCCAAGGTAAAGAACATACTCTTTTGTGGCACAGCAAGGATGTCTTCAACCGAGTGCGTAATGCCAAAGATGCATTTGAGTTGTGGACCACTATTTGTGCACTTCACGAAGGCACAAAGAGTGAGCGTGAAGAACGCTATCACTTGGTTATGGCTACGCTCAATTCTTTCTCTATGCATGCAAATGAAAATGCAAATGAAATGTACTCACGACTAAATATTATTGTAGAGTAATTGAATGGGCTCGGTCTCAACCAAATGGAACCGGCCGATGTGGTATGCAAGATTCTTTGTGTCTTGCCCATTGAGAAGTATGGCCACATCGTCACGGTGCTTCACCAAGGAGATCTCTCCGCCGCTACACCAACACAAATTTTGGGCAAGATCAATGCCCATGAGATGTACATGAAGATTGGTGATAGTGGCTCATCTTCCTCCTCCAAGAAGAAAGAAAAAGAGAAGGAGGAAAAGAAGGACTTGGCTCTCAAGGCATCCTCGTCGGAGAAGCACAAGATGCAAGTCATGTATGAGAGCACAAGCGATGATGATGATGATGATGATCTCGCTCTCATGGTGAAGAAAACAACCAAGATGTTGAAGAAGATAAGCAAGAATGGAGTCAAGTTTGACTCAAAGAAGAAGAAATTATTTACAAGCTCTTCAAGAAAGCCCCTCTCCAAGATGGATTGCTACAATTGTGGCAAACTTGGACACTTAGCTCATGCTTGCCCCGAAGAAAAGAAAGACAAGTACAAGAACAAGAAAGCTAACAACAAGTTCAAGTACAACAAGGGCAACAAGGTTGAGTCAAGTGATGAGGAGAAGAAGGATGACAAGCCATTCAAGAAGAAGAAGAACTTCAACTTCCACAAGAAGAAGAAGAATGGCAAAGCCTACATTGTTGGTGATTGGCTCACCGACATTGAAGACTCAAGTGACTCATCCGGAGATGAAAGTGAAGAAGAAAAGGTGGCCGCTTTGGTGATTGGTTCATCTACTCCACCGCCACCCCCTCCGTCATCTCCGGGCTCATCCTCTACACACCTATGCCTCATGGCTAAAGGTGACAAAAAGGTACAAAAAGAGGATAGTGATGATGAGGCTAGCTCTAGTGATGATAGTGAAGATGAGTTTGAGGCACCTTCCTATGATGAGCTAATTGAAATTTGCAATAAATACACTAAGCTCATTAGGAAGTATAAAGGCAAAAGTGAATCACTAGAGAAAGCAAATGGTAACTTGCATGCTAAGCTTGATGACTTGACTAGTGCTAATGATGAATTGAAGCTTGAGAACAAATCTCTCTCATCTAGCACTAGGGAGCTCAAAGCCTCACTCAAGCAAGTAAATGAGAAACATGATAAGCTTGAAAGGTCAACACAAGAGCTCCAATCAAGGTACAACTTGCTAAAAGATGACTACAACCAAGTTAAAAATGAACATGGCACACTTGTGATAGCTAATGAATTGCTTTCAAATGATCTTGCTACACATGTTGCTATTAACCCGGTTGTTAAGTGTGATATAGCTACTTCTTGTGAGGACTTGCTTGATGAAGTTGCTAGTGAGCAAAATGCTAAGTGCAAGGGCAAGAAGGTAGTTGAGGCCGACAAGCATGATGACTATGTGAAGTTGAGGCAAGAAAACTCCAAGCTCAAGGAAGATCTAATCAACCTCAAGGCAAGCAAGCCACTCACTACCAAGTCGGCCAAACAAGATGACAAAGATGCAATGATCTTGATCAAGTCTCTCAAAGAGGAAAATGCCAAGCTCAAGGTTGAGAAGGTCAAGCTTACAAGTGGATTGGAGAAGTTCACCAAGGGCCACAATCTTCAAAGTGAGCTCTTGATGAACACAATCATGAAGACCGACAAGACCGGCATTGGGTTCAAGGAGAACCAAATCATGAAGGCCAAGGTCAAGATAGAAGCCAAGAATTATTACAAGAACAAGGCCATGAAAAGCAACTATGACACACCAAAGCCCAAACCCAAGAAGTGCTTTGGATGTGGTCAAGAGGGTCACTTTCAATTCCAATGCAAGACTCCACCTCCCAAGACCTTGCCCAAGCACATAAGGCCTTTCACTCATGATGCACACTTCATCATCAACAAGGACTCCAAGGGTAGACCTCAAGTTATATTTCTCGGTCCAAAGATGAAGAACAAGCTCAAAGTGCTATGGGTTGCTAAGGAGTTGGTGGACAAGGCTATGGGACCTCGCCAAGTGTGGGTTCCCAAACAACAAGCTTAACTCCAAGTTGCTTGTGTGTAGGTGAACTACAAGACCGGTGGAAGTCATTGGGTGATTGATAGTGGATGCACTCAACATATGACCGGTGACTCCCGGATGTTCACCACACTTGAGAAAGATTGTGAAGGGCAAGACAAGATTACCTTTGGGGACAATTCAAAAGGCAAAGTGCAAGGTCTAGGCAAAGTGGCAATCTCAAATGATCAATCAATATCAAATGTCTTGCTAGTACAATCATTGAGCTTCAACTTGCTATCGGTGGGACAACTATGTGATCTTGGTTTCCAATGTCTCTTCACTCCAAATGAGGTAGTTGTGTCCAAGATTGAAGATTCATCATTGATATTCAAAGGGTTTCGGCACAACAATCTCTACCTAGTGGACTTCACCTCAAATGAAGCTAGTTTGCAAACATGTCTTTTCTCCAAGAGTTCTTTGGGTTGGCTATGGCATAGAAGATTAGCACATGTGGGAATGTCAACTTTGAAGAAGCTTGTCAAGAAGGAATTGGTTAAAGGTGTGAAGGATGTGGTGTTTGAGAAAGATAAACTTTGTAGTGCATGTCAAGCCGGCAAGCAAGTAGCAAACACTCATCCAACCAAAGCTTTCATGTCAACCTCAAGAGTTCTAGAGCTACTCCACATGGATCTATTTGGACCTACCACCTTGCTAGCCTTGGCGGCAATCTCTTTTGCTTGGTGGTAGTTGATGACTACTCTAGATACACTTGGGTGTTCTTTCTTCAAGATAAGGGAGAAACTCAATCAATATTCAAGAAGTTTGCAACTAGAGCCCAAAATGAGTTTGATGTGAAGATCAAGAAGATAAGAAGTGACAATGGGACCAAGTTTGTAAACACCAAGATTGAAGACTATTGTGATGAAGTTGGAATCAAGCATGAAGTATCCGCCACATATACTCCTCAACAAAATGGTGTAGTAGAGAGGAAGAACCGGACACTTATCACACTTGCAAGATCAATGCTTGATGAATACAACACCCCCGAGAAGTTTTGGGCCGAAGCAATCAACACCGCATGCTATGCGGCCAACCGGCTATTTATCCAAAGGCTTCTCAAGAAGACCCCTTATGAGCTTGTGAATGGAAAGAAACCGGATATATCCTTTTTCCGAGTGTTTGGTTGCAAAGTGTACATCTACAAGAAGTGCCAACACTTGGGCAAGTTTCAAAGAAGATGTGACATTGGTTTCTTAGTTGGGTATTCACTTAAATCCAAGGCATACCGTGTATTTAACAAAGCCACCGGCTTAGTTGAAGAAACATATGACTTGGAGTTTGATGAAACTAATGGCTCTCAAGAAGAGCATGAAAATCTTGATGATGAAGGTAATGAACCCTTGAGGGAGGCAATGAAGAACATGCCAATTGGTGCTATCAACCCACAAGAGGTGGAAGAAGTTGAAGATGAAGCGAATCAAGATCCTTCTCCACCTCACACGCCTCAAGTTGATGAAGAAGATCAAGTGAGGGAAGCTCAAGAAGACACTCACATCCCTCAAGATCAAGCCGAGGCCGAAGCAAGCAATGTTGAAGCTCCGCAACCTCCTCCTCAAGAGATCAATAGAAGATCTACACCTATGCTTCAAGCACATCCTCAAGACCTCATCATAGGGAGTCCATCAAGGGGGGTAACAACTCGATCCAAACTTGCTTCTTATGTTGAACATCACTCTTTTGTTTCCTTTGTTGAGCCTTCTAGTGTGGAGGATGCACTTGCGGATCCGGATTGGGTGAACGCCATGCACGAAGAGTTGAACAACTTCACCCGGAACGAAGTGTGGACACTAGTAGAAAAGCCCAAAGGAGCAAGAATCATTGGCACCAAGTGGGTGTTTAGGAACAAGCAAGATGATCAAGGCGTGGTTGTGAGAAACAAGGCAAGATTGGTGGCAAAGGGATTCTCCCAAGTTGAAGGCTTGGATTTTGGGGAGACCTTTGCACCGGTTGCAAGACTAGAAGCCATTCGTATCCTTTTGGCATATGCTTCACACCATAAAATGAAACTCTTTCAAATGGATGTGAAGAGTGCCTTTCTTAATGGTTTCATTAATGAACTTGTTTTTGTCTCACAACCTCTCGGGTTTGAAGACCTAAATTGTCCTAATCATGTGTATAGGTTGTCCAAGGCACTCTATGGATTGAAGCAAGCTCCAAGAGCTTGGTATGAGAGGCTAAGGGACTTCCTACTCAAGAAGGGCTTCAAGATCGGGAAAGTGGATACCACACTCTTCACCAAGGTGCTAGATGGAGAAATCTTTGTTTGCCAAGTATATGTCGATGACATTATATTTGGGTCAACAAACCAAGGTCATAGCAAGGAATTTGGTGCATTGATGTCCAAGGAGTTCGAGATGTCGATGATTGGTGAGCTAACCTTCTTCCTAGGCTTCCAAGTGAAGAAATTGAGGGAGGGCACCTTCATATCTCAAGAGAAGTACACTTATGATGTGCTCAAGAAATTCAAGATGGAGGATTGCAAGCCAATCAAGACCCCAATGCCTACTAATGGGCATCTCGATCTCAATGAGGGAGGTAAACCGATCGACCAAACTCTATATCGTTCTATGATTGGTAGTTTACTTTACCTCACCGCTTCTAGGCCGAATATCATGTTTAGTGTGTGTATGTGTGCTAGGTTTCAAGCAAACCCTAAGGAGTCGCATCTTTGTGCGGTTAAAAGAATCCTTAGGTACTTAAGGCACACCCCTAGCATGGGTCTTTGGTATCCCAAAGGAGCTCCCTTCCAACTAGTTGGCTATTCCGATTCGGATTACGCCGGGTGTAAGGTTGATAGGAAGAGTACCTCCGGCGGGTGCCACATGCTAGGAAGATCACTTGTTTCTTGGTCCTCAAAGAAGCAAAATAGTGTGGCATTGTCAACCGCCGAGGCGGAATACATTGCCATGGGAGCAAGTTGTGCACAAATCTTATATATGACCCAAACACTCTTTGATTACGGCATGTTTTTAAAAGAAGTTCCACTCTTGTGTGATAATGAAAGCACCGTAAAGCTTGCAAACAACCCGGTTCAACACTCTCGCACCAAGCACATAGATATTCGCCATCACTTTCTTAGAGATCATGTGGCTAGAAAAGATATAACACTAGTTGGAGTTAAGAGCGAAGAGCAATTGGCGGATATCTTCACTAAACCACTCGATGAAACAACCTTTTGTACGTTGAGAAGCGAGTTAAATGTGCTTGATCACTCTAATTTCACTAAAAGATGATCTTGTGTGAACCTTGCATTCATTTGTAATATAACATGTTTAATATGGTAATGCACATAGGCTTGGCTAACGCAGTTAAGATAACCGCCCTCAAAGCGTGTGACAAAGCTTAACCGCGGTTTAAACTTGCAAGCAACCTAGATTCACCTTTCGAATTGCATAAGCATATGCATGTGTGTTGTTTGCCCTCTCTTTTTCGGTTAAGTTTCTTGAGCATCCTCTATGATAGTCCACTTAGGGGGAGCATTCCAAGCTCAAATCACTTCTCTACCCCTATTGTGGCCATATGATGACTCCTTGGCGCTTCCATTCGAATATTTTGAGCTAAAAACTAAATTTAAGCCTATGGCAAAATAATTGAAAATGAGTGTTTGAGAGATGGTTCTCATATCAAGTCCAATCAAGTGTTATTTGGATCTTATTGGGATTGGAACTTGGTTGGGAGAAAGACGCAAAAAGAAAATTTGAAAAATTCCGTTTTTAAGGCGTCGGACGCTGCCGACGGACGCTCGGTGTCAATTGCCTCAGCGTCCGTCGCGATCGTCCAGAGATTAACCTTGCCCGCAAAAAGGGCGACGGACGCTCTCCCAAGCGTCCGTCGCGGAGCGTCCGTCGCAGTCAATGCGGCTGGGCGTTCCAAATCGGCTCTGGAAGCCCGACGGACGATGCCGTCGGACGCTCCCCGAGCGTCCGGCGCATGCCGACGGAGCGTCCGTCGCGAACTAAACGGCGAAATTTTTTTTGGAAAAACCCCCGTCTCTCCTGTTTCGATCTCAGTTCGCCGCACTGATCTCCAAACCCTAACCTCCGCCGTTCAGCGCCGCCGTGCCTCCCTGCGCCGCCACCTGCCCTGAGCCACCGTGGATCTTCTCCCTGCGACACCCAGCTCCTTCCCTAGCGCCGCCTGCACCCGCGCCACTCCTCCCTGCACTGCCCTGCGCCGCCGTGGCCCTTTTCTGCGCCTCTGCTCCTAGCCGCAGTGCAGAGCTCCGTGCCCGGCGTTCTCAGAGCTCCCCTTCGATTCCCTGCTCTAACCCACCGAGCAGGAGTCCCGCTAGGTCGAGGACCTCTCCTTGTCGGAGGTCGGTTGATCCCTTAGGGTGCAAAGGTGAAACTCCATTTCATTATTGATCCTTTCAGTCAATCTTCCAAATTTGCAAATCACCTTGACATTTCCTTTCCCTGCCCTAATTCATCTTCTCTCTATCTTGATTAGAGTACGGTTTGAGGGCTGCGAATTGTGGATTGCGATTGATCAGGGAAACTCTCTTCCTTTTTCTCTCCTTTTTGGACAGAGGCTCGAGGTATGGCAGTGGATATCGCGTTTCTTTTCTTTCCTTATTTCATGCCTCTATAGACCCACTTTCCTTTTAGCTATATGCTTATGGTTCTTATGTATATCTCTATCCTTTCCGACGAGCAGGGTCAGTTGGTCAGTTGATCAGAGGATCAGACAGTGGGTAGTGACAGATAACTCGGGGCAAAGCCCGCGAGTACGGATCGAGGCAAAGCCTCGCGAGGACAGTCCAGGGCCGGCGTGCCACTCTTTCAGCTATTTGGTTCTGAGGTTTGTCAGTGGTTTCAGGGGCAGTTGAGTCAGTGCTGCTGTGGTTTGATTGTTAAAGTTTCCTGTCAGTGAGTTGATTGCTAGAGTTTGGGAAATGGCAAGGACGAAGAATGTAGGTCCCGTTCCCGGCAGTGGTGGAGACCCTCCACCTCCACCACGTCCACCCACTGACCGCGGGAAGGGCAAACAGAAGGTTATCTCGAGGAAGCGCAAGAGGCCGGCCATGGATCCGGATTTAGTAGCCGCTCTTGCAGTAGCAGAGGCAGCTGAGAGAGCTAAGCGAGGAGGACGTCGCGCCGGCTTGAGGCTCTCACCTCGCCATGGAGCGCGTCGTGAGTCCCCTCCACCTCCAGTGTCAGAGCCCGTCGAGGCTACAAAGGCACCAGCTACAGAGCCAGTCCCAGCGACTGAGCCGACAGAGGCCGCGGGCCATTCTACTATTGGAGAGCTGATGAGCCGTCGAGTCACTCGTTCCCGAGGCTCAGGTGCACCACCTAGCCCTCCAAGACCCAGACTCCCAGACCCAGTGAGGCACCAGGTCAGGACACTTACAGCGAAGCAAGTCCAGCTGCTTCGGTTTGTCGATTTCCAGTCTTGGTTCCCACCTCAGAGGGACCCCCGTGCCGGACGAGAGTTCTATACCACAGTGCACGAGGACTTCTACCGAGCGTATGTTGACACCGATGCTCCTCTTAGGGCCCACAGGGTGTGCCCAGCTACTCAGATTAAGGGGATCGGCGGTCCAGAGATCCTGCAGCATCTCCAGTACATCCAGGGATTGACAGATCTGATGGGTCGCTCAGGGGCATATCAGAAGGAGTGGGTCTATCAGTTCTACGCCTCCCTGTGGATCTCACCTGATCACGAGTTCCTCCACTTCGCCTATCAGGGACGTGACTTCAGGGTTACAGCTGCCAGGTTCCGAGAGCTCTTTCACCTCGGATCTTCACCTACCAGGATCCACAGTCTCTGCTATGGGGATCAGGAGGCCCCTCGCCGACCTCACGATGGCATAGTGCCATCCACAGACTTTGTCAGTCCGTGCTTTCAGCAGCCGTTCACTGAGGGTTCGAGTCGGACGCCACGTGACCTCACTCCTTTGGCTCGGATCCTCCACGAGGTTCTCAGACGGACTATTCTACCCAGGATTGGAGCCAGGGATACTATCACTCGACTTCAGCTTTGGCTCCTAGCTCACATTGTCTGGAAAGAGCAGTTCGATCTATGGGATCTGATAGTGAGCGAGCTCGAGGACATCATAGCTGCTGGGTTCAAATGTCATTGGCAGCTACAGTTCGCACATTGGATCTCTTACTTGGTAGTTGCCAAGACTGGGTCAGGGGTTATGAGAGTCACCCTCACGAGGTCAGCTACAGAGTTTCCTGTCTATTCGATGAGCCAGCTTGTGGCCCATGGGCAGCTACCTCGCCCCAGCAGAGCTTACAGACCAGGCACGAGACAGGCCGGAGTGCCACCACAGTCAGCCGAGGTCACCGATGCGACAGTTGAGCAGATTGCTCAGGCAGAGCTGGCAGACTTGGACGCCGAGATAGATACAGTTGCAGAGACAGTATTTAGAGAGGATCTCGACTCCGACAGCTCTGACGAGGACTACCAGCCGGTGCACGAGTATACACCTATGACACATGACCACGAGGTTGGTGGGTCAGGCACAGCTGCAGCAGCTCCAGCTCCAGGCTCCAGTTCTTCAGAGGCTACCCTGCTCACTATACTCTCGAGGATGCAGGAGGAGCAGTCTCGCCAGGCAGAGGAGCAGAGACGACAGGCTGCAGACCTACGGAGACTCACTGAGCAGCAGCTGGCAGCTCAGGCTCAGACACAGGCTAGGAAGGATGAGTTCCAGCGCCAGTTCCTAGCCTATCAGCTACAGCAGGCAGAGATCCAGAAGACTCAGACTCTTTTACTTGAGCGTCTTCTGGCCTCTAGCTCCGGGCAGACCTCCACTCCACATTTTCAGTTGCCCGCAGTGTCTCAGCAGCAGCAGTTCACCTCTCCTCTACCACAGCCTCCAGTAGTTGTGGTGCCCACTCCAGCGTTACCGTCCGGAGGACAGCAGAGTCAGGCACCAGCTACGCCTCCTTTCCAGCCAGCAGCTTCTCCAGAGTATCAGACTCCGAGGACCCAGGTATCCTCTTGGATAGCTTCACCCGGAGAGTTCCAGACGGGATTCACCCCTACCCGGGGAACCACTCTAGCAGAGGCCTCGCGAGATCTGTCAGCTTCATATCTTGAGATCACGGGAGAAGACTCATCAGGAGCACCTCAGCAGGTCACACCAGCTCCAGCGACTGCAGTGGATCCTCCGGCGACAGGCACTCACCAGTCCTCTGTTGCATCGTCGGAGATCGCACCTGAGCAGTCGGCACAGACAGTCACCACACCTCCAGCTGCCGTTCAGACGGATGCCATATCTCTAGCAGATGAGGTTACAGTGGCAGTGTCCTCTCCTGGTCAGACTCAGCCTGCAGAGGTTGCAGCGGCAGTGTCCCTAGTGGCACTAGCAGTGACTACGTCCCCCTCGCCTCGAGTTTTCACTCGTCGGGCCCCCAGGCCCGCTACTACTGAGGCAGGACCGTCAGAGGCACCAGCAGAGTCTCAGCGACAGTCAGTTGAGACCGCAGCTCCAGAGGTGCCAGTGACAGCTTCATAGGCCACCCCAGTTGCACCTACACCAGCAGAGACCGTGTCAGATGAGTCAGACGAGTCCGATCTTCAGGACTTCATCATGCTGGATCGCCGAGCTGCCGCTACTTCGCCTTCTTCTCCAGCCCCAGACTCTTAGTTTTTGGTGCTAGACGCCAAAGGGGGAGAGAGGGTCGAGTATAGAGATAGGGGGAGGGATTTGGATTTTTGAATGTTTTTTTCCCCGTACTCTTTCTTCATGTCTTTCTCTTATGCATTTGTCTATATGCGTGGTGTGATGATTGTTGATGTATATATGGTTGCATGTGACAAACTCTTGTGTTTCTCTAATATATCTTGTGAGTTGTTTCATGTTCATGATATGTCTCATTGCCTAACGACATTTGAGCTTCCGCGTTTTACTCCGATACATCCTTTGATAATATCATGAGGTACTGCTTTCTCATTCATATCCATAAGTACCATGTTTTGTGATTTGGCTTGGGTGAGCAAGTGTACTTCATTACCTGTTTACTAACCCTTGCTCAACCATTCCAAGTCACCCTCGATTCTTAACCAAAACTCTTATCCATACTCGAGGTTCTATTGTCGTCAATCACCAAAAAGGGGGAGATTGAAGAATCATGGCCCTAGTTGGTTTCGGTGATTAACGACAATTAGATATTATTATGGCTAACGTGTGTTTTGCAGAGGCTATGCGTAGCCTAGCCATTGTGATCAAGGAGAATGGGCTCTAAAGGTCATCACTTAGCCCCCAAGATGGATATCGTTTCGGTTGTTAAGGAGACATGATGAAAACCCTAGAATGATAGGCTAAGTGCCATAAGGAGATGAAGGGCACTTAGAATTAGATAGGGCTTCTCTTTTTACCTTTGACCGTACTATTAAGAGGGGTTGAGACTAGTAGCTTGACTTAGGAAAGCTTCATGTTTAGGTGTGGTGCACACTTGACTTCCTTAGCTCTAAGCAAGCCTATGGTGACCGTAAGATAGCCTAGAACAACTTCCATTTTCATCGCGATGAAAAACGGAGTTGTCAAAATCTTTTTCTGGGCGACGGACGCTCCTGGCAGGGGCGCCGGACGCTGTCCGACGCGTCGAACAAAGGCGCCGGACGCTGGGTGGTTGAGTCCACATCGTCCGTCGGCCTTCCAAAGAGGTTGTTTTCTGGCTAAGTTTTTCAGGGTGCGTCGGACGCTGTCCGTCGGCCAGGCGTCGGACGCTGGGAAGAGCGTCCGTCGACCTTCCAGAGAGGGTGTTTTCAAACCCTAGCCAGATTTCAGCGTCGGACGCTGTGGCTGAGCGTCCGTCGCCCAGTGACGTAGCGTCCGTCGCTGGGAACAGTGTGTCAGAACTAGCCGTTAGACTGAGGCGTCGGACCGTCCGTCGCCTAGGCGTCGGAGCGTCCGTCGCCTCAATTATGAACAGAAACTAGCCGTTGGGCATGCGACGGACCGTCCGTCGCCTAGTCGACGGAGCGTCCGTCGCAAACTTAAAATGCCAGCCCGAGGCAGTTTTCAGAAGGTCTATTTATAGCCCCTCCCACTTTTCTCCCACCTTGCCTTTTGCTCATTTGAGTTGCTGAGTTCGTTGAGAAGGTTGGGAAGAGAGAAAGAGCCCTAGAGAGAGAGAGTGATTCGCGAATCCATCTATCCTCCCTCTAGTTCATCCAAGAGTTCAAGTGTGCATCCTCTAGTTGTGAAGCTTGAGTGAGTCAAGCGAAGATCGAGGCTTGTTACTCTTGGTGATCGACATCACCTAGACGGTCCGGTGGTGCTCGGAGGAAGGTGATCGCCGGATGATTGTCGGCGGCCCTTCTCCATCGACGTTGTGATCGGTTGTGGGCGATTCACCGAGCCGGAGTGGCGAAGAATCAGCCCGTAGAGAGCACTCATCCCTTGCGCGGGATTGAGGGGGAGCTATACCTTGCGAGGTGCTCCAACGAGGACTAGGGGGGAGTGTCGACTCCTCGATACCTCGGCAAAATATCGCCGTGTCAAGCATCCCTTTCCCTAGCTCTTTATTACCGCATTACTTTCCGCACTTGTCTTTCAATTCATACTAGAATTGTGTAGGAAGTTTTCGCTTTCTCTTACCTTGTTACCGCTTTCTAGCTAGGACACACAAGCGGTAGGCACTAGGGGGTTAATTGGCTCTTTATAGGTTTAATTCTTGTTTAGAAATTAAAAAGAGCTCAATTCACCCCCCCCCCTCTTGGGCATCTTGATCCTTTCAGGGGAGTATACTGAAACTTTCACACCTCAGCGGGGCCTCCGGCAAGGAGATCCCCTCTCTCCTTATTGTTTATTTTATGCGCTGAAGGTCTCTCGGCACTTCTTAATAAAGCACAAAGAGATGTCCTCCTTGAGGGCATACGTATATGTCCGGGTGCTCCATATGTCAGTCACTTATTCTTTGCTGATGACACTTTGATGCTTATTAAAGCAACATGCCTAAGTGCTAACTGTTTGCAGCAGGTCTTGGAATTATATGGAGATGTTTCTGGACAGATGGTGAATAAAGAGAAAACATCAATCATGTTCAGTCCTAACACTTCGCCTCATGTGAAGGACCTAGTCTTGAATGAGTTGGGTGTCCAGTACATAGCCAATAATGAAAAATACCTTGGATTGCCGGTCTATATCGGAAAATCAAAAAAGAGAATGTTCGAGTATATCAAGCAAAAGATATGGGCCAAAATTCTAGGATGGCAGGAGAAACTTCTATCGAAGGCCGGGAAAGAAATCATGATAAAGGTTGTGGCCCAAGCTATCCCGACTTACGCCATGTCCTGTTTCGACTTAACAAAAGGGCTATGTGATGACATATCAAGTATGATTGGGCGATATTGGTGGAGCCAACAGGACAAAGTAAACAAAATCCACTGGGTAAGTTGGGAAAAGATGACTAGACCAAAGAAGAAAGACGGTTTGGGTTATAGAGACCTGCATGTTTTTAACATGGCGATACTTGCCCGACAAGCTTGGAGGCTCTTAGTGTGCCCAAATACATTATGTGCACAGGTCTTATGTGCTCGATATTTCTCATCAGGGAGCATATTGGATGCTACGCCAAAAGGAAGAATCTCTTACACATGGAGGAGTGTCCTTAAGGGGTCCAACTTCTAAAAAAAGGGCTGATCTGGAGAGTTGGAAATGGTAATTCAATTGATATATGGACTGACCCATGGATCCCTCGAGGCGACACGAGGAGAGTTATCACTCCAAAGGGAACAACTCTCGTCCAAAAAGTTTCTGAATTGATCAATCCGGTTACTGAAGACTGAGATGAACAGCTTGTGCGGGATATATTTTTTGAAGAGGATGCAAACATTATCCTATCCCTTCCAGTTTCAGCTCAAATGGAAGACTTCCCGGCCTGGCACCCAGATCCAAACGGATTATTTTCTGTCAAGTCAGCATACGCACTTGGCATAAAAATTCGAGACCACCAAAATAATGACGACGTTTCTGCTTCTAGTGTTAACAATGGTGGCTTCGATTGGTCGAAAATTTGGAAGCTTGATGTTGCAAATAAGATTAAGATGTTTGTTTGGCGTATGGCTCATAATTCTCTGCAAGTTAAAATGAATATTGTTAGAAGGGGAGTGGTACTTGATACTCGATGTCCAGTCTGCTGGAGATTCGATGAAGATCCAGGTCACATCTTTTTCAAATGCAAGGAGGCAAGGCTTTGTTGGAGGCTCCTAAATATGGAAGAAAAAAGGATTGAGTTAATGGCGCAAACCTCTGCTCGGGCAGTCTTGGAACATATTTGGAGTTTTGATGCTGACTGTCAAAGCAAGATTATTATTTTTATGTGGTGTTGGTGGTCGGCGCGCAATAAAATCAATGCAGGGGAAAAGACAAAAAAGGCTCAACAAATAATCAGTGATGTATTTTTTCATTTGCAGGCATGGAGGGATGCAGTCAACTCTGAAAAAAATGTTGCAACACCAGTTTGCAAACAAAAATGACGACCACCACCTGAAGATGTCTATAAGATTAATTGTGATGTGTCTTATAGTCCATGCTCACACAAATTTGGATGGGGTTTTGTTATAAAAAACCATTTGGGTAATGTTGTAGCTGCAGGTAGTGGATCAGCAGATTTTATGATGTCTGCACAACACGTTGAAGCTCTTGCCTGCATGAAAGGTCTGGAGTTTGCATCTGTCCTTGGGATAACAAGAGTCATAGTAGAAACTGATGCTGCTCTTGTAGCAAAAATGCTATCTAATCCTACTCTTGACAGATCAGTTCTAGGCCCTCTAATAGAAGAGATTAAATGTCTAATGTATAGTAGTTTCTCATAATGTTCTGTCTCTCATGTTTCCAGACTATGTAATGTTGTTGCCGATACTCTGGCGGCCATGGATCTTAACTGTAATAATGATCCTCGGCTTTGGCGAGACCAAATGCCAGACTTTGTAACTTCGTTGCTGTCCAGTGACTTAGCTGGACCAAGTGTTTAATGGAACGTTTGTTAAAAAAAAAAAAATCGGTGCGTTGCTGCTGAACTGCAGCAGTCTGAGTTGTTTGTTCGGTGGTTGCTGGACCGCATGCTCCTGCCATGGCCATCACTGCCATCCAACTCACAAAAATAAGCGTATTTCCATCGTCACTAAAAAAAAATCTGGAACTTGTCACATTGACATGCATCGATATATGTACTCACATGTACAGTTTGGATAATATTTCTGGACTGGATGGATGGGTTTTTCTGGATTGAGTTTTACATTACATCCCAATAATTTTACATAAATATGATGTCCCTAGTTTTTTTAAAAAAAATCGAGTGGCCAAAATACCTTTTTGAGTCGATATTTTCACGTTCCTACTCACGGTATATATGGTTAAATATTTTTTTTAGTACCATCTTTGTCCCATGAGAACACAACTGGACTACCTCGCTAGCTCCTTCGTTAAATAATACTATATAATCTTTCCTTTATATTATGTATTAATTTGCTGAAAAATACTTTTGAAGTAGTGCTGATGAATAGGACCCTTAAAAAATTACTCTCTCTAGCTCTGGTCCAGCCAGCGTCATTTTAATTGGTTAACTGATGACATCCACATACACCTTTGAAGTTTGAACTGGCCTGTATCTAACATAGTTCCTTCTCGGCATTTTTTACGAGATCGACAGGTACAAGAATATTTTTTTTATGTTTTTCAGGACACAAAGGAAAATAAAGTTATATGAAACTTTTTATTTTTTTTTCTTTGTCGAACTATATATTTCCCTAGTATATGTATGTACTAGCTATAGGTCATGAACTTGATTGCGTGCATGGATGCATGAGATTTTATTTATAATTCCATCAGTTCAATAATTGCATAGTTTGGCTCTAGCTATTACACTCATGCATCGTATGTGGAGTATATGTTGCATCTTAATTATCCTAGTGAAAAGAATCGGAAAGGAAGGGAGACAAGTAGCCACCTGAAATTAAAGAAGATGCCTTGCATTCTAATTAAATTGCAGATGAGGTTCTTCTAGGCTAACCAAAAATATTCAGAGTCAATTGACTAGACACATATACAGACTATAAGAAATAAAGGGGCTTGTAGTACTCATTGTCAGTTAGCTTTAGCCGAATGGAAGCAAGAAAGCAATTGCATGCTCCTAGGTAGCTAGGCAAAAGGATTCCAAACAAGAGTAGCAAAGTTGCTTCATAAAAAAAAGAGTAGCAAAGTTAGGACACACAGAATTATGCACAATGCATGCGTGCGTGCGTAGGATTAGTCGCACCAAAAGCAACACTCAAGTCATCGGTGACTAGTAGCAGGAGAGGAGAGAAGGGGAAAAAACCTTAAAAGCTGCAAAACCCTAATCAATGACTCAAGGGCTATATAAGTGAGTTTTATGTTGAAGCGGAGGATACAAAAGAGAAGCAGATTGTAAGATTATAGTCGACTGGAGCATAAACGCTCTGAGAAACTTTGTGTGCAAAAAAAACAGATAGTTCATATATTAATGATGAAGTATTTCATATGAACTGTATTTTATATTATTAGCTATTCTCTAATCTACCATCTAAAAGATATCTCAACTGTGAATAGCTGATACACAGAAAAATACTATTTTCTATGATATAAACAAGTACCATTTAATATTTCACATTAAATTTATTTGGAGATCAATAGAAATGGTGACACTATTTTTTTTATAAAAAAAACTAGTTCAACTTAGAATTGATCGACTCTAAAAGTACCAAAATATATATTAGAGAGTACATCGGTGTAGCCCTACAATAAAGAAATCACGGGTCATGAATCATGATGCCAACCACTGGAATATCTACTCCGGTCAGTACGAGGAGGAGGAAATTAAAGGGGAAACTAGGAGAAGCTCTACTGCTGATTGAGCCATGTAGCGGTTGAGTTCAGGTGCATGATTGCATATCTAGCTACTTGGTCTCTCTGTCTGTGTACCCACAAAGGGTAAAATTTAGGAGAGCGTTTAAGCATAGGACTACCTATATCTTAGGGTCCACATACTTGACGAGTGGTAAAAATTTGACCGAGAGGAGGTTTTATTTGGGTTTTTTAAAAAAAACATTGTTTATTTGAAGAACTATTATGATGTGTGTTATATAAATATATAATAACAAGGAATAGTTTTTCCAACACTACTTTAATAATAAATGTACAATGGTAGATCAATCAAAAGGACTAAAGTTCTAGATCTACTACTTAAAAAATATCTAGCTTAACTACGTGGGATAGAAGGTGAGATGCTTTGTTAGCTAGATTGTTAGTGCACGTGAGCCGATGCAATTGTCGTGTCATATTTATCAGTGTCCTTTCGATACAATCGTGTTAGGTTTTGTCAAAAGAGAAATGGTCTGTTCGTGATCGTTTCGGTGGCTGATAAGTCAACTGATGCCGTTTTTTTCCTCTGTGAGAGAAAAAACACTGTTTCGGTGGCTGATAAGCCGGCTAAAAAGCCAAGCGAACAGGACGTGAATGTGGTGACTTATGCTAGGATGCGTGAACATCTATGTCTTCTAGATGGCTGATTCTCAAGAAGGCTAAAAATACGATGACTCTACCTATGTTGTTGTTCCCTCATGGACAACATATCTACTATGTATTATAATAAATATAATAAGGAATAGTTTTAAACTAGTGCTTTAATAACAGTGTACAATAGTAGATCAATCAAAAGGACTAAAATTCTAGATCTAGTCAAACACAATATCATCATACTACAATCGTCGACGGGATGGCAACCTACTGCTGAAAGAATGCACTATGCCCCTACTCAATTAATGTAAGTGGGATCAAACATACACTGAGATGCTTAGCTAGCTAGACTGTTGGCGCACGTGAGCCGATGCGGTTGTCGTGCCATATTTTTTAGTGTCCTTTCGATACAATCGTGTCAGATGGTTTTCTTTTTATTTTGTCACTATAGAACCATAGAATGTTGAAGCTCTCACTAGGACATTGATGTGAACATCTATGTTCCCTACACGACTGAATACTTGAGATGAGGACTATAAACACGATGAACTAGTCTAATTAGGATGTCATTTTCCATAGATAATATATATAATCGTACCCCGGTACTATTCATGCCAAATATATGAGAAACAATCACATTTTCAAAAAAATAAATAAAAGGCATAGCTGAATTTAAGTGCTGGCTAGATAAATGCACCATGGTAAGAGACCGAGGTGGTTATAGACTCATGACATATTTGAGCTTGTAGTATGGAAGTCATTTTATTTAGTTGAAGCAGCGGGAGAGAATGGTAGAGGAGAATGATGAAGAAAACGGACGGGGATTGACAAAAAAAATATTTTTGAGAGAAAAAGAGGGAATTTTCAGTCCAGAAAGATAAGAAAGTCTTGAAAGTGTGATGTTGATGGCGTGGTGGTGGGCCCGAGTGCCTGTGATGTGGGCAACAACCTAGTACCCGCTCTCATTGAGCCCAATACAGGCGGGGCCCAGCGGAGCCCAAACTCTCACGCGTCACCACCACTCGTTTTCGCTACCGCGTACTCAGCCAATTAGAGCCTCCCGCTTGTTTTATTCTCTTTTCTAATCACTCACTCCTACTGACTTTTCAAAAGAGTGCTGGTATGGTATGTATACCTACCCCCATCTCTCAGTCCTCTCTGAAAACAACACTGTTTTTTTTTCTTTTGTGGCACTCACTACTCCCAAGCTATAACGCTATTTTCTTTCCATATATAATTTGTTATTACTTTTCAACACATTGAAATTAAATAAAAGCACAACATGTATAATACAAGCTTATTATTTGGTACGTAGGCGGTTTGGATCAGTACAACCGAGAGCGCCTGTTTGGCACGGTCCAACAATAACTTCTATTGATAAACCAGATGAGCCATATCAAACACTCTAAGAGAACCATTTTCTAGTAAACAGTAGAGGAGCTCGAACCGCAAATAGTGGCTCCTCCTCAAGTGTTTTAGCTCATCTGGATGAGCACTTGACAAAGAACCCTGCCAAACGGAACCAAATCTCATCGTCTCTCTCTCTCTCTCTTTTTCATGATTAGAAATCAATCCTAGACTGAAACTTTGTTCCAAATTAAATCCACTTCTAAATATTGACCTCCCCCCCCCCCTACCCCCCTAAGCCACCAGCAATTGTTGTCAATCATACTTTTGGAAGCCGCACCCGCATTAACTCCTATAGCAAACAAGTGGGGTTTAGTTGAGTGTAGTAGTAATTTTTCTTTTATTAAAAACTAGTGCTAGACATAAGAGGTCTCCATATGTAGTATACTATTTTTTACATACTCCCTCCGTATCATATTTAGATGTTGTTTTGGACAAGCTTTGGATCAAAGATTGGAAATATAAATCATCGATAACTTTAAAATTGTTGAGATTGCAAATGTAAAAATTATATGAATAGATTTATCTTGAAAATACTTTAATAAAAGTATACACATTATTATTCTATACATATTTTTATAAAAACAAGAGGTCAAAGTTGTCTTTGGGAGACCATGTCGCTATCCTCAACGTCATCTAGATATGATACGGAGGGAGTATCTATCCTAACTCAAACATGTTTGAACATAATTATAAAAAAACTGTGTAGTTTAACACTATGTGATATTTATTATATTGTGGAAGTATTTTTATAGTAATTTAAGAATATAAATCTTGTGTTGTTTACGTATACATATTTTTAAAATTATTGATTAAAGATAGAAATATTTAATTTAGGATAAAAATAATATGAAAACAGAGGCAGTACTAGCTTGTTCTAAACTTCCTAGAAGTCGATTTAGTCATGGACGGAGGGATAGTATTGCTTTAATAATTAGTAATAGATTGCATCTATGCGAGGTTAAGACTTCACTACTAATGAATTATATTCAAAAGAAAATATAATTGGTATAAAGCCCCATTCATTTTTTATAAGAAGAAAAAATAAATATTTTGTAACAAAATCTCTTACCCTCCATTTTATTACTCAGTTACATCGTGCGTGCGTGAAAACCTCAGCGGCCATGGATTTTTGCAAGTATATAGAAACAGAGCTAGGGAGCATCAGTACAGAGTACTACAGACGGCGGCAGTAATTTTAGGACGCGTTTGATCTGAATCATGATGGGGCTATGGATGGACTATAGCGCCTGCCAGTGTGTCTCCTCCAAACGCATGTAGTACACTCCTATTCAGCCTGCCCCCTTCTTGTGATGGATTGGATTCCCATCGTACTTTTTATGTTTTTTTTTACCATGGACAAGCTAGTAATTAACCCGATGAATCACGCATATATAGCTCATCAAAAGAGTATCTTACGAGACACGGAGTTTAAGGAGTTCATCACTAGACCAAAATTTTAGGTGACCAAAACTTTAGTCCCATACCATCAAATAGGTGGACTAATTTTCAGTCGGATCCAACTAGTTGTTAGTCCCTCTTGATAGTCCATATATATCTAAATAGCATAGGACTAACTTCAGTCATCTAAACTTAAGTCACCTAAATTTTAGTTGTACTAATAACTAGTTTACATGATCCAAACAAACAACCCCTGAGAGCATCTCCAGAAACTTTTGTATAATTTACATGCTAAACCAATGACTATAGCAAGTTAAGTCACGACATCAATTCATCTTCCTCTCCAATACCTTCTTGTATGAATCGTAAACAAAAAAAAGTCCCACATATTATTTTGTGCGGCAATTCCAGGACTGCACGACGTCCCTATCACGCAATCAGGCATCATCGACCGCTTCTCACACTGCCTCGATCAACAGTGAGTTTGATCGGTTCCACTCATTGGATCTTTACTAGTAATATTCAACCAAGTTAAAAAATCACACCCTCAAGCTTACTATTTTTTTTTCAGATTGGGCCTTGTGAGGAATGGATTATTGGCAAGAAGCCCATAGCTTCAAGGGGTGCATTGGTAGGGTCCGGAATACTATGACTCACGCCAAAATCAACACAAAATGGGGAGCAACAGGAGCGGATGACGTGGAAATCACATGTATGTATGGAGATTCTATGGAGTGTGGAAAGTTATGAGTTGGAGAGGAGATTCAACTTCTTGTTTTTGAGTAGTTGGTTTATCAAATTATTGGATTGAGTTTTTTTTTTGCCAAAAAATCAAATAGTGAGTTCATTTACCAAATTCCTAGAGATGCTCTTATATTGGTTTAGTTGAAGGTGCCCTGGGTACAATGCATGTGCATGATTATTATTTGTATATTGTTCTATGCACTGAGTGGTAGGATAATTTAGAAATAGTATGATTCTTGATGTAAATTTATCTTCTATGTTTTAAGGAGTGCATTATTGAAAATTGTTGCATATGGACTTATTTATTTTTCCCAAGGAAAGTTGAAAAAACACCATTGTTTTGAGAGAAAAAAATGTTAGGTACTCTTAAAAATGCTCTTATATATGGTAACTATTATCATGACATGTCTACACCCTCTTGGCCTCTCTTCTCTTGTTAGTTGCAATGCCGTACACGTAGGTGGCATGCATGGCATTGTACGTACGTGCCAGTTGATCGGAGCCAGAATACGGGCAGTACGTACGTACGTGCATGCGTGCTACCTAGGGAGCAGGTGGTACTAGCTAGCTGCCATGCACCTGTACCATGTACCACCATCACCATGCATATATCACATCACATGGATATGCATGGATGATTATTGGGGATCGGTGTACGTATTCTCGATCGATCAATCATTCGTGGTCACGCATGTCTCATGAAAACACTGGAATTCTGTAGCACTTGCACTTTTGTTTGTATTTGGTGTTTAGATGTAAATTTTTTTGAAATTCTGATACCGTAATATTTTTGTTTGTATTTGATAATTATTGTTCAACCATAAATTAACTAGGTTTAATTTAAAAGATTCGTCTCGCAATTATAGATAAAATGTACAATTAGTTATGTCTTTTTGTCTATATTTAATATTTCATAGATGCGTGTAAAGATTTGATGTGACAAAAAATCTTGTAAAGTTTTGAAATTTTGAGTGCATCTTACTTAACCGAAAAATACACTGAACAGTGCAACCGATGGATTGATGCAAAAGTAGCTACACCACCCTCCAGTCCTACTAGTTAGCTACCAACTGTAGTACGTATGGTGCATATGCGTGCACGTGTAGTAGATATTCGTTCCCAAGCAAGTAAGTAATTCCTAGCTATATAGTCTGGTCCGGATTAAAACGTGTTTTAAGGACACCCTGCCCTCTGCACATGCATTACTACTACTGTTGTGCACTATTTAGACTTCATTACAATTTAGACTGCTGCTTCGAATGAACTCATCACAACTCAACTGGTTAGGTTCCACTAGTAGAAAAAAATCTCTATGGCAACGGTGACCTAAAATTTTTACAGGCAGTTTCCGTTACCAAACGCCTGTGAAAATAAATCGCCGAGCTCGACTCTTCAACCGCCTGTGAAAACCAATTTTTACAGGCGGTTTCCTTAAGAAACCCGCATGTAGAAATCGATTTCTACATGCGGTTTCTTTAAGAAATCCACTATAAGAAATCGATTCAGTATAGAATATGAGGAGGGCGAGCGGAATGTGGACACAAGTGACATATAGATGGAGTGGTAGAGGAGTTTATTCACGAGGTTGAGGTCTTAGGTTTGAACCACTGTGAGCGCAGCATAGGCAAGCATATTTCTTTTTTGATTTTTGGACAGTCATTTTTACATGCGGAACCGCATGTAGAAATCACCCATTTTTATTTTTACTGTCCCCTCCCACAGGCGGTTCAAAAAAATGCTTGTACAAATGCGTTTCGAACCGCCTGTGTAGCGCTCGTTTGTACTAGTGTTCTTTAACCTATACATCCAAGAGTTTAAGGTTTAAGTTCCCAACTTGATACCAATGAAGAAATTCCTAACTAAGTTATACATGATTCAATTAGTATAGAAATTTTACTACAATTTAAACATATAATAATTAGCTTATCATAAAAATTTTGTCACAATTGGACCATAGAAATGGCACCTACGAATTATTCTAATTAATTACACAAACATATAGATCCAGAGCTACAATAAAAAATGTTATACTAAAACATATCATATTATATATTCGATATATATATATATATATATATATCCACTCATTTGGAGTCTCACAAAATTGGATTTTTTTTCTTTCTATTTTATGATTTGTTACTATGATTATTTAAAGATTCGGCCAAAATAAATAAAAAAGAAAAAGATACAATCGCCACCACTGTAGCAGAACCATACTCCCTCTGTTTTAATTTATAATTTATTTTACTTTTTTTACTCCAACTTTGACCACTCATCTTATTCAAAAAAATTGTGCAAACATAATTTAAGTCATTCATGTAGACTATTTATTAAATAATAAGTAAGTCACACTAAAAGAAATGATATTTTGTACAAAAATTTGAATAAGACGAGTGGTCCAAAAAAACTATAATTTGGAATGGATTAATATAGTTTTTAAAGTTATAGAAGAGAATATTTCTGATTTGATTTTATAGTTGGAGGGTAAAAACAGACGCGATAAAATTGATGTAGGATAATTGGACTTTTTCCAACAAGACCCCAGACCACGAGCCCAATCACTACACACTCGAGGCCCAGCCATGCAGGCTGGAGGCCCATAATGACACAGCCCAGTTCTTAGTAAACTCAGTAAAGGCCCAGAGCCCATCTGGCTCAGGGCGACCTCGAATGAGAGAGAGGCTTACGGAGAGACGAGCCAGAGCTAGAGCCAGATCGCAGGCGGCGAGCGCACCGGCACCGGCACCGGAAGGGGATGGCGCGGAGGAGGGGCGGCCCCGCGCCGGCCACAGCGGTCGCCTCACCGGCCGTGCTCGGCACGGTGGCCGTCATGGCGCTCGTGTACTACTCCACCGTGTTCGTCTTCCTCGACCACTGGGTCGGCCTCGCCACGCCTGCCGGCGCCGCCCACGCCGCCGCCGTCTCGCTCGCCGTCGCCGCGTGCTTCCTCGCCTTCGTATGCGCCGCAGGTGCCGACCCCGGCGCCGTCCCACCCGCGTTCGCCCCCGACGCCGAAGCCGCGCAGGGACAGGTTGGAGAACTAACCGAGATCTCTCTCCCGCTTTCCTTGTCCTCCTTCCTTATCGACCTCAAATTGTGATGAACTGATGATTATTTATTAATCGAGACATCTGCAAACATAGATTGGCAGAAAAACGCCACTTTCGCACTAGTGTAGCTGGAAACAGTTTAGCTGCTCAATCCCAATCACCTTGAAAGGTTGATCGTTATCAGAAATGTTCAAATGAATCATTCACCCTGAGCAACTAAATCAGATCCTTGTGCACAAACAGATAACCATATGTATCTGTCTATTCATTTGGTCATGACACAGTAGCACTCCTTGAATTCGGCAGTCAAGCTGCTACTCCTAGTTTGGTTGTGCTATTTACTTGGTATCTGCATGCCCGATCACCATGAAACATGATCGTTTTTTTTTTTCATAAATGAACCTATCACCTTAAACCAAATGAGATCCATGTGCCCACACTGACAACCACATGTGTTTCTTCATTTGATCATGTCATGGTAGTACTCCTTGGTTCAGCAGTTTTGGTTGCTACTCCTAGTTCCAAATTATGTGTGTGCACTACTTGTGCTATTTGTGTTGGTGCACGCTGATTATGTATTTGGTTGCATCAGGGGTTTAAATCAAGGTATTGTGATAAATGTTGCATGTTCAAGCCTCCTCGGACCCACCACTGCAAGGTCTGCAAAAGGTGTGTTCTGAAAATGGTAGGTGTGCACCATCTTTGTCGATGCTGATGCTGTGTATGTCTTGGCATATGCTTCTGCGATTATTAAAAGGCATGGTAATGTTGTCGATGGCAGGATCATCACTGTGTCTGGATCAACAACTGTGTAGGATACGCGAACTACAAAGCCTTCATCATCTGTGTCCTAAATGCAACTATTGGGTCTCTTTATTCATTTGTAAGTGACTATACTGCACCAAAACTAGTCCATCTAAACATCTTCAATGGCAATGTTTACAACTGTGTCAAAATATTTTGCAGGCGATATTTCTATGCGATCTACTTCTGAAAGAGCATGACTTTGATATTCTATATGTGAAGATACTCTATGTGAGTGCCCTGACCACTATTCTAAGCTAGGAGCTTCACTATGCCATCAGCAGTCTCTTTCTTGATAAATATTCAGTCCATTATCAGGTTGTTATACAACAGTGGTACAGAAATTTAATTTTACTGGTTTAACTCCTAATTCTGTTTAACTGAACTACCACAGAGTTAGTTTGGGTATAGCAGACGCCAGTAATGTACTGGAGGTTTTGCTTGAACATGTCGACATATTTTGTCTTACCAGGATCTGAGGGAAACAATCGTGAAAAGTTGTTTCCTAGTGGTATATTGCATGACAAAGTCGACCCTTCTCTTGTACAACTCTTTCAAGTTGTCAACAGTTCATCATGTCATTCAACTCAATAAGAATTAGCTGCAGACTTTGGTAACTTGCATTGTAGATGGAAACAATCCAAGATCTTTAAGCTTTGTACAAAGCCATGCTATAATGATGAAACAAAGTGTTTTTGTATACTGGTGGTCTAGCAAGGCATGTAGTGGTGTTACGAATATGATTCTGTACCTCAGCTAGTATGCTCTGCAGTCATTGTCTATTTAGTTTTGTAGTATGTTTTTTTTGGGGGGTTTGTTTCTTCGTCTTTTTTTCTATACAAGGACCAGGCTATGGTCTAATCTAAATGAGTATCTTGAAAATGCAGACCTTGGCAGGTGTCCTGTTGTTCTTCTTAAGCTTGACAATAGGTTCTCTACTATGCTGGCACATCTATCTCTTGTGTCATAACATGACAACCATAGAGGTAAGCTACTATTTGGAATTCTATACGTCCATCCACTGCATAGTTTCCTGGCACCACATTTAATTGTTTTCTGCTCCTTTGCATCAGTACCGGAGGCAGTAAGAGCAAGGTGGCTTGCAAAGAAGAGTGGGCAGAAGTATCGCCATCGGTTTGATCTTGGGATATGGAAGAACATTCAAATGGTAATATTTATTACATAAAGAAGAACATCTAAAACTTATCCTTATGACCCAACATAAGAATTTCAGCTGGTTTCAAGTTCTGTTTTGAGGATTAGATCAGTTACACAGTTCAATTTTATTCCTCATTGCCGTTCCCTAGTTTTGACTGAATCTTTGGTCCATCTGATCTGTAACAGATCCTGGGTCCAAACATTCTTTGCTGGCTTTGCCCTACTGCGACGGGGCATCTGAAGGATGGCACCGAGTTCCAAATCACGAACAACTGACGAATGCGCCAACAGCACTTCCAGTCACCACTTGCTACCATGTAGATTTCCATGTCAATTTTGTAACCAAATTGTTCATGTAGTCCTGTTACATTGGCTTTCTTGCGTCTTGCTAGCTAGGGCACCTGTAGAAACCTTCAGCTCTTCCCAATCTTGTAACAACATGTAAAGCTTCCTCTCCCTCTCCCAATCTCTATGTATTTTTTTTTTTTTGGTGTACGAGTAGAGTTGTTTTTGAGTCCGAACCCACTCTACTGTAACATTGGATTGTGAAGTTAATTTGAGTATGGGCTGCAAATTATCCTGAATTTAACTTCCACATGAAAATGACATTCAGTTTTTTTTTTTTTTTTTTGCGATTTGCGAGTCTCTCTCTTTATTATATACGGACTATATAAAAAGATATCATTGTGCTTGTGCTTGTTACACACGTCTCGATCGGTTCTCGCTACATTACGTACATATGCACAAGCTATGGCGAGTGTTGGCACGCTGATGTGTCACTGTGTCAGTTGAGCTCCAGCTCCAGGTCCAGGTGGAGCGGCACGCCGGGCGTGGGGTCCAGCACCTGCACCTGCGGAAGCGCCTCCGACAGCAACGCCTGGAAGGACTGCGGCGAGCACGGCGGTGAGGAGCCCGCCGGCGTCCAGGTCGGCGTTGCTCATCGGGACCACGTACCTGGCTCGCAGCAGCCCGGCGAGGTCGACGGCGTCCTCCTGCCCGGAGACGAGCGTGTAGAAGTTGCCTTTGCCAGGGAGGGGGAGGGGGAGGAGCTGCTTCACCACCGGCGTGATCACCACGTCCGCCCGCACCCGCTTCCTCTCCAAGAACGACAGGCAGTGCGGCTCGTAGTACAGAAGGCCGGAGCCGCCGCCGCCGCCGCCGCCGCTCACAGTCGTCGTCGTCCCTCCGTTCCCGCCGTCGGCCATGAGGAGGAGGACGTAGCCGTTCTCGGGGCGCTGCCACGGCGGGCCAAGCAAGGTACCTGCGGTGGCCAGCACCCGGACGTCCTGGCTGACGGCGGTGGACTCGCCGGGCTCCAGGTAGGTGACGCGGCGGAACGGCGTGGGCAGGGAGTCGAGAACCGGCCGCGCGTTCGGGGTGGTCACCACCGGCAGGTCAGGTGCCTTGGCGGACACCTGCGTCAGCGTCCGGACGTGGCAGTCAGTGGTCGTCCAGGCGGTTGGTGATGGGCAGCAGGTCCGGCGGCCTCGCGTCGTCCGGCGCCAGGATCAGGTCGTCCACCCCGAGCGCCCTCACCTTGGGGTTCTTCTTGGCGCCGTCGTAGAGCCACGGCATGCCGAAGTCGAGGTTGCCGACGACGACGGGGTCCACCAGGATGCGCAGAGGGGCAGCGGCGGCTGCTTGGTGGTGTTGCTGATGCACGTGCACCTCCCACACCCAGCTGTTGATCTCCAAGTTCGTCAGCTTCAGCGTCACCTGCACCTGCTGCTGCTTCCTCGTCGTGGCCGTGCTGCTGGAGGATTGCTCGGACCTCCGCCGGGAAGCTGCTGCTACAGTTGATCTTGGACCTGAACGACGATGGCTCCAAGCCGGAGTTGACAGGCGGCGGCGGCGGCATGGAGAAGCAGCAGCGGCGGCTGGTGGCATAGTAGTGTAGTATGCTCTGGGGCTCAAGAGCAGCTGGAGTTGTCCGACGGCGATGGCCATCGATGCAAGCAATGCCTAGTCCAGCGGTGATGGTATGATGGAGAGTTGGAGTGTGAGCGGGCTGTGACGGTGGAAATTTCAGCAACTCATTTAGCTCTCTGCCCTCTATACAACTAATCCACAGCCATAAAGTTACTATTGATTCCTATCCACAATCGTAAAAATCTAGCTAAAACTTATTAGAAAAATAGTAAATAATATTGAATACATGTTTTCAGTATCAGTCAATAGTATATATCAATATCATGAATACTGAATAATGCTAACATACAATTATTGTACCGAACTTTTTTTTTAAGTATAACAATGTGGTGTAGTATAGTTATTATACACCCAACATGTAAAATAGTACTTGTGTGTGTAGCGGCCGGATGGAGTAGTTGTTTCATATCTAAGAACGGCCACACAATGTGGAGGGTTAAAATGTCACTTCAAATCAACCTCAACAAACAGTGCTTAGATTGGTTTTATATGTCTTAATTTGATTTTCGTATCTAAGAGTGGCCACACAGTGTATGCAGGGTTACAATGTCATTTCAACTACTCCACGTCAAGAACAGTACTTGGATTGGCTTTACATGTACTCCCTTCATTTTATAAATTATAGTTTGTTTGATTTTTTAACCCCAAATTTGACAACGCGTTGTATTTAAAATTTTGTGCAAAATATCACTTCTTTTGTTATGACTTACTCATTTTAATAAATGGTCTATAAGAATAACTTAAATTTGACTATGTTTGTATAAATTTTTTGAATAAGATGAGTGGTCAAATTTGGAGTCAAAAAAGTCAGATGAATTATAATTTAAAATGGAGGAAGTAGTATTTATTGGCAAGCAATAGTCATGGTCATCTTAAACTAGTTTCATGTCCAACCTTTAGTGTCTATTTGATCACACAAAATTAATTGTTAGCTGATTAAAATTTAGTTGTTTTTTTATATATATGCAAAAGTTAAAATGTCATCTCAACTCAACTCCACATAAAAAAACAATGCTTGGATTGTTTTTTAGGAGAACAAGAGGGGCAAGCGCTCCTACTGGAATTTATTAATGAAACGTAAGGAACAATTACAAAAAAGAGGCTTGATCTCAAGCACAAGAAGCTCAAGAAACAAAAAAAGAAAACAAAGAAAATGAACTAAGCTAAATAGATTAGACTAGATTGTTTAACCATAGTTCAATTGAGGAAAAAACTTGAAGCAATGCAATTGCAAAGTTACACACTGTCCAATCACCATCATCCATTTCCAGAATCTTGCCAAACGGCACCTGTAACACGTGTTCTTTCCCTTCCCACCACAAAGGGCTGGTTTGTTGGCACAAAACAACAAGTGGTCGCCGTAGTTCTGTCTCAAACGGGTTATGATCATCGAGGACTGTTGTTAGTCCATCGATTGCTAAAACAAGTAATTCTTGTGTAGTTGGCTTCTCATATCTAAGAGCAGCCACAGTACACGCCGGGTTGAAATGTTATTTCAGCTCAGTGTCAAGAACAACGTTTGGATCTGTTTTGTGTCGCGATGGTCGATCAGCATCGGTCATGTATGTCCAGCTAGCACTTTGAAAGAAGTACTTTCTCCGTCCACAAAAATACATAACTATAGAAAAATATGTGAGTCAAACTAATTTAGTTTGGCCAAGTTTATAGTGCTTATATGTCTCTAACTAAGTTTATTATGAAATATATTTCATAATTAATTTAATGATACTTTGGTCAAACTTTAGATTGTTTGATCTCTCGAAAAAGTGATAATTACACCTTTTTTAGACTGAGAGAGTAATAGTTTATCAACTGAACATCGAGGTAACTAGATTCATCAATATTAGTTTTCTTTTCTTTTGTAGCATCACGCAGTGTGCAGACCGATGCACAGTGAAGAGAGAACAGCGGAGCATCGGTTTCGAGAATCGAGATAGTGTCCATAATTTATGTTTTAAGGGCGTCCTCAACAGTTAAGGATAGACAGCAGCTAGTTTATACATGTCACCTCATTGACATCTCATAATGTGAACCCACATATAAATGATTTTTTAACCAACATCCTCTCTCATTCCTCTCTCATTTTTTATGAGTAAACCCACAAACTACCTCGTTTTCTTAGCGAGATAGGAGTTGAGATGGGAGATAGTCTCTTGTCTTTTCCATCTTCTCTCTCTTTCACATAGGAAAAGTGCTAACATTGGATTCCAATAAGCTAGCTGAGGTGGCACTGTTGAGGACGCCCTAAATAGCTGCACAAACGCCCTAAATAGCTGCACAAGTGCATCTGTTTTTTTTTTTTCCACCCTTTTATGTTTGTGAAAAAAAATCAATAATTTGATTTCCTTTGTAGTGTCCATACATGTTATTCTTTGAACTTTAGCTAGATGTGCAAATCTTAAAACTTTAGCAGTCGCCAACACTCCATACATATCAATATCATGCAAATAAAGGGCGCATGTGTCTAGTCTAGGTTTATCATGAAAACCGGCCCAATGCCTAGGACCACTTCAGGTTGGGCCAGAAAGTTGAAGAGCACTACAGTAGACATAGGTATTTTGGGCCGGGCCTCTGAGAAGGCTCCTCCTCCTTGGGCCAAAGCAAAGCAAAACAAACAAGCCGGCTTCCCCATGCTGAAGCTGGGTGGGTCCGAGTCTGACACGACAAAACCTGGGGAGGGCAAGTTTTTCCTCTTCTTCTTTCTGGTAGTTCCGGGCCCACAGGCAGTGACACACAGGTTGCGCCCTTTCTTTCTTTCTTCATCAACAGCAACAGGTCAAAACGAACGGAGGCTCTCCACGTTTCCTGCTCCCACTGCACGCCGGCAATGGCCGCCACCCCAGCCCACGCAGCAGCAGCCGCCGCCGCAGCCGGTGGAGAAGTGGCGCTGTACCACGTCCAAATTGGAGTCCGTCCGGGTCCGGCACCATCCCGTCTCGGCTTCCTCGCCAAACCGTCTTCCCGTCGGGCCGCGATCTCGCTGCCGCCGGGGCCTCGCCGCGCGCCGCCGGCGGCGGACGCGGCCAGGGAGAGGGTCGCAGAGGAGGATGGGCCCGTGTGGGTGGAGATGGAGCCCATCGCCAGCGAGCAGCAGCTGGACCGGGTCCTTGCGGAGGCGCAGCAGCTCGACATCCCCATTGTCCTGCTCTGGTAACACCCCCCCCCCCCCCCCCCCCCACACAACACACACTTTCCTTCACTGGATTTGACTGTGTTGTGACTGTACGGCGGCCGCGGTAACGTTGGCTCGTAATTTCTCCCACGGGGAGATCGTGGTCGTGTATGATTGCGTGGCTAGCAGATTTTGGCTGTTGGATTATTAGGCAGTCATTCCTGGAGTGCAAATTTAGCGTCTTGTGTTGGGTGAATGGATGAAAAAGGGACAATTTTGTCCATTTGCTCGTAGGTTCACTTATTTACATGGCCTGGTTTGGGGAATGGATTTCGTCGGCATATTGCATGGAATGGTAAATGCATCCCAGTGGCCTTTTCCTGAATCTACCTTTTTGTCTGTTCCTGATTTCCATTCCTATCTGCTTGTTTCTATATTGGCAGTAGAGCTGCTAGTTATGGCTGAGAGGAGGGGGCAGGGGGGTTCAAATGTTAAACCATACTCCATTTGTTTTTTTTTTCTTGATGAGTGCATGAGTTGTAGCTTGTGGTTAGATTATGCTCTCATGTAGTCTTTTCACCATATATAAATAAATAGCAGTGTCATTGTTCAATTTGATGTTCATATGTCTCTCTCTCTCTCTCTCTCTAAAAAAAGAAACTCATATGCAATAGGATTCAAGGAAAATACTTCAATTATACATTTTTTGATGCGTGAGTTATCATTTCCATATCAATTTCGAACAATCAACCGCTGGTCCTTTACACTACAACAAAGAATATGCTACCGATGAGGAACTGTATTTCGAGTAATTTCTATAGTTGTGTCTGTCAAAACTTTCCCCTAATATCTGTTAGCTCATGCACAAATTCATATTATTCTGTGTGTTATGAAGGATGGCGAGTTGGTGCAGAAAATGTATATATCTGAAGCCTAAGCTTGAGAAGTTGGCAGAAGAATACCATCCAAGGTTAGAGAGTTTTTCCCCTAGATTGACAATGCAGCAGCTGTTTTTTTTTTTCCTTGACAAATTGATGATCTCTGCTACAACTTAATACACAGAATCCGGTTCTACTGTATCGATGTGAATTGTGTTCCACAAAAGCTTGTGAACCGTGCTGGAGTAACAGTAAGTCTACCCTTGCACTGTATTCGTATAAATATATATATATACGAAAACATATTTACACTCAATTATGCTTAACTTTATGTCATGTCTACTTGTATCTCTTTATTTTCCCAGTAAGCTTCTAGAATTCCTTTCTTGTGCTTCTTTCCCTGTTGTGGTTGAAACTAGAAGCCTCTGCTTTATTGGCCCTGGAAACTTTGTTGTCAGTTGCCGGCTTTGTGCAACTTGCACCTAAATGTTTCCTAGCCTTATCCTTCAGCCTTGGTATTAGAGTACAATATCAAATATTCTCCATGATGCAGTTGGCCTCATCGTTAGCTTGTCTGCAGCAATTACATGTATACACAAGTGACAAACCGGATCCCTTGCATATTTGTTAAAATAACACACACGCTAATGCCTCCTTTTGTCCAACTTGTGCAATCTGTACCGCGGGGCTCGAGCAGAAGATGCCTTCTATACAGGTACAACTGAAGCTTGTTCCCTTGTCCATGGTTTCCATCCTGCTATTGTCTATCCTGAGGACGGTCCTTTGTCCTACGCAGCTGTGGAGCAACTCCCAGAAACAGGCGGAGGTGATCGGTGGGCACAAATCTTGGCTGGTAATTGATGACGTCCGGAGGATGCTCGAGCAGGAGGAATGATGTATAATTCAGTATTTACCACTTGCTCATAGTCATAGATTAGGTCATAAGTCGGTCGGTGGTCCTTTTATCGACATATTAGGAATCATCCATGATCAGAGGTTTTGAAGAAAAAAAAGATCATCGGTTCGTCGTGCATAAAAACTGAGGGTAGGACTCCTGGTGGCAGAATCAGAAATAGAAATGAAGGAAGGAATTGGGCTCCCTCCCAGTTGCTGCATTCCTGCGATGTCCTTGATGTATCCATGTGTGTGTATTAACTGGAACTTGCTGTATCAGCAATAATTCAATACGGCAAGATTTATTGCCTGTGTACTGACTGGCCTTGATATTTGCAATTGAATCTGGATGGTAGCATTGTGGTTCCTAGTAGATTACTCATTCACTCATCATCAGAATTCGGATATATATATAAAGATAGCATAGTAGTGAGTAGGAGTACTATCTTTGTATTAGGCTTTCCAAAAATAACACTAGTCTTGTTTACAAATACTAGCATGTACGTAGTAGCTTTGTTCTTGAATCATGAAAAGGCATATTGTAGTCAGCTCTCGTCTGGGAAGTGGCAGCAGGTTCCCCTGTTTGCTTGGTCTGTTCCTGAATTATACTATTTATTATATATATATATATATATATATATATATATATATATATATATATATATTCTAATATACATGTAGTAGCTCTGTTCCTGCCCGAGATTGATGAGAATATGTGCTCTCTTTTTTCTCAACCACAAACAATGCGCAGTGCCTTTTCTTGCGCCGTGTTTTCTTAGCTCCATCGCAACGTCGCCACTTTCTTGTGTCTGTCAGTTTCGGTGTTAGTATTTTATAATCACAACGCATTAGGCGGCAAAGTCACTAATTAGCCTCTTGATTGTCAAGCTCCCTCAGATACTATATTATCATTGTTATATCGTCGGCGTCGTCATCCTCGTTTGACTTTCCGTCAATCGGAGTAGCAGCAGTGGTACATATGGATTTTTTTCTTGGACCCCATCTGTCAATCACAGTTCGGACAAGTAATAATAAGGAAAATAACCCAGCAGTACGTGTACGTTTTTTTACCAGCAGCACATGAACAGGACATCTCTTTTTTTCCCAGGAAAAAAAAAGAATATTTTCAAAAAAGATTTGTCGATTTCCAAAATTGTCGCTGCCTTCTTCAAGACGTGTACTGCTGCGTTGCGTCGTACTCATATATATGATCTGCGTTTTTGTCGATGATCTGATCTGAAGGAGAGGAGGTAGCGATAGAGGAGTACCTGGCGGCGGCGCATTGGCATCGTATGCACAAGCTGCACAGTGATCGGACGGGCGCTTTAAGATTCGCGCAGGGTGATCGGACGGCTGGGAGCAGGTGAGGAGGCGGGCTACCGGTCTCCAGGAAGAAAAGGCCACACGTCGCTTTCCGCCTCCGCCTCCGCTCCCTTCCTTTCCCATTCGTCTCTCGTCTCGCTCTCGCTCTCGCTCTCGCCTGCCGGCCTCCCCTTCGCCTCGCTCCGGCCGCAGCAGCAGCCGCCTCCGCCCTCCCTCCGGAAAAATTCCCCCAAATCCATCCCCAAACCCTAAATAAATCCTCGATCGGCGCGCGCGGGAATCCGGCCACCGTCGGATGGGACCGCGCCCGGCGGCTCCGTAGTGGATTGGAGGCGCTCGGTTCGGCTGCCTGTTTCATGCTGCTGCTACGGCGGCGGCGCCCGTTCTAGAGGTGAGATTGATTGCCGACGGTGTCGCCTAGGTACCCGATCGATTCCTCGGGTAGGGGTACGACTGACATGCCGTATTTGTATTTTTTTTTTCTTGTTTGGTTCCGTTTTATCTATCTATCTATATGTTTAGATAGAATACCTTAGTTGCGCTAGGGAATGAATGTTTGGGTGTTTCGTCCGCGGATTAGGATGTTTTCCCATCAAGTTTTGTCGGGGAGTTTCCTGCAAGTTAGGTTTCTAGTGGCTGGCTTAGTGTTTGGTTTGGTTTGGTTCTTGTTTCTTCTGTCCAAGGTAACTTGATGCGCCAGCTCCCTGTACTTCCCTTATAGGCTGGACTTATAAAATCCGGGTTCTTTTTGATACAAAAATTTACAGAGGAACTTGGTATTGAAACGATTTCATGTCTTCTGTAATCAAGATTTTTTCTCATAAAGATGCATCGATCATTCTTCCAGTTCAATTTTCATGCATACCTCCGGTTTACAACTCCACTCTACACAAAGCTTTGGGGGAAAAAAGCACAGTACTGATCACCATCTGTTTACTGCTTTATTAGGATTGAAGGAAACTAAGAAGGAAGGAAGGAAGCAGGTTGAAACAACAGCAGAGGGCCACGGCGATGGCTCCATCTCAAGCGGTGGCGGCGGCGGCGGCTGGCCCCACCTTTGAGGACCTTGAGCGCGACCTGCAGGCAGTTCTCATGGACCAAAACCACACGTCCCCCGCGGACGAGCTCAGCATGTTTCGCAGCGGCAGTGCTCCCCCAACCGTCGAGGGCTCTCGCACGGCCATTGGCACACTCTTCTCTGGTCCGCCGCTTCACACCAACAGCCTTGCTGGCGGCGGCGGCGGCGGCGGTGGCGGCGGGACTGGTGTTGACATTGACATGCTCACTGAGGAGGAGATACGGTCGCACCCAGCGTATCTGTCGTACTACTATTCTAACGAGCACCTCAACCCAAGGCTTCCGCCACCAATGGTCTCCAAAGAGGACTGGCGTGCGGCACAGCGCTTCCAGGCTGTGTCTGGAGGTATCGGGGATAGGAGGAGGAGGCCTTCGGAGGTCGGGAGTGGAAACTCGCTGTTCTCGGTGCAGCCAGGGGCACGAGAGGTTGGTGGAGAGAAGGCGCTGCTGAGCGATAGAATGGGGAGGGGTGAAAGGAATGGGCTCGCACGGCAACAGTCATCTGAGTGGCTCGGGAGAGGCGCCGATGGGCTCATTGGCTTATCAGATGTCAATGGCCTTGGGTCTCGGCGCAAGAGCTTTGCTGATGCATTGCAGGTTTGCAGCATATTTCATCGTTGATTTCGGTTTCATTTTGTTTCTGTAGTTATCTCTTCTGTAGAAGCATTCATTGTTGTTGAATGGAATTATATTATCCATCTTCAGTATAACTGTATAATCAAACATTTTATTTTTTTCTCACTGAGTACATAGTGAAATTCTTTTTTGAACTATTTGGGACAGAACACATATATAGCAGATTATTTACTTTGCCTGCAAATCATACTTCTAGTAACATTAAAATCCACCAGAGTTATGTTTACTGCTGAACTAGGATGGCAGGGTGATTGTATTTTTTTGTGCCTGACATTATCATATGAAACTTCATGCACAGATATTGATAGGCTACTGCTACAACTTATCACCCACAATGTTTATTACTGTGTTTTTCATTTTGTTTTGTTTCCTTATTCTCATCTGCAATTGTTTCAATGGCAGGAAAATATTAGCCGTCCTGCTGCTACAGTTGGTCATCTTTCATGTTCTAATAGCCGTAATGCTCTTGAGGGCCCAACTCCAATCAGGTCATCTGATTCACCCAAGCCACAACTGCAGAATAGATCAGAATCCATGAATGGCCTGCGTTCTGGATCCACTTCACCCAGTCTGGTCAGGGTCCAAAGTCTTGGTTCTTCAATGTCTCATACCTTTGCTTCTGCAGTAGGTTCATCTATCTCAAGAAGCACCACCCCTGACCCCCAGCTGATACGCAGAACTCCAAGTCCTCGCCTACCTCCAGTTGGAGTTCGGATGGGGAGTTCTGATAAAAGAGTTGAAGCTGCATCTGTTGCTTCACTTAATCATGATGGTACTGACATTGCGGCAACTCTGTCGAGCTTAAGCCTATCTGGAAATAAGACGTCGAATGTGGAAAATGAAGTCCAGAGTCATGTTTACCAGAACTTTGGTGACCAGGCAGATGTGCTGTTTAATGTTCCAAAGGAACATAGGCAATTTTCACCACAAAATTTAATTCAAAATACTGATGAAGACTCGCTCAATGCCCCTGAATATGCAGTTTTTCCAAATGGGGGGAGTAACTTCAGTAATTTGCATGCTAATAAGCTGGCATCTCATAGCAATAGCAAGTTCCCTATGCAGTCACCACACAGTAATGCGAACAAGAAAGGATCTTTGATGAGCTCAGCTGGATCAGTTTCTCACTACCAGAACTTGAATGGTGATAGCCATGGCCTTGATGTATCTGGACGGCATATGAAGACTCATGCAGGCGGTTTTACTTCATCCATGCTGAAGAATCAACTGAATCCTGGTACCCTTAATCCCCGTTCCCATCTATCTTCCTCTCTCTTTGCTTGCCTGCCGTTCACTAACTCACCTTTTGAACCATGTTTTCATGTCCAGATGGTGACTATGGCAATGTTCTTTCGAACCATGGGGGATCGAGTTATCAGGGCCAACCAACAGAGACAATGTATGCACAATACCTGCAGGCAAACCCTGATTCTCCCCTTGGTTCAGCTGCAAGCATGAGTCCTTTCCAAGGGAGGGGTTTTACTGGTTCAGGACACTTGGATAGTCCTGGATACCAAAAAGCTTACCTTGGGTCATTATTTGCGCAGCAAAAACTACAGTATGGGATGCCATACCTGGCCAAGTCTGGCGCTCTTAATCAAAATATCTATGGCAACGAACCTGCATTTGGCATTGGAATGACTTATCTAACAAGCCCACCATCTACTCCGTATATCCCATCTCTTCAAGGCCATGTTAGGCAAGGAGATCGACTGACTCGACTTCCATCCATGGTGAGGAACACTGCTGGAGGATCCATGGGATCATGGAATTCAGAGAATGGTTTGATGGATAATGGTTACGGGTCCTCCCTGTTGGAGGAATTCAAAACTAATAAAACCAGATCTTTTGAGCTGTTAGATATTGTAGGCCATGTGGTAGAGTTCAGGTACTATTTCCTTGGAATTCCAACAGTCAAGTTCATTTGTTTTCGTATGAAGCTAATATGGTTCTCTCTCTGACCTTTCAGTTCGGATCAGTATGGGAGTCGCTTTATACAGCAGAAACTAGAAACTGCTTCTATTGAAGAGAAGAATATGATTTTTCCTGAGATACTTCCCCAGGCACGTACTTTGATGACTGATGTTTTCGGAAACTATGTTATACAGAAGGTGAGTAACCCTCATAACAGAATGAGTCTGGTTTGTTTTTTGACGATTTGCATATTCATTTTATAGTTGAGAGTTTAGTTTTTCAATTAGTAATTGTTTGAGCTTGGCAGTTTTTTGAATACGGAACTGAAACACAAACGAAGCAACTGGCAACCCTGCTCAAAGGTTATGTGTTACAGCTGAGTCTTCAAATGTATGGCTGCCGGGTGATTCAGAAGGTTTGTATACTGCTACAAGCCATGTTTCCACCCTATATTAGTTTAAATCCCAGTCATATATTTATCAAAATAACTTCTGTGGAGGCTTAGGTTGGTACTTGTTTTTCTGTAGGCTTTGGAAGTTGTTCAAGTGGAACAACAAACACAAATGGCTTTGGAGCTTGATGGATCTATCATGAGATGTGTTCGTGATCAGAATGGCAACCATGTCATCCAAAAATGTATAGAATGCATCCCTCAGGAGAGGATACGATTTATCATTTCTGCCTTTTATGGACATGTGGTGGAGCTTTCCATGCATCCCTATGGTTGCCGTGTTATTCAGGTGCTACTTGACCTTCCTCTGGTTTTGCCATCTTTTTTTATATAGAGAGAGAATTTCCTAAATGTGTTCTTGGATATTGCCAGAGGGTATTGGAGCATTGTGATGATGAAAGCACACAAAATGCCATGATGGAAGAGATCATGCAGTCTGTGGTTACTTTAACAGAGGACCAGTATGGTAATTATGTAATCCAGGTAACTGACTATTCATTTCCTGTTCTTTTTTCTGATGTACTCCCTGAGTTAGACCTCATCTTCACCCATGGCACTGAATTGTTCTTCTGACAATCATTTTAGCACTATCTCTTGTGCCAATTAGCTTACGCATCTCACAACTGGTGGTTTAAGTCTTGTCTATTATGACCAAGTTCTCTAGCTTCTTGTTGAAAATATGTATGATACTTAGAAGTGGCTTTATTTATTGTAGTTTAACAAGTGGTATGTGACTTTCAATTGTTTTCTTTTGTTTTAAAGTGTTGTATTATGTTACAATGTTCTGTATTGACTCGCCGTTGCCTTACACTTCATGTTTGTTCATCCCATTTTTTAGAAATAGCTTTTTTATAATCCCATTTCTTGTTTTGCAGCATGTCCTGCAGCATGGGAAACCAGAAGAGCGTACTACTATAATTACACAACTCGCTGGACAGATAGTGAAGATGAGCCAGCAGAAATTTGCTTCTAATGTTGTTGAGAAGTGTCTTACTTTTGGTAATACGGAGCAACGTCAGATTCTGATCAATGAAATGCTTGGCACAACGGATGAGAATGAGCCGTTACAGGTTTGTTTGAACAATTGGACTGAGCTTACTTTTTTTAATTAAAAAACGGCTGTACAGGGGTCTGCAGCAGCAGGGTTGAATTCCATGCATTCTAAGTTTCTAACAACACTTGTAATGTGAACTTATGTTCTCCAGGCAATGATGAAAGACCAGTTCGCAAACTATGTGGTGCAGAAGGTTCTAGAGATATGTGATGACCAGAACCGTGAATTGATTCTTTCCCGTATCAAGGTCCACTTGAATGCACTGAAAAGATACACCTATGGGAAGCATATTGTGGCACGTGTTGAGAAGCTTATTGCCGCAGGAGGTAAATAAATTTCATAACCGTTAATCCTTCTTGCTTCTTTGACCTTTCCTGGCCACTGAACTGCTTGTGTTTTGATCATCTTTCAGAACGGCGCATTGGCGCCCCATCCTCTTGCTGAGATGGCAATGGTTAGGTTAAAGAATAACACCTGTACAGACAGACAGACAGATAGCGAGGCGTAGCTTTTTACCATTACCACTAGTCAGTAATATTGAGCGAGTACAACCGGAGAGGTTAAAAAAGGCTCCCAAATCCTTTGATGTAAATAAAGGAGAGCCTCTGGAAATAAATAAAAAGAATGAGGAAAGATGAAGAGATTTTGCTTGTCCTTGAGGAAAGAGTTGTATATTTGTATGGTTTATATTCCCCTCTTGAAGCAGCAGGATAAAGAAATATTGTGGAAGAGGCAAAGCAATTAGCAAAGGATAAAAGGTTTTAGGGTCATAGATGATGGGAAGCAAGGACAGCTGTAGATTAACCTTTTTCCTTGGGTTTCATCAGTCAGTGTATAAGTAAGGTTCATGGTGATGTTAATCTCTGTAAAGCCTGCCTTCAGTTTACTGACATTTTTCTGATATCAAATGAAATGCATGTTTTCTGGTACTTGTCAAATGCCAGCGTCTGAGCAGCACTTTAAATATCAGTTGTTTCCCACCACTCAACGTTGGCATAATGTTCATCAAATGTTGTAGTTAATCTTAGATGGTGCATCAATGGCATGATATTCACAACTTATTGCAAATTTTATCCGTGTTAACATATAGTTCAACTAAAGGCCACATATATTAGCCACTTGAGGTGACTTTATTAACAGCAAGGGTCTTTTTTTTCCCCCAAGGATACATCTTAGACCTTGCCCGGAACATTATTGCCAAAGACAATACTCCTACAGGATATGATGAGCATGGTTGCCTGGTCCTCTCTTTACATGCTACAAAGCCACAGCCACCAGTGTACACACTCTACAGCACAGCTCAGAGCATCACAAAAGCAGGTGCCCAAGAAACATCACCCGCTGGGACCAGCGCAGCGTGTCGCCGGCCTTCCCTTCACCCCGGTGGCCCTATGACGCGCACGGCATTCTGGTGCCGGCTACCTCCTTGGACATTTTCAGGAACAGGTCCAGGTTGTGGTGGTACTGGCCCTTTATGCCATCATCTTCAGCTGCCCCACTCCCATGGATGCTCCCCAAAGCTGGTGAGTTCATGGTTTTGTTCACAGCTTGCTCGTCGTCAGACCAGTCGCCATTCTCCATCACATACCGCATGGCTAAGTCCTCGTATTCCTCGTCCGACTTGGTTGAGTGCTCGTCCACAGAGCCTGCATCTATCTGCAAGTATCCGAGAGAAAATTCAGCATCGTCTTCAGTTTTGCAGTGTAATTGTGCGGTGAAACTATATAAGAAACAAAATCAAAACCAAGTTGCTGAACACTGAAAGAGATAAGTCGCCCATACCTCGTGCATATCTCTTTCTTCATCGGTTAGGTCTTCATCAGTTTCAGCATCACGAGGGTCGTCAGCTTCTTCTTCTTCTTCGCTGCCATAAACCGAGTAGTCCTCCATAAGCTGGTAAGGTTAAAGCATTTGTTAGTTTGCATGTGGCATATCATTTCTCATGCGAAGTCTGAAGTTCTCTATAATAAATGAAGTTGTGTTAAACCCTCTAGCATCTGCAATACATGCCATAACAATTCCAACAGAAAAAGAAACTCAGAGTTTGACATGCTACTTGAATCATAATTTTGGTACTGTACATCAAGGCATACCTCCTTCGAAGTGGAGTCCGACATCTTTGGCGAACTGCAGCATGATGAATAACTTCTACCACCAGTCTCGACGCTATCAACTCTCAGGTCTTCTACACTTCCAGTATGGCTGGTTCCACCAGTGTCACATATCCAGGCACTGATCCCAAAAGGACCAAACTGGAGATTGACCGCCTCTGCCTTCCCAATTTGTGAGGCATCCAGCATAGGATTTTCAGCAGACTTCTTGCTGTTTGTGATACCATTTAGATCACCATTGCCATCACTTGCACCTACATGCCAAGCTTTGGTGACTGAACCGTCAGTGTTAAGGAGTGCCATCAGATTCCTTGAAGACCCCTTCCTTTGGATCAACTGAAACATGCCCTTAGAACCAAGGGTGTTAGCTGCACGCTGGTTCCTGTATTCCTCATCCACTACAGCAACAGTGTTTGTGTTGAGGTCATACAGTTGCTCCCCAGCTGCTCGCCGGCGAAGACAGCTGAAGACTGTGGCATGTATAGCAGCCACACTCTGGTCAACATTGGTGTTGTTGATCTTCGGCACAAGATGCTTGTCAGCTCGGTTGCATAGGTATTCCTGGATAGCTCTAATATTTCGAATGTATTTGATGTATCTGTTCTTTGCTGGGTCTAGAGTCATGTACTTTGCACGTACGGCAAATCGTTCCATGTGTTTCTCCTCATTTGTAATGTATACCATAAATGGTATTATGGAAGGATGTTTCTTCATTAATCCCATCTGTTGGTTAGCAGTAGAAGAGTTTAATCAATGACTGGGAGAAATAAGATTATAACTTAATAATGCAAAATAGCATAAACTAAACAATTTTATGAAATCCTGTTCTGTTTCTTGACAAATACGTACCACAAAGTTAAGGCTTAGATGCACTCCTTCAACAATCACAGATTCTTTCTGCTCTTCCCAGGATGTAATTAATCTGTCCAGGCTGTCGATCACCATCTCGCTTTGTGCCTTGTAGCCTTCTACTGCCATTTGCTTGTTGCCGACCAGTTCAGCTCTAGGAGGTAATTCTGAGGATCCTTGCTGAGATTTGTCGTCTGAAGTCACATCTTTGCCTCTACTGGTATTTGGATGAGAAACAACTGCGGGTTTATTTGCCTTGCGCTTTGCCTTTGCCTGAGCAACTGCAATAGGATCTAAATATTCGCCTGCATGGTAGGTTGAGGCATAGAGAAGAGGATTTTGTTTTTCATCTGCAAAGCCTCTCATCATATGTCGTATGGAATCAGTAGAAACTACTGTCGTGATACCCAACCTACTACCCTGGTGAACAAAAAAAATAAACCAAGGATTCAGCAATTGTTCATTTCATTCATTTATTTGACGAAAACAACAATAACAAAGCCTTCTAGCCCCAAGCAAGATGGGGTAGGCTAGAGTTGAAACCCAACATGAGCGCCACATTCATTTCTTCGAGTTTGATAAAAAAAAAAGTTCTGAAAGCAACTAAACAGTAGTAAGTGAAACTAAAAGGGGTTAGATGCTTCAAAGTTGATTTTTTATAATGGGCACGTGTTACTAAGTGTCTTTGGATTGGAACCTGAGCCATGCCGTGCCGGCCAGGCAGCAGATCCAGCACCCAGGTGTCTTGAATCGGACATCTGAGCAAGCTGCCTGGACCAGGCTGTGGTGGCCAGATTTACTGGATTTCTGATATGGTACAAAAATTGCTAATCCTGAAATGGACAATTGTTCTAGACGATATTAAACATACCAGCAAAGATGATAAAGTGGACTTGCCACATCCGCTTGTCCCACACAAGAGTATTGTCACCGATTCCTTTCTCTCTTTAATTCTGATAAGAACAGTTCGAAAGGGGAAAAAAAAGGAAATGTTACAAAAAAGGAAACATTATCAATTACTTTCAGGTTGCTTTGGAGTGGCTGTGATAAATTGTTGAGGGTTAAATACATTGATTCTGTTACGACAAATATCTTTCACTTAAATAAGGAATGCCAAACATGCATGGAAATTGATGTGATGGATATGTGCATTAAATGGACAGATAGATACAGAGATAAGCAAGTTGTTTTACCTGCAAGCGAGAAGCAGGTCAGCTTTCTGGTTGGGTCCGACATACTTGTACAAAGAGAGGGCATCACATACAACACTTACAAACTCCTCTCTTGAAATAACAACGGTAGTCTGGTTCTTGTATAATTCAAACGGTATGCTGCTATTGCTTCTCTCCAGCATCTTTGGAGTATCTGTACCATCTCCAAGGCCAAAGGCAGGATAATTTTCTTGTTTGGTTGCCCCATCTGACTTTGATGCAGCCAAGAATTCACTCTTCATCACATTGAATACTCTCTTGCTAATCTGTTGTGGCAACAAAGATTTTTTTTTTAAAAAAAAAGAGGTTTATTACCATAGTAAGTCTAGAAAGGAACAGCAGCTCCAACAGTCTGCAAAGCAGCAGGTATTGTTAATTCATTTCACACTCAGCCCAATTGGACCGTCAGGAACGAAGATGTCAACCAATACCAGCCATGACCAAATCAAAGTAAAAATAAGGGGCGTCATCGAGTGGGAACCTGATACCAGTTCCAAGTCAATTGGCAGATACTGTCTAGAATCATGTACCCATCAAACTAGGGTCCGAACAGCGACGGAGCCAGCGGTAGGGCTGGCCGGGCTCAAGCCCCCCCTACCGCTGCTGCACCCATGGAGCATCCCATAAAATTTCACAAATCTCTGAACGGAAGGTGGGGCTGAGAAGTTGATCTGGAGTTTGAAGATGGCTGGAGGTCGGGCTGACATGCCGATTTATATGAATGTTTGTAGTGTTTAGCTAAACTTAAACACATGTTCATCTAGGGCTATGTTACATTAGCCCCTCCTAAGATTTTTCCTGGCTTCGTCCCTGGGTCCGAAAGCAAAAAGATCATGCATCATGGAAAAGCAATATGAAACGCGTCTACATCACATAACATGGCGTTGTCTTTGTCAATCGAACATAATAGTCCCGAGAAAGCAATAGTAATTCACACCAGCCGAACTAACAGGCAACAGTTGCATGACAGTATAGCTTATGATGATAGCGACCCCACAAACAAGCAAGCAGCATCACTTGGTGATAAACAAGAACAAGAACTAAAGGTGGGATTTTTCGGATTCCAAAGAAACGCAAAATTTGAGCCGCTTGGAAGCCTTGGGAGCTCAGCTCAAGCCTGAAAGAGGTCCCCTCCTGTCTTCCGTCACAAAGACGAAAAGGATAGGGCATGAGGAGATGGGGATTTTGGATCGAGCCGGGAACAAATCTGCGCATCAGCAGCAGGAGGCTAAAAGATGTCACCTTTTTTTTCATGTCAAAATCGACGATCACAAACCACACATGTCAGCGCAACAGTAGACATGCAGCAAGAGGACGCGATTCACAGAAATTAAGCAGCAAGCTAAGCTTTCGATGGAGGGATCTACCGCACCGCACGAGAGGATCAGATCAGACAGCCCGGCTCAATCATTGTAGCAACCCAAGCTTAAAGAAAGAGCAAAGCAAGATCACACGCAGCAGGAAGGCTGTGAGTAGAGAGGGGAGAGAGGGAGGAAGAGAGCGAGACCTTGAAGGCATGGCGAGGCTTGCATCCCATGAGATGCAGGGTGCTCTGCAGCACGGGGCGCGTGTACCGGAACGCCCGGCGGCCCCCGCCGTCGGCGACGGCAATGTAGAGCAGCTTGGGCGGCGGCGGCGGCGGCGGCGGCGCCTCCTCCTCCTCGGCCATGTTGTCCCCTACCTGCAACGGAGGTGCCGGGAGGCCGGATCAAGAAACAAACGGTGGCCGGACGGATCAGGGGAGTCGGCAGCGACGGGGGCTTGGCGAGCGGGGGACCTGGAGGGCGGGAGGCACGGAGGGGGGTTTTGACGCGCATTGCGGCGGCGGCGGGGCCATGGCGGTGCGGGCCGGGGGGCGGCGGGCGGCAGGTGTCGTCACGATGTCCACGCCGCGTCCGCGCATGGCGTCCACATGGCCGCCCGCGCGCCGCGCGGCCTGCCTTGTTCGCTTCCTCCCCCTACCCTGCTGCTGCCTTGCTTGCTCCCGTTGCCCGCCTGCCTCGGTGTCCCCTCCCCTCCCCCACCTTCTCTTGCCTTCTTCTCTTCTTGGGATGGGAACCAGAATTGTTTTCCTTTTTCTCCTATACTAGTTTCGAGGGATCTTCGAATTTCTTCCCGCTTCAATGGCGGTTCCCGCTTCAATGTGTGAGAGATCTTTGACTATATATACACAACTTCTTGTTACAAGGCATGTGATTTTTTTAGAGAGCACACAGTGCAACGGGCACTCAACATGTACGCACACTCGTCCCTACGAAGACACGTACGCAAACTATACCTTTATGAACATCTTCGAAGGACTGAGCCGGCCTACCACTTAATGCGTAGCGCCGGAAAATCCTGAAATAAATCCAGAATAAAGTGTTGCACCCAGAATTTGAATCCTGGGTGAAAGCCTCCCAACCAATGACAACCAATGACCTATGTCATTGCGCGTACGTCTTTATTGCTGAAAAAAATGAAACGCGTATGACGAGAGATCTGGTCTCATACAAAACCGATGAATCGTATTCGGTCATGTGTTTATAGCAAATAAAATAGTGTTACACGCGGCATCCACTAGTAGTTCGATTAGGATGCCCTTGTTATTATTTGTTATACTAATCTTCGTATAAAAAAAACCATAACAATTCTACTAGATTTGAATTGATTTATAAACCGCTTTATAACTTTTATTACTAAATTCATTGAGAATATTTATGACTCCAAATATGTACTATATACTATAAATATATATTCTATATGACTAATAATTTAATGGTGTTGTAAATCTTAGTACTACTTTTTGCATAAATTTCATTATAATCGAATTTGAAACTGCTTCACTCCTTGAAGCGAGATTTTTTTTGTGCAAAAGGAATATATATATATATATAACGCTACTCGGCAAAGTTAATCCCTTATGCATGCATACAAAAAGGCAAAGAGACAAGGTTAGCTAGTTGTTTCATGTCTAGTAAGTAAATAAATATAATAAGATTTTACCTTGGCTAAACTCCTAAGACAACGCATAGAATTTTATGTTGGCAATATGATCTTTTGGTCAACTTGTCATGAGCTTAGTGGTACAGAAGTAGCATAGACTTAGGATGTGGCGACTGCAGCTGCACAACGTGACGACTACGCTTGTTTGTAGCCTTGTTTAATGCAACGATAGGGACAAGAGAGACAAGGTCCCTTTGAGTATTATTATTATCAACACGACTAAGTAAAAAAGGAAAACAAAAGACTATTTTTACACGGTTTTCTAGCTTAGATGTTAAGCATGGGACAACGTTATTAGCTTGTACTAGCGTTCTAATGTATTTTATATATACTTTAATAACCGTAGTACTATTGTTATAAAAAAATGTAATACTATCTTGGCAAAGTCAATAGAGTCGTCTTATGTATTATATACATATGCTTATAGGGTGTATCCAATGAATAGGTTGATATCATAGATGCATGTTTATTTTTTCTATAAGCTAGATCAAAATTTAAAAGTTCTGTTTAGAACAAAGCTGAAGTAACTTACAATTAAAACAATATATGTATGGTGTGTATTTTGCGAAAAGGCCTGTAGTCTAGTGGTTACAACAAAAGTATCGATAGCATCACGGATTTTGGGATTTAGTGATAGGTGACATTCTCCCAGAGCTGTGAGCCTCTACGTTATACTATGTAATTCTTAAAAATTATTATTTTTTATATTTATATATATGTGGATTGGACCTATATTTTACTAGTTTTTTCAGTGAGTTTGTACATAATAAAAATTGTTAGCCAATTGTATTTCGTGTTTTCTTGATATGGTCCCTCATCTCTCTGTAGACTCGGCCTCTTCATCCAAAAGCCCATATCCTTTGGATCTTCACTAGATAGGAATGGCGGTGACTCGAACAAATTAACGAGGGTGTGCGTGTCTTGTAGATGTATAGACTTGTGTCATACAGGATCAAATCAATTGTTTTTACTTTTTTGAGGGGATGGTTGGATTTGCACCCCCTATCAACAGTGTAGCCTGGCCCCTGGTTAGGAAGCAACAATGTGTATGTCCTTGGTGCATTTGAAAAATAGTTCATTACCCTGACCAAGCCTAGTTAGGCTTTTAAATTTAAAAATATCAGGACCGAGTCTCTAGTTGTGAGATCCTCATAGCTCTTCATCGAATGGATCGTAATTCTACTGTTCTTCTTTCTTCTATAGATTACAAATTATAGCGTAGTTCCACTAATTTCTAAGAATGTACTTATGGTCTGTTTAGAAAGCGGAAAAAATTCTTCATCCCCATGTTTTTTTTCTGTGAACTTAAATTGATTGATGTGAATTCATGTGTTTCAAATATGCCTTTAGAGTTGCATCCGGGCGGTAGGGCGTTGCCCATGCCACAATGAAAAAAATTGACGATGCAAAGGACTCTCTAAGAAGTTGAACAGTAAAATAGGATGCTTGATTTGATGATCCCAAGCTAGTCGATCATCTTCTCACTCCTCGTTTCTTTTGTTTGGTTTGTGAAATAAAATATGTTGATCCATCATCATATTCTTCCTCATATGACGCTAACTAGTATGAGGAATCAAATTAAATACTACACTATTTTTTTATAAAAAAAAGTAGACTCATAATGCACCATCTCATCTAGAATATTTTTTTTTATCCCTAAACCAAACCAAACATCTTGTAACTCTGTTGATATCATCAAAATGGTGCTAATATTCTTTGTACATCTAGAAATATTAGTAGATACACTGATTCATGAGTGCTTAATCATAGGTACTTCCTCTGTTTCAAATTATAGTTTGTTTGATTTTTTTTAACCCCAAGTTTGATCATTCGTTTTATTTAAATTTTTGTGCAAAATATCACTTCTTTTATTATGGTTTGTTTATATTTAATAAATTTTCTATAGTAATGACTCAAATTTGACTATGTTTATAAATTTTTTTGAATAAGACGAGTGGTCAAACTTAAGGTAAAAAAAGTCAAATGAATTATAATTTAAAATATAGGGAGTATAACTTTTGCATCGAAAATGCAATAACCTTGGGGGTAGATAGGTAGCATGGGTTGGCCGCCATAGCTTGTTGTTTCCCTTTGCTTTTTGCGGTGCGTGGCATCGAGTAGCGTTCCCCAGCCAACAATTTTTTTTTTTTTTGAGCAAACCCCAGCCAACAAATTTATGAAAAAGGAAATAAATGGACGATGGAGGTCAAGTGGTGGATGCTTTGGCGCTGGTGGGTCCCCTTCCGTCCGGCGCACCGGAGCCCAGCCAGCCCAGCCCAGCAGTAGCCGACGGCGTCCGCGGCGCGCCAAAAAAAAAAAAAACCAACAACGGTCGGCGCGCTCCTCCCGGGCACCGGTTCCTTGCATTTTTTTTTTGACATACACCGGTTCCTTGCATTGAGAGGACAGCACATGTTCGTTCCTCTTTTTATTTTTCCCTTCTCCTGCTCCACGCGGACATTGAAATAAAATAAGGGTCTGTTTGGAACGGAGGATTTGTTTTTGTTCTTGTACTTTTTTCTGTGAAAATGAACTAATTCCTGTAAAATTCCTGCGCAATTTCTGTGAAATTCCTGCGTTCCAAACATGCCCTAAAAATGGAGATGAGCCAGTAAAATAACCATACATGGATTCACGACACGTATCAATACACAAAGATGGAAGTATATAACATATGAGATTACTGTCTATATCTCAAAAGAATATAATTTTCCTTTTTTTTAGAAGTCAAACAATATCAATTTTAACCATATATATTAAATTGGTTATAAAATATATTTTGTAGTAAGTTTTATTTAGAAACATAAATCTTAACTTCTTCTTATATAAAATAGGTTAAATTTGAGAAAGTTTAACTAGTCTCAAACTAAACTTTAAAGTGTCTTCTTGGGCGGATGAAGTAGATGCTTATGTATGAACACATAACGTGAATTTGTGACAAGTCCTTGCAGTTACAGCATCCTCATGACTCGCGAGCTGCGTTCCCACTTCATTTTTTTTCCCATGGATTTTTTGTTTTGTTTTGTGCCATCTCTCTCTCGCCTCGTCCCTTCCTGCTCTCTTCTTTTTGCTCTCTTCTTTTTTATTATGATTTATGAAATGAAATGATTTGATCCGATCCATCACTACTGCAAAGCTAATAATTAATACTAGTGTAAGAAATGTGATCATTTCACTAAATTTGGTGAATGGAGTCATGATGCTTGCATCACTTCATAAGTGTTTGTATCGAAAACCATAATAAGAACTGCATGTACAGCCTAAAGTTCGGATATATTTGCAAAAGGATTGATAGATGCGAGGTCCTTAATCTAAATGTTCTTTCCAAAATGAAGCACAAGGAGAGAGAAAAAACAGGAACTAGTGCTATACATTACCTTATGAGGAATATTTTTCTTTGCGTCTACCTTATTAGGAGGAATATAATCAATCTTTCTGACCTTTGAATTCTTGCAATCGAAGCAACCGATCCAGCAGTGTATAGAAAATAAAACCGACCAATGATAGTTAGTGCATGTTAGAATACAATGTTCATGCCATCAAGAGAAAATTGTTCCAGAGGCTAGGAGAAATTAAATGTTTAGCTTAGTAAGATTTTTTTTGGCAAATCATCGCACAGACACTCATATCTACATATACATATATACGAATACGTACACATCTTATTTTATGAGCATCTTTGAAAAAACCAAAAACTTTTTTTTCTCGATCACGCAAAAGGTTTGCGCGTTTTTGTATTAAGGTAGAGAAGATGTTCAATACAACACGCTTTGACAGCACCCTAGGGGGTCAAAAGTTACACATGAATGTCCAGACCCTCCCTAGTGAACAACAAACTATATTATTACATTGGACCTAGATCAATACAAACTACGCTGACTAAGGGGCCTATGGTCTGGCTCCCGAATGGCGGCGACGCTGCTTGCGCGGGCCCACGTCGTCGACCGGTGGGAACAACTCACGCAATGCCTGTAAATTGGAGTCACCGCCGAACATTTCTTCGTACGTCTCCATGGCCGACGTCGATGGGGTGACATACCACTGGTGAACCCCAAGCGCTTCGAGGCAAGGTACTCACCTCGCTTGGACACCAGAATACGAGATATGCTTTGTGCCGCTATCCGCCTGCTTCGCGTGGGGAGCGAGGGCGGAGCATACCTGCCGTAGGCTGAATCCACTATGGGCAGCTCCAAAAGAGGCGGTTGTCTTGGCTTCTTGATTCGCTCGGTGAAGCGCTTGAGTCGTCTCTCGGCCGATGCCGTTGATGGAGAACGGTTGACGACGCTCGTTGCAGCCTCGATCGTCGCGTCTCTTGGGGGTGGTTGGCTTGGCGTTGACTGACGCAGGACGCAAGCGTCGGGGCGGAGTGGCCGGCTCAGCGCCTGGGAGGGTGTCACAGGAGCACGCTTCGGCCTCCACAACACCGGGCTGCCTCCGCAATGGCGATAACGGAGGCGAATCCATCGTCCACTGAACCCCTTCCGCCGGAGGACGGGTGTCCACCAGCGATGCATCCACGTCCTGAGAGGCAACCGGCAGAGGAGGCAGGTGGCCAGTCGCCGGCAAGACGAGCGAAGCGACAAGCTCCTCCAACATAGGGTCGACCCACACTGGAGGCCCATCGCCCGTCCACAACTCTAACGTCAGCGGATCTGGCACGAAGGAGCGGTGTGCAGCAATGGCATTGTCGTTGAAGTCGGCAAGCACATCCACGTTGATGACCATCGCCGGCGCACTTCGACGCCACCAGCGTCGTCCTCGGATCCCACTGGTGCCCCCCGCGGCACCCCGCGCTGCCCCAGCCGAAATCGACGTTTTGTCGCGGTGGATAGAGCGTCGTGGCAAGCCGTCCTTCGTCTCCGCGGCTACGGTAGACCTAGGCCGCTTGCACTCCCTGGCGAGGTGGCCGAAGCCACGACAGCGCAGGCAACGACGTGGCAGCCGACAAGTCGCGACGCGATGTGAGTAGGAGAGGTAGTTGAAGCATCTGGCGTGGAGCTCTGCGGGGATCCTCCGGGCCTGCGGGAGCTGCACTTGGCGATGCTCAACCAAGGCAGCCGCAGGACCCACCTCCTGTCGTGGGAGGATCTCCCGCCACCCATCTGCGTTGGGGGCGGAGACCCGTCCGCGACGGCCAAGGCGTCGGCAGCCAGGGATACGACCATCCAATGGCCGAACAGGTAAGTCGTGCACCAGGCGGGGGCGCGGTCGGCTGTGTCTTCTCTGCCTTTGCCTAGGACTGTGTCGTCCTGCATCCGCCCCGCCACGGCCACGACCCACTGCTAGACGAGTCAGGGCACGCAGCGGGGACACAGGTACCGTCTTCGTCGGGCGACGAACAGCGTCGAGGTAGGCTCTGGGGAGGTCGCCATCGGACTCATCACCGATGTCAGCCGCCCACCGACGACGTTTGGAGCGCCCACCGCCAGAGCCTCCAGGGTAGAAAGGCGCTGCGACCGGGGAGAGCGAGGAGTAGGGGTTGGCCGCCGCCGCGGACGGGGAGGCTGGCGTGGACGTCGCCGACGTCGTGGGTGGGGAAGCCGCGGTTACGGGCCCCGGCGCCACTGCCGGCGGGGCGGGGCAGAAGCTGTCGACAGCAGGGGCAGGAGGAGCCGTGGAGACTCCCAAGCGTCGGTTTCCGGAGTGGAGACGCCGGATCGAGCGACGACAGCCTCGAAGCTGCTGGTGGTGGTAGTGGCGGCGCCCAGAGCTGCCGACGGCGTGGGCAGGCTCCTGACGCCGAATCTCGCCGGGGCGCCGTGGATGAGGGGAGGAGCATGGCGAGGCCGGGGCAGCGGGCGTCGGCGCCGGTGTGGTGGCCGACATTGGAGCCGCGGCGGCTGTCACCGACGGGGGCGGGGACGGCAGCGGAGGCACCCCTGCGCCGGGTCCCGCGGGTGTGGCGACGGTGGCGGGGTCGGGCGCTTCTGATGGCGCGTGGCTCGACAGCACGACGGGGGAGGACGGAGCCCGAGCAGCCGGACCGCCATGGCCACGCGCTGCTGTCCGACGACGAGGGCAGGGATTGGGAGACCGGGAGCGGGAGGGAGATGGGGAGGAGGAGGGGGAAGGGGAGGGGTCGGGGTGGGGGTGGGGGCCGCCGGCACCAGAGCGGTAGTCGGCGGCGGCGGCGGCGGCGCCGCCGTGGGGAGCACCAGGGTGGGTGCGCAACCCTAACGGGCCTTATTCAGTAACGAGGTAAACCAAAACAGGAATCAGGCCAAACATACCATATGAACCAAACCAAAATCTTTTTATTTGCCTATTTCCCCTTTCCAAGCAAGGGGGGCGGGGCATTTGAGTTGCGGACACCTTCATTTGCTCAATCAAATGCACTTTCTAGCTTAAGATTGCAATCTCCAAAAGTTCCATTCAGAATCTATTCTTGAACAAAAGGAAGTATCGTCTAATCTCCACATCAACCAAACACAAACACTGCCGTTTACAATTGACAGGATTCACACAGGTTAATCAGACTACACATGCGTCAACAATAACCACACTAGAAAACCGTGGGTTCCCAATCCAAGCCAAAGCAAATTTCACCGTGCGGGCCGTTTGAATCCTTTTATTTTAGAGAAATTAGAATCTCTAATGGATTAGGCTATTTAGCTTGTAATTTGAGATTCCATAACTTTACAATGTTCACGTATAAACCTATCTTAAATTTAAAGGGTGAAAGATGAAAATCGCTTTCATAGATCACTATGTTTAGTTTATACTCTATAACTTATAGCACGCTTTACAAATCGTTTCTCTATAGTAGAAATGTAATATATATAAGCATCTTTCTTGCATAGCTAACAATAATATACAATATAATTTATTAGAATAAATTTAATTCCAAGCTAAGATCTAAATTAATGGGACCTAAGAGAGAAAGAATAAGTAAGTAAAACAGAGATTAAATTTGATACTTAAACCAGGGATCGGAAACGGATAGCTAGTCATGCATCATCCAATCCAATATTGCGGAAAGGGAAGCAAAGAAAAGGAGTCCAGCAAGCCAATAGGAAAGAATAGATGCTTCTTCGCTTACGGATGAACACGTGTACGCACCGTCTCTGCGGCGGCTTTAGTTTAGTTTAGTTTCTCCTTGCATTGAGAACAATTTAATTTCTTCGTTGCTTTCTTTATAGTACTATATTTAAAAACAAAAACCATGCATTCGTTTCATACGGTGGTGTATCGTCTATTATCGGCCAAGGTTAAAAGAAAGCCAAACGAACAACGAAAGCTGGAAGCAAGCCTCCGGTGCCCATTCCATCGTTATGTTCGGATGTATGGGTATGTTTGGAACGCACAAATTTTATAGAAATTACGCAGAAATTAGTTTATTTTCTCATAACGACGATCATTTTTCTACTATACAACAAGGACCGACCCCATATTCCAAATAGGATTACGCCTCTATCTTCTTCCTTGTAGGACGAATCTTACAGGAGATCCCTTGTCCAGGTTCTGGGGCAAAGTCGAGGGGCCTGTAGTGACAATTTTGAGCTTGGCCTAGAATTGAAGCTGACAAGATGTGTACACCGTACGTGTATGAAACATAAGTTTCTTCTTCCTCTCATATAAGAGCATCTCCAACGGTTTTGCAAATAGACTTAGCATTCTTGTTTTTGCAAAAAAAATCTAAAAATCAATCTCTTATCCAACGATTTAGCAAATGGACTTAGTATTTTTGTTAACTTGACAAATACTAAATGATATTTGACATATATACCAAACTGCGGTTCGCTTGGCAATCATCCCGCGCGCTACTCTTGCGGAATATTTTCTTCTCGCGCGTATAATTTTTAGTTTTGCCAAGTGAATAATGGGAAACCGTTGGAGATTAACTCTTTTTACCTTTGCCATATTTATTTGGGACTTGGCAAATTCCTAATTTTGTCAAACAAAAAATGCAAAACCATTGGAGATGCTCTAAGGCATGACAAACACAAGAAACTCCAAGAAATTTGTTAAAATTAGATGCTAAATTGTGAGATTTAGCTATCATATAAAATAAAAAGCTTATCTAAACTGTAGAGTTTTGCAACAACCTAACTAAATTAAAAAACATATATAGCAAACAAGACTCGTTAGGAAAATATGACTAGCGAGAATGGTGGGATAACTGTAAAATAGAAAACAATATACACAACCTGTTGGAGTCATTTTTTAAGCCCAATAGCTAAATGACTTCACGAATACATTTAAAGCCTGTTTGGAACGCAGAAATTTCATAGGAATTTCACATGAATCAGTTCATTTTCACTAGAAAAAATACAGGAAGGGAAAAAAAATCTCACGTTACAAACATGCGCTTATCCAATCTATTGAGTGAGTTGACGAGCGTGCGAAAAACAAAAAGGAGGAGACGCACTCGATCGAGCCCAAAACAAAACAAAAGAAAAGCAGAAAGGGGAGCCAGCCACAGAGAGTTGTTTTTGGGCTGAGCGAGGCCCAGATAGCGGAATTGCGCGCAGCAGCCGTCCGATCCTCAACTGACGGCACAGATGGCGTCACTGCAGACCTCACCTCAAGTTAGTTAGACGATCTATCGGCCACCGGAGACTCTTGTTCCTCTTCCCCTCCCGTCCCGTGCCGCGGCAGCACGCCCCCCCGGATCCCGATCCCGCACAGGCGTCGCCGTCTGCACCCCGCACCCAGCTCCCGCACAGGCGCCGCCCTACCTCAGGTGGTGAGGCCTTTGCCTACCTCTTCGCCGGCGATGAGCGCCGACCAGGTATTCCCACCCCTTTTCTCTTTCCTGTCTGTCTGCTGTGCGAAACCGAGTTTTCGTTTTTTTTTTGTAAAAAAAAAAATTGAGTTCTCAAACTGTAACCTACTATTTGGCTATTTCATGCCCACTAACATTTTGCAAAAAATATTGGGGTGTACACCCATGTCCCTTCACTAGATCCGCCCCTGATGGGAAGGGAACGGAAGAAGGGATAAAGTTGGGGGAGGGTGAATTTTGGGAATGATTTGTAATTTGTTCTGAAATTCGTGAACATATTGATGACATTTGTCAACAAAATGACATATATTTCTCTAGCATTTAGATTTCATAGTAAAAACTTGTATTTTTTTTTCCAAAAAAATTGGCATATAGAACACCCCCGGGTTCCGATCTGATCCGGGGTTGAATTGCAGGGCCGGCTCGTGGACGGTGCTTGGACTGCCCCCGTCATGGATCGCGCCGAGCTCACCACCGAGCAGGTCAGTGCCTGCGGTTGCTTACCCGCTTCCGTTTCAACTGTTGATGCTTTCTACACACTCCGGGCCTAATACGCTATCATGCTAGTGAATCAGTCCATGCATTTATCTTTGGCTATCTAGTTCTTGTTTACCTGATTTTGTAGGCAGCTGGGTTTCCCGGGAAAATGTTTGAGCCTTTTACATGAGTGTCATTAAGAAAGATTGCAATTACACCGAAGCCATTAAAAAAGATGGCCGCACACAGGTAACACCGGTCTAAACTTTCTTTCCAGAGAAGCCATTCCGTCCGTGTGCCGTTCATTTTCAGCCGTTTGCTAGGCCTTACATGTGGGACCGGCTACTGTAGTGGTCCATAATACCCCTCTCATCCCTATCCCCTCCCTTTCTCTCTCACTCTCGATCCCCCTCCGCGCGGCGATGGCGTCCAGGAAGCCGATGGCACAGTCCCGAACCGCAGCCGGCGATCCCCTCCACTGCCCGCGCCAGCAACGACGCCGCGAGGGCCTCCCACCGCACCTCCGGGGCGCCGCCGGGGGCCGTGCAGAGGAGCTCGAGCGCCGCCAGCGCGCGCTCGGCCGAGGCCCCCGCCGGGCCGGATGCCACCACCGCCTCCGCTGGATGCACGGATCCACGGCCGTCAAGGTGCTTCTCGTCGTGCTGCTGGAGGAGGGCAACAGGGACACGGCCGTGGAGGCCAGCACTCAAGAACATGCACTCAAGGACGCCGCACGTCGGCCAGAGGGGGTGTCATCGGAGCACCCTGCCTGCCCCTTGAGCGTGCGCGCGTGCAGGGGCGCCGCCGGCCGCGGCCGCGAGCACGGCTCCGCCGGGCGCGTGCGCGTGCGCAGGGCGCCGCCGGCCGCGAGCGTGAGCACGGCTCTGCTGCGAGCGCAAGCACGGCTCTGCCGCCGGCCGCGGGCGCGTGCGCGTGCGCAGGGCGCCGCCGGCCGCGAGCGCGAGCACGGCGCCGCCGGCCTTGTGCGAGAGCGCGGCTCCGCCGGCCGCGTGCGAGCTGGGCTGGTTCCCTGGCCGCGCGTGCTTGTGGCCGCTGGCCGGCGCCGGGGATGGCCTGCGCGTCCGCGGGGCGGGGAGCGCCGCTGCTGGAGCACAGGGGATGGTCGGATCTGGCGACGGCGGTGAAGCTCGACTCCGCTCCCTCACGCGCAGGCACCGTGCTCCCGCTCGCTGGGCTTGGGGTCGCGGCGGCGTGCTCCCGCACGCTGGCTTGGGGCACGATGTCGAGCTCCCACGCTGGGTCTGGGAGCGGGCGAGAGAAGAGAAAGGAAAGAGAAAGGTTTGGGTGGCTGACAAATGGGCCCCACTATAGGGCAGAATGGACATTTCACGTGTTTATTTGACAGCGTTAGGTGGCAGAGTAGACGGAATGGCAAGGCTGGCAAAAAAGTTTAGACCGGTGGTACCTGTGTGCGGCTATCTTTTTTAATGGCTTCGGTGTAATTGCGATCTTTCTTAAAGGCACTCATGTAAAAGGCTCAAAATGTTTCCTTATATATGTATCAGTTAGCAGATGAAGTTTTAACTTTGGCAGGAAGAGTTAGAAATAACTACTGCAAATTGCATACGATTGCATCACATTATGTTTATATTTCTTGGGGCAAATCTTCCTTCCATCCATGTCCAAAGATGGATATATGTTCTAACTTCCAACCAATTAGAAACTCTTGATACGTTACCTGAAATCATATGCTTTGTAGGTTCTAATATTATAAACTGACATTTAGCAAATTTCTCGCAAATTTGTAAATAAAATGTCTTGCTAATTTTGATTCTAGGTGCTGAATTACTGAGACTGTCTGTTTTTTCTGTTGGAGTGTATGGAAAATTACAATTTTCTAGCACTTTCATAGTAGTTTTCATGCGTTAGCATGCCTTCTTTCTAGGCTAGGATGCATTTCATAAAATTGTTGCAAGCATCAGTGGATTGTGGAAGTTTTTGTTGCATTATGTTAGCAGGAATTAGAGAAAACTATAATTCTTTTTAATTAATTTTTGTATTGTGGTTTTGTATATCAAGGTTCTCAAGCGAGATATTCCATGGGAGCATTACATGTCAACTAAGCTTATCTCTGGAACGTGCCTTCAGCTTTTACGGCGATATGACCACAAACCAGAGAGTCAGCGAGCTCCTTTGCTTGAGGAGGTGAGTTGCTTTCTCAACCTAAATTATTTGTGGATAAAAATGATTAAAGACCATTGTATCACTGCCTTCTTTTTCCGTCTTTCAGATTTGCTACTATCTTGTTATGATTGATGTCTTCATCTTTGCATCACAATTTTTCTTGTTTCTTCCTGTTTTCTTACTCTTTAGTAAACTATCTTATCCTTATGTTTTTTTTGTGTTTCAAGATCAATGCTTTTATCTTACAAGAGGTTATCAGATATGCATATTTGTAATGCACTCTTTTTTTTTATCAATATCTGAATTGATTCAGTGTATTAATAGGGTGTGTACTCAACCTTGCATAGGTTTACTGTAACAGAATCTAGTTGACTAATTTCCCTTTTCCTCTTTTTCCCACAAATAGCTCTTACTGCCTATATTGCCTTGTACTATATTTACTTGAATTTACTTTTCCAATGTTTATCTATTGTGTAAATTTCTATTAAATGTTTGGTTACTCAACTAGTTTTATATAACAGTATAATACAAAGATCCTGAAAACTCTGTTCTTTTAGGATGGGCCAGCGTATGTCCGAGTTTTCCTGAATATCCTGCGGAGCATCTCCAAGGAAGAGACTGTGGAATACGTGCTTGCTCTCATTGATGAAATGCTTGCAAGTATGCCAGCCTTTTTTTCTTTCAGATAAAAACTATTTACTTCCATCATTAAACAATTAGATTATCACTTATTTATGTTACATTGGTGATACCTTTGTTTTCAGCAAATCCTAAGCGTGCAGCACTGTTTTATGACCAATCTCTGTCTGGTGAAGATATTTATGAACCTTTCTTAAGTTAAGTGTACTATGCTTGTTTAATTCTTTTATTTTTATCTTATTAATTTAAGGAATCTGCTTATTTCGTTGTTTAGCAAATATACTGACATATATTGCCCATTCCGCATCCTGATGACGATACTTTATAATTAGAATAGTCACCTCGTCTGTACCATGGCCTGTTTTGTTTCGGGAATACCCTCATGCTAGAAAGAGTTCATGCACATCATGCTAGGCCTGTTTATCTTGTTCTTTGATTACCAAATTTAGCTAACAAAATTATAATTTTCAGGTTGTTGTGGAAAGGAAACTGGTTTGTACAAGAAAAAAGTTGTAAGATATTGACTGATATAATTAGGTAAGTTTGGCTAGTATTCAAATGCTCATCATGTAAAATTATTTGTAGATCTTACTTTATTTTGACTATAGTGCACGGCCAAAGCTTCAGAATGGCATGCTTCCAAATGGAGATGCTTCAAATTCAAAGAGCAAACTTACTTCAACACATGATGTATTGAGAGGTTTGGTTGATTGGCTCTGTTCACAGGTTAGAAATGTGAATGGTCTTTTTAGTTCATTACCACTTTCTGTTTGTTATATGCTTTGAAACTACAATTCGTGCGTTCTGAAATTTTATTGTGATATGTTTTGCAGCTGAGGAATCCTACACACCCGAGCTGCTCTATTCCTACTTCTATCCATTGCCTCTCTACTTTGCTCAGAGAGCCATATGTTAGGACATTATTTGTTCAAGCTGATGGCATCAAGCTGCTCATTCCTTTGATATCCCCAGCTTCCACACAACAGTCGATTCAGGTGATTGCTTGGCCCTAATAATCTAGAATGGAAGTATCTTGGAGAAGAGTGTCTCATTAGGTCTTAGCTGTTTGATTGCAGATAACAGGCATAAACTTTTCATCTTTCAACTCTAGAACTAACTTCCCCATCTGTGTTCCTTTTTGTTATTTCTTGTGCAGCTCCTTTATGAAACTTGCCTCTGCATCTGGCTTTTATCCTTTTATGATGCTGCAGTTGATTATTTGTCCACCACAAGGGTTATGCCAAGACTTGTAGAGGTTGTCAAGGGCTCTACTAAAGAGAAGGTAATGTTCTAAATTTTTCATGTCATATTATGTCACTGTAATTATGTCAGAAATGTTAACATTATGCATAAAATTGAAGGTGGTCAGAGTTGTTGTGTTGTCCTTCCGTAATTTGCTGGCAAAGGGTGCATTTGCTGCACAGATGATCGATCTTGGATTGCCACAAATAGTACAAAACTTGAAAGCTCAAGCATGGACTGATGAGGTGAGGAGCTTTCAAAACCTTTGGGTTTTTTTATTATTCCACAGGAAAATATGCATCGAATGTTGGAATCTTTATATCTGAATCATTGTTTTGATTGAAGTAAATGTAGGAATCGCAAAATGGCATGCGTATGCTTTCTTGAAAACAAACCTGTCTGAAATAATTGCTATTTACGGTTCAGTAAGTAAAAAAAAAAGTTGCACTTTACCTAGGATTTTTAGTTTAGTGTCCTATTTTTGTTCTTTGTAGATAGGGTTAGGTGTCAAGGAAAAATGACACAATTTGCTAAAATATATGGAGTTGCTATATTTCAGGTGCCTGAATTTTCAGGCAACAATCTTAGACAATCAATTAGTACAATTAGAAGGACAACTCACAAGAGACAAGTCACAGCTTTTTTCTAGTCAAATCATGACAAAATTACATGTCACCTGAACAACAAAAATACAGGCACATGAAATATAGAAGTGGAATTGTAATGACATAGTGAGCCCTCTTTTAGTTTCTTTGTTTGCTGAACCTTTTTGTGTGATATGGTATCCCATATCCCCATGGAGACCCTGGTAATTGAACAGCAGAAGTTTGCTTGCTAACATTACAAAGAGTTAGTTAATCAGGCATTGTGAAGCACAAGAATCATTTTTATCTGCAAGATACGTTGGAGGTTCCTGTAGTTGCTGCTTCAAAATTGGGACTTGTGAATTTTCATGCAATCATAAATAAATGTGACTATATCTCCTCTAATGTAGTGATGCACAGCTCTTGCACATTTGAGAAAAAAAATGTGAATGTATCTAGGCTATTATGTGCTCAGGTTGAGCTTGGACTTTTTTTCACCTTTTTGTGCTAACAGCAATTTCCTGTTATTTATGCACCCAGGATCTGTTAGATGCTCTGAATCAATTAGAGGTGGGACTCAAAGAAAACCTCAAGAAGTTGAGTTCCTTTGATAAGTACAAACAGCAAGTTCTTCTTGGTCATCTTGACTGGTCTCCAATGCACAAAGATCCAGGTTTCTGGCGTGAGAACATTAACAATTTTGAAGAAAATGATTTCCAGGTATGCCTTGTTCTTTTTTGAATAAACTTGTTGCACAATTGGACTAAGTATTTCAACACTCAAATTCATAGATAAGCTATTCTGGGCAATTCAATCTAGATTAGATAGGCTCATAAGCATTCGGCTCTGTGGTTCTGATGAAATTGCACTTATAACTTAGCAGATTCTACGAGTTCTCATGGCAATCATTGACACATCAAGTGACACCACCGCCCTTGCCGTGGCCTGCTATGACCTCTCACAGTTCCTCCAGTACCATCCATCTGGTCGAATCGTGGTGGCAGACCTCAAGGCCAAGGACCAAGTCATGAAGCTCATGAATCATCAGAACACTGAAGTGAGGAAAAATGCGCTGCTCTGTGTGCAGAGGCTCTTCCTTGGCGCAAAGTATGCAAGTTTCCTGCAGGCTTGAGAGAAACTTGAGTCTTTTGTATTTAGATCCAGAGATCCCTGGCCATTTTTCAGAATGCCTGTTGAGAACGAAAAACCTTGAAAATTCTTGTCCAGTATATCCTGTTGTTATTTGATTCCTGAAACCGATGTATGTATAATAAATAATCAGAGCCATACCATGCTCGACGTAATAAAGTGTCCATGGGCTTGTTGACTTATTTATGTAAATTTTGCCTTGTAACTTTAGCAAACCTCTTTTTTTGTTATTCCATTATTCTTGTACTTAGACAACATTGCCTGATTTGTTACATATTTGCAATTCTTCCACAGGCTTTTATGTCAGTTCATTCTCCTGAAATTTTGAACATCCTGCGCCTGCCATCTTTTGATTTTGCCTTGTTGCGCTATAACCATCCACATCGTTCAGTTTATCCTGTATTATTGTTCTAAATAAATGTGTTACCAATACTCTCTCTGTTCCAAATTATTGGAATGTTGTCTTTTCTAGATGATAGCTTTGCTATGGATCTAGATATAAATTATGTCTAGATATATAGTAAAAAGACATGTATTTAGAAATGTCAAAACATTTATAATTTAGAACGGAGGGAGTATAATGAATCCCGTTTGATGTTATAGATATTTCTGTATTTTTTATAAAATTGATTAAAATTGTTTAATCCAACTTAGGAAAGTCTAAAATGACTTATAGTTTGTATTTGGAATGAAGTGAGTGTAAAATATAAGAATATGGTAAAGTTCGATGACCAGATAAGTTGGACTTAGGACAAGTCTGAAACAACTTATAGTTTAGATTCAGAACGGAGATTCGGAACGGAGTGAGCACAAAATATATTAGATGTGTCGGTGTTATGACCCGGGGGTCAAGACCACCAACGAGTAAATTTGTATATCGCGTGCTCCCTCTCTCAGACGTGATGTAAGATGGACACAAGATTTATCCTGGTTCGGGCAAAGAAGACCCTACGTCCAGCGGGGGGAGGATGATTTGTATTATCTCGCACCCAAAACGTGCTCGTACAGGGGGGTACAAGCTGTGTTACACGGAGTCGGCCACCCGAGGGGTCGATCGAGTGGCGAGGTGTGTGGAGTGTGGAGTGTCAGAGTCTGAACTCGGTCCCTGAGAACGAAAGTTCGATCCGAAGACCCAGAAGAAGTAGGAGCCGATCCCCCATACTCTACCTCGGCGTCCCCTTTTATAGACCAAGGGGAGGTCCGAGGGTACAGGGCCCTAACTGTAGCAGTATGGGCGGCGTATCCGCGACACAGTGTTGGCGGAGAGACGTTGAGCACTGTGGCGGCATGGCCTTCCCGTCCTTCAGGCGTCCCCGGTCGTGGCGGCAGTAGAAGTCATCGCAGTGCAGTGTCCGCAGGCGGGCACGAATCCCACAGCTGAAGCGGGACGGAGCGGATGAGACGGCCTCCGAACCGGGGTTGTTGGAGAGAAGGGTCGAGCCCCCCGGTCGAGGGAGGGGGTCGAGCCCTGCGTGGCTCTGTCGCGTTCCCGAAGTCGTCGTCGAGGGTCGCACTGTTCACTTTCCGAGGGGTACTGTTGAAGTCCGTACTCGCATAGTGGCGACAGTGGCGGCGCAGTTGACAGGAATCGGGGACTTGACGGGGAGTTGGCGGATTTGACAGCGGACGCGGGCGCCCATGTCGTTAGGTGGGTTCACTTTAACCCATGCCGGGAGCAGTTGGGTTAATCGAGCCCCTCGTCCGAGGGTCGTCCGCTTGACCCCTGGTCGAGGGGGAGGTCGGAGCGTCGACGGGGTCGGAGAGGTCGAGGTAGAGGTCGGGGGGTCGATCGTTCGACCCCTCGTCCGTCCTTCGGCGTCGAGGTGGAGCCGGGGGGTCGTTCGATCGACCCCTCGGTCCGTCGTCGAGGTGGAGCCGGGGGGTCGTTCGCTCGCCCCCTCGGTCCGTCGTCGAGGTGGAGCCGGGGGGTCGTTCGCTCGTCCCCTCGGTCCGTCATTTTTCGTCGAGGTGGGGCGGCCCGTGGTTTGTCGCCGCAGCTGGTGTAGAGGGGGCCCCTCGAGTGATGGGCCGCGCCTTACCGAATAGTGGGTTGGTCCCTGCCTTAAAAATGGTTGCTATGTTTAGCGTTAATTTATCGAAGGGTTTAGGGTACCCCTTACCTTCGTACCCGACAGTAGCCCCCGAGGCCCCAGAGGAGTGATTTAGAACTCCTCTGGGGGCTATGATACGCGTTTCTCGGAGGGAGTAAGGATTGCCCGGAGGTTTTGTCCTTGGCCTGCAGGGTTAGTGAGAAGTCCGATTCTCCGCGGGGTGCGCGCGAGCGCACCCCGCGGGGGTAGCCCCCGAGGCCCCAGAGGAGTGATTTAGAACTCCTCTGGGGGCTAAAATACGTCGTATAGAGGGGTCTTTTAAGGATACCTGGAGACGTGGCACCCTGTCGAGGGGTCGATTCCATTCCTTTCCCTGAAAAGAGAAGAGTTCGAGGGCGGCTGCCGAACCCTACCGAGGGCCAGCCTTCGCTCCTTCGAGCACCACTAGAGTCAGAGCGCCCCGCCCGAGAGGTCGACTCTGTCTGCCAGGTTACGAGTTTTTCGACCCTCTTTCGTCGAGGGGTGCCGTGCGTAGTCGGGCCCTCGAGCCCTCGAATGGCTAGGCCTTCACTACCTCATAGCGTCCTTCCCACGAATCCTTTCGTTCGGATTGTGGGGTGAAGAGCATCGTGCTATCCTCGTTAGGACGAGCCCGAAGTCCTCGGTGAGCTGTTCTCGGGCATGAGTCCATTAGAAATGGTGCCCTGTACGGGTAAAAATCCGAGTGAGAACTCGTACCCCGTTCGATAGGGGTCGACTAGTGGCCCGGAGGCACTCTCATTGTTAAGCAAGCCTTACGGCTTGCTAAACACGACCATATGGATCGCCAAGGTGCCAACCCCATTCGATAGGAGTTGGTGGCTCGATGCCTCCCAGCGTAGGGATCCTTAGGTGTTCCTAGGTATGCCTCGGATATGTCCCAGAGAGCCTCGAGAGTTCGTTCTCGAGCTACCGGGACATCCCTGACTCGTGTACTCAAGGGCGGCTGTCGAACTCCGTTCGTGGAGCCAGCCTTCGCTCCCTCAAGATTTGGGGGTGGACCGGAGTCCGTTAACCATGGGTCCTTCCTGACCTCAGGTACCCGAGGGCGGCTGTCGAACCCTATGTAAGGGCCAGCCTTCGCTCCCTCAAGATTTGACGGATGGTTCGTCATCCGACGCTATCCTCAGGAGGAGGAGTCCGACCTTGTGGACCGCCGAGGGGAAAAGCAGGTGGTTGTTGTATTGAACTTGGGGACATACCTGTGCCGGAGCTCTCGAGGGAGGCTGTCGAACCCCCAGACGGGCCAGCCTTTATCCCTTCGAGGCCATGGAACGAACTGCAGTTGATGACCCGAGGCCCCGTCAGGCCTCGGGTACTCGAGGGGGGCTATCGAGCCCGTTCGTAGGCCGTCCTTTGTCCCCTCGAGATTTTGGGGTGGACCGAGGTCCTAACCCGAGGTCATTTCTGGCCTCGGGTACTCGAGGGTAGCTGTCGAACCCTCTTTCGAGGGTCAGCTCTCGCTGTCTCAAGATTCCTTACCCTCGAAGACGACGTTTCCGGCCGCGCGCCTTTTTAGGCGGTGTCCGTTCGGCGCAACAGTGGCGGTTGCAGGGCGGAGTGCGGCGCGGAGCCCGATGATGGGACGGGACGCCTTATCCTGGAGGGAATATGAGGAGGGGAGTACAGGCGAATTAAATGCGGAGATTCCCTTGCCTGTTTGCCGGATCCGTCCGTCGGCCTCCCGCGTATAAGTAGCGAAGGTGAGGGGTCTGGTGTTTTTTCCGCGCACTTGCCTTCCCCGCCTCCTTGCCTTCGTCTTCCTCGCCTTCTTCTTTCCGCCTCTGCCTTAGGCGTCCCGCGAGCCGGAACTCTGCGCGAGCGAGAGATAGAGAGAAAGATAGGGAACGTACCGTCCGCCCCTAAGTCCGAGCAAACCACTGTCCCTATGGCCACTTTCGCGCTCGTCGGCGCCGATGACTGGCCCGCCTCCTCGGTCCGTCACTCGCATCTGACGGGGTTGGTGGAGAGTGGACTTCTCCGGCCCGTTACCACGGCGGAGAGGCCGGAGTGGATGCTTCCGCCGCGGGACCACGCTGAGCCCAACCCGCCGGAGGGGTACGTGGTGTCGTTCGAGGTCTTCCACCGGGCGGGACTGGGTGCCCCACCCAGCCGCTTTCTGCGCGCCCTCCTCTACTATTACGGCGTGGAGCTCCAGCACCTCACCCCCAACGGCGTCAGCCAGGCGGCGGTCTTCACCGCGGTGTGCGAAGGCTACCTGGGGATCGAGCCCCACTGGGAGCTGTGGCTCCACATCTTCAAGGCCAGCATCTTCCATGCCTCGGTCAATAAGGGCACCCGCCGGAGGGTCAGAGCCGGGTGCTGCAGCATCTCCGTCAAGCGGCCGAAGTTTTGGCTCCCGGCGAACCCGTCCTCGAGCCACTCCGGGTGGCACTCCGGATGGTTCTACCTGAGGAACGACGACGATCTGCTTCCGGCGTACACCGGGAGGACACTCGATGCCGAGCCCGACCGCTGGGGATATGGCGTTCCGACGGACAAGCAGAAACGCCTCGACGGCTTATTGGACGCGCTCAGGCGTCTGAAGGAGAAGGGGCTTACCACGGAGATCGTCGCGTCGGCGTTCCACCGACGGCGGGTCTTGCCACTGATGGCTCGACCCCTCCGCATCGACGAGATGGGTCCGGGGGTTGATCTCTCGGGCTGTCGCTTCGTCGAAGAAGAACTGACCCCGGACAGGGTGGTCAGCCGCGTCCGCCGCTTCTTCCGCGGGTCGTTCGACCCCAAGAACATCGCGAAGATCCCCATGAAGCCGGACGAGGGCTTCTTTGAGCTAGTAAGGTCCTTTCCTCCGGTTAGAGTCCTCGTGCTCGCCCCTTCCGTCCTTTCTGCCCGTGCTCTAACTGCCTCGTATTCCGCAAGGGAATGTGTCTTACCGACGCTCGCCTCCGCCGGTGAAGGAGGGCCGGGCCACGAAGGAGGCAAATCGCCTCCGCGCGGAGAAGCAGAAGGCCGACAAGGACAAGGCCAAGGCGAAGACGTCCAGGAGGGCTCGGGAGAAAGAGCTGAGAGACCAGCGCCGGGCCCATCAGAGGCGGGAGGGCCTCGAGGAGGAGTTGTCGCCCTCGGAAGAGGAGGACGAGGAAGAGGAAGAGACAAACTGGAGCGACTTGGAGGAGGAAGGGACGACGCCTGATCAGGCAGCCGTTGTAACTGGTGGAGGGGAGGGGTCGACCTCGATGTCGGCCCCTTCCGTCGAAGCTGGGCCACGGGCGGAGCGCCCCGTGGCCTCTCAGGAATTCGTGCCGCGGCAGACGCAGTCGCAGACGTCGCGGTCCTCGTCGGGGGGGGGGGGGGTCGACCGAGCGAGCCCCCGACGCCCGCCGCGTCGAGCGTACGGGTGCCGGGCCCGCCGGCGCAGGTGGGGACCGGCAAGGGGACGAAGGTGGCACCGCCGTCGGGGGGTCGATCGAGCGAGCCCCCGACGCCTGCTGCGTCGAGCGCACGGGCGCCGGGCCCGTCAGCGCAGGTGGGGACCGAGAAGAAGACGACGGTGGCGCCGCCGGCCCCTGCCCGGGAGAAGGTGCCGAGAGCCGCCTCGACCCCCGCCCCCCAGGCGGTGGTGCTCAAGAGCTCGACCAGCCCGACGGTCACCGGGCCGAAGCGCCGGGCTCCGAGGGGGTAAGTCGCTTTCCCGGACATTGTCTGTATTTTCTTTTTGTCGATAATGACCCGTGCTTACCGTTGCGCACGTGTTTCTTTTTCAGGTCGAAGTGCCCGCAGGGAGCCGCGCCCCTCGCCCCTGCCAAGAAGCTGAAGACGGGGGCTGCGGTCCAAGCAGCCGCTGAGGTCGGTCCTGCCGCCCCGCCCCCTTCGACGGTTGCCCCCGAGGCGGCACGGGCAACCACGGCCCAGGAGGTGGCGGCGCGGGGGGAGGCACAGGGGGCCTCGGCGTCTGCTCAGACGGCGGAGGAGGCGAGCCCGCCGGCGGTGGCCGCCGAAGCGACGGTCGTGGCGCCCGCGCGGCCGTCGGAAGAAGTCGCATCTGGCGCCCCGAGGTGCGCGGAGCTTTCGACGACGGCGGTTGTGGCCGAGGAGGTGGAGGTGATCGGGCTTCAGGCCCCTGCGAACGAGGGGGAGGCCCGGGCTCACCCAACGCCGGGGCGTTGGCCCGAGGGTCTAGCTGCGCTGGAGGCTCGACTCCAGCTCGAGCGCGAGGGTACGACTACCGCCGCGCCCGAGGGCCCCTCGACGACGCTGGGGCTCGAAGAGGGGGGTCCGGTCGATCGCGCCGAGGGAACGCCCGCGCCGGCGCAGGGCGGGATGTTGATGGAGTCCACCCCCGCCCAGGTGGACGAGATGGTGGCCGAGCTGGTGGACCCGGCGGAAATGGCCATCATCGCGGCTCCTCGGGCGGAGCCGGAGGTGGCTCGGCCTCCCCTCGAGGTTGGGGGGCCGCTGTCTCGAGGTAAGTCACATTTCGACTCACTCGAGATGCAGTGGGCTCGCCTTGCTGGGTGTTAACTTTTTGGGGTCCTTCATCGCGCAGGGCCGTCTTACTGGCTGGGGTCTTCTTCTACCGGTGGCGATGGCTTGGCGGGGCCATCGACGTCCTCGCGAGGCGGCCCAGAGGACGGGAGAGGACAGGCGGAGGAAGCCTCGCCCCTTTCCGCTTATCGAGGAAGGGGGGACCTGCGCGATGACGTCACAGGGACGGTCGAGCAGAGGATCGCCGCCCGCAGCGTGGCGTGGGGCCAGGAGGTTCTCGAGGTGGCGGACCCTCGAGACCCCGAGCGGGTTTTCCTCACGCTCGACGACCAGACCGAGTTCCGACAGTGGGAGCATGTCGAGGAGTATCGGGCCTGGTTTGAACACTCGGTACGTCGCGCTGCGGAGGTCGCCGCCGCGGACAAACGGGAGGGAATGGAGGTAGGTTCTGTTCCACCTTAGATTGTACTTGAATTGTCTGGCTGCCATTTGTTGACGGTCTTCGTCTTTATCCTCATCAGTCGCTGTGGGTGAGGTCTTACGAGAAGTCCCAGTACATTCTCCGGGTACAGGGACAACTCTCGACCCTCCGTGCCTCGCTGGATAAGGCGAGGGATGAGGTCGCCCGCGCGAAGGCGGAGGCGGCGGCTGTCCAGAAGGATGCCGAGTCAAAGATCGCTCACGCGAAGGCCGGCTACGAGGCCATCCAGAAGGAAGCCTGGGCGGCCTTGTCGTCGGCGGAAGGGAAACTCGACGACGCCCTTCGGTCGACCGTCACCGTCGGGCAGGAGCGCGATGCTGCCCTCGAGGCCCAGCGCAAGGCCGAGGAGGAGGCCGCCCGGCTGAGGTAAGAGCTGGCCCGGGCAAGCGAGAGCATCCGAGGGCTCCGGGGAGACCTCGACGCCGTCTCCCGCGAGCGCGACGCTCTGGCCACCTCGGAGGAGAAGGCTCGGACCCACGCGACCTCCTTGGGCGTGGTGGCGATGAACCAGAGGGGGGCCCTCGATGACGCAAACAAAACCATCGAGGGTCTCGAGGCCAAGGTCAAGGACCAGTCCTACGACCTTGACGGCGTCCGCCGCCAGCTCGAGGAGACCGAGCAGGCCTACTCCACCTTGGACGTGCAGGCCCAAGGTGAGTGCTTCGGGTGTTGCAGAATCTGTCCTGCCTCGACCCTCTTTATGTTCTTTTGGGTTTTGACTGTTGCGTGCTTGTTTTGGCAGAGCTCGCAAAGGAGAATGCCCGCGCCCACAAGGATCTAGACAATCTTCAGGGTCTCCTTGGCACTGAGGCGAACCTCAACGCGACGCTTGCGGACGCCATCAACACCTTCTGCAACGACCTCTCGGTCAGGCCGGAGCCGGAGGTCGAGGGGGATGCTCGAGGGGACTCCTTGCTGCGCTGCTTCTACTCCATGACGCTGGGGGTGACGGAGAACGTCCGAGCTGCCCTGCACGTGGGCGTGAAGTGGGCCCTCGCGGTCGTCAACTCCCTCTACGACTTGGACCTCAACCTCGTTGTCGACGGGTTCGCCACCGACCCGAAGCTGACCGAGGAAGAGAACGACGTGAAGTGCCAGGAGCTGATGGATCACATAGAGGTGCCTGGAGGCCTACTGGCGAGGCTCTTCGAGCCCGAGGTGGTCCCCTCGGCGGATGAGTAGCCCTCTGGAGGTGTCGACGGGTGGTCCCGGGCCTGCGAGCTATATCTGGACAAGAAGGTCCATGTAATAGTTAGGCCTTTGTACCGATATAATGCCAAGCCCCCGAGGGCTTTTTTGTGTATAATGCATTTTGATCGAGATGCACATAGTTAATTTTGTTTATTCGAGCTCTCTCTGATTTTCTTTGCCTGAGTCGACGCTTGTGAACTAAGTGTTCGACGCACGCTCGTATCCCTGGAAGGGGGGTGGCGAGCGGGGATACCGTAGCCCAGGGGCGTAGGTGAGTCCCTGGCTCGACGACACCGTCGACCCTTAGGGAGTTCGAGGCGCCTTTGCTTAGTTACGAAGCGTACTCGAGGGAGAGTCGAGTTTCGAAAAAACGTTCGAGTTTTTCGGGGACTTAGGAGGGGGGTGCCCCCCTGTTAGCCCCCGAGGGAGGCTCGACTTTGCTGAGGCAAAGTCGAGGCTACCTTAGTGCTATAGACGGGTTCGTCTCGTTATTTCTACTTGTCGAGCTCTCTCTGCTTTTCTTTGCCTAAGTCGACGCTTGTAAACTAAGTATTCGACGCACGCTCGTATTCCTGGAAGGGGGGTGGCGAGCGGGGATACCGTAGCCCTGGGGCGTAGGTGAGTTCCTGGCTCGACGACACCCTCGACCCTTAGGGAATTCGAGGCGTCTTTACCTAGTTATGAAGCATACTCGAGGGAAAGAACGAGAGGGAGAGTCGAGTTTCGAAAAAACGTTCGGGTTTTTCGGGGACTTCGGGGGGGGGGGGGGTGCCCTCCTGTCAGCCCCCGAGGGGAGCTCGACTTTGTCCGGGCAAAGTCGAGGCTACCTTCGAGCTACGAACGAACGTGAAATGTGTTTCGAGAACATTTTATTCATTCGAGAATTTGTACATAAATGCGAAAATGTACAAGGCCCTGGGGCCTCAGGGATAGAAGCGACGTAGCTGTTCGATGTTCCACGCATTGGTGAAGATCTCGCCCTTCTCGTTCTTCAGTTTGTAAGTGCCGGGCTTCAGCACCTCTGCCAGGATGAAGGGTCCCTCCCAAGGTGGTGTCAACTTGTGACACCCCTTGTTGGTCTGTCGACGGCGCAGAATGAGGTCGCCGACGTTGAGGTCCCTTTTGCGCACGTTTTTGTCGTGGTAGCGCCGCAGCGTTTGCTGGTACCGTGCCGACTTGAAGAGGGCCATGTCACGAGCTTCCTCGAGCTGGTCGAGGGAGTCCTCTCGGGCTACCGTGTTGGCTTGCTCGTTGTAGGCTTTTAGTCGAGGGGATCCGTACTCGAGGTCGGTGGGGAGGACGGCCTCGGACCCATAGACCAAGAAGAACGGAGAGAACCCCATGGCTCGACTTGGTGTTGTTCGGAGACTCCATAGCACAGCGGGCAGCTCATCGACCCATCTCCTTCCATGCCTGTTCAATCGATCGAAGATCCTTGGCTTGAGGCCCTGCATAACCATACCGTTGGCACGCTCGACCTGACCGTTAGTTCGAGGGTGGGCGATTGCGGACCAATTCACCCTGATGTGGTGATGGTCACAGAAGTCCAGGAACTTTTGGCCGGTGAACTGTGTGCCATTGTCGGTGATGATGATGTTGGGGACCCCAAAGCGGTGGATGATGTCGGTGAAGAATAGCACGGCTTGTCGAGACTGGATGTTGGCGATGGGTCGAGCCTCGATCCACTTCGAGAACTTGTCGATAGCCACGAGAAGGTGAGTGTGCCCACCCTTGGTTCTTTTCAGGGGGCCGACCATGTCGAGCCCCCATACTGCGAACGACCAGGTTATGGGTATCATTTGAAGAGCTTGGACGGGTAGGTGGGTCTGCCTGGCATAGAATTGGCATCCCTGGCAGGATCGAACGAGTTTGGTGGCATCGTTCACGGCCGTCGGCCAGTAGAAGCCCTGTCGAAAGGCACTTCCTACCAGCGTTCTCGGCGCCGCGTGGTGGCCACAAGCCCCCGAGTGTAGGTCCTTCAGCAATGCCCTCCCCTCCTCGAGGGTGAGGCAGCGTTGAAGTACACCCGACGGGCTACGTCGATATAGCTCGCGGCCGTCCCCGTACAAGACGTAGGTTTTGGCGCGTCGAGCTACTCGACGGGCTTCCGTGCGGTCTTCTGGGAGTTCGCCTCGCGTCAGGTACTCGAGGTAAGGCGCGCGCCAATCCGTCGGAGGGGTTGGCGCTGCGACGGCCCCGTCGATCTCCATGACCTCTCCCCGCTCGAGGGGGGATCAGTCGAGGGGGATGGGTCGACCCCTTGCTCGAGGGCAGGAGCCCCCGAGTCCAGGTCGACGGACGGTGTGTGCAGATCCCTCGAGAAGATGTCGGGGGGGACCGTGCCTCGAGTAGACGTGATTTTGGCCAGCTCGTCGGCGGCTTCGTTGTACCGACGGGCTACGTGGTTGAGCTCGAGGCCATAGAACTTGTCCTCGAGCCTTCGGACCTCCTTGCAGTAGGCTTCCATCTTAGGGTCGTGGCAGCTCGAGTCTTTCATCACTTGGTCGATCACCAACTGAGAGTCCCCTCGCACGTCGAGGTGTCGAACCCCGAGCTCGATGGCGATGCGCAGGCCGTTGACGAGGGCCTTGTATTCGGCGACGTTGTTGGAGGCGGGGAAGTGGAGGCGGATGACATAGCGCATATGGACCCCTGAGGGTGATATGAATAGCAATCCGGCGCTTGCTCCCGTCTTCATCAACGACCCGTCGAAGTACATAGTCCAGAGCTCGCTCTGAACCTGTGCTGGGGGTAGTTGGGTGTCGGTCCATTCTGCAATGAAATCTACCAGTACCTGAGACTTGATAGCCTTCCGAGGGGCGTAGGAGAGGGTCTCCCTCATGAGCTCAGCGGACCACTTGGCGATCCTTCCCGATGCCTCCCGGTTCTGGATTATCTCTCCGAGGGGGAAAGATGAAGCCACAGTGACCGGATGGCCCAGGAAATAGTGTTTGAGCTTCCGCCGAGTTAGGACGACCGCGTACAGCAGCTTCTGGATGTGGGGATACCTCGTCTTGGTCTCGGAAAGGACCTCGCTCACGAAGTAGACAGGCCTCTGAACCGGCAGGGCGTGTCCTTCCTCCTCCCTCTCGACTACTATGACTGCGCTGACTACCTCGGTAGTTGCTGTGACATAGAGCAAGAGGGGCTCGGCCGGGCTCGGGGGTACCAAGACCTGGGGCGAGGTGAGCAAGGCCTTGAGCATCGAGAGCGATTCCTCGGCTTCGGCGGTCCACGCGAAGTGTTCCGTCTTCTTCAGGAGGCGGTAAAGGGGTAGGGCCTTCTCTCCGAGCCTCGAGATGAAGCGACTGAGGGCGGCGAGGCACCCAGTAACCCTTTGCACGCTCTTGAGGTCGTTGATCGGGCCCATCCTCGTGATGGCGGTTACCTTCTCGGGATTGGCCTCGATGCCGCGCTGGGAAACTATGTACCCTAAGAGCATGCCTCGAGGGACCCCGAAGACACACTTCTCAGGGTTCAGTTTTATGCGATTAGCCCTGAGGCACCCAAACGCGATCTCGAGGTCTCCGACTAGGTTTCCGACGGTTCTAGACTTGACCACGATGTCATCGACGTAGGCCTCGACGGTCGGCCCTATGTGTTTCCCGAAGACGTGGAGCATGCATCGCTGGTAGGTGGCCCCGGCGTTCCGCAAGCCGAAGGGCATGGTGAGGTAGCAAAACATGCCGAAGGGAGTGATGAAGGAGGTCACGAGCTGATCGGACTCCTTCATCTTTATTTGGTGGTAGCCGGAATACGCATCAAGGAAGCAAAGGGTTTCACATCCCGAAGTGGAATCTACTATTTGGTCGATGCGTGGTAAAGGAAAAGGAACTTTAGGACATGCTTTATTCAAACTGGTGTAGTCTACACACATCCTATCCTTCCCATTCTTTTTCTTTACAAGCACGGGATTAGCTAACCACTCGGGATGATGTACCTCCTTGATGAATCCGGCCTTCAAAAGCTTGTCGACCTCCTCCCCGATGATCCTGCACTTCTCCTCGTCGAAGCGACGCAGGCGTTGTTTCACCGGTTTGGACCCGGCTCGGATGTCCAAGGAGTGCTCGGCGACCTCCCTCGGAATGCCCGGCATGTCCGAGGGGCTCCATGCGAACACGTCGGCATTCGCACGGAGAAAGTCGACGAGCACTGCTTCCTATTTGGGCTCGAGGGTGGCACTGATCGTCAGCAGCTTCCCATCCGCGAGGCCGGGGTCGAGCAGGACGGTCTTTGTGTCTTCCACCGGCTTGAAGTTGCCAGCGTGGCGCTTGGGGTCGGGGATCTCTCCGGACAAGTCGTCGAGGGCCGCGAGGATAGCCGAATCCTCACGGGCTTCGGCTTTTTCCACGCACTCGACGTCGCAGTCGTATGCGTGCTCGTAGGAGGTGTCGACGGTGATGACCCCGAGGGCCCCGGCATTTTGAGCTTGAGGTAGGTGTAGTTCGGGACCACCATGAACTTGGCGTACCCCGGTCTACTGATGATGGCGTGGTAGGTGCCTCGCCACGCGACCACCTCGAAGGTCAGCTCTTCCTTTCGGAAGTTCGAGGGGACGCCGAAACAGACCGGTAGCTTGATGCGGCCGATCGGGAGTGCCTTTTTCCCCGGGACGATCCCGTGGAACCCCCCCGCGCTGGGCAGGAGCATGGTCCTCGGGATCCCCAGGAGGTCGAGGTCTCGGCGTAGATGATATTGAGTCTGCTCCCCCCATCCATGAGCACCTTGGTGAGGCGGGTGTTGAGGATGATCGGGCCGACGACGAGCGGGTAAGCCCCCGCGTTGGGGACGTGCTCGGGGTGGTCGTCCTGATCAAAGGTGATCGGCGTGTGGGACCAGTCGAGGTACCGCGGGGCCTGGGCCCGAACGGAGAAAACTTCTCGACGCTCCCTCTTGCGCTAGCGCGTGGTGAGGCGAGTCGAGGGTCCCCCGTAAATCATGTAGCAGTCGTGGATCTCGGGGAAGCCTCCTTTTTTGACATCACCCCTGACGTGGGCGTCACAGGGCGGGTCTTCTTTGCCGTCATCTCTCCTGAAGTCAGGAGGGACGAAGTGCTTTCGGAGCATGCGGCAGTCCTCGAGGCGGTGGTTGGCCGGCCCCATATGATAAGGGCAAGGCTCTTTCAGCATCTTATCGAAGACGCCCCCGTCGGGAGGGGGCCCTCGAGGCTTCTTCTTGTCCGCCGCAGCGACAAGGTCGTCGGGCTCGTCGTCGTACTCGACGTTGGGCTCGACGTTGCGTCGGCCCGGTTGGTTCTTCTTCTTCTTCTTCTTCCAGCCGCCGTTGCCGTCGTTGTTCCTTCTGGGCCCATTGTTTCTTTTGGGCCCATCGTCCGAGCCCCCGGGCTCATCCGCCTTGCCCTTCCCCTTCCCTGGGGGAATCTGGAAGAAGGCGCCAACGGCCTCTTCGCCAGCTGCGTAGTTGGCGATGACGTCCATGAGCTCGTTAGCGGTCTTGGGGGTGTTTCGCCCCAGCTCCCGCACCAACTCCTTGCAGGTTGTCCCGGCGATGAACGCCGTGATGACTTCGTGGTCGGAGATGTGGGTCAGTGCGGTGCGCTGCTTCGAGAATCGGCGGGTGAAGGCGCGGAGGGTCTCCCTTGGCTTCTGCTTGCAGCTGCGAAGGTCCCAGGGGTTGCCCGACCGCTCGTAGGTTCCCTTGAAGTTGCCCTCGAAGATCCGGACCAGGTCGGACCAGTCCTGGATCAAGTCCAGGGGTAGCTCTTCGAGCCACCTTCGAGCGGTGTCGGAGAGGAACAACGGGAGTTGCCGGATGATGACGAGGTCATCTTTGGCTCCACCCAGCTGGCATGCCAGCCTGAAGTCGGCAAGCCAGAGCTCAGGCTTGGTTTCGCCGTTGTACTTGACCAGGCTGGTGGGTGGTCGGAAACGTTATGGGCAGGGAGGCCCGCCGGATGGTTCTACTAAAGACTCGGGGCCCTGGCAGCTCCGGAGACCGGCATCGGTCTTCCTCGCTGTCGTAGCGCCCACCTCGGTGAGCGTTGTAGCCTCGAGCCTTGGCGTCGCCGTACCAACGTCGATTGTTCACTCGAGGGGGGAGGTCGTCGACGAGGCGTTCCTGAACCGGTCGTCGCTCGACCTGGCCCTAGGGCGCCTTGTTCTGGTGGACGGAGACCTCCCGATTTTGTCGAGGGGGCGCTGCTTGTTGCCCTGAGGCGGCCCCCCGACGCCTCGAGGCTGAGCTTTCCGCCTGCTGCACGGCGGCAGTTTGGAGAAGAGCCCCTGGATTTCGTCCCTGATACGCCGTGCCTGGGGGTCGATGGCGCCGGCATGTCGCAGAGCAGCATCGCGGCTGCCACGACATTCTGGCTAGCGCGGTTGAAGACTCGGGGTTCGACGTTCCTCTCCTCGATGATCTGCCGGTGGACTTCCCGGGCCCGCTCGCGAGCTCCTCCACCCTAAGGACGCCCTCGATCTCGCTCGAGGGCGTGTTCGAGCTGCTGAAGACGCAGGCGCTCCTCCTCGAGCTTACTGAGAAGCTCTCGGACCTGCGTAATCTGGACATCGGGGGGGGGGGGGTGGATCGGCCCTGTCAGGACTTGGGGGAATAGCATCTCGAGGTGGTGTGGCGTTGGCCCCCCTTCCTTCTTCGGTGGCCGCGGTGTCATCGACATCGTCCTGGAGGTCGGTCTGCTCGTCGAGGTGGAAGCACTCTCGAGTGGAGTTGTAACTCTCGTCGGGAGAGTCCGAGTCGGGGTCGGCGTGGTGGAAATAGGAGAAGAGCCTACCCGTTTCTTCCTCCTCCAGGCGCCGTCGTAACGTGCCCCACGTACGGGGCAGTTCTGGCTCGCCCGGTGAAGAGGTGGTGACGGGTTCGGTCGTCGCCCACGACGGGGTCCATGAAGACTCGTCGTATGTATGTATCCGCAGCCCTGCGAAAGCAGAGTAGAGTCCGGCACTGTTGCGGAGCCCGTATGGGAACGGGTCACGCGGTGGTGACGGGATCGAGGGTGTCGAAGAAGCCACAGGAGCCTCCGAGGACGACGACGCGGCAGAGCCGAAATCCCGCTCGGGGAGACGCCCGCCCTCGGCCCACAAGCGTGGGTCAAGCGGACCCCTAGGAGAAGGGTCCGTGTCGCCAACTGGGACCGGGGGAACGCCATCCGGCGCCTCAGAGCTCGCACGACGGCGAGCGCGTCGGAGCCGCTCGCGCCTCCTCCTGATCGCAGGCCAGAGTCGCAAGCGGAGGGACCGTCGCCTGATCCTTGCTGGCTCCAGAGCAGCGGAGCTGCTGACGTCTAGGCCACGGGCAGAGGGAAAGACTATGAAGTCGCCCTGGTCCGTGGAAACGAACCCTAGACTGCCGAACCAGATGACGGTGGTGAACGAGAAGGATGGGATGGAAGAATCCATCTGAGAGAGTAGTTCGGAGTTGATCGACACGCGAATCCCCCTATCTGGCGCGCCAACTGTCGGTGTTATGACCCGGGGGTCAAGACCACCAACGAGTAAATTTGTATATCGCGTGCTCCCTCTCTCAGACGTGATGTAAGATGGACACAAGATTTATCCTGGTTCGGGCAAAGAAGGCCCTACGTCCAGCGGGGGGAGGATGACTTGTATTATCTCGCACCCAAAACGTGCTCGTACAGGGGGGTCCCTGAGAACGAAAGTTCGATCCGAAGACCCAGAAGAAGTAGGAGCCGATCCCCCATACTCTACCTCGGCGTCCCCTTTTATAGACCAAGGGGAGGTCCGAGGGTACAGGGCCCTAACTGTAGGAGTATGGGCGGCGTATCCGCGGCACAGTGTTGGCGGAGAGACGTTGAGCACTATGGCGGCATGGCCTTCCCGTCCTTCAGGCATCCTCGGTCGTGGCGGCAGTAGAAGCCGTCGCAGTGCAGTGTCCGCAGGCGGGCACGAATCCCACAGCTGAAGCGGGACGGAGCGGATGAGACGGCCTCCGTACCGGGGTTGTTGGAGAGAAGGGTCGAGCCCCCCGGTCGAGGGAGGGGGTCGAGCCCTGCGTGGCTCTGTCGCGTTCCCGAAGTCGTCGTCGAGGGTCGCACTGTTCACTTTCCGAGGGGTACTGTTGAAGTCCGTACTCGCATAGTGGCGACAGTGGCGGCGCAGTTGACAGGAATCGGGGACTTGACGGGGAGTTGGCGGATTTGACAGCGGACGCGGGCGCCCATGTCGTTAGGTGGGTTCACTTTAACCCATGCCGGGAGCAGTTGGGTTAATCGAGCCCCTCGTCCGAGGGTCGTCCGCTCGACCCCTGGTCGAGGGGGAGGTCGGAGCGTCGACGGGGTCGGAGAGGTCGAGGTAGAGGTCGGGGGGTCGATCGTTCGACCCCTCGTCCGTCCTTCGGCGTCGAGGTGGAGCCGGGGGGTCGTTCGCTCGCCCCCTCGGTCCGTCGTCGAGGTGGAGCCGGGGGGTCGTTCGCTCGTCCCCTCGGTCCGTCATTTTTCGTCGAGGTGGGTCGGCCCGTGGTTTGTCGCCGCAGCTGGTGTAGAGGGGGGCCCTCGAGTGATGGGCCGCGCCTTACCGAATAGTGGGCTGGTCCCTGCCTTAAAAATGGTTGATATGTTTAACGTTAATTTATCGAAGGGTTTAGGGTACCCCTTACCTTCGTTGCCGACAAGATGAGAGCGGCTAGAGTTCCACACGTCTAAGTCAGATAGATTGTGTTTCAAACAGAAAGTTAGATAGATTGTGTTTCCTTGTGGAAGAACTTTCTTTGTCATAGGCAAGGTTTGACCGTTTGACGGAGGTTGAAGAAGGCAGAATTCATAGGCAAGGTTTGACCGTTTGATGCAAAGCTATGATCTGTCTCAACTTTAAGGAGAAGACGATGGTACAACTGAAGACTTGGAAGAGACACGCCACCCTAGAGGATTTGAAGACAACGGGGGTGTTTGGTTACTCGCGCTAAAGTTTAGACCCGTCACATCGAATATTTAGACACATGCATGAAATATTAAATATAGACGATTTACAAAACTAATTTGTCAGCCGGAGACTATTTTGTGAGACGAATCTATTAAACCTATTTAGTCTATGATTTGACAATGTAGTGCTACAGTAAACATGTGCTAATGATGGATTAATTAGGCTTAATAGTTTCGTCTCGCTAATTAGTTTACTTTTATGTAATTAGTTTTTTAATTTGCTCATGTTTAGTCCTCCTAGTTACCATCTAAATGTTTAATGTGACAAGGTCTAAACTTTAGACCCTCGATCCAAACACCCCTTAAATATCAAAACTAAATGTGATGCGTGCTGGAGTAGGCTTTATGTTTGGTTGGAGTAGGCTGTAAGCGATCACAGCGGGATCAAATACGGGCAAGTACAAAATCATTACCGCTTCTCTCTAGCCATTAGCTAATATGTAGAAGAAATCTAACATTAAAGAAGAATACTAAAAAGGTGCAAGTGACCCAAAATATTTTTTTTCAGTTCCAAGGTTATGTCAGGAAAGGCTAAAAAAACTATATGGGTCAAACTCTGAACTCACAAATCTGAAAACTGAAACATGTGCACTACAGAAAAAAAAATTGTGGAAAAGTTCAGCTGGACTATGAAACACGAGCCACACAAACTAACACTGAATCTCTAAACTCATTCAACTGAAACTCATGGAAACATGATACTTGCAAACATTTACGCTGAAACAGAGTTTACCTAAAAAACAGAAAACTGAAATTGAACATTGACAATAGATCACCATTGCTTGAAAATGACACATCATACAACTGCAACTTGCAAAAGGAACTGAACTGAAAAAAATTAGCAATGTGTTATGAAATATTGAATCTCTACAGTGTTTTTCAGTGTTTGTCATACTCATACGAGGCAACTAACCACTGCGAAAGGAGAGAGGAAACCAACCAGCCAGAAACATCATCATCAGCTAGTAGCTAGCAACAGCTTAAAACGTACTACTACATTTACCTGCACTAACAGTGGCCATCCCAATTAATGAGATTTTTTTTTTTCAGAAGGACGAAGTACACATTCCACTAGCTGGAAACTGAAAAACCTATCAGCACTAAACGGTGTCAGGCACAAAGCATCCGGAGCCAAATGGGCGCTCAGCTGTGAAATGACTCATGGGCTCACCAAGAATGTCCTGGACTCCTGGGCCACAAACCAGATACAGTTGGGCTTATATAAAAGAGTCCCACTTCAGCGTACAGCGTTTTCCTTTTTCCTTTAGGATATTCTTGACTTCTACAGTCCTACCCGAGGAAAATAGATGCACTGGGAAATCCATCTGTGCTTTACTCCATTCTGTTCATGATGATCAGAGCTCAACCAGCAACTGGGTCATCTCAATTCATAACCAATTTATTATCATCAACATTATTATTATAATAATCGTTTCCCAATCATTCTAGCCTCATTCCGGCAAAATTTGTAGATATAAACAACAATACAAGATTTGAGTTGGCACTCACCGGCCTCCGCTCTTAACTATGTACGGGACGACGATCCCCATCCCATCCCATCCCATCCCATCCCATGTTTATTTCAATTTCATTCATCCCATTCCCATTATCAGATCAGGTCTGCTCTGCTCTGCTCTGAATATATATTAATCATAGATGCCGTACGTCCCTGGTATCATTTGGACGATGGCCGGGCCCCCAGGACCACCACCTGATCCTGAATCATGACGAGCTCCACCGCTCCGACATCCATCCCAGTGACAGTCCTGGAGAGATGAAGATGATGCCCTGAGCCTTCTGTCATCCGCCATCAATGGTGGTGGTTCTGCGAGAACGGCCACCATCTCCTCCTCTTGGTCGTCGTCTGTGATCTCGGTTCATCTGCAGTGTTCACAAGCCACAAATCGTCTTCACCAACAACGAACAGAGCTTGCTTGCACATGATTCCTACTAACTACTACTCACACAAAAGAAAGACTATTGAGAATGTACATCATGTTGGTTGCATACATTGGCGGTGAAGGCTCGGCATGCCAATGGCACGCCTACTCACCATTCTGCGGATATATGGAGTTGTAGTGCACCTCCGCCCAGAAGCTCAACAGTACCACTGCAACCACAGGCAGGGAGGCACTTTAGATGCCTGACACCAATAACCAGCAAAGGATACGATTGAAATACCAGGAGGTTAGCCCTTGAGGACTGCAAGGACCAAATGTTTACCTTTGTTGGACTTCTGAACCTTAGGCTGGATCTCGATGTAGCAAGTATCCTTGAACGATGTCATCACGAAGATTTTTACTCCATACTGCACCAGATTGTTGTCTTACATTACATTAGGACGACTAAAAAAATAGCATTCTTGTCAGCTCCTATACACAAGATATGCCAGGAATGACAGCTGGAACATGGATTGTATAAAGACTAACCTTGTCAGCAGCAGCCTGTAGAGTCACATGGTCACCCCATTCACCGTTTCTGTTAGTTTATAATAAGCAGTAAAATGCATGTTAGACGAGCATCCACATGCACTTAATCTGTGCTCCATTCTAAAAAGAAAATTGTTTGGCATGGTGTGGAACTGACCGTGCAACTTTCTCCAAATAATCATCATATGCCATGGGAACGTATCCATCATAGGCATCACGGTTAGTTTTAAGCTGGAAGGGACGGTTTGTCAGAGAGAAGACAAAAAAATGTACACATGGCTAGCGATTGCGAAGCAAAAGTTTATGTGGTTACATACCTGGTTAATTATCTGCTCCCTCACAAACTCATGGTGATCTGGACTTTGGTAAAGCTGGTCTGATAGTGCTCGGAACTGTGTAGTTGGGGGCGTGCAATTAGCATCAATTGGTTGTGAATGTGGTACAGACTCTCAATTTGTGAGGAAAAAGGAAAGTGCAGAGATCACTTGAGAAAAGGAAGACAAGAGGTGGAGAAGGAAAGAAAAAATAACTATTTGGGTGAGGAATATGATGGATGTTACCTGACAGTTGCCATCTCCTTGCACCTTGTGTTCAACCAGCTCATACAGCTTCAACCTGAAAGATGATAAATGAAACATTGAACAACTCCAGCAGAAAACATTTTGGTGAAAAACTAATGGAGCTTCAAATACATGCAATGACAAACAGAGCCAATGAGAAGTTTAACACTAGCAACTAGCAAGCATACTGTAGAACATAACATTAGTAGTAATTCACTAAGAAATGAAGCCAAAGGACAAACCTTTCTGTCAGCCTTTCATGGTCCATAGTGGCTTCATCAATTGATGGGATTTCTCCATTAATTTTGGGGACATGCTGGACCACAGTTGGAAAATGGAGTCAGAGGCACAGAGAAAAAAAAAACAGATACAGCACAGCATTCACAACATGTTCATTTCCTTCATAGCAACAAGGATGAATAGGGGGACGGGGGGAGGGGGGGGGGGGGGGGTGCCACACTGTTTTCAAGATTGGATAGTATGATTCTAAAATTTCAAAAGCAATAACTAATACAGATACTATCTGAGGGTCTGAGGGCAGTGAAACTGCGAGTACCACAGCAAATCATACAGTGTATAAGAAAAGCTAATACCTAATGCTTTGTTCACAAAGGCCTATCAATAAAAGTAGGTAGACGTAATTTTCGCATCCACCTAGGATAACTTTTCAAAGACATGCATTAAGACCGATAATATGCAAAGTTAATTAGCAATTCAGTTAATTAAAGACTTCTTGAGGAATTTGATGTCAACATCATTTCTTAAAGTCATTTGGCATTTAAGGTTAGCGGTCCAACTGAAAGTGATATCCATGTTGTTTTTTCCTCTTCCAATGAGATTTTGGCTATACAACAGACATATACAGGAATTTTTGCTGATGATCTAGGTAGGCTTCCTTAGACCCGAAACTTTCATTATTCTGGCAGCTGACGAAGCACATCCAAATGTTAGGCGAATGAAGCTAGACAACACAAATTTCTTTAACCTGACTTCAAAGAATCAGAAGACTCACGGGAACTGGAACCATGGGGTAAAATCTCTTCCCTACTTCCTCCTCCATCTCAATATAACTATCACCGCCTGTGTCTGGAGAGGAACTAGATGGCTCTACATATACTGTCTCGTGTTCATGCTCATGGGTGCTTCCTGCAGCGTACCAAGAACATTAGGAAAAACATAAAAAGCGGTATGTTGCGAGGAAAAGAAAAGAAATCAAGTCAGATTATGAATATTTCCAGCACCAGGATGGTAGATGCCTACTGATGGGCTGTACAAATCATATGTGAGTTGAGAAGAATGCAACTGAGTCTCGTCTGGATGTGCTGCTGCCAAAAAAAAACATAAATATACATGTGTTAGGAATACTGTCTACCTGTTCCATGGTTTATCACATCCACGAGATGAAAAGGAAAACGAAAAAATTGCATGTATTCCACAAGTCAGACTACCTCTACCGTAATGGAGGTCACAACAGTGACCATCACAGTAACCGGGTTGAGGCCCGTAGTACCCGTTGGGAGGAGCAAAAGGGTCGCGGAACAGGTCGTATCCCCATGGCAAATTCTGATCTTTCTCACACATGCTCATCCGTCGTGCTCAAGCTGTCCGTCCGTGGGAGCGGAGCGCTGCTGCGGTAGCAGGCAAACAGATTCAAGGGATTTATTTCAGTACCATGGCAACAACAGCAACAAAGAACAGGAAACAATGCCCACAGCTAAGAGCTAACTTGGCTGGGTTGCGTTGCATCGGAGCTATAGCATGTCCGGTGAAAAGCGACGCCTACCAGCGATTCGATTCATCAAGCTCGCATTAACGCACGGAGTACTATACTAGTATTATTATTAGCTATATATACACTAAGAAAAGATTACGAGGAATAAACAAAATCATCGCGAAATCCTCGAGGGACCGGCAGACCGCTAGCAGCGTACTACATGAGAGCCGCGCGGAGCAGGGCTCAAAAGCAGCCAAATTTCAGAAGCAAAAGCGGCCGAATCGAATCGCATCGGCCGCGTACAAGAATCGCGGCGAGAAAGAAAGATTCGGACTGGATTGGACTATTCGCCGGCCAGCACAGAACGAACAAAGCAGGCCTTGGAGCAATCGGAGAAGCGAGCTACGCTAGGGATTCCGGGGCGGAGCACGGGAGACGAGAGTTGCCTCACCTTGGACTGGAGGCGGCTGGCTGGGGCTGCGCGCGTCTTCTCCGGCGCCGGAATTGGATCGCGACGAATGGGGGGAGAGGGAGGGGGAAGCCGGGAGGAGGGTATATATTGGTGCGTTTTGATTGTGAGGACTGAAGAGAGAAGGGACAGTTTTCTTTTTCTTTCTTTCTTTCTTTATTTTTTCTTCTTCTTTTTTTTTTCTTTTTTGCTGGCACGCGGCTTGCGTTCACGGTTCACTATCAGAGCCGAAAGATGCTCTTTAGAAATAGTACATCCTACGATTTTTTTTTGCAACGAATTAAATTATTCTTATATATATATATATATATATGTTATATATAATTATATATGGCAGTAGTTTTTTTTCATGGTTGTGAGCAATGTTTTTTTAAAAAAAAATCTTGTGGCTTGGAGTGAGCAAGATGATCTTTTCAACCTGTGGCGGCGGGAGAACGCCTCTTCAAACCATGTTAAATTTGTTTTATGATTTTGTTGACTTTCTATTTGCGTTTGTTGAGGTAGGAAAAGTAGGCTAAATAAAGCACGCGCACCATGAATTGTTTTTAAAACCTATTGAATGATAGTGATTATATTATTTGGGTAGATTTGGTTCGATTTATTTGTACATCAACCAATATGTGAATGAATAAAGAGGAGCATAATGTCATATATTCTCCCTTTTGCTTAAAGCTGTCGGGAGATCGCGTACCTTCGCGTTTATCGTGACAAAGAAAACGAAATCAATTACAACCCGTTTAGATGTAGATATTCAGGGCTTAGAATTGAAATTGACATTGACTATCTCCGAATACCACTGTTTGGATGGTTTAGAATTGGGAATTGATATTCATCCTCAATACCAATCGGTATTCACCCAGTCTCTGCTCCCCATGTCCAATACGGAGCTCTTCCCCTCTGTATTGGTGGGAATTAGCTCATCGTCAAAACGACTCCAACTAGTCCAGCCTACTGCAGCTCTCCTCCCCGGCGACGGCGGCACGAGTCCATCCATGGCTGGCATATCGCACCTCATCTTCTCCTTTCCCATGGCCAGCAGGCAGCAGCGCATCCCCTTCTTCTTCCTCGTAGCAGGCAATGCACTTCCCCTTCTTCCCCATGGCCGGCCTCACACCTCCCTCCCCGATGGCTAGCGAGGTGAGCTCTGCTTCCTGTCCCCCATGGCCGGCGACGCGAGCTCCGCTTCTTCTTCCCCATGGCCAGCGGCATGCGAGCTCTGCTTCCTGTCCCCCATGGCTGGCGGCGCAAGCTCCGCATCCTCTTCCCCATGGCTGGCCTCGCATCTCCCTTCTTCCCCATGGCCAGCGGCGCGAGTTCCGCTTCTTGTCCCCTATGGCGACGGTGGCCCCACGCCCAGCTCGCGGCACGCCAGCCACCAAACCCGTCGAGCCCAGTACGAGGGCCATGGCCGCCTCTACCTCCGTCAATCTACGCCTCCTCACAACGGAGCCAGGCCCGGGACCACCTCCGCCTCCACCTGCATGCCCGAAGCCGAGGTCAGGGGCATGGCCGCCTCCGCCTCCGTCTCTACGCTCGAGACCGAGGAAATCTGCGCCTGCGTGCCCGATTGTCATGCGAGGTGGAGAGACTGGGGAAGAAGATAGACTCAATTTCAGCTTGCAAATTCATGTACATCCAAACATCAGATTTGGTATTTAGTCCATTTCCAATACTAGCCAGATTTGGTTTTGGTACCAATTCAATTCCAGAGTCTCCAATATGTACATCCAAACAGACCCTTAGGAACTTTAAGTCCTTGTTGAATAATATCGGTTAAAAAATTTGAAATCTTATTATATACAAAAAAAGACTAAGGGGGTGTTTGGTTGTTGGCCATACTTCGCCACGCCACAACGATGGCAGCCACGACACATAATCAGTGTTTGGTTCACGCCACCACCACACTTTTTTCTACGCAACTTCTCGTGGCGAGCGTGATGGAGATTTTCTTCGCCACAAATTGTGGCATGGCCACCGTGGCGGTGGTACCAAGCAACCTATACTTCCATCTCTTGTGACCTTTTAGAGTTAAATGCATAAACAACTCATAAATTTATAAACGGTTATCAGTCGCATCTATAAATTTCTCGTATGGAAAGTGAAGCTACAATTTCAAGCTTCAGCTCATGCGGAGCGAAGCCCCGCCAAACAACCCCTTAACAAGTTTAGGGACATGTGGTCACGTCATTGCCCTATTTCCCTCCTCTAGCAAAGCCTCTCAACCCGGCGTGGTTCTCCCCAGCTCGGTGATGGCTGCGCCCCATCTTGGCGAAACCCGGGCTCCCTTTGGTCATGCTTCTCCCTTCCTTTCCCACGCCTCCATAGCTCATTTGATTGGAGCGACCATGGATGTGGAAGAATGATAAGTGTGTGATATATTGTATTGTCTACAGGAATGATTTTAGAGGCTCTGCTAGAGTATTGAAAAGAAAACTGGAAATTAAAAGCTCTCAAATCAAAATTACTAGGCCCATTTAGATCCAAAATTTTAAACTGTAGCGTTTCGTTTATATTAGGTAAGTATTGTCCAATTATGAAGTAACTAAGTTCGAAAAATTGTCTCGCGAATTACAGATAAACGATGTAATTAGTTATATTTTTTTACTTATATTTTATATTACATGCATACCTCTAAAGATTTGATGTGGCAACAAATTTAGAATAAGTCAAATTTAAAAACTTCTGCTCGGTCCCTAACTCAGTCCTTGTGTCACGTCCAAGGTTATTGGTAACCTTAGGCCTTGTTTAGAAGCACACAACTAAAATTTAGCTAGCTAAAATTTTAGTGTAAAACTTTAGCTAGGTAAAAGGTCCTCCAACTAAATTTTAGCTTGATATTTGGATGCACCAGTTAATAGACTTATCTAAACTTTAGCTAGTTTTAGCTATGTTAAAATAGTTAAAACCAGCTAAACTTTAGCTAGCATGTTTGAATACATGACAGCTAAATTTAGCTAGCTAAAGTTTAATTGATGCATCCAAACTGATGCTTAATTTGAAGCAAAGGAATCTTTGCATTTGCATTTGGATGGTACTACTCCTGCTGGCACAACGGGAACGTGACGCCAGACCAGGGGAATCGCAGCGGGCCCGGGGCTGTCAGTGTCAGCGTGGCGTTGACGTCAGCGGGGGCGGCGACGCGGCGCTCACTCGCGCTCCGAGGGAATCTGGGCGCTCTGCTCGGCATCTGACGGCTGTCAGAGGCGGCGGGACCCGCAAATCGTAGCCGCCACAAGTCAGGATGGGCTCGGCCCTCGGCTCATGGTCATGGGCTCTGGGCTCATGGCCTCTCCCTCTGCAGGCAGTCACCTTTGCCGCTCTTGCTTGTCTTGTCTCCTCATGAAACACAACCCTATTATTATTATTATTTTAAGAAAAAATAAAGACAATGATGTTTGATGAAACCATTCATTCTAATTTCAAGAAAGACAAATCTACAATTTGATGTTGTTTTGATGTTGGTAGGCAGTATTTCTGTACGGAAGGGTGTATATGTGTTTCACGTGCGAGAGACTGTGAACATCGACTGATGATAAAAGAAATAATGTTATTAGTAACTTGTGGATCTTAACTTTGACTCTAATCACGTGCGAGATCAGAGGCTGACTGCTTGGTTACATTCCATGACCAAGGCATGCATCTCTCCAGCTTGATGCTTAGTACCTCAAAGAACAGGTTCAGAGCTGTCTGCAACGTAGGCATTTTTCATGAATATAATACATACAGGAACTTTACATGATTTAGTTAAACATGAAAAATGGAAATCCCAGCAATCTAGAGGGGGGAGGCTCGCTGGTTTCTTCTCTCCTGCCCGGCTACAACATACTAGTACTGTGCTATGTCTCTGCTGCATCTGCATTTGCATCATCAGAATTCAGAACTGATTATTGCAGTTGCAGCGCTAGCTGCTTGCCTGCAGATTCGGATCCTACATCATCATCATCATCAACAAACAGCAACAAAAAGGTTGCTGTGTTGTGTGCGTTGAACTGTTGCTGACTCTGCATATATACATGCATTTCATGAGCTCGTCGTCCTTGCATGCTGTGCTGAAGAAGCTGCCGGGTGGTTTCATTTCAGTCCCCCCAGGCCAATACCTCTCGCTGCGATTACTATAGACGACGATGCCATCTAGTACCATCCTACAGCAAACGTGAGCAGCATCGTTCGTGCTTTTGACTGTTCCCTGAAAGCGATATGGATGAACTGATCGAACGTGATGGAGCAAGACAAATAAAGTCCTGATTATTTCCGATCAGAGTTAGGAGTATTCAGAAAGAAAGAAAGCAGACGATCCGGTCACCGCGCACGGGGCACGCATATCTTATTCAACGATGACCAGCTGGATCCAACGCCGGATCCCGTCATATATGAGACCTATCGATCCGTCGCCGTCGCCGTCGCCGTCCGGCGGCGGTTTGGTTTGGCACCTCCAAAAGCTGCGTGGCCCCATGTATAGAGTTATTATTTATTATTTACTAGAATTTTATTAGAGGAGTGCATGACTTCTGCTGCATGCCTGGACGACCAAAATTAAAGATGGGCAGATTTTATATATACGAATCGAAAGTGTTGTTTCGAGAGGAAACGGCAGAAGGATGCATCCAAACTCCAAAAGTCTGATGGCGAGGTGACGACGATAAGATCGAGAACTGAAGGACTGTTTGTTTTTCCTGACCTGAAAAAAGCATAGCTTTTTCAGTTTGGAAAAAAAAAAACATTACTTTTTTGTGCGTGGTTTCATCCGAGCCTAAAAAATTCAGTCGGCGATCGAGAGGACAGGAAGGTGGAGCGAACGGCGCGAGGAAAACAGGCGGAAAACCGAAGCCAAGTGCATGAATGGTGCCGCGATTCAGGAAAACACCCGCAATCACGCCTTTGCCCTTTTGTTTGGAGTTATTATGGCTGGCTACACCAGTCTTGCCCCTTGACAGCTACCGATCTCATACATACACCATACGGTGTACGTACATAATAAAACAGTCGTCAATTTGGTAGAAAGAAAGAAAAAAAAAGAGTTTTTTTCTTGCTTTTATTGTTAATGATTCCAACGGGCAGCAGCAGGAGGCCAGGAGCTAGCTCCTCCAAATTCAGCAGAGCTTGTGGCATGGCAGGAGGGTTCAGAGAAGAGAGAATCTCATCATCCAGCTGGGGCTGGGGCTGGGCGCTGCGGGAGGTGAGGTCCAGCGTTGGCAAGCAGGCACAACAGGCAGGATCTTGCGTGCCCATCATCCAGGCAGCAGCACCCCTCGCGATCGCAATGCGATCTGGCGATGAGTTGAAGAAACGACAAGGGCACGCCATGTGCGTGCCTCCGCCCTCCGGAACGGATCCTCGACTGCCCAGCCCTGAATTCGGCCACTTCTTTCTCTCTCGGTTGGGCGTCGGTCAGGATCAGAGACACCCCCGGTGCCTGCTGTGCCCATTGCTGTTGCCCAACGTCGTCGTTGTCGTAGTAACATGCGTGTGTTTCCTTTGTTGTTGTTGTTGCTCGCTCCCGGCTGCTGCACTGCGCCACTGCACTGTAGAGAAATTCCATTCCCTCTAGATTCGATTGGATTTGGATTGCATGGATACAGCAGCAATCTCTGCACTGCACGGCACAGGGATAAGCAGGCAGGCAAGGCTTTGGTTTGCTTGTCATTCAGTCAGCAGGGTACGTGTACACTCATCCTCAAGTTGGTCCTCTTTTTCCTTTGCTACAGTAGCTGCCATTTCTGATGGTGATTGATGCAGAAAGCTGGAATCTTTCTTGATGCCCTGCCGCAGCCCTTCCCTTCCCAGTAAACAAGCAACATACCCAAAGGTCCCGAACCATGTGCAGGTGCTCTCTCATTCAGTCATTCAAGAGCCAAGATGGTGATGGAAGCAAACCGGATTTTCTCCATACATGCATACGAGTAGTGCAGTAGACTGTAACTGTATGCCTCATTTTCTCTGCATCCACCAAAAGCAAAGCTAGCGCCCAAGAAATCTGATGAACACTGTACCATTACGTATGTGACTCTTCCAAGTTTCATTTCGACACGCGGGCCGAGGCTATGAACCGGAGCTGTCAACGCTGAAAGGGAAAGGCGCCGATCAATGCCTGCCTGCCTGTCTGCCTGCCCACCACCCCAAATTCCGCAGAATTGTTCACTTGTGCTCGAGGCATATATGAATATGAATATAATCCTCCTATCTATCGTGTGGTGTCGCACAAACGAAGAAGCTGACGTCTGAAACTGAAACTGAAACTGATGGAACGGAAAAAGGGGGTGTGCAGAAAGCAGAATGCCTCCGCTGCCAGCCGAAGCGCTTTCTTTCTCCTTCCGCCGTCCCAAAACTTCCTAGATTAAAGATTATGATGAAAAAATATTAGTAACATTTAGGCCAAAAATCCCACACTATCATCCAAACACGCTCGTGCATCCAACCTTACCACCACACGATTGCATTGCACAAAGTCTTTGATCAGGAAACCGGAAGTTGGATTCACAGGTCACAGCCATGCTTCATGGAATGCTGCCGTGGATTCAGTTCAGCAGTTCGCTACCTGTCCCCAGATTGTTCAGTTCAGTTTAGATCCCCATCCTCCTCCCTCCGTCCAGCTCCACTACTTCAGTTGGAGGCGGGTCTCTTTCGCTTTCAGTGCTGTGCCGCTGCCGCAGCCACAGCCGCCGAAGTCTCTCTTCTTATCTCATCTAAAGAACGGCTGGCGTCTACCACCGCCCATCATCGGCATCCGAAGTTGAGCTCAGGATAGGCCGCCGATTCTTTCGGATTGGCCGCCTGCGAGACGGCAGTCCCGGTCATCCATCCAGGTCACCAACGTACGTCTTGCCTGAATCTCAACCGTTTTCCTCCAATCCTTTTCCATTCTATTGTGCATGAGAAAAATATAGCAACCTTTCATGTTTCGCACAAACAATGTTGTGCTTTACTATCACTCGAGGGGGAGTGTTTCCTTGGATGCTATTCACCTTCCTTGTGTGTTTTTGAAAACCTTCACTTTCTTTTGTGTCATTTTGATATATATATATATATATATAATAAATTGGATCCAAGCATTTTTGGCCCGGCCCGAACAGCTTAGTGGACAGGGCCTGCACAGCAAAATGGCAAAACGCAAATATGAAAGTCAGCTCAATGTATTTATTTCAATTATTTTTTTACACTGAAAACTAGTGTGTGGTTTGAGTCCAGACTGAAAAAACTGTCCATATGCACGCCCGCCCGCCGTGGAACGTTCATGGTTTAATGGACAAGATATTTTTCGTCGAAAAAAATGAAACAGGCTTTATTCAGACAATCCTAGACCGAGAAATAGTTAGTTCTAGTTCGAATCTTGTTCTCTTCTACGCTACTACCACTACCAAGATTAAATAAGATCACCATTAGAGTTTTGGTTCTTGACAATTGTTTTAAGCAACTTCAGCGGCTTACCTTTACTTCTCGTGACATGTTGTTTATAGGGTAGTACATTTTCTATCACCTCCTTCGCTAAAGTACCAAAACAACTATCTATATCAACCGTATCACATGGGTACACATGTTAGTGACATACCTCATTTATTTCTTCTTTTCGCCTTTGCCTTACCTCCTCATTATCTCTCTATCTTTTCTCTTGTCACTCATCTCCATACTATCATTGCACCGCCTCGTCGTCTATTCCCCCTCCCCTCTTTTCTCCTTTTGAATTTGTTCTCATTTATTTCTTCTTTTCGCCTTTGCCTTACCTCCTCGTTATCTCTCTATCTTTTCTCTCGTCACTCATCTCCATACTATCATTGCGCCACCTCATTGTCTATTCCCCCCTCCCCTCTTTTCTCCTTTTGGATTTGTTCTTTTCCTGGCTCGCAAATTCGCCAAAGGAGAAGGCGTGGAGAGAGATCATGCAAATCTCATGCAAGCAAAGGTGGATGGAGGAGGCGGTGAGCCTGTGACCGTCATCATCTATCTCCACCTCATCATGCTATGGGCTGAGGAAGATGAAGGAGCAGGCGAGCATAATGAATCTAGGTGGAGATCCACCACCACGTCGTCGAGGTATGCTACAATCCTCAATCTCCACCTCGTTGTGCTATGGATCAAGGCACATGAAGGAGCAGGCGAGTATGGTGAATCTAGGTGGATATTTTCCTCCACACAGTCGAGGTATGTCCCCATTCATGATCTCCATCTCGTCGTGTTGTGGATCAAGGCAGATGAAGAAGCACATGAGCATAGTGAGTCTAGGCGAAGACCCGCCTCCACAACATCAAGGTGTGTTGGCGTCCTCGATTTCTACCTTGTTGTTTTGTGGGTTGAGGTAGATGAAAGATGGTGTGGGCATGGTGAATTGAGGTCGAGATCCGCCTCCACGCCGACACTATCGAGGTATGCCACCACCGTAGATCTCAATCTCATCATGTTATGGGTCAAGGCAGATGAATGAATAGGTCGTTGGGCATGGTGAAACTAGGCAAAGGTCCGCCTTCACACCATCGAGGTATTTTCGCCGTCCTCAATTTCCATCTCATCATGTTGTGGGCCAAGGCCGATGATTAACAGGTAGGCGGGCACGGTGAATCTAGGAGGAGATCTCTGCCTCCATGTTGTTGAGGAATGTTGTTGTCCTCGGTCTCCACCTTGTCGTGTTGTGGGTTAAGGCCGATAAAAAAACATACGTGCATGATGAATCTAGGCAAAGAATCTCCTCCACACCTTTGAGGTATGAACCATGCTCATCTTCCACGTCCTCTTTTCTCTTGCATTTGTCTTCTCTTTTGTTTTCTTTGCCTCCAATCCTGGTTATTTCTCTCTCTCCCACTTCATCCTTCTCATCCATACTTTATCTTCTATCTTTTGACATCTTACCTCTCTTTATTCACTCATGGAAATCTATTAAGAAGAGGGGATAGGATAGTGTTATATAGATCTTACAAAGATCGAGGGTGGACAGAGCGAGCCTATGACATCATTCTCGTCCTCTACCTCGTCGTGCGGCAGGTTGAGGCACATAATAGGGGAGGCAGGCTTGGGAGATATGGACAAGGATTTGCTCCTCTTCTTCCTCATTCTCCTATTGGAAAGGAGGGTGGTTTTATTGGTAGAGCCTTTGCTAATCCGCTTGTTGCTCTGCCCTTAGTTGACTACTACCCTAGCCTGATGGATCAAAGAAATGGTGGGGGCTCTGCTATTGTAAGTAGCCATCCAGGATGGCAGAAGGGTAGACGAAGAAATGAAACCAGCGTACCCAGTAGGCCATCAGTTCAAAAATGGCATAGAAGGGAATGGGAATGTGAATCAATGGAACAGAATGGAAGCAGACTTCCCAGAAGACCATGCCTAATTTCTAATGCTACTGAAGGGGTCTTCAAGAAGACGAAGAGCCAGCAGAAATTGCAATGAAAACACAAGGGGGTGCCTATAGATGACCACATCGCAGCTCACATTGTGTTAACCACAGGAGTCAAAACCAGGTGAATTACACACAGCACTTCTCTACACGAACGCCACCACTCATCTGTGCACCTTGTCTTTCTTTTGTTCTTATCAACTGGTATGCATGCATCTGCATGAACTCTCCCTATGCCAACCAAGCACTACAAACGGTGGAACTGTTACCACGGTCTCTATGAACAGCTACTGTACTTACAGCACCGGAGCCACCTCGCCTCCTCAGAGGCCCTTCACAATCTCAGGCTTCCAGCCCCTCCACACGATGTGCCCACAGCCGAACCTGAACTCCTGGAACCACCTCCTCAGCGACCCTTTCTTGGCGCGCTTGGCGCCTGGCTCGGAGGCCGAGCCATGGTAATGCAGCAGCGGGGCCTGCGGTGGGCCGGTCCCGACGCTGTCCACGATCTTCTGGACCATGTCGTACACCTCACTCATCTTGGGGCGGGACTTGGGCATCCGGACCAGGCACCGGTTCGCGACGCTGGACAGCTTCGTCATGGACTTGAGGTTGTAGTGCCCCTCCAGCCGCGGGTCCACGATGATGGGGAACCGCTTTACATCCGAGATGTATGGCTTCACCCAGTCCAGAAGCTTCTGCTCGCTCTTTGGACGGTTCTTGTCGATGGGGCGGCGGCCTGTGATGAGCTCGTACAGGAGGACACCGTAGCTCCATATGTCGCTCTTCGCGGTGAGGCGTCCAGTCTGCATGTACTCTGGAGCTGCGTAGCCTAGAGTTCCAACTACCTGTTCAAAATGAACCATAACAACACAGGATGATAGTTAGATGGATGTTAACTTCAGACTGCTCTAGGAACTAACTAGTGAAATGGTATGGAGAGGACATAAACGTAAAACTATCAATGGCAAATTGTTATGGCAGAAGCAGTCTTTAATAATGTGCTGCTCTATTTGTTATCAAGAGTTGTACCATGTCTTTCAAGACGCAGAGAGCTGTCTAGAAATACTATTGCTCTGGTCATCCACTGAGCAATGAAATCCTACTTTTCTGCTCTTTTTGGCTGCAGAAAACTCTTTTTAAAATATATAATCAGTAGGGGGAAACCCCTCCTGTTTCCTAAAAAACTTGGAACAAACAGTTTAAAATTGAATTCTCGTGACGTGGTACATTCTGAAGGTGTTCAACAAATGAATATACTACTTGCAATGTTTTCAAGTAATCAAACCTCTCTATTACTTCAATTCCATTCTCAATTTTTTTGACTCTGTTCTTCATGTCTCGTACAGAAACTAAATATATGCATTAAGATGTTACTTGTGCAAGTAGTAAAAAAGTTAATTCTTATCCAATTTCATTGGCACAAAAAGTCAACAATGTTATAAAATTACAACTCAAAGAGCTTACCAGTTGCCTATTTATCTTCATCACAATTCTCTTTTATTCAAGTAATAACACATTTCATCACTTGAATACTGTCAGGATAGTAGTACCTACTTACCAAAAGGATACAAAACACACTAATGTAATAAACTAACTGTCAGCTTGTAATTGTGCATACCGCTGTGGAGACATGGGTCAGACCTTCTGGCGGTCCATGCCTAGCCAAACCAAAGTCAGACAATTTAGCATCCCAGTTTTCATCCAACAAAATGTTAGATGTTTTCAGGTCTCGGAAAATAACCTGCATGAATATCTGAAATTTAGAGGGTAGATATAACTTATGGAACAGTTAAAGCATACTGCAGCATTCGGTATTTCATTTATTCCTTGTGCGAGAGATGTTTCAGATTGTGCAAGTGTTATGGTCTCCATGATCATAAAGTAAATGTACCTGGAATTCCATTTCTTCATGCAGATACTTCAGTCCCCGGGCAGAATCAAGAGCTACTTTTAGTCTCATTGGCCATGACAGAGTAGAAGTTGACCTACTCGACAAGTGATCGTCCACACTTCCATTAGGCATATATTCATACACTAGAAGCCGTTGTACCCCCCTCTCATCATCTTCAGCACAGTAGCCTATTAGCTTAACTAGGTTTGGATGCTCCACAATTCCAAGCACATTCATCTCTGTTAACCACTCCTTCTGCCCCTGGAGAAAGATAATATTTTATTAGAATCAATACAGGAAGTTAGACCTAGATTCCAGCATACATGACTTCAAAATGACTCATCAAGCATGTGGGATTGAAAGGATTTTGAGGTATGCTTGGTTTTCTATTTTGTCTACTAGCGTTTTCTACTTCTCCATACCGCAACAGTTGACTCACTAAACCTAGAGCAATGAGCATGGAACTGTAAATGCAAGAAAGGTAAAATAAATTATTCTGCATTCCCAGAAGCAGGTGAACCTACTTGATGGTTTCTTTCCTGAAGAAATGATGACTGGAATTTTTTGGATTATTTCCTCTATGCTGAGTTTCAAAATCCATAACTAGGTCCAAATAAGACTGCTGATAGATCTACAGAATGATGATGACAACAATAGCATTTGTATGTAGCTATACTTTAATAACCTTAAGAACATCCAGCAGTAACCAGACTAGAGCTTGCTAGTTTTAAATGGCAGGGAATGAAAAGATGGTGAGAACTGGCAAAAACTAAGGCAGCTTGTGTTGTAAACTCTAATTATTCTCTACCTGATACAAAGATACGCAGCTCTCATACATACTCGGTGGAAAAAAGACAAGATGGTGATAAACACTTGCCTGAAGTCCTTTACGATTCAACTGCTTAACAGCAATCTCAATTCGTTCACTCGGTTCATCAGAGCTCTTGATGACACCTCTGTACACACAGCCAAAGCCACCCTCGCCAACCATGAGAGACCGGCTGAAGTTGCGGGTGGCACTCCTCAATTCAGCAAAGGAGAACACCCTCAGGTTAGATGGGCGGTCAGTGAAGCTGGGGTACTGCGTCCTCCTTATTGACTCGGCACTCATGTCGGAAACATTCAAGGAGGTGAAGCCTGAACCGGAGCGGACATCACGCTCCGTTGATGTTGTGCTCATGGACCGTACAGACGCCGACATGGTGACAGGATCCTTCTCTTTGGCGTCTCCATGTAAGAAAGGCAGACACTTCATTGCTGCAATGCAGTGGGAATCAATTAGGGAAACAAAACAAAATCAGGAAGGAATGCATGTTTTCCCTCATAAAACACAAATGCAGATTACATAACTGGGCTCATGCACAATAATGCTTTGGTAACAGGTGGTGTGAGACAAGAACAGGCAACCAAGTTCAGAGTTTTCAGATGGTAAAAATGTTTGGGATTTATTAGATGCAGCAAGTGGAGATAAATTGACATGATTATACTTCGCAATCGAACGAAAGTTGAAGTGAGAACCTAATTGGTTCTGACCATGGCTGTTCAACTGTAACAGATTTGATAAAAAAAACAAAGGAGAGCCTTAAATAATAATCAGTACAAAGCCCAAACAAACCTCAAATTCAGACTATCGCCGGGCCAAAAATCATGCCTTTAATTTGGACTGAAGTAGCAGAATCTATGCGCAAGAGTTCTGCAACCGTGACGAGGAGAGCAGCGCAAGAGCTGAGGCACGAGGGGAGCGCAATAGCATCACTCATGAAACAACCCTAAGACTAAGAATCAAACCAGGAACTACGAACAACCTTAAATCCCACCGAATCAACCTTAATTAACCCCGAGCCTGGAACCGGCGCTTGATCTCCACCAAAAACCGGTGAGGACGGATAGGACACGACGAAGCACGAGGGGAACTGGAGCAGGAAAGGAAAGAATGGAAAAAAGGGATGCCTTTACAGCAGCAACAAACCTTGCCTATCTTGCGGCGGCGGCGAGGCTGGTCGATCCGGGGGGGAGTGGAGACGCCCGGCCCGGAGGTGTCCCGTGGACGGAGGGGAGCTCCGATCCGGGACGCGACAGGGACTCAGGGAGCACACGGCAGCAGCAGGAACGGTGGTCAAAGCTGGGAGCTTGCCTGAAACTGGAAGAAAGGTGCTTTCTCCTCCGCTCTCCCTCTCCTCCCGCGAGGCTGAGGCTCTCGCTGCGGACTCCGCCGAGTCACCAACCAAGAAGCTGCGAGGCAAAGACCATTCCTTGTGTTTTATAATAGATACTTACAAAATATCGGAGTGTTTGTTTGCGCTCAGATTTTCTTTTCCCTTACTTTGTTGTCCGCGAACGCAGCACGCAGGTGAGAAGAGGACGACGGGGCGAGGACGGAGGACGGAGGAGGGAGGACGGAGGAAGGAGGAAGAATTCGCTCCTGGTCGTCACGGGAAGTAGAGATGAGGGTGACGGGAGGAGCACGAGGGCAGGGCGACAGGAGATGGATCGCCGGACGCGACAAATTTATGGCAGTCCGCGCTCTCTCTCTCTCTGTCCGCACCGCGCAGCACGAGAGAGAGCAGCCAGCGTTGCAGAGTGTCACTGCTGCTTTTCCATTTCTTTTTGGCTTGTTTCTGTACGAGAAGCCTGCCTACCCTTTTTTGGTTGTTGAGAAAAAAGCTAGTAGTATAAAAAATATATTTTTTTTGGAGGCAGCAGCGTCAGGAATTAACCAACTGCTCCAACTAACAACGTCTTTGGCACGCCCTTCAAAGCGGCCGTTTACACGAAACCACACGACACCCATGGCATGAGTGGATTAGCACAGTTTATGTAAAAACACTAAAATTATTTTTTTTGAATTACCGTAAACATAGTTGTTGACACAAAATGTGACGCACTGTGTCCAACACACAGCAAGTCGGAAAGCGTAGCTTCAATCGAGTGTCCGGGTGTTTCAGAGTCCGAAAACGTGCCAGTCAGTTTGACCTGAAACTAACAAGGGATGAAAATTATTAGATATAAAACTGGAACATTCCGGATGAGACCAGACAGTTCCATATATACGGCCCTGAAGCCACTTACGACGACATATAACTATAGAAGCTATCTGCCAACAAGTTTTATATATCATTCGGGTAAAACAAACAATAAGCATGTGAAAAAGTTGATAGCCGAACGTGCATTGCATGAAAAAGTACGTATCGACGAATCATAATTAACTATGAGTTAAAGCATAACCAAGCTCGGCAAATCCAATCGAGTTGGGGTCCATGATGAAGGAACATATAAGAAAACACGATTAAACTAATCTAAAGCTTGCGTCTGCCGCACGACACCCAACATTATCAAAGCTTAAACGTGGTTAACATGTATGAACCCGCAACACGTAACAATCTAGATCTAAACTAATTCGGCTACTATGACCATGAGATCTATTTGTATGAACAATATGATTAACTATTAAAACAAGAATAGATCTATAAGAAAAGATAAAGCCGAACCGTATCAATCTAGATGAAAAAAAGAGTGTTACAAATATATAATAAATATAAAACATGCAACACATAGTAACTTGATGAATCTACTAGATCTTGCCAAATCTAATAGAGCCGATAACTATCTTGCTGTTGCTAAGCATATTGAGCAAGCACCTGCCGCACGGTGTGTACTCATAAACGAAACATCAGCGAAGACTTCTTGATTGTCAAGTAAAGATCTGCCGCACGATCATTAAAAACAAACAAGACTACTTGCATCAACATTTAAATCCACCGCATGATACTAGACATGATAGCAAGGTTGTCGGGACTTACGGAGGTCGACGGATCGATGATTCCTCTCGAAGAACTCGACGACACGACAAAGGACTCGAAGTTGGCACGAGGCCGGTTATATTGTATTGGTTATGAACAGTTTTTACAATGGTCAAGGGTTCATATTTATACCCTGGACATGACATGAGTCCTAAAAGGATACGACTACAAATATTAAAGGAAAAACACGACACTTCTAACCCTAGTCTTTCCTTCGGAGTTTTCATTTCCTTAATCGTCGCGATGTCTGTTGCCTGATTCGACTCTCACTTGTCGTTTTTTGTCGCTCCTTCAACAGAAAACCACCCCTTCTCAGAATAGCCGACCGCACGATCATTTGCCGAATCTTTGGAGATTAACCGACCACACAGACACTTGCCGAATTGCTCCGAAACTAGCCGACCACATGGATACTTGCCGAATGCTCCGAACACCACTGCTTGCTAACCCACTTGTCATTCTCCTAAGCGTACCAAAATCCAGTGTTAACACATGCCCCTCAATTTTGGGATAAAAGACATTTTATTCCGAAATTGACTGTAAGATTCCCCCTTCTTTCTAGGTCAACACTGTTCAACACCACAACCGCCGCTTAAGAAATCCAAGCTCCAACACACTCTTGAATTCACTTCAACTCTTCAATGGCGACCCAGGATGAAATTCCAGAGGTAAGTTCTATTTACCTCTATGCATTCAGTAATCCTTAGCTGATCCCTCTGTTTCTTTCCCGATTCATTCTTTTCTGATTTCCTTGAAGGAATACAAGAACGAGATTCTGATCTCTTATGCTGTAAATCCCGATTCCTATCTTCTTGGCCCGATGGGGAATCCCGACCCAACGAGATCATTGAGAAGGAAACTTCAAGAATCCCTTTCAAGTCTGGAGTTAGCCCGCTAAATCAATGGTCAAACACCTTCAAGACTTGGCCATTTCCCCCAATCGCCGGGTGGCGAAACTGGTATCGGAGGATGCTGGAGAAGAACAGCAGCCATTGGGACAATCAGGACATCAGTCATTGCTTGGAACTATCTTTGTCAGAGATGCCCAGGAATGAACCCCTTCTGATAGCAGCTTCTTATTTTTTGTCTGACGCCATCAACGCTTTTGCCTTCGGCCATGGTATGATGACTCTCACTTTAGCCGATGTTTTCATGATGACCGGTCTGAATGTATCACTTCCAGTACACCCTCTCAAGTACAAAAGCAAAAGCAATTAGAAAACTGTCAAATCTGGAGGTGGATGGGTTGGATACATCCAGAACTATATGGAAGCATCTGGTGCTGTCTCTGACAAAGAATACAGAGCCTTTATGAACATGTGGCTGTGCAGGTTCATTTTTTGTGGAAAATCTAATGAGCCAACCCTGAATCACATGACAATGGTCGAGGATTTAGTTGCAAACAACACAATTTCTCTGGGTAAGTACCTCCTAGGATCTGTTTACCATATGATGCATCAGATCACTGTTCAGATGTACCACAGCAAGGACATTTCTTGTGTGAGTGGCCCTTGGTGTCTTATCCAGATGTGGTTGCAGCTTTACATGCACCAGACAATGTCTGTGCCCCTCCACAGTTTGCATTTCCCCTCAGTTAATTATGTTGAAGGCAGCTCAGCAAAAGTCAAGAAATGCCAAACTTATGGAGAAGCAGCATCCTCCATCAACATTGATATAGATATTGGTCATCTCTTCAAGTTGTTCTTCAAGGGTTTCAACCATGTGCTTTGGCTTCCTTACAGAGAAGATAGTCGTCCGACTCTCCCTTGTAAATTCAGCTATGAAATTGGCTGTTCTGACAAAATAGCCACAAAAATTTTCAATTCCTTTATCAAACCTTGCACTCTGCCAGCCAAATTTCATCATGGGAGGCTAGTGAACTCTACTTATGAATTATATCACCCAAACATGGCAGCCAGGCAGTTAGGATGTGGACAGTTGCCCCCAAGACCTTTCTTTTCAACAATCATAAGATACATGGAGACGATCACAAGTACACTGGAAGCTAACAGAGTTTTTGAACTTGGACGTGACTTGCCAACATATGAACCTTCCCCATTTGGACTAGTAGATGCTGCTCATCCTCTTTTTGCTTCTTGGTGGCAAGAATGACACAATCACATCTTTAATGTACCAGTGCATTGTTTATGAGAAGATTTGCAACCTCAATTTGCCTCTGATAGTGAGGTAACTCCACTGCACTTGTCACCTCCTGCTTTTTGATTTTATTCCTTATTTTAAATTCAATCATTGCACAGGATTTTGAACCTACTTCTCCTTCCAAAGTTCTCCAATACTACCGAGTTGGGCCTAAACCTGCTTTGGGTTTTAATGCCCCAACTCTGGCAATCTTCATGAAGACTCCCGCAGTCTTAGATACTACACTTTCAGGGGGAGAGGGCAAAAGGAAAGCACTTGAAAATATTAATGTGTTCAGAAGAGTGAGATCTAAGATAGTCAAACGGTCTCCCAAGGTATGAACCTTTTATCCAGCAATAAATCTTATTCAGCAACAACTCTGACCATCTATCATTTCCATCGCAGCCACATGTTGACATTCCAGGATCAAGTAAAGTCTCAACAACAGTGAAAATTCCTCCTCAAGCTCCTATTGAGGATACAGAGACTCAAGAGACTGGAGACACAAAAGCTTGTGAAGCCGAAAGCACAGAGGCTCGTGAAGCTGCTAAACATATTGGTAACATCATTCGACTAATTACCTCTCTTCTCATGTGATATCTATTTCCTGTTCTTATTTCACATTATCTGCATTATTGGAAATAGGTAAAATTCTAGAAGATTTAGTAGGGGAAGCCTCATCTGGTCCAGTTCTAGATTCACCTCTTCTGAACATTCAGTCAAACTCTCAAACAGAGCAGGACACTACCCATTCTGAGAATCAATCAAGACAACAGGTAACATCTTGTCTTAAGCCATTTTTAGCAAACTCACCCAGTCGGCTAACTTTTTCCTTTTAGAACATTGCTAAGCCGACTACTAGCTATTCCTTCACTGTTGAAGACTTCGTCAGTGAAAAAGGTGAAGAAGCCACCTCTCAGCAGACCTTGTCAGTGGAAAACCAAGCCCGGTTGGAGGATATAGCTAGTTTGCTGAACAAGGACATCAACATCTTGGTTCAGGATTCAGATCAAATAAAAGATCTTCTTGAACTCATCAATCAAGATCTTCCACCTATCCTTAAGGCTTCTCTAGAGTCTGCAGCTAAACTTGATGACTACTTTGATGCGGTGAAGAGGGCAAATAAAAACATAGCCTCTAGAACTGTTTTGCAGAACAGCAGGTCTCTGAAGAAGCAAGAAGCCAAAGCCTTGCATTCCCAACTCCAAACTGCCAAGAATTCATTTGCAACCTTGGAGCCTGAGTTGAAAGCAATGAGGGATGAGAAAATCAAACTAGAAGCACAACTGGTTGAACCGAATGCCAAAATTCAGTCTTATGAAGCCAAGATGACATATTTGCCGAAATCCATAGAGGCAACTTCATCAAAAATATCATCTGTCCTCAAAAAAGACCAGCTGCTCAAGGCTAAGTTGTCTGACATTCAAAGTTCTAAGGATAAAGATCAGAAGGTGCTGAGGAACGTTAACCGAATCAGAGCTGATGCTTTAGATGCCATCAACCAGCTTCTGAGTTAGTAAAACATGGATTTGTAATAGTCTAATCATGATATATTATGTTCTTCAAACAATCGGTTATTTCTGTCTTTACCCCTATACACTTCTGTTTGTATGATAATGTAATCATCTTTATATTCCCCTGATCAAAATATAGCCGATTACATTTAGCCTTCCGAGCCAAAGAAATAACCGATCGTTCCCTGCCTTCTTGACTTAAGGAAATAGCCGACCGATATCTTGACTTACCCGAGTCTGACCCAGTCTAATAACAGCCCATCCAAGTGGGAAAATCCTAACCCATCGCTTGGTATCTCCATTCGGCTTATAAATAAACCTTCATTCGTCTACCCCTGTCAATAGTTCCAGTCAAACATTTTTTTGCCTCTGTTTCCTCCTCTTCTTCTGCTCAAAACTAATCCAGAAGGAAACCCTAGTCTGCATAGTAGCAATGGCGGGCGGCGACAACCGTGGAAAGCGACCCGCCGAAGGGGAAGCTGAAGGGAGCTGAGCATGGCGCAATCGGCAACGCGGGTGAGAGTCGGTTCCTTGCCCCCTTGCAGTTTTGTTTTCTGTTCATTTCTCTAACCCTGGCTCTATTCTTGCTTATCAGGATCAGGTCGATCTCCTCCAGTTACAGCATCCCCTTCCCTTCGGCGACAACAGCCGAGCCAGGGACTCCATCATCCAGCTCCTCCGGTTCCTCTGGGTCTTCAGGCTCCTACCATTCCCAACCTTGGGATTTGGATTCGGGTGCCATGGACGTCCTTTATACCCACGCGGAGGCGGTTACCTTCAGGGGCGAAAGGGACGAGGCCAGAGGAGAGCTGGAGAAGATCTCCAAGCAATACGACATCGACCAACTCGAGTGGGAGAACCAGCGGAAGCAGTTTTGCGACGCCATATCCGGTTAGTGCAAATAACTCTTCTTCATTTCCCTTTCTCTGATTCATCTATTCACCCGATTGGTATCCTTCTATTCAGCACTCTCTGCAGAGGTCGAGCGCCTGAAGATCGCGGCGAACAAGATTGTCGACAAGGTGAACGCCCAGGGAGAAACTGCCGAGGCCCGTCTTGATGATGTGGACGACCATATAGATCAGGCCATCATCCAAGGCGTGCGTCACGGCGCAGCTCTGGGGCTGGCAGCGATGTCCACCCAGACCAACGAAGATCTCTCCTTCATGCCAGCCGGCTTCCGTGGTGGTGTGCCCCCAGAAGAGATCGAAGACGTCGATGATCTCTTGGACAGTTACGAGGACCATGCTACCGCCATCGCCGACACTACAGATGCCCAGTCTGTTCTCAACAGGCTGTTTGATGAGTAGTTTGTAATTAGGGATTTCCTATAAAGAACTAACTGTCTTGTGAAATGTAATCTGTGGTTTCCATTCGTTTCTTTTGTCATGGATCTTTCTAAGAATGATGAATCTGACGACTGTTGCTTGAATCTATATGACACCGCCTTGATTGTGTTTAAAATTTTTTTGCTCTAAAGGCGACACACATTGCGTCGGCTATTCTCTAAGTCCTTAGAGTATTTTTTCGGCTAAAGGCGATGTTTCAACATCGGCTATTTTGCACATAGAATTCCTTAAGTCTGTTCATGCACCAACCTCAACACTGGGATGAAATTTCTTAAGAAATCTCCCATTAATAGCTCTAGTAAATTCTTCTCCCAGTAGAGTCTTCAAGATATACGCATTACCAGGTGCACACCTCACTATCCGAAAAGGTCCTTCCCAGTTCGGAGATCATTTGCCGAACATTTTATCCTTTGTCCCAATCGGCAGTATAGTTTTCCAAACTAAATCTCCCTCTGCAAATTGCTTCTCTTTGACCTTTCAGTTGTAATACTTGGCAACACGTAATTTGTTTTTCTCAATATTCTCCAATGCTTTAAGACGAACCAAATGTAAATCCTCCAATTCATCCATTATCAGATCCTTATAATCTTCTTTCTTCAAATCATTTTGCAATGTAACTCGCCTGAAACCCGACTGCAGCTCCCATGGTAACACAGCATGATGCCCATAAACCAACTCGTAGGGAGACGCCTGAGTAGACCCATGACAAGCCATTCGATAAGCCCATAAAGCCTCATTAAGAACCGAATGCCACTTCTTCGATTTTTCATCGATCTTCTTCTGAATAATTTTAATCATGATTTTATTTGATGCCTCAGCTTGGCCATTAGCTTGTGCATAATAAGGAGAAGAATTATATAATTTGATTCCCATGTCTTCGGCAAAATCACAAAACTCAGATGAAGTGAATTGAGTTCCCTGATCTGTCGTTATAGTCTGAGAAATTCCAAACCTGTGAATTATATGCTCCTTAACAAAATTGATCATGTTTTCTGATGTAACCTTCTTCAAAGAAATAGCTTCAACCCACTTTGTAAAATAATCAATAGCTAACAGCACAAACTTATGTCCTTTGCTAGAAGGAGGATTAATCTGACCAATTAAATCCATGCTCCATCCTCTAAATGGCCAAGGCTTGATAATTGGATTCAAAGCCGATGCTGGAGCTCTCTGAATGTTGCCAAATCTCTGACAATCTTGACACCCCTTGTAATATTCAAAGCAATCTTCAAGCATGGTTGGCCAAAAGTAACCAGTCCTTCTAATTATCCACTTCATTCGGTAAGCCGATTGATGTGCACCACACACACCCTCATGTACTTCATACATCAGCTCTCTGGCCTCTCCTTTACTCAAGCACTTGAGGAGTACCCCATCTATAGATTTATAGTACAACTGATCATCAAGGAGCACAAACTTGAGGGTTTTGTATCTGAGCTTTCGGGAAACTTTCTGCGATGGATTCTTTAAGTAATCGGTAACTTCATTTCTCCAGTCATCAATTACCCGATTCTCATCCAAAATGCTAATCTCTTGATCCTCTCGGTATCCTGAAGCAGTTTGAGCCAGTTTATTTGCTTCTTCATTATGCCCCCTAGGGATATGATGCAAGGTTGCTACCTGGAAATTCTTAAAAAGCTCTCGGCACTCTTCATAATATTCTCTTAATATATCATTCTTGCATTCATATTGGCCGAGTAATTGGTTAATTACCAACTCAGAATCTCCAAAGATCTCAACAGCAACAACCTTTATTTCAACAAGAAGCCGAAGCCCTCTAAGTAGCGCTTCATACTCGGCTTGATTGTTAGTAACATGGAATTCAATAGGGATGACATATTTAAAAATTACCCCTCGTGGAGAAACCAAGAAAATACCAACACCACCACCTCTGCTACAAGATGAACCATCAAAAAACAAAGTCTAAGGTGCAATACTTATCATGTTAGCAGAAGGATCACGATGATGGGTAACAAAATCGGCAATAATTTGACCCTTCAATGCCTTTGCCGATTCATACTTCAATTCAAATTCTGATAAAGCCAAAATCCACTTGCCAATCCTACCATTTAGAATTGACATTGATAACATATGTTTTATTACATCAAATTCAGAAACTACCACACATTCAACATTCAACAGGTAGTGTCGAAACTTGGTACATGAATAATATACACACAAGCAAAGTTTCTCCACAACCGAATACCTTGTTTCAGGATCTAGTAGTTTTCGACTAAGGTAAGCTATTATTCTTTCTTTTCCTTCAAACTCTTGCATGAGGGCCGGCCCTATTGTTAGGCTGTCGGCCGCCACGTACAACTTAAAAGGTTTGTCAAGCTGTGGAGGTACCAATACAGGTGGCGCCTTCATGTATTCTTTGATTTCATCAAAAGCCTTCTATTGTACGTCACCCCATACAAATTCTTGATCCTTTTTAAGCTTCAACAGTGGAGAGAAAGGCAAAACTCTTTCGGACAAGTTAGATATAAATCTTCTTACAAAATTAATCTTGCCGAGCAGTGATTGCAATTCTGTGAGATTGGCTAGAGGGATAACCTTGTCTATTGCTTCCATGCTTTTCTTACCGACTTCGATCCCTCCTTTATGGACTAAAAATCCTAGAAACTCACCAGCTGAGACTCCAAAGGCGCACTTGTTCGGGTTCATCTTTAAACCATGCTTCCTAGTGCACTCCAAAGTCCTCCTTAGATCAGCTAAATGCCCTTCATGATTTCTGGATTTGACCACCACATCATCAATATAGATCTCCACAATTTTTCCCATCAACTCGTGGAAAATAAAGTTCATGGCTCTCTCATAAGTTGCACAGGCATTCTTTAAACCAAAAGTCATGACAACCCACTCAAATAATCCAATATGACCAAGACATCTGAAATCTGTCTTTAAAATATCCTCTATTGCCATAAAGATCTGGTTATAGCCAGCATTACCATCCATAAAGCTGATGACTTCATAACCAGCCGATGCATCAACAAGTAAATCAGCAACCGGCATCGGGTAACCATCCATTAGAGTGGCTTTATTGAGATCTCTAAAGTCAATGCAGACTCTCATCTTTCCATTCTTTTTATACACTGGTACTATACTTGAAATCCACTCTGCATACCTGCATGGCCGAATGAAATTTGCTTCTAATAATCTTTCAACTTCTTTTTTCACATCGGCCAATACCTCCTCTTTGAAAATTTTCCGAGGAGGTTGTTTATAAGGATGATACCCAGGCTTGATCGGCAATCGATGCTTAACAATAGAACGATCCAATCCGGGCATCTCTGTGTAATCCCAAGCAAAACAATCCTTGAACTCTTTCAGAAGGTTTATCAATTTCAATCTATACTCTGGGTCTAAATTTGCACTGATATACATCGTCCTTGGTTTGATATCATCACCAAGATTTATCTCCTCTACATTATCGGCTAACATAAAGCCACATCCCAACTTTTCTTTGTTGCCATCGATCGGGTTCTCCATTTAAAATTGCTTTGAGAGACGACTGCTTGGATCGGCTGTTGATCCTTGTTGAAGACATTCACAGGACCTTCTTCCCATACTCTTCCAGAGAAACAATCGACTCTATCATATTCCCAGTAAGTAGGCTTTGTAGCAGCAACACTTACCGAATCATCAGCATGAACAACTTCAACATCATCTCCAATCCACTGAATAAGAACCTGATGCATGGTTGAAGGTATGCAGCAGTTAGTATGGATCCAATCTCTCCCTAAGAGCAGACTGTATGCCCCCTTGACATCGATGACAAAGAAAGTAATAATCAAAGTTTTTGATCCAATCATCAACTCAACATGCACAGCTCCTCGGGTGTCAGAAGGTTTGCCAGCAAAATCCCTGAGTACCATGTCAGTTTTTAGCAGTTCCTCATTGGTCATCCCGAGCTTCCTAAAGGTGGTATAAGGCATGATATTGATGGCAGCTCCTCCATCAACAAACATCTTGGTCAGAGGTTTGCCATTGACGTACCCCTTCTCATAAAGTGGCTTCAAATGTCGATGTTTGACCGGCTTATCGAAAACAGCCCGTTCGGTTAGGACAAGTTGGGCCATCAGATCATGATACTCACTCTCATAGAAATTTGAGTACACTTCTTCTTGGATATCCTGGTCTTCTGAAGCTAAGAACTCTGATGGAATAAAGAAAGCCATATACGCATCAGCGGACTAGTCTTGCTTGTCAGGCTTTTCCTTAGGACGCCACACTTGTTTCTTTTCGGCAACTGTCTGTGCCAACTCTTTGTTCCTCAAGCGTTGTACCCTTCTTTTCTGGCTCTTTCTCAGCCCTGGTGGACACCATTGTACTTTTTGCCACATGTACTCATGGATCTCTTCTTCCTCAGTGCCTTCTTCATAATGGATCTACCCTTGATCGGCAAATCTCTTGCTTCGCCGATTTCTGGAGCTATCCATTTTTACACGCCGATTGTCCTCAGTAAAACGTGCACTAAGCCTTTCATGGGCTGGACGGCGGTTGGCCCGAGACTGCCTCTACTCTGAATATTGGTCACTGCATTCAGGGCAATTATCTTTAGTAGGCTGCTTCAAGCCTTCATTCCAACAATGTTTAAAGAATGAGCATCCCCAATGAGACTGTTCCTGCTCTCTCATGTACTCTTGCTCCCTCTGGTACATCTCTTCCTCATACCTCTGATGTTCCTCCATGAACTCTTGTTCCTCGTAATACCTTCGCTTCCGATACTGTTCTTGCTCCCGTCGCCATTTGTTCAAAAGAATCCGTGTCGTGACTCTGGGCTTGGAAGCTTCCCCTCTCTCGGTTCGGCCATCCTGAAACCGAGCCTGTTGCCGAAACTCTTCATTTGTAATTTGCCGATCAGGGTCAACAACACCAGTTTTCTTAGCTCTGTCTGAGATTAACACTTTCACCTTGCCCTTGTCTTTGGAGCTTTCCATAGCAATCATGTTCACGGAGAAAGATATTGTGTTCTGTGCAAAAGGATTAGTATTGTGGTAACCGCAAAACCTTTTATCTCTCACCCCTTCGGGGCGCAGCATGGGGTGCCCTTCCGGCAACCTGATACGTCCTTCTTTGAGCAACATCTCAAACAACTTTTCTGACTTGGAGACATCAAAGTCGTATGTGCCCTTCTGCTGCCTCAACCAGCGTTGACTAACCTGAGTTGGTTCTTTCCCCTAGACCAATTCGGCTGTGGCTATTTGAAGAATCATGGCCCTAGTTGGTTTTGGCGATTAACAATAATTAGAGATTATTATGGCTAACGTGTGTTTTGCAGAGGTTATGCGTAGCTTAGCCATAGTGATCAAGGAGAATGGGCTATAATGGTCATCACTTAGCCCCCAAGATGGATATCGTTTCGGTTGTTAAGGAGACATGATGAAGACCCTAGAATGATAGGCTAAGTGCCATAAGGAGATGAGGGCACTTAGAATTAGATAGGGCTTCTCTTTTTACCTTTGACCGTACTATTAAGAGGGGTTGAGATTAGTAGCTTGACTTAGAAAAGCTTCATGATTTAGGTGTGGTGCACACTTGACTTCCTTAGCTCTAAGCAAGCCTATGGTGACCGTAAGATAGCCTAGAACAACTTCCATTTTCATCACGACGAAAAACGGAGTTGTCAAAATCGTTTTCTGGGCGTCAGACGCTCCTGGCAGGGGCGCCGGACGCTGTCCGTCGCGTCGGACAAAGGCGCCGGACACTGGGTGGTTGAGTCCACAACGTCCGTCGGCCTTCCAAAGAGGTTGTTTTCTGGCTAAGTTTTTCAGGGTCCGTCGGACGCTATCCGTCGGCCAGGCGTCGGACGCTGGGAAGAGCGTCTGTCGACCTTCCAGAGAGGGTGTTTTTCAACCCTAGCCAGAACTCAGCGTCAGACGCTGTGGCTGAGCGTCCGTCGCCCAGTGACGTAGCGTCCGTCGCTGGGAACAGTGTGTCAGAACTAGCCATTAGACAGAGGCATCGGACCGTCCGTCGCCTAGGCGTCGGAGTGTCCGTCGCCTCAACTATGAACAGAAACTAGCCGTTGGGCATGCGACGGACCGTCCGTCGCCTAGTCGACGGAGCGTCCGTCGCCAACTTAAATTGCCAGCCCGAGGCAGTTTTCAGAGGGTCTATTTATAGCCCCTCCCACTTCTCTCCCACCTTGCCTTTGCTCATTTGAGTTGCTGAGTTTGTTGAGAAGGTTGGGAAGAGAGCAAGAGCCCTAGAGAGAGAGAGAGATTCGTGATTCCATCCATCCTCTCTCTAGTTCATCCAAGAGTTCAAGTGTGCATCCTCTAGTCGTGAAGCTTGAGTGAGTCAAGCGAAGATCGAGGCTTGTTACTCTTGGTGATCGACATCACCTAGACGGTCCGGTGGTGCTCGGAGGAAGGTGATCGCCGGAAGATTGTCGGCGGCCCTTCTCCATCGACGTTTGTGATCGGTTGTGGGCGATTCACCGAGCCGGAGTGGCGAAGAATCAGCCCGTAGAGAGCACTCATCCCTTGCGCGGGATTGAGGGGGAGCTATACCTTGTGAGGTGCTCCAACGAGGACTAGGGGGGAGTGTCGACTCCTCGATACCTCGGCAAAACATCGCCGTGTCAAGCATCTCTTTCCCTAGCTCTTTATTGCCGCATTACTTTCCGCACTTGTCTTTCAATTCATACTAGAATTGTGTAGGAAGTTTTCGCTTTCCATTGCCTTGCTACCGCTTTCTAGCTAGGACACACAAGCGGTAGGCACTAGGGGTTAATTGGCTCTCTATAGGTTTAATTCTTGTTTAGAAATTAAAAAGAGCCCAATTCACCCCCCCTCTTGGGCATCTTGATCCTTTCAATTGGTATCGGAGCAAGGTTTGCTCTAAATTAGGCTTCACCGCCTAGAGCAAGATGTCCCATGGGGATGGACCACCTCCCATGTTCGATGGAGACGACTTTCCTTATTGGAAAGTTCGTATGGAGGCCTATCTAGAGGCCGTTGACGTGGGCGTGCTTAAAGCTGCCACAAAGGGAGGCACCCTTTTCGCGGAGGACCTCAACTTTGACAAGCACAATGCCAAGGCTAAGAACATTATCTTTCGTGGCATTAGCAAGGATGTCTTCAACCGTGTGCGTAATGCCAAAGACGCATTTGAGTTGTGGACCACTATTTGTGCACTTCACGAAGGCACAAAGAGTGAGCGTGAAGAACGCTATCACTTGGTTATGGCTAAGCTCAATTCTTTCTCTATGCATGCAAATGAAAATGCAAATGAAATGTACTCACGACTCAACATTATTGTAGAGGAATTGAATGGGCTCGGTCTCAACCAAATGGAACCGGCCGATGGGGTACGCAAGATTCTTTGTGTCTTGCCCATTGAGAAGTATGGCCACATCGTCACGGTGCTTCACCAAGGAGATCTCTCCGCCGCTACACCAACACAAATTTTGGGCAAGATCAATGCCCATGAGATGTACATGAAGATTGGTGATGGTGGCTCATCTTCCTCCTCCAAGAAGAAAGAAAAAGAGAAGGAGGAAAAGAAGGACTTGGCACTCAAGGCATCCTCCTCGGAGAAGCACAAGATGCAAGTCATGTATGAGAGCACAAGCGATGATGATGATCTCGCTCTCATGGTGAAGAAAACAACCAAGATGTTGAAGAAGCTGAGCAAGAATGGAGTCAAGTTTGACTCAAAGAAGAAGAAATTCTTCACAAGCTCTTCAAGAAATCCCCTCTCCAAGATGGATTGCTACAATTGTGGTAAACTTGAACACTTGGCTCATGCTTGCCCCGAAGAAAAGAAAGACAAGTACAAGAACAAGAAAGCTAACAACAAGTTTAAGTACAACAAGGGCAACAAGGTCGAGTCAAGTGATGAGGAGAAGAAGGATGACAAGCCATTCAAGAAGAAGAAGAACTTCAACTTCCACAAGAAGAAGAAGAATGGCAAAGCCTACATTGTTGGTGATTGGCTCACCGACATTGAAGACTCAAGTGACTCTTTCGGAGATGAAAGTGAAGAAGAGAAGGTGGCCGCCTTGGTGATTGGTTCATCTACTCCACCGCCACCCCCTCCATCATCTCCGGGTTTGTTGGGAATATGCCCTAGAGCTAATCATGTAGATGATTATATTCCGATTGTATCCATGATTAATAAAGTGTTCTTTGAATATCCATTATAGACAACTAGTATTGATTGACAATTATGTGAATTGTTTGTGGAACTCAATTACCTGAATGGTTATTCTAATAGTAGTCCCTGGTCGGCATTCTTGTAAGAGCACACTTGAATATTAGACCAGCACATGTATTAGTTGATGGCTATGTTTCACAAGTCATAGACATAGAGATGTCAAACTAATAATGTGGGCACATGTGAGACATGTAGGCTGGACTGACCCAACAAGAGAAAGTCTCTATTCATGTCATGTACGTTATGTCCTTAGACCTGAGATTGTGGTATGTACTCAAGATGTGAAACGATCTACTTAGAGACTATCAAACGCTACTCCGTTATTGGGTAGTTATAAAGGTGGTCCTTGGGTGGTTGGGAAACATGCTATGAGACATAGACAATCAAGATGGAATTTGCCCCTCTCTTCGTGAGAGAGATATCACTGGATCACTCATGTGATTGGATCAACAAATGCATGGCCATGCTTGGGTTAAGTGTTAACCCACGAGTTGAACCATATATCGAGTGGCGAAGGGAATAACTTGTACATGGTCATAGTGGTTCGTCTGATATGATCATAGCGTATACATAGGAGTTGACACGTCTTGCTAGAGGCCGCTATCAACTATTGGTCGAGTAAGAGTACTTGGGCCATGTCTATGTATGCGTGAGCCCATAGGGTCGCACGCTTAAGGGGTTGGAAGCCTAATTCGGGTTGGACCCGAATTAGACTAGGTTTAGGGTTTCTAATGGGCCTCCACCGTGGGAGCTCGTTAGGACGCCTATATAAGCAAGGGGTGGGCGCGGGGCGAATTGATCCACGCCTTTTGGCAGCCGCCGTCGCCTCCCCACGCTCGCGCCTTTTGCTCCTCGCGGACCTAGCAGTCCGGAGGCGCAACGCTTCCTCCCTGCACGTGTGGGATTCCTCGGAGGTGCTGCATCTCGAGCACAAGGACGAACCACGTGAAGGGGACGTTGAGACGGACGACCACGCAACTGCACTGCCTGCTGCGACGCGCACGACTACATCAAGTCGTCTTCCGCTGCACCTGCGCGTCTAGTGGTAATCCCGTAACCTGTAACTAGCAGTAGATCCTGGTTTATGAGGTCGAAAAGTTTTGTTTTCCGGCTAGCGTAGCAACCTCGTATTCCTACAGGGTTCATCCTCTACACACCTATGCCTCATGGCTAAAGGTGACAAAAAGGTACAAAAAGAGGATAGTGATGATGAGGCTAGCTCTAGTGATGATGAGTTTGAGGCACCTTCCTATGATGAGCTAATTGAAATTTGCAATAAATACACTAAGCTCATTAGGAAGTTGTCGGGTACGAAGGTAAGGGGTACCCTAAACCTTTCGATAAATTAACGCTAAACATAGCAACCATTTTTAAGGCAAGGATCAGCCTACTGTTCGGTAAGACACGGCCCATCAATCGAGGGCCCCCGCTACACCGATCGCGGAAACCAGCCACTGGCCCCGGCTCTACCTCGACGACGGACGAGGGGTCCGACGAACGACCCCCCGGCTCTACCTCGAGGACGGACGAGGGGTCCGACGAACGACCCCCCGGCTCTACCTCGACGACGGACGAGGGGTCCGACGAACGACCCCCCGGCTCTACCTCGACGACGGACGAGGGGTCCGACGAACGACCCCCCGGTTCTACCTCGACGACGGACGAGGGGTCCGACGAACGACCCCCCGGCTCTACCTCGACGACGGACGAGGGGTCCGACGAACGACCCCCGGTTCTACCTCGACGACGGACGAGGGTCGGACGAACGACCCCCCGGTTCTACCTCGACGACGGACGAGGGGTCGGACGAACGACCCCCCGACCTCTACCTCGACTTCGACCCCCTCAACCTGTCGACGCCTCGACCTTTCAAGCGCCGTCGACGGACGAGGGCTCGATTGACCCAACCACTCCGGCATGGGTAAAAGTAAAACCACCTGACGACATGGGCGCCTGCGTCCACTGTCAAATCCGCCAACTCCCCGTCTAGTCCCCGACTCCCGACGACTGTGCCGCCACTGCCGCCACTACGCAAGTACGGACTTCTACAGTACCCCTCGGAAAGTGAACAGTGCGACCCTCGACGACGGCTTCGGGAACGTGACAGAATCATGCGGGGCTCGACCCCCCCCCTCGACCGAGGGCTCGACCCCCTCCTCTTCAACAACTCCGGTACGGAAGACGTCCCATCTGCCCCGTCCCGCTTCGGCCAGGGGACTTCTACTGATGCCACGACCGGGGATGCCTGAAGGACGGGAAGACCACGCCGTCACAGTGCTCGATGTCTCTTCGCCAACACTGTGCCGTGGATGCGCCGCCCATACTTCTACTATTAGGACCCTGTACCCTCGAGTCTCCCCCTTGGTCTATAAAAGGGGGACGCCGAGGTAGATGAAAGGGGGGGCTCTCGTCAGAGACTTCTTTTTCCAGGTTTCTCTTTGAGGACTCCAATCCGACCTTGGTTCTCAAGGACCCTAGACCACACCACACACACAGACGCTCGATTGACCCCTCGGGTGGCTGACTCCGTGTAACACTGCTTGTACCCCCCCTGTACGAGCACGCTTTGGGTGCGAGATAATACAAGTCATCCTCCCCCGCTGGACATAGGGCCTTCTTTGCCCGAACCAGGATAAATCTTGTGTCCATCTTGCATCACGTCTGAGAGAGGGAGCACGCGATATACAAATTTACTCGTTGGTGGTCTTGACCCCCGGGTCATAACACCGACAGAAGTATAAAGGCAAAAGTGAATCACTAGAGAAAGCCAATAGTAACTTGCATGCTAAGCTTGATGACTTGACTAGTGCTAATGATGAATTGAAGCTTGAGAACAAATCTCTCTCATCTAGCACTAGGGAGCTCAAAGCCTCACTCAAGCAAGCAAATGAGAAACATGATAAGCTTGAGAGGTCAACACAAGAGCTCCAATCAAGATACAACTTGCTAAAAGATGACTACAACCAAGTTAAAAATGAACATGGCACACTTGTGATAGCTAATGAATTGCTTTTAAATGATCTTGCTACACATGTTGCTATTAACCCGGTTGTTAAGTGTGATATAGCTACTTCTTGTGAGGACTTGCTTGATGAAGTTGCTAGTGAGCAAAATGCTAAGTGCAAGGGCAAGAAGGTAGTTGAGGCCGACAAGCATGATGACTATGTGAAGATGAGGCAAGAAAACTTCAAGCTCAAGGAAGAGCTAATCAATCTCAAGGCAAACAAGCCGCTCACTATCAAGTCGGCCAAACAAGATGACAAAGATGCAATGACCTTGATCAATTCTCTCAAAGAGGAAAATGCAAAGCTCAAGGTTGAGAAGATCAAGCTTACAAGTGGATTGGAGAAGTTCACCAAGGGCCACAACCTTCAAAGTGAGCTCTTGATGAACACTATCATGAAGACCGACAAGACCGGCATTGGGTTCAAGGAGAACCAAATCATGAAGGCCAAGGTCAAGATAGAAGCCAAGAACTATTACAAGAACAAGGCTATGAGAAGCAACTATGACACACCAAAGCCCAAACCCAAGAAGTGCTTTGGATGTGGTCAAGAGGGTCACCTTCAATCCCAATGCAAGACTCCACCTCCCAAGACCTTGCCCAAGCACATAAGGCCTTTCGCTCATGATGCACACTTTATCATCAATAAGGACTCCAAGGGTAGACCTCAAGTTGTATTTCTCGGTCCAAAGATGAAGAACAAGCCCAAAGTGCTATGGGTTGCTAAGGAGTTGGTGAACAAGGCTATGGGACCTCGCCAAGTGTGGGTCCCCAAACAACAAGCTTAACTCCAAGTTGCTTGTGTGTAGGTGAACTACAAGACCGGTGGAAGTCATTGGGTGATTGATAGTGGATGCACTCAACATATGAGCGGTGACTCCCGGATGTTCACCACACTTGAGGAAGATTGTGAAGGGCAAGACAAGATTACCTTTGGGGACAATTCAAAAGGCAAAGTGCAAGGTCTAGGCAAAGTGGAAATCTCAAATGATCAATCAATATCGAATGTCTTGCTAGTACAATCATTGAGCTTCAACTTGCTATCGGTGGGACAACTATGTGATCTTGGTTTCCAATGTCTCTTCACTCCAAATGAGGTAGTTGTGTCCAAGATTGAAGATTCATCATTGATATTCAAAGGGTTTCGGCACAACAATCTCTACCTAGTGGACTTCACCTCAAATGAAGCTAGTTTGCAAACATGTCTTTTTTCCAAGAGTTCTTTGGGTTGGCTATGGCATAGAAGATTAGCACATGTGGGAATGTCAACTTTGAAGAAGCTTGTCAAGAAGGAATTGGTTAGAGGTGTGAAGGATGTGGTGTTTGAGAAAGACAAACTTTGTAGTGCATGTCAAGCCGGCAAGCAAGTAGCAAACACTCATCCAACCAAAGCTTTCATGTCAACCTCAAGAGTTATAGAGCTACTCCACATGGATCTTTTTGTACCTACCACCTATGCTAGCCTTGATGGCAATCTCTTTTGTTTGGTGGTAGTTGATGACTACTCTAGATACACTTGGGTGTTCTTTCTTCAAGACAAGGGAGAAACTCAATCAATATTCAAGAAGTTTGCAACTAGAGCCCAAAATGAGTTTGATGTGAAGATCAAGAAGATAAGAAGTGACAATGAGACCGAGTTTGTGAACACCAAGATTGAAGACTATTGTGATGAAGTTGGGATCAAGCATGAAGTATCCGACACCTATACTCCTCAACAAAATGGTGTAGTAGAGAGGAAGAACCGACACTTATCACTCTTGCAAGATCAATGCTTGATGAATACAACACCCCCGAGAAGTTTTGGGCCGAAGCAATCAACACCGCATGCTATGCGGCCAACCGGCTATTTGTCCAAAGGCTTCTCAAGAAGACCCCCTATGAGCTTGTGAATGGAAAGAAACCGGATATATCCTTTTTCCGAGTGTTTGGTTGCAAAGTGTACATCTACAAGAAGCGCCAACACTTGGGCAAGTTCCAAAGAAGATGTGACATTAGTTTCTTAGTTGGGTATTCACTTAAATCCAAGGCATACCGTGTATTTAACAAAGCCACCGGCTTAGTTGAAGAAACGTATGACTTGGAGTTTGATGAAACTAATGGCTCTCAAGAAGAGCATGAAAATCTTGATGATGTAGGTGATGAACCCTTGAGGGAGGCAATGAAGAACATGCCAATTGGTGCTATCAACCCACAAGAGGTGGAAGAAGTTGAAGATGAAGCAAATCAAGATCCTTCTCCACCTCACACGCCTCAAGTTGATGAAGGAGATCAAGTGAGGGAAGCTCAAGAAGACACTCACATCCCTCAAGATCAAGCCGAGGCCGAAGCAAGCAATGTTGAAGCACCGCAACCTCCTTCCCAAGTGACCAATAGAAGATCTACACCTATGCTTCAAGCACATCCTCAATACCTCATCATAAGGAGTCCATCAAGGGGGGGGGTAACAACTCGATCTAAACTTGCTTCTTATGTTGAACATCACTCCTTTGTTTCCTTTGTCGAGCCTTCTAGTGTGGAGGATGCACTTGCGGATCCGGATTGGGTGAACGCCATGCACGAAGAATTGAACAACTTCACCCGGAACGAAGTGTGGACACTAGTGGGTGTTTAGGAACAAGCAAGATGATCAAGGCGTGGTTGTGAGAAACAAGGCAAGATTGGTGGCAAAGGGGTTCTCCCAAGTTGAAGGCTTGGATTTTGGGGAGACCTTTGCACCGGTTGCAAGACTAGAAGCCATTCGTATCCTTTTGGCATATGCTTCACACCATAAAATGAAACTTTTTCAAATGGATGTGAAGAGTGCCTTTCTTAATGGTTTCATTAATGAACTTGTTTTTGTCTCACAACCTCCCAGGTTTGAAGACCAAAATTGTCCTAATCATGTGTATAAGTTGTCCAAGGCACTCTATGGATTGAAGCAAGCTCCAAGAGCTTGGTATGAGAGGCTAAGGGACTTCCTACTCAAGTAGGGCTTCAAGATCGGGAAAGTGGATACCACACTCTTCACCAAGGTGCTAGATGGAGAGATCTTTGTTTGCCAAATATATGTCGATGACATTATATTTGGGTCAACAAACCAAGGTCATAGCAAGGAATTTGGTGCATTGATGTCCAAGGAGTTCGAGATGTCGATGATTGGCGAGCTAACCTTTTTCCTAGGCTTCCAAGTGAAGCAATTGAGGGAGGGCACCTTCATATCTCAAGAAAAGTACACTTATGATGTGCTCAAGAAATTCAAGATGGAGGATTGCAAGCCAATCAAGACCCCAATGCCTACTAATGGGCATCTCGATCTCGATGAGGGAGGTAAACCGATCGACCAAACTCTCTATCGTTCTATGATCGGTAGTTTACTTTACCTCACCGCTTCTAGGCCGGATATCATGTTTAGTGTGTGTATGTGTGCTAGGTTTCAAGCTAACCCTAAGGAGTCGCATCTTTGTGCGGTTAAAAGAATCCTTAGGTACTTAAGGCACACCCCTAGCATGGGTCTTTGGTATCCCAAAGGAGCTCCCTTCCAACTAGTTGGTTATTCCGATTCGGATTACGCCGGGTGTAAGGTTGATAGGAAGAGTACCTCCGACGGGTGCCACATGCTAGGAAGATCACTTGTTTCTTGGTCCTCAAAGAAGCAAAATAGTGTGGCTCTGTCAACCGCCGAGGCGGAATACATTGCCATGGGAGCAAGTTGTGCACAAATCTTATATATGACCCAAACACTCTTTGATTACGGCGTGTTTTTAAAAGAAGTTCCACTTTTGTGTGATAATGAAAGCGCCGTAAAACTTGCAAACAACCCGGTTCAACACTCTCGCACCAAGCACATAGATATTCGCCATCACTTTCTTAGAGATCATGTGGCTAGGAAAGACATAACACTAGTTGGAGTTAAGAGCGAAGAGCAATTGGCGGATATCTTCACTAAACCACTCGATGAAACAACCTTTTGTAGGTTGAGAAGCGAGTTAAATGTGCTTGATCACTCTAATTTCACTAAAAGATGAGCTTGTGTGAACCATGCATTCATATGTAATATAACATGTTTAATATGGTAATGCACATAGGCTTGGCTAACGCGGTTAAGATAACCGCCCTCAAAGCGTGTGACAAAGCTTAACCGCGGTTTAAACTTGCAAGCAACCTAGATTCACTTTTCGTATTGCATAGCATATGCATGTGTGTTGTTTGCCCTTTCTCTTTGGTTAAGTTTCTTGAGCATCCTCTATGATAATCCACTTAGGGGGAGCATTCCAAGATCAAGTCTCTTCAATACCCCTCTTGTGGCCATATGATGTCTCCTTGGCGCTTCCATTCAAATATTTTGAGCTAAAAACTAAATTTAAGCCTATGGCAAACTATTTGAAAATGAGTGTTTGAGAGATGGTTCTCATATCAAGTCCAATCAAGTGTTATTTGGATCTTATTGGGATTGGAACTTGGTTGGGAGAAAGACGCAAAAAGAAAATTTGAAAAATTCTATTTTTAAGGCGTCGGACGCTGCCGACGGACGCTCGGTGTCAATTGCCTCAGCGTCCGTCGCGATCATCCAGAGATTAAAGCTGCCCGCTAACAGGGCGATGGACGCTCTCCCCAGCGTCCGTCGCGAAGCGTTCGTCGCGGTCAATGCGATTGGGCGTTTCAAATCGGCTCTGGAAGCCCGACGGACGATGCCGTCGGACGCTCCCCGAGCATCCGTCGCATACCGACGGAGCGTCCGTCGCTCTGCGTCGGAGCGTCCGTCGCGAACTAAACGGCGATTTTTTTTTAAAAAAACTCCCGAATCTTCCTCTGTTCCCTCAGTCGCCGTTCCGCCGCAGTTCCTAACCCTAACCGCCGCGAATCCTCTCCAGCGCCGCTGAGCACCGTTTCCTCCCCGCCGCCGGTGAGATCCGCTCTGCTCCTGCGCCGCCACACCTCCCTGTGCTGCCCTACGCCGCCGCGTTTCTCCATCCAGCGCCGCCCCCTTTGCCCTGCGTTGTCGTGTCTTCACCCCATTTCGCGCCCAAGCACCTCCACTGCTCCACATCTGATTTCCTGCTCTAACCCAGCCGAGCAGGAGTCCCTCTAGGCCGAGGAGCTCTCCTTGTTGAGGGTCGGTTGATCTCGTTTGCGCGTCAAGGTGATTTTCAATTTTTGTACTCTTTTCCCCTCTTGAGCATCTTGATTTTGCAAATCACCTCACCATTTCTCGATCACCACACCTGAACCCTACCTTGCCTCGTTTAGTTTGCGGATTGCGGAGTGTGGTTGATTGATCGGGGATCTCTTCTCTTCTCCCTTTTTTGGTCAGAGGCTCGAGGTATGGTAGTTGTTATCACGATTCTATCCTTACCTTGTTTCATGCTTCTATAGACCCGCACCTCTAGTTATATGCTTATGGTAATATCCCTATCTATCTCACGAGCAGGGTCTGTTTGGTCAGTTGTCAGAGAATCAGAGGGTCAGCAGGCAGTGACAGTGAACTCGGGGCAAAGCTCGCTAGTACAGATCGAGGCAAAGCCTTGCGAGGACAGTCCAGGGCCGGCGTGCCACTCTCGCAGTTGTTTGGTTCTGTGGTCTGTCAGAGGGTCAGGGACAGTGTTTGATTGGCAGTGGGGTTGTGGTGTGATTCTTGAGGTTTCTTGTCAGCGTTTTGATTGCAAGAGTTTGAGGTATGGCAAGGACAAAGAATGCAGGTCTCGTTCCCGGTAGTGGTAGTGACCCTCCACCACGTCCACCCACTGACCGGGGAAAGGGAAAACAGAAGGTTATCTCTCGGAAGCGCAAGAGGCCAGCGATGGATCCGGATTCGGTAGTTGCGCTCACAGTGGCAGAGGCAGCTGAGTTAGCGGAGCGAGGAGGACGTCGCGCCAGCTTGAGGCTCTCGCCTCGCCATGGAGCGCGTCGTGAGTCCCCTCCACCTCCAGAGTCAGAGCCCGTCGAGGCTACAGAGGCACCAGAGTCAGAGCCAGTCCCAGCGACTGAGCCGACAGAGGCCGCGGGCCATTCTTCTATTGGAGAGCTGATGAGCCGTCGAGTCACCCGTTCCCGAGGCTCAGGTGCACCACCTAGCCCTCCAGGACCCAGGCTCCCAGACCTCGTGAGGCACCAGGTCAGAGCACTTACAGCGAAGCAAGTTCAGCTGCTTCGATTTGTCGACTTCCAGTCCTGGTTCCCACCTCAGAGGGACCCCCGTGCCGGACGAGAGTTCTATACTACAGTGCACGAGGACTTCTACAGAGCATATGTTGACACCGATGCTCCTCTCAGGGCCCACAGGGTGTGCCCATCTGCTCAGATAGAGGGGATCGGTGGTCCAGAGATCCTGCAGCACCTCCAGTACATCCAGGGTCTGACAGATCTGATGGGACGCTCAGGGGCCTATCAGAAGGAGTGGGTTTACCAGTTTTACGCCTCTCTGTGGATCTCACCTGATCATGATTTCTTGCACTTCGCATACCAGGGACGTGACTCCAGGGTTACTGCTGCCAGATTCAGAGAGCTCTTTCACCTCGGGTCCTCACCTACCAGGATACACAGTCTCTGCTATGGGGATCAGGAGGCCCCTCGCCGACCTCACGATGGTATAGTGCCATCCACGGACTTCGTGAGTCCGTGCTTTCAGCAGCCGTTCACTGAGGGTTCGAGCCGTACGCCATGTGACCTCACTCCTTTAGCTCGAATCCTCCACGAGGTTCTCAGACGTACTATTCTACCCCGGATTGGAGCTAGGGATACTATCACTCGTCTTCAGCTTTGGCTCCTAGCTCACATTGTTCGGAAAGAGCAGTTCGACCTCTGGGATTTGATAGTGAGCGAGCTCGAGGATATTATAGCTATTGGGTTCAGAGGTCATTGGCAGCTACAGTTCGCCCATTGGATCTCATATTTGATAGTTGCCAAGACTGGGTCAGGTGTTATGAGAGTCACCCTTACGAGGTTAGCTACAGAGTTCCCACTCTACTCGATGAGCCAGCTTGTGGCCCATGGGCAGTTGCCTTGCCCCAGCAGAGCCTACAGACCAGGCACTAGGCAGGCCGGAGTGCCACCACAGTCGGCCGAGGTCACAGATGCGACAGTTGAGCAGATTGCTCAGGCAGAGCTAGCAGACTTGGATGCCGAGATCGATACAGCTACTGAGACAGTCTTTTGAGAGGACCTTGATTCCAACAGCTCTGACGAGGACTACCAGCTTGTGCATGAGTATACATCGATGACCCATGATCACGAGGCAGGAGGGTCAGGCACAGCTGCAGCAGCTCCAGCTCCAGGCTCTAGTTCCTCAGAGGCTACCTTGCTCACTATACTATCGAGGATGCAGGAGGAGCAGTCTCGCCAGGCAGAGGAGCAGAGACGACAGGCTGCAGACCTACGGAGACTCACTGAGCACAGCTGGCAGCTCAGGCACAGACACAGGCCAGACAGGACGAGTTCCAGCGTCAGTTCTTGGTATATCAGCTGCAGCAAGCAGAGATTCAGAAGACTCAGACACTACTTCTTGAGCGTCTTTTGGCCTCCAGCTCCGGGCAGACTTCCACACCATAGTTCCAGTTGCCCGGAGTCTCTCAGCAGCAGCAGTTCACCTCTCCTCCACCGTAGCCTCCAGTAGTTGTGGTGCCAACTCCAGCGTTACCGTCCAGAGGACAGTAGAGTCAGGCACCAGCTACACCTCCGTTCCAGCCAGCAGCTTCTCCTGAGTACCAGACTCCGAGGACCCAAGTGTCCTCTTGGATAGCTTCACCCGGAGAGTTCCAGACGGGATTCACTCCTACCCGGGGAACTACCTTAGCAGAGGCCTCGAGAGATCTGTCCGCTTCCTACCTTGAGATCACGGGAGAAGACTCCCCAGGAGCAGCTCAGCAGGCCACACCAGCTCCAGAGACTACAGTAGATCCTCCGGCGATAGGCACTCACCAGTCCTCAGTTGCATCGTCGGAGATCGCACCTGAGCAGTCCGCACAGACAGTCACCACACCTCCAGCTGTCGTTCAGACGGATGCCATATCCCTTGCAGATGAAGTTACAGTGGCAGTGTCCTCTCCCAGTCAGACTCAGCCTGCAGAGGTTGCAGCAGCAGTGTCCCTAGTGGCACTTGCAGTGACACCGTCCCCCTCGCCTCGAGTTTTCACTCGTCGGGCCCCCAGGCCCGCTACCACTGAGGCAGGACCGTCAGAGGCACCAGCAGAGCCTCAGCGGGAGTCAGTTGAGACCGCAGCTCCAGAGGTGCCAGTGACAGCTCCAGAGACCACCCCCGCTCCACCTACACCGGCAGAGACCGAGGCAGATGATGAGTCAGACGAGTCAGACCTTCAGGACTTCATCATGCTGGATCGCAGAGCTGCCGCTTCTTCGCCTTCTTCTCCAGCCCCAGACTCTTAGTTTTTGGTGCTAGACGCCAAAGGGGGAGAGAGGGTCGAGTATAGAGATAGGGGGAGGGATTTGGATCTTTGTATGCTTTATTTCCCCGTACTCTTTCATCATGTCTACTCTTATGCATTTGTCTTTATGTGTGATGTGATGATGGTTGATGTTTATATGGTTGCATGTGACAAACTCTTGATTATCTCTAATATATCTTGTGAGTTGTCTCATGGTTCATGATATATCTTTGTGCTTAACGTCATTTGAGCTTCCACGCTTTACTCCGAAACATCCCTTGAGAATATCATGAGGTACTGCTTTTTCATTCATATCCATGAGTACTATGTTTTGTGATTTGGCTTGGGTGAGCAAGTATGCTTCATTACAATTTTACTAACCCTTGCTCAATCATTCCAAGTCACCCTTGAATCTTAACCAAAACTCTTATCCATACTCGAGGTTCTATTGTCGTCAATCACCAAAAAGGGGAGATTGAAGAATCATGGCCCTAGTTGGTTTCGGCGATTAACGACAATTAGAGATTATTATGGCTAATGTGTGTTTTGCAGAGGTTATGCGTAGCTTAGCCATAGTGATCAAGGAGAATGGGCTATAATGGTCATCACTTAGCCCCCAAGATGGATATCGTTTTGGTTGTTAAGGAGACATGATGAAGACCCTAGAATGATAGGCTAAGTGCCATAAGGAGATGAAGGGTACTTAGAATTAGATAGGGCTTCTCTTTTTACCTTTGACCGTACTATTAAGAGGGGTTGAGATTAGTAGCTTGATTTAGAAAATCTTCATGATTTAGGTGTGGTGCACACTTGACTTCCTTAGCTCTAAGCAAGCCTATGGTGACCGTAAGATAGCCTAGAACAACTTCCATTTTCATCACGACGAAAAACGGAGTTGTCAAAATCATTTTCTGGGCGTCGGACGCTCCTGGCAGGGGCGCCGGACGCTGTCCGTCGCGTCGGACAAAGGCGCCGGACGCTGGGTGGTTGAGTCCACAGCGTCCGTCGGCCTTCCAGAGAGGTTGCTTTCTGGCTAAGTGTTTCAGGGTCCGTCGGACGCTGTCCGTCGGCCAGGCGTCAGACGCTGGGAAGAGCGTCCGTCGACCTTCCAGAGAGGGTGTATTTCAACCCTAGCCAGAACTCAGCGTCGGACGCTATGGCTGAGCGTCCGTCGCCCAGTGACGTAGCGTCCGTCGCTGGGAACAGTGTGTCAGAACTAGCCGTTAGACAGAGGCGTCGGACCATCCGTCGCCTCAACTATGAACAGAAACTAGCCGTTGGGCATGTGACGGACCGTCCGTCGCCTAGTCGACGGAGCGTCCGTCGCCAACTTAAATTGCCAGCCCGAGGCAGTTTTCAGAGGGTCTATTTATAGCCCCTCCCACTTCTCTCCCACCTTGCCTTTGCTCATTTGAGTTGCTGAGTTTGTTGAGAAGGTTGGGAAGAGAGCAAGAGCCCTAGAGAGAGAGAGTGATTCGCGATTCCATCCATCCTCTCTCTAGTTCATCCAAGAGTTCAAGTGTGCATCCTCTAGTCGTGAAGCTTGAGTGAGTCAAGCGAAGATCGAGGCTTGTTACTCTTGGTGATCGACATCACCTAGACGGTCCGGTGGTGCTCGGAGGAAGGTGATCGCCGGAAGATTGTCGGCGGCCCTTCTCCATCGACGTTTGTGATCGGTTGTGGGCGATTCACCGAGCCGGAGTGGCGAAGAATCAGCCCGTAGAGAGCACTCATCCCTTGCGCGGGATTGAGGGGGAGTTATACCTTGTGAGGTGCTCCAACGAGGACTAGGGGGGAGTGTCGACTCCTCGATACCTCGGCAAAACATCGCCGTGTCAAGCATCTCTTTCCCTAGCTCTTTATTACCGCATTACTTTCCGCACTTGTCTTTCAATTCATACTAGAATTGTGTAGGAAGTTTTTGCTTTCCATTGCCTTGCTACCGCTTTCTAGCTAGGACACACAAGCGGTAGGCACTAGGGGGTTAATTGGCTCTCTATAGGTTTAATTCTTGTTTAGAAATTAAAAAGAGCCCAATTCACCCCCCCCCCTTCTTGGGCATCTTGATCCTTTCACTATTTCATCTTCATCATCGTGTTCTGCTGCTTCTTCCAGGAAACTCTGATACATCTCATTAGCCACATCACCTTTCTAGAAACGGTTGTCTCTCTTGAACCCTTGAGCCTGATTGCTCATCATGGCCAACCGCTGTGACACCTGACCAAGGTCATCGAAGTCCATGCCGAACAGCTTATCTCTGACATTCGGTTGCATACCTGCTATTGCCATCCCGGGTAACTGGTCATCTGGCAGGTTCAAGGAATAGCAGAGGTTTTTAGTTTCCCTAAACCTATGGAGATACTCCTGAGGTGTTTCATTGACTCTCTGCTTCAAGCTCATAAGGTGAACTAGTTTCTTCTCATTAGTGCCTGTAAAGAAATATGAATGAAACTTCTGCTCCAATTCTACCCAAGTACCAATGAAATTAGCCGGCAGAGACGTGAACCACATGAAAGCCGGCCTTGTTAGAGACAACGGGAAATACCGAATCCTCCAAGCTTCATCAGCCGATGCCTCTCCAAGCTGCATTAAGTATCGGCTGATGTGCTCTATGGTGCTAGTATCATCCTGACTAGAAAACTTGGTCATGTCTGTGGGAGGTTTTACTCTCGGAGGGAGTGCAACTCGGTTATACCACTCTGGATAAGGGGACTTGTATCCATAGGACTGGCTCTTTGGCTTTAGGCCAAACTGATTTTGCATCATATCCGTCATCCTGTTCATGATGAGGTCAATATTCAAGTTTGGAGCTCCATGTGTCTGCCCTTCAAAAGCCAAACCTGCAGAGTTCTTATACCCTGGATTCGGGAAAGAGTAATAGCATTGTAATTGGCAAATTCCTGATATCCGTCTCCATACATATTTTTTTGCAACTTGTTCGCAGCTGGAGACACCTTGAAAGCCGATTGTGGGACGTTCCTCGTTGCACCGAACGTGAGCTGGCCATAAGTCATGGGGTGTTGTTGTTTTTGGTGAGGAGCCATCCCACCTTGGTTCATGCCAGACGTCTCGCCATCTTTAGCAATTTTTTCCTGGCGTTTCGGCATATTGAACAATGTCGGCCCTTGCATTGGATCAATGGTTTCCTCAAAGCATTTATCGATGGATGGACCGAAAGTACTGACCATGATTGAGCGAAAGGTATTCAGGAAAGTTGTATGATGATTCCTCAGAGTTTCACTCATAGCTTTATAAACCATCTTAGACATCTTCTGAGCATCCTCTTCTTCGGTGTAATCAGTTTGATATGGAAGGAGAGTTCTCGGAAGCTACTGCTTCTGAAAAACCTTATTACTTTTATTCTTTGAAAAGGACAGTAAGCACTTTTGCTGAAACTCATCACACGCTTGCTGGACTGTATTCCTCATATCTTCTGGCAACTCATCCATAGTCACGTCTAGAACCTGGCTGCTATCGGATTCAACCATCTTGAAAACGTGTGTAGTCCCACCGAGCGTGCCAAAAAGTGTGTTGACACAAAATGTGACGCACTGTGCCCAACACACAGCAAGTCGGAAAGCGTAGCTTCAATCGGGTGTCCGAGTGTTTCGAAGTCCGGAAACGTGCCAGTCAGTTTGACCTGAAACTAACAAGGGATGAAAATTATTAGATATAAAACTAGAACATGCCGGATGAGACCAGACAGTTTCATATATACGGCCCTGAAGCCACTTACGACGACATATAGCTATAGAAGCTATCTACCAACAAGTTTTATAGATCATTCGACTAAAACAAACAATAAGCATGTGAAAAAGTTGATAGCCGAACGTGCATTGCATGAAAAAGTACGTATGGACGAATCATAATTAACTATGAGTTAAAGCATAACCAAGCTCGGCAAATCCAACCGAGTTGAAGTCCATGATGAAGGAACATATAAGAAAACACGATTAAACTAATCTAAAGCCTGTGTCTGCCGCACGACACCCAACATTATCAAAGCTTAAACATGGTTAACATGTATGAACCCGCAACACGTAACAATCTAGATCTAAACTAATTTGGCTACTATGACCATGAGATCTATTCGTATGAACAATATGATTAACTATTAAAACAAGAATAGATCTATAAGAAAAGATAAAGCCGAACCGTATCAATCTAGATTGGGCAAAAGAGTGTTGCAAATATAAAACATGCAACATGTAGTAACTTGATGAATCTACTAGATCTTGCCAAATCTAATAGAGCCGATAACTATCTTGCTTTTGCTAAGCATATCGAGCAAGCACCTGCCGCACGGTGTGTACTCATAAACGAAACATGAGCGAAGACTTCTTGATTGTCAAGCAAAGATCCGTTGCACGATCATTGAAAACAAACAAGACTACTTGCATCAACATCTAAATCCACCGCATGATACTAGACATGATAGCAAGGTTGCCGGGACTTACGGAGGTCGACGGATCGATGATTCCTCTCGAAGAACTCGACGACACGACAAAGGACTCAAAGTTAGCATGGGGCCGGTTGTATTGTATTGGTTGTGAACAGTTTTTACAATGGCCAAGGGTTCATATTTATACCCTGGACATGACATGAGTCCTAAAAGGATACGACTACAAATATTAAAGGAAAAACACGACACTTCTAACCCTAGTCTTTCCTTCGGAGTCTTCATTTCCTTAATCGTCGCGATGTCTGTTGCCTGATTCGGCTCTCACTTGCCGTTTTTTGTCGCTCTTTCAACAGAAAACCACCCCTTCTCAGAATAGCCGACCGCACGATCATTTGCCGAATCTTTGGAGATTAACCGACCACACAGACACTTGCCGAATTGCTCCGAAACTAGCCGACCGCATGGATATTTGCCGAATGCTCCGAACACCACTGCTTGCTGGCCCACCTGTCATTCTCCTAAGCGTACCAAAATCCAGTGTTAACAATAGTTTAGTGAGGCACGAAAAGGAAACAGTTCACTGGAGTTTTATCCCAGATGTATGTTAGATGCATCAAATATAAATGTAACCCGTGGAATTATATAAATGTAATCTCTCTCTCTCTCCTCCTTTGTCAGTTGTTTTAGGGGGATTCCTTGGGTGTCTAAATACACATAATTTTTCATGAACTTGTACACCAATTAAGTCTAGGTACAAAGAATCTTTTGTGTACTTCAAACAAGCTAAAATGAAAAACGACTGACATTAGAGGACACATGAGTAAAGTTTATGCACCTTTTTGGAATACGAGATTTTTTTCGTTCATATGTTTTTACTTATGAAAAATAAACTGATTTCTGTAAAATTTGTATGAAAATTCTAATCTCTAAAGGACATTTGGTATTGGTTCGTTTCGCGACAATTGAATTGAGTGCTCCCAATATGATAAGCAATTGGCTCTATTTGCGCTAACCGACAAAGGGAACTTGTTCCCTTTGCTCCACGTGAGTTATGTCCGACCTTGCAGCCAAACACACCTTGAAGACGTTCCAACAAGGTAGTGACTTAGCTAGAAAAAGTTGAGTTGAGAGAAGAAACAAAAGTATCACCATAATTTTTCCTATCATTCGTTCAAACCATATAAAGCTATCTATCATAAACCGATGCAAATCGCCAAATTGAATGTTACATGACACCTCTAAGTTAGGCGTGGGCCTACCACGCGCGTAAGTTGTTGCCTTTCCACCTAGGAAAACAAGAGGAGAGGAGAGGACAATGATTCACTCCTTTTGTTGTAACTGAAAAGGGGAACTTGCTCCTCTGGCTCAATGTTAGTTGCACCCAACCCCGTAGCTGAACACGTCGTAAGGATGTCCCATCAAGCTAGCGACTTAGCTAGCTGAAGCTGAGTTGAGAGAAAAAAGGTATCTTAGATACAATCTCCCCTATCATTCGTGTAAGCTATACAGAGCTAGCCGTCATAGTCCAATGCAAACCGCTAAACTCAAGCGTGAGATGATTATTATATGTTGATAACGTCCACCAAGATTTGGCAACTAACATTGTAGCTCTCAGAAACCCAACCACCTCAATACAGACAAATATAAGTGTCACATAGAGCCTCTAACGGCCAACACAAGGTTACCTTGAGCCAGTCCAGTCACACAAGCTACCAACAAAAGCCCTCCTTAAACCTGAACAATCATAGTAACATGGGACCACCCATTGTCACACAATAAGAGTCATTTTAGCAATGCACTTCTGTCGGTCACCTCTTTCTGCAGTGTTTTTCTTACCAATTTTGCAGTCGCAACTAGCACAGTCGAACCAAAATGTCGTCCTCGGTTGACAAAGAAAAGTCAAGAACTCACTTCAAAGCCATCTCCTTGGTTGCCTTCCGCCACACATCCTTGACTTAGCCTTCACCCTTCTCGACTCAGCCGTGAGGATAGAGAAAACCTCCAACATCACTAAAGCGAACACCATTGCCACCTCATTGGCCATCACAACCATGAAACCACACACGCCCTTGTTGTGTTTTCACACACCACTACTCTGCCACAAGCAGCTATGATGAGCCTCCATGCACGATCGCATGTCGCTTGTCATCGTCCTCTTCCCCCATAGCGCGACAACAACTTCAACACCCACACAACAGGTCACCAACGCGAAATTAACCAGATCTGAACTCAACCCACCAGATCCATAGTTACCAAGTGGGGAACGGCACCCACACACAACTCGCATCTACCGTGTAGGACGAAGCTCCATCATCGTTGCGCACCAAACCGAATACTGTAGCACCCCTCTCAGTCAGACGTGTGTCTACTACATGTGTAAGCTATTGCCTGCACGTGAGAATTAAAGGCATCAAATCTAAGGAAATGAGAGGAAAGGAGAAGGTCAGGAGGGAAGGGATTTGCCCTGTCGTCCTTGTCTGCAGCTACGCTACATGAACCTCCTGCAAACGTGCTCATACAACGGCAAGACACGGAAGGGTGAGAAGTTGGAGGTGGCGGTGGCGACACAAGTTCCAGAGCTGCCCGTGTCGCTTGGGAGCGAGTGATGCAGGGCTTGGTTGAGTTCAGTGGCGGAACCAGCGTAACGAGAAAGGGGAGCTCGGTTCTAGCTAGACAAAATACGAGAACCGACAAAATGCATACATACATACATAATATATGTATATATACAATAACTCGCCGGCCGGATATACGTACATGTATAATATATGTATATACGTACATACATATATATGTATATATATACATATACATACCTACATACATAGTATATATATACTGACCATCTGACCGATGGGCGGGCCTAGTTCCGCCTCTGGTTGAGTTGGATGCACATTGTCATAGTGTAATCAATTTCTTGAAATGAACAAGGTCCTGGGTAGGCCTATGAACATAATTTTTCATCTTTAGAATAAAATAATATTTTTTAGATACAATTTTATAATACATACAGATTAGATGTTTATGGATGGATGGTTATGCTAATGCACCTGAAACTAAAATATATGTAATGGCGAATATTGGAGTCTGTCAACTGGCAACGTATGAGAATGAGATGGGGGTAGTGATTGTGGTCTCGCGGCAGATGTAGGTTGGAATGCACCTAACTATAGATCCATCCACGTACTTCCAACTTATCATATCAAGTACAGCTTCATACACAGTGACTTTATTAAAAAACTAAATATCCAGGCATCAACAGATCGATGTCAGCTAAGGGTCTATATAAGATAACTCTATGTCAAATACTTGAGACTTGAGAGAATGTCCAGGCATTATTATATTACAATTAAATACTTGCGAGAACAATTAAGCGGTCCTTTCCGTTTACGTTCAGAAACACTAGTACTGTACTACTTTAATCCTCTGACCACGCCAAAATATGTAGGCGGAGATAACTTTAATAAATATAAGTATGTAGAGAATAATAAGGAATGATCTCGTCAAATATTAGTCCTACTGCTTTTTTCAGGGATTTTTTTTGGGAGGGCTCGTTGCAGCTGTCACGAACAATAATTCTTCAATTGATTTTATTGGTCGCATGTGTCGCCTCGCCCTTAATCTTTTCTCCAAAAATAAATAATAGCATAGCATAAAAATACTAGTACTAGTGTAATACTATAATCTGGCTGTAAGTTTCGCTCTAATCACTTCTACCTATTCAAAATAAATGTCGTTCAGTTTTTTTAAAAAAATATTGACCATCAATTTTACGCATAACGATGTATTCTCTTTGTCCTGAAATATAAAAGAAAAGATCCAAGTTTATTTTAAGTCAAACTATATTAAATTAAACCAAAATTATATAGAAGAACATTAGTATTGACCACTGTTTAATCTAATTTAATTTGATCCTCTGTTTGCTTTTCTTCTTTCCTATAAATGTGGTCAAAATTAGTACTCTTTTAATCGTTTGGAAACCGTATTTTCCTCACAAATACGTTTTTACATATAAAAAGACGAAGAGAGTATAGCTTTCTTTGAACTCCAAAGTTATTATAGTCTGATTTTGAACAACATTGAATCCCTTATATTTCAGAGCTCATGGAGGCACGTATACGGAATATGCAAGAAGCTATATATAGATTCACCCGAAAAAAGAAACTTAAAAGTGATTTTGTTTGGATATTTGACCAGTTCCTCTGAAGTGTCAACTTAAAGTGCTTTTTAATATATATTTGACCACTTCCTGTGAAGTGTCTTAGGCCTGTTTAGTTCTCATGGAATCCAAAATATTTTGGGTTTTGACTCTTTATTTTGTAAAATGGGACTAAACATCACCTAAAATATTTAGTAAAAAGTAGTCCATTTACTATTTTGGATTTTGGACTCAAGAGATCAAAATAACCCAAACTTTGTATTGGTTTGTGTGTCACCCTCATAATCTTTATCATTGAAATCCAAAATAAGCTAAATTTTGGTTGTAACTAAACATCAACCTGAAATATTTTGCATTCTGGATTTTGTAATCCAAAATAGTTGGGATTTTAGATTTTGGATTTGGAATGAAACTAGACAAACCCTTATTTTTATAGTAGGAATTATTGGTCAACCGTGTCGATGTTGTAGATAAAAGTGACGAAGAGGCAGATCGATGAAATGAAGCACGCATGCCTGGTAGTACACTCCGCGGCCCGCATGGCATGGTAGGCCTCTTGCATTATCTTTCCCTTCATTAATAGCAGCATAAATACAACAAGGACGGAGGTGTCTTGTCACAATCAATGTAAATACTCTCTCCTTCCCTGAAAGAATGAATTTCTGGGTTTGTCCTAAATTAAACTTTTTAAACTTTGATTAAATTTTTAGAATAAAGTATTAAAAGTTATGATATCAAACTAGTATCATTAAATTTATCTAAGAACATATTTTTAAATTTATCTAAGAACATATTTTTATATGGTGCTCATTTTAAGTCGTAAATATTGTTACATTTTTCTATAAAGTTAATCAAAGTTAAAAAAATTTGTCTGACACGGATTTTAGGAATTGATTCTTCCGGAAACGGAGGGAGTAGCTCTCAGCTCAATATTTTATTTTAAATTTGAAATGAACTCCGGTTTATCAGGTTTCAGGTGGCGTGGTATGCTCAGGACATACTACCTTATTTCAGATGTACTGTCTCCATTTCTTTTTATCCAACCAGTTTAATGAGAGTTGCATTTGTATTTAATAAGCTATCAGATAAGTGTTTTTGATGATGTGATAAGATTTTCAAGAAGAGGGAGAAAAATTAGTTTTACGAGAATAAAACTTTCTATGACACTATTACCAACTCTATATGAGTGATATAATTAAATATCAATGAAACTATATAGAATGAAACTATTTATTGGGAGTGAGTGTACTTCATTTCATTGACATGACAACTACGTTACGATACTCTCCACCGAGACTAGCCTACTAAGTCAAATTTCTCTAGCTTTGATCAAAGTATACAGAAAAATACACAGACATTTACTCCTAAAACATTAAACTAGATCCGTTAGATACACCACATAATAAAAATTTGATGGTGCATTATATTTATTTGATTCTAAACTATAGGCATGAATATACTTTTTCTCTATACATTTGACCTCAAAGTTACAAATTTAAATTGTGACAAACTAATAAAACAATAATTAGAGAAAAAACAAAATGGGTCACGGGTCCATTGTCCCGCCTCGGCCGAATGTCAAGACTGATGACCAACTCCGCTCCACAGATGGTGCCTGGTGGGCCCGCATGGAAGACTTTGACCAAGACTTTGACTCGCTCAACACTCGTTCCTTTCCTACGCGGGCGGGGGACAGAGAGGTCGGCGTGCGAGCCCACCACCACCACCACTGGGCGGGGCCCATCGTCCTCACTTCGAACAAAACTCCAGCCGGGCTACGGCCCAAGCGGTACGAATCCGCAGCCCGGCTTGTGGTTTCTTATGGGCCGTCCGTGCCAGCAGCATAGGCCCGCGGCCCGCTCATTCGAAAGCGAAGCGGTCCCCACCAACCAGCCACTACCACCTCTCGTCGCCTCCTCTTCTCCCGCCGGTTATTTCTCCTCGCCACCAACGCCACGGCCGTACGTCCTCCACCACCTCCTCCGTCCCCCCCGCGAGCGCATGGCGTAGGCGCCGTCGTCACGTCCCCGTCCACGCCCCGCCTCGGACCGACCGATGCAACAATGGCCAGCTGGGTGGCGGCCGCCATGCACCTGCTGCTGCTCTGCAACGCCGCGGCCGCCGCGCGCGCAGCCGTCGCGCTGTTCGGCGCCGCCGCCGTCGACGGCGCGACGAAGACGACGCTGATGCCCCCGCGCCTGTCCCTCGCCGAGTCCACCGCCGCGGCCGGCGCAGGCGACTACGACGACGGCACCGGGGACAAGGGGTCCCAGGCCATCGTGGGGAGCCCCATCGTTGCCGGCGCCATGAACGACCGCCTCAGGGCGCTCACCTCCTCCTTCGCTAACGCCATCGGCAAGAAGCTAGACTACTGCATCAAGGACACGTACGTGCGTGCTGCTGCGTCTTCTCTTCCTTCCTCTTTTGTTTTGTTTTTTCTTGCTTGCTTTGCTTGCATTGCTTTGTATATATACATATACATATACATATATATATATATATATATATATATATATATATATATATATATATATATATATATATATATATATATAATCTATGCATATATATTTTTATTTGCAGGGAGACGGAATGGAATCAGGCCTTCGATTTCTCCAAGGACACCACCTTCCTCACCAATTGCATGAAGGAGACCAAGGGTACGTACGTCGTCAGTGCTATCATATGCATTCCTATCTGCATATATATGATGGTATGATGATGATCGAATGTACGGACGACAATGCAATGCAACAGGGGACCTCCAGCAGCGGATCTGCACGGCGGCGGAGATGAGGTTCTACTTCGACAGCCTGATGGACGGCGACGACACGGCGGAGACCAACTACGTGAAGCCCAACGTGAACTGCAACCGGTCGTCGTGGATCGACGGGTGCGAGCCCGGATGGGCGTGCAGCGCCGGCGCCGACCAGAAGATCGACCTGCAGGACTCCAAGGACATTCCCTACAGGCCCCTCAAGTGCCAGTCCTGCTGCCCGGGCTTCTTCTGCCCACATGGCCTCACCTGCATGATCCGTAAGAACAGAAGATCGATCACCTCCTTCGTTGCATTGCATTGCAATTGCAACTGAACATGCTGCATATCATATATATATGCAGCTTGCCCTCTTGGTGCCTACTGTCCACGGTCCAGCCTCAACACTTCCACAGGCATCTGTGACCCGTAAGTCATATATATCCGGCGATCCACATCTATCCACACAAATTCATCAATCTGAATTGATTCAGTTCTTGCATACTATATGATGCATTGTAATTGCAGGTACAACTATCAGCCGCCGCCCGGAAACCCGAATCACACCTGCGGAGCCGCTGACATCTGGGCAGATGTGGTCACAGCAGATGATATCTTCTGCCCTGCTGGATTCTACTGCCCCAGCACTACACAGAAGCTCCCTTGTAGTAGTGGGTAATCCTATCTATCTGATGTTTCTTATGATTATTATTAATTCCCTGCATAACCCTTTAGTTTACATACATATACCTTTAAGATGTGTTCCTTCTTCTTCTTCTTCTTCTATCCCCCCCCCCCCCACCCCACCCCACTTTGAATTGGATATGGGTTCTCAGTTCTTCACCCAGCAGACAAGATCGCTTTGTTGTTATTGTTTCTGCCTAATTATAAATAAATAAATGCTGACAGTGTAAGGTGCATTTTCATTTGCAGGTATTATTGCAGGAAGGGATCAACATCACAGACTAGTAAGCCTGCCCAGTCTTGTTCAATCCTGACCATCAATATCAGGTTCTTTTGTTTCATTCAAGTCCATCCACTCCTCTCTTAAATCCCTTTAATGTACTGCAGGATGCTACAAGAAGAGCTCTTGCCCACCAAACTCTGCTACTCAGGACATCACAATTTTCGGCGCCCTGCTTGTGGTACTTACTTACATATATACCACATCACTAGCATATATGGAGGTGATCCGATGTAATGCAAGGTTGTCATTGGCCCTTTATTTGTTGTTCTTCAGGTTGCTTCCTGCTTAGTCCTTCTCATCATCTACAACTTCTCCGGCCAAATCCTGACGAACCGCGAGAAGAAGCAAGCGAAGTCCCGAGAGGCCGCTGCACGGCATGCTCGAGAGACCGCACAGGCTCGAGAGAGGTGGAAGTCAGCAAAAGACGTGGCCAAGAAGGCGGGCGTGGGCCTGCAGTCGCAGCTGTCCCGCACCTTCTCACGCAAGAAGGCTGGCCAAGGCCAAGCACAGCCCGGGCCGTCCAGGGTAGGAGACGCAGGTGGGAAGAAGAACAACCTCACTGACATGATGCGCTCGATCGAGGATAACCCGGAGGGCGACGAGGGGTTCAACCTGGAGGTAGGAGACAAGGCTCTGAAGAAGCCGACAGGGAAACAGATGCACACCCGAAGCCAGATCTTCAAGTACGCGTACGGTCAGATCGAGAAGGAGAAGGCGATGCAGCAGGAGAACCACAACATGACCTTCTCAGGCGTGATATCCATGGCGAAAGACTATGATGTCACTACGAGACCATCCATCGAGATCGCCTTCAAAGACCTGACGCTGACACTGAAGGGCAGCAAGAAGAAGCTGTTGAGGTCGGTGACAGGGAAGCTCTCACCTGGTAAGGTAGCTGCCGTCATGGGCCCGTCCGGCGCCGGGAAAACCACGTTCCTGAGCGCCATTGCCGGTAAGGCAACCGGGTGTGAAACGTCGGGTCTGGTGTTGATAAATGGCAAGATCGAACCCATTCGAGGGTATAAGAAGGTCATTGGCTTTGTTCCCCAAGATGACATCGTCCATGGCAACCTAACTGTTGAAGAAAACCTCTGGTTCAATGCAAGATGCAGGTAGAGCAGTAGTTCTGGGAAATCCGAGTCGTCCTTTTTATTTTAAGCTGCTATTATTAACTAGTACTTAGCTTGATGATGAACTCATCGATGATGACATATAGTAACCTATAAATGAACTGATGATGCATGCGTGCGTTTCAGGCTGTCAGCAGACATGTCGAAAGCCGACAAGGTCTTGGTGGTGGAAAGGGTCATCGAGTCCCTTGGGCTGCAGCCAGTTCGAGATTCTTTGGTTGGGACGGTGGAGCAGCGTGGCATCTCTGGCGGGCAGCGCAAGAGAGTCAATGTCGGGCTCGAGATGGTGATGGAGCCATCGGTGCTGATCTTGGATGAGCCGACGTCTGGTTTGGACAGCGCCTCCTCCCTGCTTCTGCTCCGCGCGCTTCGTCGTGAAGCTCTGGAAGGCGTCAACATCTCCATGGTTGTCCATCAGCCCAGGTTGGTCAAGTTTCTGGTTCATGATGAATCCAATAAACTAAACTAACTGATGCTGCCTGTTTCAGTTACACTCTCTACAGAATGTTTGATGACCTGATACTTCTAGCGAAAGGGGGCATGACGGTGTACCATGGGCCAGTGAAGAAGGTGGAGGAGTACTTCACAGGACTGGGCATCGTCGTGCCAGAGCGGGTGAACCCACCAGACTACTACATCGACATCTTGGAGGGCATCGTGAAGCCCAACTTAAGCCCAGGTGTCAGTGTGAAGGATCTGCCCATCAGATGGATGTTGCACAACGGCTACGATGTCCCAAGGGATATGCTGCAGAGCTCTTCAGGATCAGAGTCGACGTCCAGGGGAAGCATGGATCATGCTTCCAGCCACGACGACGCAGGGCCATCCATTCTCTCACTGCTCTGGGGCAATTTCAAGGATATCCTCGGGCAGAAGAAGGATGAGTATGATTACAACAAGACTTCAGAGGATTTGTCCAAGCGTAAATACTCCCGGCATCCTGAGGCAGTACAGATACTTCCTAGGAAGGTATAAAAGGCCCTCTTTGTCTTTGCCTTCATCAGAATTCAGAAGATATATATAAGCCATTCATGGCTTATGATGTCGCCATTCTTCTTCTTCAGGTGCGGCAAGCAGAGGCTGCGTGATGCCAGGATTCAGGGAGTTGACTATTTGATCCTTTGCCTTGCTGGTATATGCCTGGGAACACTGGCCAAAGTGAGCGATGAGACGTTTGGGGCGCTGGGATACACTTACACTGTCATTGCTGTCTGTAAGTAGTATGAAATGCTCTCCTGAACAATGCTGTCTGTCTGTCTTTTCTGAATAGCACGATTCACCCACCCAAAATGTGTATTTTTTCTGCAGCTCTGCTGTGCAAGATCGGAGCCCTGAGATCGTTCACGCTGGACAAGATAAACTACTGGAGGGAGAGAGCCTCTGGGATGAGCTCCCTGGCCTACTTCCTGTCCAAGGACACCATAGATCACTTCAACACCATTGTTAAGCCCATCGTCTACCTCTCCATGTTCTACTTCTTCAACAACCCAAGGTCGTCCATCTGGGAGAACTACATTGTCCTCCTTGCACTCGTCTACTGCGTCACTGGCATCGGCTACACATTCGCCATCTTCTTCCAGCCAGGTTCTGCACAACTGGTGAGTTCTTCATCTCTGTATTATTGTGTATGCTGCTGCTTCTTTACTTGCTCCATTTGTAACACATATGTATATTGTGCTTCATTTGCAGTGGTCTGCCTTGCTTCCAGTGGTTTTGACTCTGATAGCAACTCAGCAGAAGGACACCATCCTTGCCGATCTGTGCTACACGAAGTGGGCTCTAGAAGCCTTTGTCATTGCAAACGCTCAGAAGTATGTATGGTCCTGTTTGATGACTAGCATATGGGTTCAGATTCAATTGGCCATATATAGCGGCAACACCACAACCTGATAAAAACACACCACACCATTTCTTTTCTTTTTTTTTGCAGCTATTCCGGAGTGTGGCTAATAACACGGTGTGGCTCGCTGGTCAGGAGCGGCTACGACATTGAGCATGAGTATCTCTGTATAGCGGTCCTCATTGCTAATGGGATACTCTTCCGCTGTGTAGCATTCTTCTGCATGGTCACCTTCCAGAAGAACTAAAAAGTCAAGGAAAAAACTTTCTATGCATGCCCATGTAGCAAGCAGGCCCGTTTCGTCAATTTCAGTGTTATAGGATTGTAGATTAGACTCCCTCTTGGTACAGTCCCAGGTGTAGATGAGGAGAGATTCTTGAATAGCAAGCAACTGTCAGGGATGCCCTAAATTACAGAGAGCCCCTTTTTTTTCATTTTCAGGCTAGCCGAAACATCACAGGGATCACTTGCTTAACACCAATGTAAATTTGATATGCAAATTCAGTGTATGTATGAGTGACAACTAATTATGAAATTTGTAGCTCTTCGCTTCAAAAAACAGCTTTCTTACTTTCAGCGCGAGTTTAAGTTACAGTAGAACTTATCGCATTTAACTCTAAATAATCATAGCAATCATCTGTAAGCTTGTAATAAGAGCATATTTAACCACACACAATACATGAATGCTGATACACAGCTGAGTACAGAATCAGAATGTGGGTAGTTCACAAGAGATTCACCATATTCAATTTATGTGGGCTTACAGCTCCTGGGTCCAGTTTTTGGTATAAAAAAGCTACACTGCAACAGAATCTCAACAGCACGTATTTGATGGACTTGAGAGCTACACATGAGAAACCATGAAGTTGAGCACAACTACTGGGGCAATAGTAAAGGTAGGCTTCTAGATGTACTCTCTTTTTTTCTTGAACACACAGGTGAGCGGCGCATCTTTATATTAAAGAGAGGCTTCTACAGGTACTTACTAGACCAAACCCTATCATATTAGGAGCAAGACTAATTTTGTTCAGAAGGACCCTTAGAACTGACCTGAGACCCAGCCAAGTCGTCCAAAGTAAAGCTGAGAGTATCTGTTGAACCTTTCTTCACCTCCTCTCCTTGCGTCGCTAGGAAGTCCTCGATGCTCCCTGGCTCCCCAAACCAGCCAAGCCTATCTGCCATGAGGTGGAGGTTGTTGCAGCCACCACACCTCACAACCACAACTCCATTCTGGTACGAGTCCTTGCTGGCCATCTTCATAGATCTGGTCTCGCACACCTTGCACGTAAAGATCATGGCGAGGTCATGCCTGGGCGAGATCTTCAGGTTGGAGGTGTCCCTGACTTTGAAGCCGGACTCCGATGTCGGGACTGAAGCCGATGGGAGAGTTGTTTTGGGACCCTGTTGGTCCTGGGGTTCTGTTGCAGTATTGCTCGCTCCGGTAACTGTTAGGAGGGACCTTAGCCCCGCAGTTGCAGGTGGAGGAAACGAGAATCCTGCAATGACATGAGTTTCCAGTTCAGTATAATCAGCTAAGCTAATCTGCTTTGCAAAATTGCAAAATAGCTATGATACACTCAAGGATGAAACAATAACCATGCTCCCATGACACAACTAGGGATTCGGTTGGTTAACTTAGCAATTACCATTAGGTCTTTGTGAAAGCTGAGTAGTAGCAAACTAGCAACCAACATAGGATACACAGATCAATGAGGAGCAGATTTTATTGCCTACTGTGTTTCTAAAAAAAAGGGCTTCTAAAGCATGAATTGGACACAACATGGAATTTAAAATTCGTTCGGTGTACGTTTAAGGGGCAGCATAGTAACAGCATGCACAAAACTTTCAGTCACAAATCCAAACCAAACGATCCTTAACTTGTGGTTAGTGCCATCAACCTAAGTAAACAAACCCTGAATTGATTTCCCCAGATTTTAAAGGGGCATAGCTAGAAGTACAGGAACAGTTGCATGGCCATCAGACAACAATGCCATGCCAGATTTTAGTCACTACTAGTCTCTACGGTGGTGTTTTGAGTCAATAAAAGGATCTAGAAGAGCAAACACCGCGTCGCCCCGGCACGAGCGGACCTTGCGCCGCCGCCCAGACACCTCTCCGCCGACCTATCCCTGCCGCGCCGCCGCCAGAGCCCGGCCACCGAAGGTCCGTGCGACGGCGAGGACGGCAGCAGAGAGCCTTTTTTTCTCCCTGGTGTCTGGTGACGGCGTCCGGTGGCTCGTGCTTGCTTCGTCGTTGGCTGAGACCCAGCAACCGAGCTAGAAACAGAGGGGGGCAGAGTGTTGGGGATGGGACGGGGCTACCTCGGTGGGAGTAGGGCGCAGGTGATCCAGCAATTGAGGCGGCGAGGCGGCGTCGGAGCAGCGGAACCAGCCGGGCGGCAGCCATGGCGGCGCAGCGAAGGCTTGTAGAAGAGGAAAGAAATTCCAAGAGGAAAAAGCGTGCGATTCGTCTGTCTCTCTGCCTCTGCTTCGAATTGGAATTGGATTGCTGGAGAAGAAAGAGAGAGAGGGAGCGGGCCGTTGGTACATTCTGGGCTTTCTACTGGGCCTTCCTTGACTACAAATGCTTATTTTGGATCCGGTGGCCTACTGGGCCGGTATCGATGGATGTCGCACTCACGTCGCTTTCAGGCAAGTTTAATCATACAATTTGCTCTCCTTCTTTCCCACATCATTTCTTTGTTGTTTAGTACTATCAACCAGCCGCGTACCTGGCTTAATTAGTTTGCATTTGATTTATACATATACACTTGTGAAGTCAACTCTTGTTTTATACTCCTATATATCTTTGTCAAAATTTCGTTCGCCGTATGAAGTTTGACATCCTCAACCTAGATTGTCCAAAATGACAGAGGATAGCTATATAGTAGTATATGAAGCCAAATAAAGCAGGCAGCTAACAAGAGGAAATCAAATCGCATAGTGAATTTAAGGTTGTTAGTGAGGTACTAGCAGTTTGCAGCATTGCTTGTGGTTGGCAGGGACGGTCGACCAGGTCCTTGCGTTGATCGAGGCGGCGGCTGAGATCATACTGATGACAATTAGCTACCCATATACTATATACTAGCAGTATAAATGACATGACATGACATGTAATAATAATAATGCAATAACACAGACGCTGTGTGTAATGGCTACCATACCATACCATTTCAACAACAAAATGCGTCGACCATGAAAGGTTAGTTTGGCTCAATTATTTGATTCAGTATTCTTCCTTGTTGCTTCGACTAGCTAGCAATGCAATGCAACAATGAGCTGGTGGTCAGTCATGAATGAGAGAGGGGACTAATTAACTAGGATGATCGATCGATCGTCCGGACCTGATAGAGCTGTGTGTAATTGTAATTGTAAGTTGTAAGTTGTAAGCAGCAGTAGCAATGCAGCTCATCTCATCATGGATCGAATGTTAAACCTAGCTAGCTAACAAAACCTACCACGGCTTAGAGCTTGAGAGTTAATTAGCAGAGAAACCAAGTGTATTTCCTCCACATGAGTCAGCTAATAGGGTACTCTCTGAATCAGCTTAATTAATTAAGGGTATGTTTGGTACACCTTAGCTTTACGAGTGAAACTAATTTTTTTAGAAAATAGTTTTATAAACAACTCTCTAGGTGAAGCTGAACTATTTTGAAAAAAGTGTTTGGCAAAATAGCTTCACCAACAATTTTATGTATGCATGTGAGAGAGAAAGGGGGAGAGAGTTGTGATAAGCTACTAATTCTAGCTTCACCCCACTTCATGTCTTTGTGAGAGGGAAGAAAAATGGCTTCTTAGGTGAAGCTGTTTTGAAAAAAGGTATTTGATAAAAAAAAACAAAAGCTGTTGTGAGCTGTACCAGGGTCTGTTTGGTAGAGCTCTGCTTCACTAGTGAAACTGTTTTTTTAGAAAATAGCTTCATGAGCAACTCTCTAGGTAAAACTGAGCTATTTTGAAAAAAATGTTTGACAAAACAGCTTTACCAACAACTTCATGCATAAATATGAGAGAGAAAGGAGGGAGAGAGCTGTGATAAGCTACTATTTTTATCTCCATCCCACTTCGGGCCTACATCTTCATGAAGCTGTTGTGAGCTATTTTTTTTTGGTCAAACATCTCTTTTCAAAACAGCTTCACCCACGAAACTGTTTTTCTTCCCCTCTCACAAAGATATGAAGTTAGATGAAGCTAAAAATAGTAGCTTATCATAACTCTCTCTCCCTTTCTCTCTCACATGCATGCATAAAGTTGTTGGTGAAACTGTTTTGTCAAACACTTTTTCCAAAATAATTCAGCTTCACCAAGAGAGTTGTTTATAAAGTTATTTTCTAAAAAAACAGCTTCACTCGTAAAGCTAAAGTGTACCAAACAGTTAATATCTTTGTGAGAGGGGAATAAAAACAGCTTTATGAGTGAAGTTGTTTTGAAATGAGGTGTTTGAAAAAAAAAAGCTCACAACAGCTTCATGCCCTAAGTATTTCCTCTGAATATGGTACTCTGTGAATCAGCTTAATTAATTAGGAGACATGCATGATAATGCATATCCATCGCGTGCGTGGTTCATTCGATCAACCTACCTACTTATATACTGTACGAACCCTAGACTCTTTTCTTTTCTTTTTTGGTGGGAGCTTGAGTGACAGAATAAAGGTTGACGTTTTTTTAAAATGAAAATACAGCAGATTTACGTGCACTACATCAAATTAAACATGAGTTGGAGTCGTACAATCAATCAGCCACCAAATTACTAATCATGAATTAAAGCGGATCCATTTTATTTTATTATCTGCTGGTCGATCCAAGAGCTAGCGCATCACCTTCGTCAGCAGTCATCAGTAGCTTCGCTGATACTGTAGCTTGGTCCGTCTTGGCATGCACAGATTACCAAAAAATGAGTTTAATTCAACACTCGTGATAGGAATGGTATCATTGGATAGATAGAAAAAGTCACGCAGTCACGTCGCTCTCATTGTCAACCCATGCAATTTGTTGTTCAATTTGTTGTTCTGTTTCTCTGCTCTATCCTTCTAGTTTACTGATTGACCGGCCGAGGTATGTAGAAAATATTTTGTCTGGTCTCTGGTGGCTCACCTTTGAATCATAGTAATATGGTAGAATAGAATAGTCTTCATCTGTGTGATCTATGCCACAAATTAACACCCCCATTAATTACTCCTACTCTTTGAAATTACAAGCTAGGGATGACAATTGGTGCATCCTCTTCCATCCTAAATCACAAAGTATTTAAACTACTCTGGGCACAATAGTACGTAGCAAAAGACTATAACTTGCTCGTCACTAATTAATTAGTTACTCTCTTTCTACATTTGAGAACTGCTCCATTACTCCTCTTTCTAAAAAGTTTTGCACAGATCTTAAAGCAGCTTGTATAATTAATTAAAAATTTCTCTTTTTTTTTTTTTGGTTCGCCCCACTTGGGGCCCGGCCCGTCCAACCCAGTTTTTATCCTGTGCTGACCCAAAGCCATCACTTCCAGATGGCTAGATCTCCTTGTGCGGTGTTGATGGCCGGAGACAGAGACAGCAGCGGTGCAAGCACGCGTGTACGGAGTACATTGCCACGCACGCGCCGGCGGCAGTGTCGTCCGGTTCGTCTGCAGGTGCGGCATGCATCTCGTCTTCGGCGGCCGCTAGCCATTTCGACTTCTTCCGCCATGCGTCTGCTCCCGTTCCGTTCGTGCCCACAGCAGGCCTCTCCTTGGACATCGATTTCTTCCCAGTGGTGTTGCTCGCTTGTACAGTAGCTCTCTGCCTCTCATCGGCTTCAGCAATTCACGATTACTCATGCCGCCATGCTGGAACTCAGCCTGGCTGGACATGGACCGGGTTGGACAGATTGGGCCCATTCGAGATCCAAGAAAAATGATTGATTAGTAAAGAGATATTAATTAGTCATGGGATGCTTTAAGATCGTATTGGAGCAGTTCTCTCTACATTTTAGCTTTTGTAAACACATTATTTTTACTATGTATTTACATATATAGTATACGTCAAACAAAAGCTATGTGTTTAGAAAAATTAAGACCGTCTTATAATTAAAAATGGAGAGGGTATTCCGGTCGTTAACATACTGAATATCCTCCATTCTTTTTTACATACCCTATTAGCTTTGCTAAGTTAAATATTTTTAATATACCCAATAGGCTTCTAATTACATGAGTCAATTTTTGGATATGATGGTGTTTAAAAGACATGCATGGATAGGATTTAAACGATAAACATGTATGGATAGGGTTGAATGATCCCAGATATAATTTGAGATCATTTTTTAGCCTCCTATACGTTGTATTTCAAGACGACGGAGGGTGTGTGTTGTGGAGTGGAGGATTACATCGTATTAGTGGAAAGAACCTGTATTACTGGTGGATCCAATGAACCAGGAAACCTTTTGGATGCTACGTACTCCTTTATGACCTGACTGGAGGTGAAAAAGAGAAGGAAAAAGGGGGCAAAGGTACCGATGCAAGCAGCTGGCATCTTGGAAAAAAGCTTATGACTGCATCTGGTACTCCAGACCAGTTGCACTGCATAATAACTGCCCTACCGTTAGTACAGAGCACAGACGATTATTGCATATGAACAAATAAATGGACAGATAAAATTAGCAGAGCACTTCTGAAAAAATAAATAGTATTTCTACTTCGTCCATTTTAAATTACAAGACATTGCGGCCAACAATCGTATAGTTTAGAATAGACGAATAGTTTAAAGTCATTGTTTGAACTGCTGATAATGTTTTTGTACAAATTGTAAAAGTTTTAGTCATTATTATAGTTTTGAACCATAGTACTCCTTACATTACAAATCATGACCTTGTTCATTAGTCTTACTTCAATATTATTTTTCAGTGAAGGGGCAATGCTTTACTTTCATATTAAATTAGCATAAATCAAATTTCAGTAAAACGAACAGAGCTATAGGTATGCTATAAGACATTTTAACAATCTCAGAGAGTCAAAACATATCAAGTTTGAGTAAATTTTTTTAAGAAAATCATAAAGCTTTATAACATCATATGCTAAAAAAATTAATAATGACATATAGGATGTTTTAACTCTTTACAAAATTAATTTAAAATACCTTGTACGATGGAGGGAGTAGTATGTTAGCACACGTGAGAATTGACAAAGCATGTGATCATCATCAAAGGACAAGACACGACTAGGAATAGCTTAACGAGTACTAGGAGAACTCAGGATATTTGACCTGGCTTTGACCTCACCATCTTCCCCTTCTTCCCTTCCCCATCCATTCCAGATTTCATTCCAGTTCACGCACGCCTGCCAAAGTAATAAAGGAGAGAAAAGAAGAAAAAAAAAAGGACCAGCAAGCTTTCTTCCCGGCCTGTATCGACAAGCATCACGAGCGCGACACCACGACGCGGTGCTAGTTAGTACAAGGGGAGGTGGGCGGCGGGTGGTTGCCCCGATCGGCCGCCTCCCATGGTCGGCCCCAAGCCCAGCAAGCCGAATCGGATGTGCAAATCCAAGAGCGCCACCGCCACCTCCACCTCCTCCTCCTCCACCATGGCGGCCGCGGAGGCGGCGGCATCCACGCCGCGGCACCACCGATCGCCGCGCACGACCGCGACCTCCTTCCCGGCGGTGCTATCCTACTCTACCTCCTCCTCCACCACGGCGTCCTCCTCCGCGGCGTCCCTCGCCGCGCTCCGCGACTCCCTCCCGGAGCTGCCCCTCCTCTTCACCTTCCACGACCTGGCCGCCGCCACCGCCAACTTCTCCTCCGCGCACCGCCTCGTCCCCGCCGCGCCTTCCTCCTCCTCCAACTCCTTCCGCTGCGCGCTCCGCGGCCACCCGGCCGCCGTGTTCCGCCGCTCGCTCCGCCGCGACGCGCGGGACGTGGCCGCGCGCCTCGCCGTGCTGGGCCACTGCCACCACGCCGCCATCGCGCGCCTCCTCGGCGCCGCCGCGTCCCCTGACCGCACCACGCTGTTCCTCGCCTACGAGCTCGTTCCCGACGCGTCCCCGCTGTCCGTTCTGCTCCGGAACCCCAAGAACCCGTCCTTCACGCCGCTCGCCTCCTGGCACTCGCGCCTCCAGCTCGCCGCCGACGTCTGCGACGCGCTCTACTACGTCCACCTCCAGGCCGACACCGTCCACAACCGCCTCTCCGCGTCCTCCGTCCTCGTCTGCGGCGATGGGCCACTCCCGCGCGCCAAGATCGCGCATTTCGGCGCGGCCGACCTCGCCAGCGAGCTCCCGGTCGCTGAGCAAAAGGACGACGACGACGGTGGTGGGTCCTCCACCAAGGCCTCCTCCTCTTCCTCGGGCGGCGGCCACCGCCGCACCAGCAGCCGGGGGAGGCGGATCGAGGGCACGCGCGGGTACATGGCGCCGGAGCTCGTGGCGGGCGGGCCGCCGTCTCGGCGCTCCGACGTGTTCGCGCTCGGCGTCGTGCTGCTGGAGCTGGTGTCCGGGCAGGAGCCGGTGCGGTATGAGATGGTGAACCGGAGCACGGGTGAGTACGAGAGGACGTCGCTGATCGACACCGCGGCGGCCGCCGTCGCGGAGGCCGGAGGAGGAGGGGAGGCGGGGATGCGGCGGTGGGTGGACCGGAGGCTGAGGGACTCGTTCCCCGTCGACGCGGCAGAGTCGCTCACCACGCTGGCGCTGCGCTGCGTCGCCAAGGACCCCCTGGCGCGGCCGGACATGTCGTGGGTGGCCGCCAAGGTGTCCAAGCTCTTCCTGGAGGCGCAGGAGTGGGCCGCCAAGTTCAATGTCCCCACAGACATCTCCATCTCCATCGCCCCCAGGTGATGGATGCTTGATGCTTCCAGTTCCAGGTGCTGCTGCCGCCATTGCCGCCGGCCCAAAGCGACTTGCACAATTGACTCTTGAGTTGCTGATCTTACCATGCTTAGCGATTGCTATAGAGTTGAGGATCTGAGATGCTCTCCTGATAGATACTACTAGCAGTATATAGAGATGTTGCTACTACCACTGAGGACATAGATTGCCTTGGACTCCAATTGATTCATTGTTAATTTGCAAGGAGTTTAGGTAGATTAAACTTCGTTTTCCCCCCTCTTGTTCTTATCGATGATGCACACAGGAGTGACATGTCATATATGTTACTGATAGTATAGTACATATAGAGATTCAGCTTGGGTGGGTAAATATCTGATGCAATTTGGTCATGCTGTGATTAGGCCGATGTACAATTTGATCATGCTGCCTGTATGCATGGATAGAGAGATAGATGGATCGTGCCGACTCTTGGCACAAAATTGCCACGTGTTGTTGTTTCTCGCTGTTGATGTGGATGTGTCTGAATTCTGATGTGCAATTCAACGAGAAAACTGCAACTGCGGTCCCTATTTTCTCCAGGCAGCGTCAGCGTCCACGGAATCAGGTCATCTAGTGCGGCATGTGCACGTCGTAGACGGCACGCACGACGGCCAAGGAATCGGATGCTGCTGCTGTTGCCGTTGGTTGCTGTTCTCTTCTTCCAGCTCATCCACTCACAGGAGTAGCGCATCACACATGTCGCAACGACATCGCTGCGGCCACCGACCATATTATTATTGGCACGCACAAGATGAGGCGAGATAAGAACCTGATCCCGATGCATCAGAGTGGAGGAACATTTGTGATGCCATAGCAACACAAACCAAAGCTTACGTGATGGTCTGCTGGATACATGTTTCTTTTCAGAACTAGAAAACAAAACAAAAAAACACTGGAAATGATGTGCCTGTATGCATGTTCCTGCCAGAAGCTCAAACCAAAAAATCATGGGGAGCTCAACCACCAAAAAGGGGGGAAAAGAGAACAATAATCAACAATTTCTAGCGACTAGATTCTCACAAACCACAAGGAAATGGTGCTGGCTGTAGCCATCACCCCACCATGCCCACCGGATGTAAACTCGGTTCAAATGATCTTGCTATTTTTTTTTATTGGCGCATGCCTGCCTGAATCTTTCAGGAATTTTAGGACGCAAAGGAAAGGGCAGTACTCATTCACATCCTCACATATCATAGGAGATCCGCACAGTAAAAACCAATAATAATACATTACAAGAGTGTTAATCCAACATGGAAGATGCATAGTTCTACATCTGCTTTGCCCTTCCAGGCCCATGAGGTTTCCGCGAAAATGCATATGCCTGTTAACTGAAGCCGCTGTAAGATGTACCCCCTGTCGATCGCAGCGCGCTCACCATCAGGCCACTGTCACCATCCTCTCAATGACTGTAAACAAAGAGTCAAAAAGATGAAATTGAGTTCAAATTAGATGATGGTGTCACCTATTGTCATATATATATATATATATATATATATATATATATATATATATATATATATATATATATAGGTGTATCACAAAGTCACTCAATAGTCAGATGATTTCAAATTATTTTTCCGAGTGCCTGACAAAATTCAAAATACAGGTTACCCATCCCAATTATTCAAGGATGTCTACCTAATTCCTGACATCATCTCATATAGAGTTAGCAAATAAGCCTTCTACTTCAGCTAACCATCTGTCATATTCTTGTGCCATACTCAGTGGGGAACAGAACAAGATAGGTCAACTTGAAATAAGGGTTCAAGGTTAGTATGGGTTGATTGTAGGAAAGGTCACTGTCAACCAACTATGCACTCACTGACAATGACATGCACTCACTGACAATGACACGCACTTCCGCAGCATGAACCTAGAAAATAAATTTGGTGGGAGAAACTGAAACCTGCCCAAATATATCCCAAAGCAATATAATTTGCCATGCAACTTGGCACATATTTTCGCATGGAACAGAATACAATATAATGTGAAAGAAGATCAACTTCATATTCCTATAGCAAGCGTATAGTAAAGGAATTTGCAGCCATTTGCTGATATAATAGGTGACTGTAAGAGATAGGCTTAACAAATGCCTACAAATCACCAGGACATAAAGTCGAGTCAACTTAGAAGTACTATTAAGAATTCAAGTTCTAATACAAGAACTTTCTTGCATTCACACCAAAACAGAAACAAAATATTAGTAATGATGCAATTGTGTAGAACGGAAGAAAGACATGTCAGGTGCAGGAGTTCTGGTGAAAGGTTCGGTACCCAGACTGAGAAATTCTTTTGAATAATCATGCATTCAGATATTAAATAGCTACATCATTTTGAAGCAAACAGTAACACTAGCATGCCACACTATCAAGTTATAATGATTTTGAAAATTAAGAACACTACTCATATCCAGAGGGTAGGGACCAAACAATTTTGTAGGGCAACATATTTGAGAGATATAAACCACTTCCATGTTAATCATGCATACCTTGAAACCAGATTTGTTATTAGTTGAACCACCAAGCATCTTCCTTGCAGGCTTCAGTATTTGGAAGGAGCACATCAATGTCTCATCTACACTCATCATGGCACCAGCGTTATCGAATTCTCCACAGTAGTTAGGGGCTGAGAATATTGTTACAAGTTGGCGGCTAGCGAAAAACTCATATCCATCTTCGACAACCTGCATTCCAACAATGCAAAAGCATAAGTAAACGATTGGTACACATAGTTTATAAGGGGATATGTAAGTCACGTCTTTAAGAACACAGCAACCTGATGAGCTCGGCAGATGAGGTCTAAATCATGCTTCTCAAGGAATTCATTAACTTTATCAGGACCAAATGTGAATGAAACACCTCGATCATTCATGGCCCAGCCCGTTGCTTCGTTGGAAGGATCAGACCAGAGAAGATCACAGAGCAATCCAGTATCAGGTACGTCTGTGGGGCGATTCAGGTTGAGTATTTGTTCAAGCTTGTTCAACTCTGGAGATAGACCGCCATGCATACAGAGAATCTTTTCATCTATCAATGCTGACACTGGCAAGCAGTTAAAACAGTCTGTGAATGTTTTCCAGAGCTTTACACTGAATCTGCGTTTGCACTCGTCGTAAAAACCATAGATGCGATTTACTGATGCACATTCATGGTTGCCCCTTAGAAGAAAGAAGTTCTCTGGGTATTTGACCTTGTAGGCCAAAAGAAGACATATTGTTTCCAGGCTTTGCTTTCCACGATCCACATAATCACCTAAGAAAAGGTAGTTGGCCTGAGGCGGATAGCCACCATAATCAAATAGCCTCAGGAGATCAGAGTACTGCCCATGGACATCACCTGATCAAAAGAAAATATGTGAGACTGATATTTGTCAGGAAGCTCCACTAAAGGCATTTCAGGGTAACTCATACTCAGATTAACCAAAATCGCTACATATATCATTACAAATATTCAAATAGTGTTGAGATTCTGATTATCTGACAATTTATTAACAGAAGGATTTACTTTTATCTAACATGAAAGGAAGTATTATCATTGTTTGTATGACCTAAAGATCTGCACAACAGTGGAGCCAGAGTTCGTCACATACAATGTATGCCACAGCATGAAAACCTATAAGCGGGATGAAGTAGATGTGCTTTCTCAGAAAGATAACAATGTTAAGGGTTATCTTGTGTGCATTTTTATACCAGCCATACATACAAACAACTAAACATTCAAGACTTTTGTGCAAGCCAGTGATGATAATCATCCAGTTTACATAGTACGCTTAGTGAACTTTCATTTTTAAGTATACTGATTTCATTTCTCATAGGATGCATGGTTATAGGCATCTACGTTGTTCACTTTAACATTTTCACAAAACATCTTGATCGCAACCATGACATAAAACATTATCATCCTCCTACAAATAACAGGAGCCCTCTGAGGATGTGCTGTATTTCCGGAACATCTGAAATGTGATTTTGACATTGCATTTCATCATACAAGTGCAGCGATGATTTACCAGTAAATCAAATCACTGATACCTCAAGATTTAGCATCAGTAGTTGAGGATGCACGCAAAATCTATAATAGGACCATCAGATCGATGGTAAAAACTAGCAGCTTTTCTTTCAGCAAATACAATCAGAGAGTTGCTATTCCAAGTATGCCTAATAATCACTACAAACAGGAAACAGCAACCAACATATGTACACCCATATTGCAGTCCTCAACCGGTTATTGAAGCCATGACATAGTCAAAAGGAGTATTGGGAATGGATACTTTTAATCACAAGATCGGGTTCAGGACATCAGCAAGACCCAAAAAAGGCACAGACCAAACAGCGCGATACCCCGTTGACCAACCAAATCAGTCCCCAAGATGTCATCTTGGGTGCTACCGACATGAAGGAACTTGCTCAGGAGCCACGGGAGAAGGGGAAATACCGCAGATTTTGATGGGGGCCTCGAGCTCCAGCAGGTTGGGCTGCGAAAGGAAGATCTCCTTGGCGGCAGCGCACAGCTGCTTAATCTCCGACTCCGAGAGCTGCGCGTTCTTCCCCGGCTTGAGATTCTTCACCTCCAGAAGCCGGCGTATGACGTCGTCAAGCAAGGACGGATCCATCTTGAGTTGAGCTCTTCAACACTCACACCACTCTTCTCGAAACTTCTCAACAACCCAAGGCTAAGTAACAGTCAAAGGAAAAACGAAATCTTTACAAGAAGAAACGCAAGCACAGATCGACGAAATCTCGGCGGCTCTACGCTTGGGATGGACCGGAGAAGGAGGGATTTGGTATGTGATCGGTGGTGTCTTGGTGACACAAAGATGCTACCTTTTTGCTTGGTCAGTTGGTCTTTCTGGGCTTCGTTTTTCTCCTACTATTTTTCCCCCCCGCCTAGGATGCTCTCCTACTCTTGTTCTTGCAGATGGGGGAGGCAGTATGGTGGGTTTTTGGAGGGGATTCGGATTGGATTCGCGGCTGTCCTCTCTGGTTTCTTGTTCTTGGCATTGGTAAATGGGTCTCCCTTTCTCTCTCTCTGCACTACCCTGTCTCTCTCTCCTCCCCTGTGCCAATTCCCCAAAGACTTGTATTGGACTTTGGAATAAAAGCAAAGTCATTTTGTGAATAGGCCCTCCGTTTACTTTCTTGACATGTTTGAGTCCTTGGTTGGAGATTACAAGAACAGTTCTTTTTGGTTTTCTAGGGCCGCCGTCTCTTTCTGCTTCTCCTTTTCGTCTGACAGAAATCGTTTGCTCGGGTCTGTTTGGAAACCCTCGCAAAGTAGTATCCTTGAATCAGGATGGACGAAGAGAACAGTCAGTGGCAACGTTGATGTTCGTAGAAAATGTGGGTTCACACATTTATGACTTCGGGAGACTTTAACGTGTTTAGATCTTGGATCTAGATGTTAAAGTTTAGTCTATGTTATATCGAATTTTTAGATACAAATTAAAAGAATTAAATTTGTATTAATTATAAAACAATTAAATAAAAATAGACTAATTAATAAGATGAATCTATTAATTCTAGTTAATCTATCAATAATACATGTTTATTGTAACACATTATTAATTAATTAGACTTAATAGATTTTTCTCGCAAGCCACAACTATATAATTAATTTTATAATTAGTTTATATTTAAATTAGTATTTAAATATTTGATATGATAGGGTTAAACTTTAGCCCTAGAGATCCAAACACCCCTTATTATTCTTTCTTCATGTATTGCATTTGTCCTCTCAAATTACTAATTGCAAGTGTGACGTACTAACGCTGTGAGCAACATATGAAATGGTCATTGTTAGAGTCTGTTTGACTGATGGTTTCTATGGTTGATAAGTTGATTAATAGTATTATTTTTTTGAAATTATATCATGACTCATTAGTCGAATAAATACGTTTGAGGGAATATCACTGAAGCAATTTAATCCTAGTATGAGATCGCAAAAAATTCATAATACGCTGCAACGTGGTGAGCACTTGATATCCATATGGTTAAGGCATCATGAAATTGACCTGTTGTGCCATGACCAAAATAGAGGAATTCAGATTTCAATGCAGGAAAAAGAGGCAAAGAAATAAACTAAACAGGTGACTTATAGTTTTCGCAGGATATGACGATATACACTGCTAGCCTTTTTAAAACTATAATATATTTGGCACGGTGCTGTGGAGATTATAAAAAAAAACGAATAGAGATGATGTATGTGGATAACTGGCGATTAAGAGTAAATGACATGGCTGTTAATGTAGATGATGTGAATATATAGTGAAAATTGATATGCATCGCACTGTTCGGTTGGTTTATCAGTCATCGAAATAGTGTTTTTCTCTAAAAAAAATAACAAAAAACGGTATCAGTCATCGAAACGGCGTTACAAGTTGAGATAAAAGATATAGATATAAATAGATGCAGGTATAGATAAGCTTTCAGTTTGCAACACTCTCCCACTTTTGAGCCTTATTCGTATAGAATTAACTTCTGATTATTCACCGACAGTGAAAGGGGAAAAACTTTCGAAACTGCCTCGGCACAGCAGATTTGCTCAAAACTCTACTATTCCTGCACTTATAGATTTCGGTAGTCGTCATGCATTCTTTTCGAGAGGAAATAAAAGGATTTTCCCCTAACGATGCATCTCCGGGAAAACTTGTTTCCTGCATTCTTTTTGAACAGGGACAGTAGTCATTTTACAACCACCAGCACTAGCTAGCTGAAAGATGGCGATTCTATGCATTCTTGAAACTAGTCTAATCCGAGGATTACATCATCATCAGTAGTTGTTGCATTGAACCACCCTCGCTCCAATGATGCAAGCAAGCCTGGAGTATATACATGATACATGTATATATATTGTATTCCTTTTTCTGAATGGGATTTTGGACCCTTTCTCGATCTCTTGGATCTGTGTAGGTAGTAGGTGTGCTGTGTGATCATGCACTGTCGGGGTCAAGACCACCGGCTAGTAAATTTATATATTACGTGCTTCCTTTCTCATACGTGATGTAAAAAGAACACAAAATTTATTCTGGTTCGGGCACAGAAGGCCCTACGTCCAGCGGGGGAGGATGTATTGTATTATCTTGCACCGAAGTGCTCGTACAGGGGGTACAAGTAGGTTTACACGGGGGTGCTCAGGATGAGCGGTGGCCTAGGGCTAGCAGGGCTATCCTAGGTGGTCGGTTGATTGCTTGAGAGGTCGATCAAGCAATCGGGTGTGTGGTGTATGCGGGTCAGAGCTGATGTCCGAATGTCTCAGCCCCCTCTCTTATGAATGCCGATACGAATGGGCATATGAATGCCCATCCGAATGCCCCTTTTCTTCTATCCCGGCGTCCCCTTTTATAGATCAAGGGGAGGTACGGGAGTACAGAGTCCTAAACTGTAGCGGCATGGGAGGTGTGTCCGTGGCGCCATGCTTGCGATGGGACGTCGACCGCTGCAGCGACGGGGCCTTCCCGTCCTTCCGGTGTTTCGGAGTATGGTGATGGCGGACCGGACGCTGCCGAACGTCACGGCGCAGCAGGGTTGACCTTCTGTAGATGGGTGCGAATCCCACAACTGAAGCGGGACGGAGCGGATAGGACGGGTCCCATGCTGGAGTGGTTGGAGACGATGGTCGAGCCCCCTGGTCGAGGGGGGTCGAGGCCAGCGTGACCCTTGTAGAATCATGGACCCTTGTGTTTAGGCGATTAACGACAATACTAGATCACTATGACTAACGTGTGTTTTGCAGAGGCAAAGTCTTTGATGTTAGGTCATTAGTGATGCTTTGTGAATGGGCTTAATGGATATTCATGCCCCCAAGATGGAAATCGCTTCGGTTGCAAAGGATGAAAATACAAGTTGAAGACTAGGCTAGTTCTTAGTGCCGTAAGGTGGAGAAGGGCACTAAGTATAGCTAGGGTTTTGTTTTTCCTTTGACCGTACTATAAAGGGGGGTATGAGGTTAGTAGCTTGACCTAGGAGAGTTTAGGAAAGTGGGTATATACACACTTGTCACAACTAGTCCTAGAGACCTTGCTTTCAGCCCTTGATAAACCCTAGAAATGGTAGGAGCAAAATCCCTTAAGAAACCTCAGCGAAAACAGTTGATATAGAGGGAGAAAGAGGCTCCGAACCACTCTGCTTAGTGGGCGTCGGACCATAGGAGAGTGGTCCGACGGTCCCTGACTTAGGCAGATTCTCAGCTCGAGGAGCTCCGGACCACCTGTCTGGAAAGCACCGGACCATAGGAGAGTGGTCCGGTGGCTTGGTTCAGAAAGAGAGAAGGCTCCGGACTAGTCCGACGCCTCATGACAGGAGGTTGAGTTTATGCAGAGAGCTCCCTGGCTCCGGACCAGAGCGTCGGACCAGGGCACCGGACCAAGGAAAGTGGTCCGGTGGTGTGTAAAAAGAGAAAGTTTTTCACTCAGAGAGCACCGAGGCTCCGGACCAGTGCGTCAGACCATAGCGTCGGACCAAGCAGAGTTGTCCGATGGTGCCTGAGTTTAAAACAAGAGTGAGCTCCGGACCAGTGTGCATGGTCCGGTGGTATGAGCTCCTGACTAGTCCGGTGGCTTCGCAGAGAGAAGAAAAAGTAAAAAACGGCTAGTTTTGGAGGTGGGGACTATTTATAGTTGCCCCCTTGGTCCTTAGAGGTACTCTTGGCCATTGTTTCAGCTGGTGACACCTTGAGAAATCCTTTGGAGAGCCAAGAGGCTAGTGAGGGAGAGATTAGAGAGAGTTCATCTTGTTTTTCCCTCCTAGAGTGATTAGGAGTGACTTGTGTGCATCCATCCACCTTCCTAGCCTTGAGTGGGTCAAGTGAAGGTCTTGTGCTTGTTACTCTTGGTATTCGACAGCACCTAGACGGTTTGGTGGTGTTCGGAGGAAGTGACCGCCGGGAGATTGTTGGCGGCTCTTCTCTAAGCTCTTGTGATCGGTTGTGGGCGATTCACCGAGCCGGAGTGGCGAAGAATCAGCCCGTATAGAGCACTCTACCCTTGCGCGGGTAGAGGGGGAGCGATACCTTGCGAGGTGCTCCAACGAGGACTAGGGGGGTGTGTCGACACCTCGATACCTCGGGAAAAAATTGCTGCGTTCAATGAGATTTTCTTTTCTCTAGCTCTTTACATTTCCGTATTACTTTCCGTCTTGTTTTTACATTTCCTACTAGAATTGCTTAGGTTGTTTTTAATTCCTATGAACTGCTACCGCTTTCTAGCTAGGACACACAGACGGTAGGCACTAGGGGGTGATTGGCATTTGATAGGTTTTTATATTTGCTTTAGAAATTTAAAACAAGCCCAATTCACCACCCCTCTTGGGCATCTTGATCCTTTCAATTGGTATCAAAGCCTTGTTGCTCTAAATTAGGCTTCACCGCCTAAAGCAAGATGCCCCATGGGGATGGACCGTCACCCATGTTCGATGGGGATGACTTTCCGTATTGGAAAGTGCGGATGGAGGCCTACCTTGAGGCCGTGGATGTCGGTGTTCACAAAGCCGCCACCCAAGGTGGATCGGTGTTCGCCGAGGACCCATACTTTGAGAAGAATAATGCCAAGGCAAAGAACATTCTTTTCCGTGGCATTTGCAAGGATGTGTTCAACCGTGTACGAAATTGCAAAACCGCGCATAAGATTTGGACAAACATTTGTGCTCTTCACGAGGGCACTAAATGTGAAAGAGAAGAGCGTTATCACCTTATCATTGCTAAGTTAAATGCTTTCACTATGCTATCTCATGAAAATGCTAATGAAATGTATTCTCGCTTGAATGTGCTTGTAGAGGAGTTGAATGGCCTTGGACTCTCAAATGACACCGGCCGATGTGGTGCGCAAGATACTTTGTGTCCTTCCAATAGACAAGTATAGCCACATCGTCACGGTTCTTCATCAAGGCGATCTCTCCGCAACTACACCAACGCAAGTGTTGGGCAAGATCAATGCTCATGAGATGTACATGAAGATCAATGATGGAACTTCATCATCCTCCAAGAAGAAAGAGAAGGAGGAGAAGAAGGACTTGGCTCTCAAGGCATCTTCCAAGGAGAAGTGCAAGATTCAATATGTCGTTGAGAGTACAAGTGATGATGATGATGAAGACAACATCGCTCTCATGGTGAAGAAGACCGCCAAGATGTTGAAGAGGCTAAACAAGAACGGAGTCAAGTTTGACTCAAAGAAGAAGAAATTCTTCACAAGCTCTTCAAGGAAGCCAATCTCCCAAATGAAGTGCTACAATTGCGGCACTCTTGGTCATCTAGCCCATGCGTGTCCCGAAGAGAAGAAAGACAAGTTCAAGAACAACAAGTTCAAGAACTTCAAGAAGAACAAGGGCGGCAATGATGACTCAAATGATGATAACAAGAAGCAATACAAGCCATACAAGAATAAGAAGAACTTCAACTTCCACAAGAAGAAGAAGGATGGCAAGGCTTACATTGTGGGTGATTGGCTCACCGACATTGATGATTCAAGCGACTCCCCCGATGATGAGAGTGAAGAAGAGAAGGTGGCCGCTTTGGTGATTGGTTCTTCGATTCCACCGCCACCTCCTCCTTCATCGCCGGGCTCATCCTCTACACACCTATGCCTTATGGCTAAAGGTGACAAGAAGGTACAAAAAGAGGATGATGGTGATGACCTCTCTAGTGATGATAGTGATGATGAAGAAGCACCTTCCTATGATGAACTAATTAAAATTTGCAACAAGTATGCTAGCATCATAAGGAAGTACAAGAGTAAAAATGAAAAACTTCTTGAAATCAAGGAAAACTTGCATGATAAGCTTGATAACTTGTCTAGTGCTAATGATGATTTGAAGCTTGAGATTAACTCTCTCACATCTAGCACTAGGGAGCTCAAAGCCTCTCTTAAGCAAGCCAATGAGAAACATGATAAGCTTGAGAGGTCATCCCAAGAGCTCCTCACAATGTTTAACTTGCTAAAAGATGACTACAACCAAGTGAAAAGTGATCATGGCACACTAGTGGTAGCAAATGAATTACTTACTCAAGATATTACACATGTTGCTACTAACCCGTGTGCTAAGTGTGCAAGTGCTACCTCTTGTGATATCGAGTTTGATGATGTGGCTCTTGAGCAAAGTGCAAAGTGCAAGGACAAGAGAGTGTTAGAAGCCGATAAGTATGATGATTATGTGAAGATGAGTGAAGAGAACTCAAAGCTCAAGGAAGAGCTAATCAACCTCAAGGCTAACAAGCCCTTCACCATCAAGCCGACTCAAGAAGAAGACAAAGATACTATCACTTTGATCAACTCTCTTCGAGAAGAAATTGCCAAGCTCAAGAATGACAAGACTAAGCTTACAAGTGGCCTTGAAAAGTTCACCAAGGGCCATAATCTCCAAAGTGAGCTTCTAATGAGCACCGTCATGAAGAATGACAAGACCGGTATTGGGTATAAGGAGAACCAAGTGATGAAGGCCAAGGTCAAGATTGAAGCCAAAAACTACTACAAGAACAAGTACAATGACTACAATCAAGAGAAGCCAAAGCCCAAGCCTAAGAGGTGTTTTGGATGTGGACAAGTTGGTCATCTCTCATTTCAATGCAAGACTCCACTTCCCAAGACCTTGCCCAAGCACACTAGGCCATTTGCTCATGATGCTTACTATGTCATCAACAAAGATTCCAAGGGTAGACCACTTGTGGTGTTTCTTGGACCACCAATGAAGAACAAGCCTAGGGTTCTTTGGGTTGCTAAGGAGTTGGTTGATAAGGCAATGGGGCCCCGCACTAAGGGGGTTCCCAAACAACAAGCTTAACTCCAAGTTGCTTGTGTGTAGGTGAACTACAAGACCGGTGGGAGCCATTGGGTAATTGATAGTGGTTGCACTCAACACATGACCGGTGACCCCCGGATGTTCACCACACTTGATGAGGATTGTGCAAATCAAGACAAGATCACTTTTGGGGATAATTCAAAGGGCAAAGTTCAAGGCTTAGGCAAAGTGGCTATCTCCCAAGATCAATCAATTTCCAATGTCTTGCTAGTACAATCATTGAGCTTCAACTTGCTATCGGTTGGTCAACTTTGTGATCTTGGGTTTCATTGTCTCTTCACTCCAAATGAGGTGATTGTGACCAAGATTGAAGATTCATCAATGATATTCAAAGGATTCTAGCACAACAACCTCTACTTAGTGGACTTCACTTCAAATGAAGCAAACTTGCAAGCTTGTCTATTCTCCAAGAATTCTTTGGGTTGGCTATGACATAGAAGATTAGCTTATGTGGGCATGTCAACCTTGAAGAAGCTAGTCAAGAAGGAAATGGTTAGAGGAATCAAGGATGTGGTGTTTGAGAAGGACAAACTTTGTAGTGCATGTCAAGCCGGCAAGCAAGTGGCAAACACTCATCCAACCAAAGCTTTCATGTCAACCTCAAGAGTCCTAGAGTTGCTACACATGGATCTATTTGGCCCTACCACCTATGCTAGTCTTGGAGGAAATCTCTATTGCTTAGTGGTAGTGGATGACTACTCTCGGTACACTTGGGTGTTCTTTCTTCAAGACAAGGGAGAGACACAAGGCATCTTCAAGAAGTTTGCTACAAGAGCTCAAAATGAATTTGATGTGAAGATCAAGAAGATTAGAAGTCACAATGGCACCGAATTTGTGAACACAAAGATTGAAGATTATTGTGATGAAGTTGGGATCAAGCATGAGGTGTCCGCCACATATACTCCACAACAAAATGGTGTCGTAGAGAGAAAGAACCGGACACTCATAACTCTAGCAAGGTCTATGCTTGATGAGTACAACACTGCCGAGAAGTTTTGGGCGGAGGCAATCAACACCGCGTGCTATGCGGCAAACCGTCTCTTCGTCCAAAGGCTATTAAAGAAGACCCCCTATGAGCTTGTCAATGGGAAGAAGCCGGATATTTCATTCTTCCGGGTATTTGGTTGCAAGGTGGGCGTGAAGCGGGCGCTCGCGGTCGTCCGCTCGGGCTACATCTATGACCTCGACGTCGTCGCCAGCGGCTTCGTCGTCGACCCGGAGCTGACCGAGGAGGCCAACGTGGCGAGATGCCACGAGCTGATCGAGGCCGCAGAGGTGCCCGGAGGCGAGCTGGCGAAGCTCTTCGAGCCTGAAGTGCTCCCTTCGGCGAATGGAGATGGCGACGAGTAGTCGAGACCTGCGTGCCGAATCTGGACAAGAAGGTCCATGTAATAGATTAGCTTTTGTGACAATACGATGTCGAGCCCCTGGGGGATTCTTAACTTTAATGCATTTTATTCGAGATGCATCTGGGTGTTTTTATTTCTCGAGCTGTCTCTATTTCTCTTTGCCTGAGTCGTTGCTTGTGGACTAAGTATTCGACACAAGCTCGTATCCCTGGAGGGGGGAGCGAGTGGGGGTACCATAGCCCTGAGGCGTAGGAGAGTCCCCGGCTCGACGACCCTCGACCCTTAGGGAGTTCGAGGTGTTTTTTACGCAACCGTGAAGCGTACTCGGGGCAAAGGTGGAAAGAGAAGGCCGAGTTTCGAAAAAACGTTCGGGTTTTTAGAGAGCTTAGGAGGGGGTCCCCCCTGTCAGCCCCCGAGGGAGGCTTGACATTTTGCCGGAGCAGAGTCGAGGCTACCTCAGAGTTATGAACGAATGTGAAATGTATTTCGAGAACATTTTATTCATTCATAATGCGATAAATGTACATAATGCGGAAAATGTACGAGGCCTCGAGGCCTTAGGGGTAGAAGCGACGTAGTTGTTCGATGTTCCATGTGTTGGTGAGGATCTCGCCCTTGTCGTTCTTCAGCTTGTAGGTCCCTGGCTTTAGCACCTCTGCCACGATGAAGGGTCCTTCCCAAGGTGGCGTCAGCTTGTGACGCCCCTTGTTGCTTTGTCGACGGCGAAACACGAGGTCGCCGACTTCGAGGTCCCTTTTGCGTATGTGCTTGTCATGGTAGCGCCGTAGCGTGTGCTGGTACCTTGCTGACTTGAAGAGGGCCGTGTCTCAGGCTTCCTCGAGCTGGTCGAGGTAGTCCTCTCGGGCTCCTGCGTTGGCTTGCTCGCTGTAGGCCTTTAGTCGAGGGGACCCGTACTCGAGGTTAGTGGGGAGGACGACCTCGGACCCGTAGACCAAGAAGAATGGGGAGAACCCTGTAGCTCGACTTGGTGTCGTTCGGAGACTCCATAGGACAGAGGGCAGCTCATCGACCCATCTCTTGACGTGTTTGTTTAGCCGGTCGAAGATCCTTGGCTTGAGGCCCTGTAAAACCATACCATTGGCGCGCTCGACCTGGCCGTTAGTCCGAGGGTGGGCAACTGCGGACCAGTTCACCCTGATGTGGTGGTGGTCACAGAAGTCCAGGAACTTTTGGCCGGTGAACTACGTGCCATTGTCGGTGATGATGACATTGGGAACCCCGAAGCGATGGATGATGTCTGTGAAGAACAGCATGGCTTGTCGAGATTGAATGTTGGCAATGGGTCGAGCCTTGATCCATTTCGAGAACTTGTCTACGACCATGAGGAGGTGGGTGTGGCCACCTTTTGTTTTCTTCAAGGGGCCGACCATGTCGAGCCCACATACTGCGAATGGCCAAGTTATGGGTATCATCTGAAGAGCTTGGGCGGGTAGGTGGGTCTGCCTGGCGTAGAATTGGCATCCCTTGCAAGATCGAACAAGTTTGGTGGCATCGGTGACGGCTGTCGGCCAGTAGAAGCCTTGTCAAAAGGCACTTCCTACCAGCGTTCTTGGTGCCGCGTGGTGGTCGCAAGCCCCCGAGTGTAGGTCCTTCAGTAGTGCCCTCCCCTCCTCGAGGGTGAGGCAACGCTGAAGTATACCGGTAGGGCTGCGTCGATACAGCTCGCGGCCATCCCCATACAAGACGTAGGTTTTGGCGTGTTAGGCTATGCGTCGGGCTTCGGTGCAGTCCTCGGGGAGCTCGCCCCGTATCAGATACTCGAGGTAGAGTGTGCGCCAGTCCGTCGAGGGGGTTGGTGTCGCGGTCGTTCCGTCGATCTCCATGACTTCTTCCCCGTTCGAGGAGGGATCGGTCGAGGGGGGTGGATCGACCCCTTGCTCGAGGGCAGGAGCCCCCGAGCATAGGTCGACGGACAGCTTGTGAAGGTCCCTCGAGAAGACGTCGAGAGGAATCATGCCTCGGGTGGAAGCGATTTTGGCCAGCTCGTCAGCAGCTTCGTTGTACCGACGGGCTATGTGGTTGAGCTCGAGGCCGTAGAATTTGTCCTCGAGCCTTCGGACCTCCTTGCAGTAGTCTTCCATCTTGGGGTCGTGGCAGCTCGAATCTTTCATCACTTGGTCGATTACCAACTGTGAGTCCCCCTGAACATCGAGGCGTCGGACCCCGAGCTCGATGGCGATGCCCAGACCGTTGACGAGGGCCTCGTTCTCGGCTATGTTGTTGGAGGCGGGGAAGTGGAGGCGGATGACGTAGCGCATGTGGACCCCTGAGGGTGATATGAACAGCAATCCGGCGCCTGCCCCCGTCTTCATCAACGATCCGTCGAAGTACATGGCCCAGAGCTCGGTCTGAACTTACGCCGGGGGTAGTTGGGTGTCGGTCCATTCTGCAATGAAATCTGCCAATACCTGAGACTTGATGGCCTTCCGAGGGGCGTAGGAGAGAGTTTCTCCCATGAGCTCGATTGACCACTTGGCAATTCTTCCAGAGGCGTCCCGGTTCTGGATTATCTCCCCGAGGGGGAAAGATGAGACCACATTAACCGGGTGGCCCAGGAAATAGTGCTGGAGCTTGCGCCGAGTGAGGATGATGGCATACAACAGCTTCTGGATGTGGGGGTATCTCGTCTTAGTCTCGGAAAGTACCTCGCTCACGAAGTAGACATGCCTCTGAACTGGCAGGGCATGTCCCTCTTCTGCCCTCTCGGTTTGGATCCGGCCCGGATGTCCAAGGAGTGCTTGGCGACATCCCTCGGAATGCCCGACATATCCGAGGGACTCCATGCAAACACGTCAGCATTCGCGCGGAGAAAGTCGATGAGCACGACTTCCTATTTGGGCTCGAGGATGGCGCTGATCGTCAGCGCCTTCCCATCCGCGTGGTCGAGGTGGAGCGGGATGGTCTTGGTGTCCTCCGCAGGCTTGAAGTTGCCGGCGTGTCGCTTGGGGTCGGGGATCTCCTTGGAGAAGTCCTCGAGGGCCGCGAGGGTGCCTCACTCCTCGACCGCCTTGGCGTTCTCCACGCACTTCACGTCGCAGTCGTAAGCATGCTCGTAGGAGGTGTCGACGGTGATGACTCCCTTGGCCCCCGACATCTTTAGCTTGAGGTAGGTGTAGTTCGGGACCGCCATGAACTTGGCGTATCTCGGTCGACCGATGATGGAGTGGTAGGTACCGTGGAATGCGACCACCTCGAAGGTCAGATCTTCCTTCCGAAAGTTTGAGGGGGTACTGAAGCAGACGGGTAGCTTGACGCGGCCGATCGGGAGTGCCTTCTTCCCTGGAACGATCCCGTGGAATCCCCCGCGCTGGGCAGGAGCATGGTCCTCGGGATCCCCAGGAGGTCGAGGGTCTCGGCATAGATGATCTTGAGGCTGCTTCCCCCATCCATTAGCACCTTGGAAAGACGGGTGTTGAGTATGATCGGGTCGATGACGAGTAGGTAGACCCCTGCGTTGGGGACGTGCTCGGTGTGGTCGTCCTGATCGAAGGTGATCGGCACGTGTGACCAGTCGAGGTATCGAGGAGCTTGAGCTCGAACGGAGAAGACCTCCCGAGCTCGCTCCTTCGCTGACGCGTGCTGAGTCGGGTCGAGGGTCCCCCGAAGATCATGAAACAGTCGAGGATCTCGGGGAAGCCCCCGTTCTTGCCATCGCCCTCGTCTTGTGGGTCCTCCTTCTTGTTGCCTTTCTTGAGGCCGAGAGAGCAGAAGTGTTTTTTGAGCATGCGACAGTCCTCGAGGCTGTGGTTGGCCGGTCCCTTGTGATAGGGGCAGGGCTCTTTTAACATTTTGTCAAAGACGCCCCCCTCGAGAAGGGGACCTCGAGGCTTCTTCTTGTCTGTCGTAGCGACAAGATCGTAGGGCTCGACATCGCGTCGACCCGACTGGTTCTTGGGCCCATTGTTCGAGCCCCCGGGCTCGTCCGCCTTGGCCTTCCCCTTGCTCGGGGATGCATGGAAGAACGCGCCAACGGCTTCCTCGCCGGCTGCATAGTTGGTGACGATGTCCATAAGCTCGTTGGCGGTCTTGGGGGTGTTCCGTCCCAGTTCCCGCACCAGCTCCTTGCAGGTTGTCCCGGCGACGAACGTCGTGATGACGTCGTGGTCGGAGATGTGGGTTACCTCAGTACGTTGCTTGGAGAACCATCGGATGAAGTCACGGAGGGTTTCCCCTGGCTTCTGGTTGCAGCTGCGGAGATCCCAGGAGTTTCCTAGCCGCACGTAGGTGCCCTTGAAGTTCCCCTCGAAGATCCTGACCAGGTCGGGCCAGCCATGGATCATGTCCGGGGGGAGCTCCTCGAGCCACCTTCGAGCGGTGTCGGAGAGGAAGAGCGGGAGTTGCCTAATGATGACGTGGTCGTCGTCGGCTCCTCCTAGCTGACATGCCAGCCTGAAATCAGCGAGCCAGAGCTCCAGCTTGGTTTTGCCGTTGTACTTGACCAGGCTGGTGGGTGGACGGAAACGAACAGGCAAGGCGGTTTGCCGGATTGCCTTGCTGAAGACTCGTGGCCCTGGTGGTTCCGAGGATCGACGTTGGTCCTCGTCGCTGTCGTAGCGCCCACCTCGATGAGCACTATAACCTCGAGCCTCAGCGTCACCGTGTCGGTATCGTTTGTTGTCGTTGATGTCGTATCGCGCGTCTCACGGTTGTCGACCGTCGAGGATGCGGTCTCGAACTGGTTGTCGCTCCGCTCCGCCTTGGGGTGCCTTGTCTTGGTGGATAGATACCTCTCGATCTTGTCGAGGGGGCATGTCCCGCCGCTCGGAAGCAGCTCCTCTGCGCCTCGAGGCCGAGCTCTCCGCCTGCTGAACGACCACGGTTTGGAGAAGCCCCTGGATTTCATTCCTGATGCGTCGCGCTTGGGGCGTCGATAGTGTCGGCATGTCACGAAGCAGCATTGCGGCTGCTACAACATTTTGGCTGGCACGGTTGTAGACGTGGCGCTCGTTTGCCCCCTCCTCGACGATCTGCCGATGGACTTCCCGGGCCCGCTCGCGGGCTCCCGCACCCTGTGGCCGCCCGCGATCTCGCTCGAGGGCGTGCTCGAGCTGCTGGAGTCACAGACGCTCCTCCTCGAGCTTGGCGAGCAGCTCTCGGACTTGTGCGATCTGAGCGTCCTGTGGTGGATCGGCTTCGACTGGAACCGGGGGGGGGGGGGGCGACGTCTCGCGCCGAGGTAGCGTTGCCCCCTCCTCCTTCATCCGTGGCCGCGGCGTCGTTGATGTCGTCCTGGGAGTCAACCTGACCGTTGAGATGGAAGCACTCCCACGTGGGATCGTAACCCTCGTCAGGGGAGTCCGAGTCGGGGTAGCCGTGGTAGAAGTTGGGAAAGATCCCCATCATTCCTCCTCCAGCCATTGCTGTACCGTCCCCCAGGTCTGACACCCTAGGGCCGGGGCTCGTCGTGACTCCGGGCGCTCGTCCAGTGGAGGGGTGGTGACGAGGTTGATCGTCGTACGTAGCAGGTTCCCTGGGGAAACAGGTTCCCTGGGGAAACATGCCTGCATCTGCGAGCCTACAAAAGCAGAACAGAGTCTGGCGCTGTCGTAGAGCCCATGTGGAAACAGGTTGTGCGGTGGCGCGGCCGAGTATGTCGGAGAAGCCACAGGGACCCTCTGAGATGACGGTATGGCAGAGCCAAAGTCAGGCTCAGCGAGGTACCCGCCCTCGACCCGTAAGCACGGGTCAAACAGGCTCCCGAAGGGAGGAACTGTGTCACCAGCTGAGGCCGGGGAGACGACATCCGGCGTCTCGGGATCCGCGTGGTGAATAGTGTAGCGGCGTCGTTCGCGCCTCCTCCTGGTCGCAGGCGGAAGGCGCGAGTGGTGGGACCGTCGTCTGGTCCTCCTTGGCCCGGGCGTACTAGAGCTGCTGCTATCCATGCCACTGCTGGAGAGTAGAACCATGCCATGGTCGTGGCCCGTGGACATGAACTCTAGGCTCCCGAACCAGATGATGGTGGCGAATGGAAGCGATGGGATCGTGGATTCCATCTGGGAGAGTGGTTCAAAGTTGATCGACACGCAAAGCCCCTACCTGGCGCGCCAACTGTCGGTGTTTTGACCCAGGGGGTCAAGACCACCGGCTAGTAAATTTGTATATTGCGTGCTCCCTCTCCCAGACGTGATGCAAGAAGAACACAAGATTTATCCTGGTTCGGGCACAGAAGGCCCTACGTCCAGCGGGGGAGGATGGATTGTATTATCTTGCACCGAAGTGCTCGTACAGGGGGTACAAGTAGGTTTACACGGGGGTGCTCAGGATGAGCGGTGGCCTAGGGCTAGCAGGGCTATCCTAGGTGGTCGGTTGATTGCTTGAGAGGTCGATCAAGCAATCGGGTGTGTGGTGTATGCGGGTCAGAGCTGATGTCCGAATGTCTCAGCCCCCTCTCTTATGAATGCCGATACGAATGCGCATATGAATGCCCATCCGAATGCCCCTTTTCTTCTATCCCGGTGTCCCCTTTTATAGATCAATGGGAGGTATGAGAGTACAAAGTCCTAAACTGTAGCGGCATGGGAGGCGTGTCCGTGGCGCCATGCTTGCGGTGGGACGTCGACCGCTGTAGCGGCGTGGCCTTCCCGTCCTTCCGGTGTTTCAGAGTATGGTGATGGCGGACTGGACGCTCCCGAACGTCACGGCGCAGCAGGGTTGACCTTCTGTAGATGGGTGCGAGTCCCACAGCTGAAGCGGGACGGAGCGGATATGACGGGTCCCATACTGGAGTGGTTGGAGACGATGGTCGAACCCCCTAGTCGAGGGGGGTCGAGGCCGGCGTGACCCTGTCGTATCCCTGAAGACACAATCGAGGGTCGTCCTGTTCATGACTCGAGGGGGTGCCTCTGGACTCCGTACCTGTGACGTGGCTACAGCGGCAGCACAGTTGACAGAGGTCCAGGGCATGGGCGGTGAGTTGATGGATTTGACCGTGGTAGTGGGCACCCATGGCATTAGGCGGGCGCAGGTAAGCGCATCGGATCCCCTTTACCCCATACCGGGAGCAGGTGAGCTGGTCGAGCTTCCTTCTCATGGGTCGTTCGTTCGACCCCCTGTCCGTCATTCGAGGGGTCGAGGCGGAGGGTCGTTTCGTTCGACCCCTGTCCATAAGTCGAGGTAGAGGCGGGGGGTCGTTCGTTCGACCCATGTCCGTCTGTTTTTCCAGTAATGGAGCGGCCCACGACTGGTTGCTGTCGCCGGTGAGGGAGGCCTTTGTGTGATAGGCCTTTCTCCATTGACTTGAACGGCTGATCGGATCCTATCTTAAAAATTGTTGCTATGTTGAGCGTTAGTTTATCGCAGATTTAGGGTAAACCTTACCTTTGTACCCGACATGCACATACCCTGGACCAAACCAAAAGATGAGACGTGGTGGAAGATGCTGATGACCCTGGAGTTGAAGACCGGCGACTCAGGACACCATCGACTCTTAATGGTTTCGATGCAAATAAATAAAGTTGTCGATGTTATGACCCAGGGGGTCAAGACCACCGGCTAGTAAATTTGTATATTGCGTGCTCCCTCTTCCAGACGTGATGTAAGAAGAACACGAGATTTATCCTGGTTCGGGCACAGAAGGCCCTACGTCCAGCGGGGGAGATGGATTGTATTATCTCGCACCAAAATGGTCGTACAGGGGGGGGTACAAGAAGATTTACACGGGGGTGCTCAGAGTAAGCTGAAGCCTAGGACTAGCAGGGCTATCCTAGGTGGTCGATTGATTGCTTGAGAGGTCGATCAAGCAATCGAGTGTGTGGTGTATGCGGGTCAGAGCTGATGTCCGAATGTGTGAGCCGATCTCCGTGTCCCCCCTCTTTCTTCTATCCCGACGTCCCCTTTTATAGATCAAGGGGAGGCACGGGAGTACAGAGTCCTAAACTATAGCGGCATGGGAGGCGTGTCCGTGGCGCCATGCTGGCGAAGGGACGTCGATCGCTGTAGCGGCGTGGCGGATTGGACGGGAGCCATGCCGGAGTGGTTTGGGACGGTGGTCGAGCCCCCCGGTCGAGGGGGGGGGGTCGAGACTGGCGTGACCCTGTCGTATCCCTGAAGACACGATCGAGGGCTGCCCTGTTCATGGCTCGAGGGGGTGCCTCTGGATTCTGTACTTGCAACGTGGCTACAACAGTGGCACGGTCAACGGAGGTCCAGGGCATGGGCGGTGAGCTGATGGATTTGACCGCGGTAGTGGGCGCCCATGGCGTTAGGCGGGGGCAGGTAGGCACATTGGATCCCCTTTAACCCATACCGGGAGTAGGTAAGTTGGTCGAGCTTCCTTCTCAGGGTTCGTTCGTTCGACCCCCTGTCCGTCATTCGAGGGGTCAAGGCGGTGGGGTCGTTCGTTCGACCCCTGTCCGTCATTCAGGGTCGAGGCGGAGGCGGAGGGGTCGTTCGTTCGACCCCTATACGTAAGTCGAGGTAGAGGCGGGGGGTCGTTCGTTCGACCCCCGTCCGTCTGTTTTTCCAGTAATGAGCCAGCCCACGACTGGTTGCCGTTGCCGGTGAGGGAGGCCTTTGTGTGATGGGCCCATTCTCCATCGGTTTGAACGACTAATCGGATCCTGTCTTAAAAATGGTTGCTATGTTGAGCGTTAGTTTGTTGCAAGTTTAGGGTACCCCTTACCTTTGTACCCGACAGTAGCCCCCGAGCCTTTATGCGGATAAGGAAAACCGCATAGAGGTTTTTGCTGATGATCTGCAGGGTTAGTACGAGGTCTGATTCTCCGCGGGATGCGCGCGAGCACACCCCGCGGGGGTAGCCCCCGAGGCCCCAGAGGAGTGGTTAAGAACTCCTCTGGGGGCTTTGATGTGTGTTCTATTGAGAGGAGTTAGGATTACCTAGAGTCCTGGCGCCCTATCGAGCGGTCGATTATGTTCGCCAGGCCAAGAGAGTTCCACTTCCTGAAAAAAGGGGGTGCTCGAGGGCGGCTATCGAAACCCTTCCGAGGGCCAGCCTTCGCTCCCTCGAGTGTTAAACTGGAGTCATAGTGCCTTATCGAGGGGTCAACTCTGTCTGGCAGGCTACGAGTGTTTTCGACCCTCTTTCGTCGAGGGGTGCCGTGCGTAGTCTAGCCCTCGAGCCTCGTGTGGCTGGGCTTTCACTACCTCCTAGCGTCCTTCCCACATATCCTTGCGCTCGTATTGTGGGGTGAAGAGAATCATGCTATCCTTGTTAGGACGAGCCCCGAAGTCCTCTGTGAGCCTTCGTAAGGACGAACCTCAAAGTCCTCTGCGAGCTGGTAACGGGTATAAATTCAAATGAAATCCAAGTGAGAACTCGTGCCCCCTTCGACGGGGGTCGATAGAAGCCCTGAGGCGTTCTCATTCAAGCAACACTGCGTGGATTACCTAGGTGACAACTCTGTTCGATGAGAGTCGGTGGCCTGATGCCTCCCGTCGAAGGGATCCTTGGGTATTCCGTGGTTATGCCTTGGATATGTCCCTGGGGGCCTCGAGAGTTCGTTCTCGAGCTAGGGGCTTGCGCCGGCCCCTCCTGGGTCATCCCTGACTCGCGTACTCGAGGGCGGATGTGAACCTCGTTCGTGGGGCCAACCTTCGCCCCCTCGAGATTTGGGGGTGGACCAGAGTCCGTAACCCTGGGTCCTCCCTAACCTCAGGTACTCGAGGGCGGCTGTCGAACCCTGTGCAAGGGCCAGCCTTTGCTCCCTCGAGATTTTGACAGACAGGTCGACGTCCGTTGCTTTCCTCCGAAGATAAGGCCCACTGTTGCCCGTTGTCTTGTGGAATATAAAGGGGATGGTAGGTTGGTATATTAAATGTGGGGACATACCTGTCTTTTTGTTGGGTCCGCCCGTGGGGCTCGCGTCGGCCCCTCCTGGATTATTCCCGACTCGAGTACTCGAGGGTGGCTGTCGAACCCCGTTCGAGGGCCAGCCTTCGCTCCCTCGAGATTTGGGGGTGGACCGGAGTCCATAACCCTGGGTCATCTCTGACCTCAGGTACTCGAGGGCGGCTGTCGAACCCTGTTCGAGGGCCAGCCTTCGTTCCCTCGAGATTTGGGGATGGACCGGAGTCCATAATCCTAGGTCATCTCTGACCTCAGGTACTCGAGGGCGGCGGTCGAACCCTGTTCGAGGGCCAGCATTTGTTCCCTCGAGGTTGTGATGGTCGGGTCGACGTCCATTGCTTACCTCCGAAGATAACGCCCACTGTTGCACGTTGTCCGCCGCAGGCACGCCTTTTTAGGAGATGTCCGTTCGACTGCGGCCGTCGTAGGCATAGGGTTGGCGAGGCATGCGGCGCGGAGCCCGATGACACGACGGGTGCGGTGACGCATGCGGAATACGAGGAGGCGGTAGGTGAGTGCATTAAATGCAAAGACTTACTTGCCTTTTCGTCGGGTCCGCCCGTTGGGCTTCCGGTTATAAATACTGGGGGTGGGGGTCTGGCTTCCGCACGCTTGCCATGGCCTTCCCTGTCTTCTTCCTCTCGCCGTTGCCTTCGTCGCCCACCGAGCCGGATCTATGTGTGCGCGAGAGTAGGGAGAGGAGAGATTGGAAACATACCTTCCATCCCCGCATCCGAGCGCATCAGCTTCCCTGCTCCCATGGCCACTTACAGGTTGCGCGGCCCTGACGCCTGGCTTCCGTCGTTGGCGACCGTGGCGTGCTTGGGAGACTTGGTGGAGAGCGGCCTTCTCCGACCCATCACTTCCGTGGACCGGCCGGAGTGGATAGTGCCGCCGAGGGAGGACGCTGAGCCCAACCCGCCGGAGGGTTATGTGGTCAGCTTCGAAGCTTTCCACCGGTCGAGGCTAGGATCCCCCCCAAACCGTCTTCTACGCGGGATCCTCCACCACTACGGTGTGGAGCTCCAACACCTCTCCCCCAACGGCATCTGCCACGCGGCGGTATTCACCGCCGTGTGCGAAGGATACCTGGGGATAGAGCCACATTGGGAGATGTGGCTCCATCTGTCCGAGGCGAGCCTGTTCCACGCCTCGGCCGGCAGCGGTAACCGCAGGATGGTCCGGGCAGGCTGCTGTAACATCTCCCTCAAGAGGGCGGACTGCTGGATTCCGGCGAAGCTCACGTCGAGCCACTCCAGATGGCACTCCGGGTGGTTCTACCTGAGGAACGACGACAGTTTGTTCCCCGCCTACACCGGGAGGACGATCGACTCGAGGCTCGACCACTAGAGGTACGACGTCGAGCAGAAGAAGCAGAAGCGCCTCGACCATCTGCTCGGTGCGGTCTCCAGTCTAAAGAAGGCGGGACTTACGGCGGCGATCGTCGTGTCGGCCTTCCACCAGCGGCGAGTCGTGCCGCTGATGGCTCGCCCGCGACGCCTCGACGAGGTGCGCCCAGGGGTGGATCTCACGGGGTGTCGCCTCGTGGAGGACGAGCTGCCCCTCGAGAGGGTGGTCCGCCGAGTACGCGCCTCCTTTGCCGGCGCGTTCGAGGTGGGGGCGTCGCCGGCGTCCCCATGATGCCAGACCAGGGCCACGTCCAGCTGGTACGACACCTCTTTTCTTTGTTAATGCCCCCCTGTTCGTCCTGTTTGTCCCCTTTTGCCCGTTTTCTGACCACGCCTCGCGTCCCTCAGGGGAACGTCGTTTACCGGAAGTCGCTACCGCCGGTGAAGGAAGAGCAGAACGACTCCCAGGCGAGGCGCTTGCAGGCCGAGCAGGACAAGAAGGCCAAGGACAAGGCTAAGAGGGATAAGGGCAAAAAGGCCCGAGAGAGGGAGGAGCGTGAACGACGCCGGGCACGACAGAGGCAGGCCAACCTCTCCGAGGAGGAGTCCCCCTCGGAGGAGGATGAGGAGACGAGCAGCAATGAGGTTGTTGGTGACATGGCTCTGTGGCGCAGGGTTGTGACCGTTACGCTGATCCTGACAGAGATTGCTCTTATGCAGGAAGAGGAGCCGGAGCAGGAGGAGGAGGAGGCCGAGCCGCAGCGAGGGCTCGAGGAAGAAAGAGCGGTGCGCAAGCGTCAAAGGGTGGCCGCTAGTATTGGAGGTGGAGAAGGGTCGACGTCGAGGTCGACCCCAACCGTTGGAGTTGAGTCGCGGGGTGAGCGCCCCGCGGCTCTTCAAGCGGAAGTGTCGCGGTCCCCGTCGAGGGGTCGGTCGAGCATGCCCCCGGCGCCCACTCGGTCGAGCGCACGGGCATCAAGCCCGTAGACCTAGGAGGAGACCAGGGTGGCGGCGGCGAGGACGCCGTTGGCCCCTGCCGCGGCCAGCGCTGGCGGGAGAAGTGGCTCCCGACGTGCCTCGCAGAAGCCCCCGAGCGGCTCGAGGTCCATTGGTCGGACCCCCACGACTCCGCTGGGGTAAGTTGCTTTCCTGCCGATCCCGAGTATTTTTTGTTGGTTATGACTTGTGCTTACCGTCGCGTATGAGTTCCTTTTTCAGGGTGAAGTGCTTGTCGGAGGACGCAACCTTCACCCCGGCCAAGAGGTTGAAGGCGGAGGCTACGGCCAAGATGACCGTCGGGACCAGTCCTGCCGCCTCGTCCCCTTCGACCCCTGCCCCAGGTGTGGCGTCGGCTGCCAAGGCACGAGAGGCGATTGGGCGCGGGCAGGCGCTGGCCGCTGCGGAGCTAACTCAAGCGGGGGAAGAGGCGGGTCGACCCGTCGCGTCGGCGGGGTCCGCCGGAGTGGCGGTCGAGGCCGTGCTCACCCACCCATCGGAGGGGGGGCGCCCGCAGCCTCGGAATGTTAGGAATATGCCCTAGAGCTAATTATGTAGATGATTATATTCCGATTGTATCCATGATTAATAAAGTGTTCTTTGAAAATCCATTATAGATAAACAGTATTGATTGACGATTATGTGAATTGTTTGTGGAACTCAATTACCTGAATGGTTATTCTAAAAGTTGTCCCTGGTCGGCATTCTTGTAAGAGCACACTTGAATATTAGACCAGCACATGTATTAGTTGATGGCTATGTTTCACAAGTCATAGACATGGAGATGTCAAACTAATAATGTGGGCACATGTGAGACATGTAGGCTGGACTGACCCAACAAGAGAAAGTCTCTATTCATGTCATGTACGTTATGTCCTTAGATCTGAGATTGTGGTATGTACTCAAGATGTGAAACGATCTACTTAGGGACTATCAAATGCTACTCCGTTATTGGGTAGTTATAAAGGTGGTCATTGGGTGGTCGGAAAACATGCTATGAGACATAGACAATCGAGATGGAATTTGCCCCTCTCTTCGTGAGAGAGATATCACTGGATCACTCATGTGATTGGATCAACAAATGCATGGCGGTGCTTGGGTTAAGTGTTAACCCACGAGTTGAACCATATATCGAGTGGCAAAGGGAATAACTTGTATATGGTCATAGTGGTTCGTCAGATATGATCATAGCGTATGCATAGGAGTTGACACGCCTTGCTAGAGGCCGCTATCAACTATTGGTCGAGTAAGAGTACTTGAGCCATGTCTATGTATGCGTGAGCCCATAGGGTCGCACGCTTAAAGGGCTGGAAGCCTAATTCGGGTGGGTTGGACCCGAATTAGACTAGGTTTAGGGTTACCAATGGGCCTCCAACGTGGGAGCTCGTCAGGACGCCTATATAAGCAAGGGGTGGGCGCGGGGCGAGATTGATCCACGCCTTTTGGCAGCCGTCGTCGCCTCCCCACGCTCGTGCCTTTTGCTCCTCGCGGACCTAGCAGTCCGGAGACGCAACGCTTCCTCCCTGTACGTGTGGGATTCATCGGAGGTGCTGCATCTGGAGCACAAGGACGAACCGCGCGAAGGGGACGTTGAGACGGACGACCACGCAACTGCATTGCCTGCTGCGACACGCACGACTACATCATGTTGTCTTCCACTGCACCTGCGCGTCTAGTGGTAATCCCATAACCTATAACTAGCAGTAGATCCTGGTTTATGAGGTCGAAAAGTTTTGTTTTCCGGCTAGCGTAGCAACCTCATATTCCTACACGGAAGGCGCGGAGCCGGCGTCGACGACGGTCATGGCTGAGGGGGTCGAGCCCCCAGCCGCCGTAGGGGTGGAGGTGGTCGACTTGACCTCCGCCAGCGAGGGAGAGACGCCGGAGCGCCCGGCGCCGAGGCGGTGGCCCAAGAACCTCGCATCATGGGAGGCGCGTCTACGGGGCGAGCACGAGGGTGCGGTTGCTGCCGCGCCGGAGGTGCCTCCGTCGGTGGAGACCCTCGTCGAGGGGGCTTCGGAGCCGCTCCCCGAGCCTGCCCAGGAGGGAGGACGGGCCGAGGAGCTCGAGGCGACGTCTGCGGCGAAGATGGCGGTCCCCCGGCCGGAGCCGGAGGGGGCTGTCGTGGCGCTGCAAGGAAGCAGCGCGGAGGACGTGACAATGTCCGAGGCGGCTGCTCGGCCTGTCGTCGAGGTCAGGCAGTCGTCTGCTGGAGGTGCTCCGCCCCCTAACTTAGTTTACGTAGAGGGAGGGGACCGCAGTGAGCCCGCGACGTTGGGTGCTAACGTGTGTTCTCTTCACGCGCAGGGTTATTCTCACGGCGGGGACTTCTTCCGCCTAGAGGCGACGATTAGGAGGGGCCGGCGGCGACCCCGCAAGATGACTCCGAGGCCAGGAGTGCCCAGCTCGAGGGGGCGACTCCCTTCCCTACTCTGGCGGAGCGGGTGATGCTGCACGGGGGTGACCTCGAGATGCGCTAGGGCCTCATGCGGGAGGTCAAGGAGAGGGTCGACCGCCGCAGCAAGTTCTCAGGGCAGGAGCCCCTCGAGCTGGCCGACCCCCAAGACCTAGGGCGCACCCTCCTCAAGCTCGATGACCAAGCCGAGCTCAGGGAGTGGGAGCACCTGGAGGAGTTCCGGGCATGGCTTGCCCATGTGGTACGCGTGTTGGCGGAGGTCGCTTCTGCGGATTTGTTCCGGGGGATGGAAGTAAGTTTCGTCCTTTCCCTTTTGATTTATCTTGGTTATTTTGCTGCTCTTTTCTGATGACTTTCCTTTCTATCCCTGGTAGATGCTGAGGGCGAGGTCGTACGACAAGTCCCAGTTCATCCTCCGGGCGCAGGAGCACTGGAGCCAGCTCCCCATCCTCCACGCCTCGCTAGATAAGGCGGAGGCCAAGGCCACCCAGGCGAAGGTCGAGGCAGCCACCGCGTAGGAGGCGGCCAAGGCCGCTCAGAAGGAGGCCTCTCGGGCACAGTCGAGGGCCGAGGCTGCCTTCAAGGAGGTCGCTGAGGTCGGGCAGCAGCGGGACGCTGCCCAGGAGGCCCGGCGCAAGGCGGAGGAGGAGTCCACCCAGCTGAGGGAGGAACTGGCTCGAGCGGCGGAGCATGTCTGACAGCTCGAGGAGGACCTGAAGCAGGAGGTTGCCGACCGCACCTCCCTCGAGGGGTGGGTCCAGGAGCTCCAGGCGGATTTTGACGCAGTCTCCCGCGACCTCGTCGTTCTGGGGAGGTGGTGGCTAACCAGAAGAGGGCCCTCGATGGTACGGGCAAGATCATCGAGGACCTCCGGGCTAAAAACAGCGATCAGGCTGCAGAGCTCGTCGACGTCCACCACCAACTTCGTAGGGCCGAGTAGGACTACGTCGCCCTGGGCACAACACACGCCAAAGGTGGGTTTTTTATTAAGCTTGCATGTTTTCGACCCTTCCTCTGCTTTTTGGTTTTGACGGAGTCCTCTATTTGTTCTGGCAGAACTTGAAGGGGACAAGGGTTGAGCCCACGAGGATCTGACTAGTCTTCAGAACCTCCTTGGGGCGGAGACGAGCCTAAACAAAAGGCTCGAGAGCGCCATCTCCGCCTTCTGCGATGACATGGGGGTCGAGGCGGAGCCGGCGGTCGAAGGCGACGTGCAAGGAGACTCCCTCCTGCGCTGCTTCTACTCCATGACCCGAGAGGTGATGGAGCAAGTCTGTGCTGCTCTGCACGTTGGCATGAAGCGGGCGCTCGCGGTCGTCCGCTCGGGCTACATCTACGACCTCAACGTCGTCGCTAGCGGCTTCGTCGTCGACCCGGGGCTGACCGATGAGGCTAACGTGGCGAGATGCCACGAGCTGATCGAGGCCGCAGAGGTGCCCGGAGGCGAGCTGGCGAAGCTCTTCGAGCCTGAAGTGCTCCCTTCGGCGAATGGAGATGGCGACGAGTAGTCGAGGCCTGCGTGCCGAATCTGGACAAGAAGGTCCATGTAGTAGATTAGCTTTTGTGACAATACGATGTCAAGCCCCTGGGGGCTTTTTAATGCATTTTATTCGAGATGCATCTGGGTGTTTTTATTTCCCGAGCTGTCTCTATTTCTCTTTGCCTGAGTTGTTGCTTGTCGGCTAAGTATTCGACGCACGCTCGTATCCCTGGAGAGGGGGAGCGAGTGGGGGTACCATAGCCCTGAGGCGTAGGAGAGTACCCGGCTCAGCGGCCCTCGACCCTTAGGGAGTTCGAGGCGTTTTTTACTCAGTCGTGAAGCATACTCGGGGCAAAGGTGGAAAGAGAAGGCCGAGTTTCGAAAAAACATTCGGATTTTTTAGAGAGCTTAGGAGGGGGTCCCCCCTGTCAGCCCCCGAGGGAGGCTTGACTTTGCCGGAGCAGAGTCGAGGCTACCTCAGAGTTATGAACGAATGTGAAATGTATTTCGAGAACATTTTATTCATTTATAATGCGATAAATGTACATAATGCGGAAAATGTACGAGGCCTCGAGGCCTTAGGGGTAGAAGCGACGTATCTGTTCGATGTTCCAAGCGTTGGTGAGGATCTCGCCCGTGTCATTCTTCAGCTTGTAAGTCCTCGGCTTTAGCACCTCTGCCACGATGAAGGGACCTTCCCAAGGTAGCGTCAGCTTGTGACGTCCCTTGTTGCTTTGTCGGCGGCGCATCACGAGGTCGCCGACGTCGAGGTCCCTTTTGCGTACGTGTTTGTCGTGGTAGCGCTGCAACGTTTGCTGGTACTTTGCCGACTTGAAGAGGGCCACGTCCTGGGCTTCCTCGAGCTGGTCGAGGGAGTCCTCTCGAGCTGCTACATTGGCCCACTCGCTGTAGGCTTTTAGTCGAGGGGACCCAAACTCGAGGTCAATGGGGAGGACGGCCTCGGACCCATAGACCAAGAAGAACGGGGAGAACCCCGTGGCTCGACTTGGTGTCGTTCGGAGACTCCATAGCACAGAGGGCAGCTCATCGACCCATCTCTTGCCGTGTTTGTTTAGCCGGTCGAAGATCCTTGGCATGAGGCCCTGCAAAACCATACCATTGGCGCGCTCGACCTGGCCGTTAGTTCGAGGGTGGGCGACAACAGACCAGTTCACCCTGATGTGGTGGTGGTCATAGAAGTCCAGGAACTTTTGCGTGCCGTTGTCAGTGATAATGACGTTGGGGACCCTGAAGCGGTGGATGATGTCGGTGAAGAACAACACAGCTTGTCGAGATTGAATGTTGGTGATGGGTCGAGCCTCGATCCATTTTGAGAACTTGTCTACGACCACGAGGAGGTGGGTGTGGCCACCTTTTGTTTTCTTCAGGGGGCCGACCATGTCAAGCCCCCATACTGCGAATGGCCAAGTTATGGGTATCATCTGAAGAGCTTGCGCAGGCAGGTGAGTCTACCTGGCGTAGAATTGGCATCCCTTGCAAGACCGAACAAGTTTGGTAGCGTCGGTGACGGCTGTCGGCCAGTAGAAGCCTTGTCGATAGGCGCTTCCTACCAGCGTTCTTGGCGCCGCGTGGTGGCCGCAAGCCCCCGAGTGTAGGTCCTTCAGTAGTGCCCTCCCCTCCTCGAGGGTGAGGCAACACTGAAGTATACCGGTAGGGCTGCGACGATACAGCTCGCGGCCATCCCCATACAAGACGTAGGTTTTGGCGCGTCGGGCTATGCGTCGGGCTTCGGTGCGGTCTTCTGGGAGCTCGCCCCGTATTAGATACTCGAGGTAGGGTGTGCGCCAGTCCGTCGAGGGGGTTGGTGTTGCGGCCGTTCCGTCGATCTCCATGACTTCCCCGTTCGAGGGGGATCGGTCGAGGGGGGTGGATCGACCCCTTGCTCGAGGGTGGGAGCCCCCGAGCCTAGGTCAACGGACGACTTGTGAAGGTCCCTCGAAAAGATGTCAGGAGGGACTGTACCTCGAGTGGACGCGATTTTGGCCAGCTCGTCAGCAGCTTCGTTGTACCGGCGGGCGATGTGGTTGAGCTCAAGGCTATAGAATTTGTCCTCGAGCCTTCGGACCTCCTTGTAGTAGGCTTCCATCTTGGGGTCGTGGTAGCTCGAATCTTTCATCACTTGGTAGATTACCAACTGTGATTCCCCCTGAACGTTGAGGCGTCGGACCCCGAGCTTGATGGCGATGCGCAGACCGCTGACGAGGGCCTCGTACTCGGCTACGTTGTTGGAGGCGGGGAAGTGGAGGTGGATGACGTAGCACATGTGGACACCTGAGGGTGATATGAACAGCAATCTGGCACCTGCCCCTGTCTTCATTAACGATCCGTCGAAGTACATGGCCCAGAGCTCGGTCTGAACTTGCGCCGGGGGTAGTTGGGTGTCGGTCCATTCTGCAATGAAATCTGCCAATACCTGAGACTTGATGGTCTTCCGAGGGGCGTAGGAGAGAGTTTCCCCCATGAGCTCGACCGACCATTTGGCGATTCTTCCAGACGCCTCCCGGTTCTGGATTATCTCCCCGAGGGGGAAAGATGAGACCACAGTAACCGGGTGGCCCAGGAAATAGTGCTAGAGCTTGCGCCGAGTGAGGACGATGGCATACAACAGCTTCTGGATGTGGGGGTATCTCGTCTTAGTCTCGGAAAGTACCTCGCTCACGAAGTAGACATGCCTCTGAACCGGCAGGACATGTCCCTCTTCCACCCTCTCGACTACTATGGCAGCACTGACTACCTGGGTAGTTGCCGCGACATAGAGCAAGAGGGGCTCGGCTGGGCCTGGGGGCACCAAGATAGGTGGCGAGGTGAGCAAGGCTTTGAGTTTGGAGAGCGCCTCCTCGGCCTCGACGGTCCATGTGAAGTGTTCTGTTTTCTTAAGGAGACGATAAAGGGGGAGGGCTTTTTCCCCGAGCCGTGAGATGAACCGGCTGAGGGCAGCGAGGCACCCTATGACCCTTTGTATGCCCTTAAGGTCCTTGATCGGGCCCATCCTGGTGATTGCGGTTACCTTTTCTGGGTTGGCCTCGATCCCACGTTATGAAACTATGTACCCTAGGAGCATGCCTCGAGGGACCCCGAAGACACACTTCTCTAGGTTCAGCTTTATGTGATTTGCCCTGAGGCACCCAAACGCGATCTCGAGGTCCCCGACTAGGTTCTCGACTTTCTTGGATTTGACCATGATGTCATCGACGTAGGCCTCGATGGTTGGCCCTATATGTTTTCCAAAGACATGGAGCATGCATCTTTGATATGTGGCCCCGACATTTCGCAAACTGAAGGGCATAGTGAGGTAGCAAAACATGCCAAAGGGGGTGATGAAGGAAGTCGCAAGCTGATCGGACTCCTTCATCTTTATTTGGTGATAGCCAGAATACGCATCAAGGAAGCAGAGAGTTTCACATCTCGCAGTGGAATCTACTATTTGATCAATACGTGGTAATGAAAAAGGAACCTTGGGACATGCTTTATTTAAACTAGTGTAGTCTACGCACATCCTATCCTTTCCATTCTTTTTCTTGACAAGTACGGGATTCGCCAACCACTCGGGATGATGTACCTCCTTGATGAATCCGACCTTCTTGAGCTTGTCGACCTCCTCCCCGATGATTCTGCGCTTCTCCTCGTCGAAGCGGCGCAGCCGTTGCTTCACCGGTTTTGATCCGGCCCGGATGTTAAAGGAGTGATCGACGACCTCCCTCGGAATGCCCGGCATATCCGAGGGACTCCAGGCAAACACGTCAGCGTTCGCGCGGAGAAATTCGATGAGCACGACTTCCTATTTGGGCTCGAGGGTGGCGCTGATCGTTAGCGCCTTCCCATCCGCGTGGCCGAGGTCGAGCGAGATGGCCTTGGTGTCATCCGCAGGCTTGAAGTTGCCGGCGTGTCGCTTGGTGTCGGGGATCTCCTTGGAGAAGTCATCGATGGCCGCGAGGGTGGCTGACTCCTCGACTGCCTCGGCGTTCTCCACGCACTCGACGTCGCAGTCGCAAGCGTGCTCATAGGAGGTGTCGACGGTGATGACTCCCTTGGGCCCCGACATCTTTAGCTTGAGGTAGGTGTAGTTCGGGACCGCCATGAACTTGGCATATCCCGGTCGACCGATGATGGCGTGGTAGGTACCCTGGAATGCGACCACCTCGAAGGTCAGATCTTCCTTCCGAAAGTTCGAGGGGGTACCGAAGCAGACGGGTAGCTTGACGCGGCCGATCGGGAGTGCCTTCTTTCCTGGGATGATCCCGTGGAACCCCCCCCCCCCCGTGCTGGGCAGGAGCATGGTCCTTGGGATCCCCAGGAGGTCGAGGGTCTCGGTGTAGATGATGTTGAGGCTGCTTCCCCCATCCATGAGTACCTTGGAAAGGCGAGTGTTGAGTATGATCGGGTCGACGACAAGTGGGTATACCCCTGCATTGGGGACGTGCTCGGGGTGGTCGTCCTGGTCGAAGGTGATCGGCACGTGTGACCAATCGAGGTATCAAGGAGCTTGAGCTCGAACGGAGAAGACCTCTCGACGCTCACTCTTGCGCTGACGCGTGCTGAGTCGGGTCGAGGGTCCCCGGAGATCATGAAACAGTCGAGGATCTTGGGGAAGCCCCCGTTCTTGCCATCACCCTCGTCTTGCGGGTCCTCCTTCTTGTCGTCTTTCTTGAGGCCGAGGGAGCAGAAGTGCTTCTTGAGCATGCGGCAGTCCTCGAGGCTGTGGTTGGCCGGTCCCTTGTGATAGGGGCAGGGCTTTTTCAGCATTTTGTCGAAGACGCCCCCCTCGAGAGGGGGACCTCGAGGCTTCTTCTTGTCTATCGCAGTGACAAGATCGTAGGGCTCGACGTCGCGTCGATCCGGCTAGTTCTTCTTCTTCTTGTTGTTATTGTTCTGCTTGGGCCCATTATTCGAACCCCCGGGCTCATCCGCCTTGGCCTTCCCTTGCTCGGGGATGCATAGAAGAACGTGCTAATGGCTTCCTCGCCAGCCGGATAGTTGGCTACGATGTCCATAAGCTCGTTGGCGGTCTTGAGGGTGTTCCGCCCCAGTTCCCGCACCAGCTCCTTGCAGGTTGTTCCGGCGACGAACGCTGTGATGACGATGTCATCGGAGATGTGGGTGAGCTCAGTACGTTGCTTGGAGAAACGCCGGGTGAAGTTGCGGAGGGTTTCCCCTGGCTTCTGGTTGCAGTTGCGGAGATCCCAGGAGCTTCCTGGCCGCACGTAGGTGCCCTTGAAGTTCCCCTCGAAGATCCTGACCAGGTCGGGCCAGCCATGGATCAAGTCCGGGGGGAGCTCCTAGAGCCACCTTCGATCGGTGTCGGAGAGGAAGAGCGGGAGTTGCCGAATGATGACGTGGTCGTCGTCGGCTCCTCCTAGCTGACATGCCAGCCTGAAATCAGCGAGCCAGAGCTCCGGCTTGGTTTCGCCGTTGTACTTGACCAGGCTGGTGGGCGGACGAAAACGATTAGGCAAGGCGGTTTGCCGGATTGCCTTGCTGAAGACTCGTGGCCCTGGTGGTTCCGGGGATCGACGTTGATCCTCGTCGCTGTCGTAGCGCCCACCTAGATGAGCACTATAACCTCGAGCCTCAGCGTCACCGTGTCGGCGTCGTTTGTTGTCGTTGATGTCGTATCGCGCATCTCGCGGTTGTCGATCGTCGAGGATGCGGTCTCGAACTGGTTGCCTCTCCGCTCCACCTTGGGGCGCCTTGTCTTGGTGGACACATACCTCTCGATCTTGTCGAGGGGGCACGTCCCGCCGCTCGGAAGCAGCCCCTCTGCGCCTCGAGGCCGAGCTCTCCGCCTACTGAACGGCCGCTCTTCCTGATGCGGTCGTGGTTTGGAGAAGTCCCTGGATTTCATTCCTGATGCGTTGCGCTTGGGGCGTCGATGGTGCCGGCATGTCACAAAGCAGCATTGCGGCTGCCACGACATTTTGGCTGGCACGGTTATAGACGTGGCACTCATTTTCCCCCTCCTCGACGATCTGTCGATGGACTTCCTGGGCCCGCTCGCGGGCTCCCTCACCCTGTGGCCGCCCGCGATCTCGCTCGAGGGCGTGCTCGAGCTGCTGGAGTCGCAGACGCTCCTCCTCGAGCTTGGCGAGCAGCTCTCGGACTTGCGCGATCTGAGCGTCCTGTGGTGGATCGGCTTCGACTGGAACCGGGGGGGGGGGGGCGACGTCTCGTGCCGGGTTAGCGTTGCCCCCTCCTCCTTCATCCGTGGTCGCGGTGTCGTTGATGTCGTCCTGGGAGTCAACCTGACCGTCGAGGTGGAAGCACTTCCGCGTGGGATCGTAACCCTCGTCGGGGGAGTCCGAGTCGGGGTAGCCGTGGTAGAAGTTGGGGAAAGATCCCCAGCATTCCTCCTCCATCCATTGCCATACCGTCCCCCAGGTCTGACACCCTAGGTCCGGGGCTCGTCGTGACTCCGGGCGCTCGTCCAGTGGAGGGGTGGTGACGAGGTTGATCGTCGTACGTAGCAGGTTCCCTGGGGAAACGTGCCTGCATCTGCGAGCCTACAAAAGTAGAACAGAGTCTGGCGCAGTCGTAGAGCCCATGTGGAAACAAGTTGTGCGGTGGCGCGGCCGAGTATGTCGGAGAAGCCACGGGGACCCTCTGAGATGACGATATGGCAGAGCCAAAGTCAGGCTCAACGAGGTACCCGCTCCCGACCCGCGAGCATGGGTCAAACAGGCTCCCGAAGGGAGGAACTATGTCACCAGCTGAGGCCGGGGAGACGGCATCCGGTGTCTCGGGATCCGCGCGGTGAAGAGTGCGGCGGCGTCGTTCGCGCCTCCTCCTGGTCGCAGGCGGCAAGCGCGAGTGGTGGGACCGTCGTCTGGTCCTCCTTGGCCCCGGAGTACCGGAGCTGCTGCTATCCATGCCACTAACTGAGAGTAGAACCATGTCGTGGCCATGGCCCGTGGACATAAACTCTAAGCTCCCGAATCAGACGATGGTGGCGAATGGAAGGGATGGGATCGTGGAATCCATCTGGGATAGTAGTTCGGAGTTGATCGACACGCAAAGCCCCCTACCTGGCGCGCCAACTGTCGGTGTTATGACCCAGGGGGTCAAGACCATCGGCTAGTAAATTTGTATATTGCGTGCTCCCTCTCCCAGACGTGATGCAAGAAGAACACAAGATTTATCCTGGTTCGGGCACAGAAGGCCGTACGTCCAGCGGGGGAGGATAGATTGTATTATCTCGCACCGAAATGCTCGTACAGGGGGGTACAAGCAGATTTACACGGGGGTGATTAAACTTGAGGTTAAAAAAATCAAACGAACTATAATTTAGAATAAAGAAAGTATTATCTACGTAATGTAAACTATCATTACTTGTAGTTTCTAAATTGAACTTTTACTTTTATTATATCCCACTTTTATTTTCTCTAACTCTTTCTTTTTTAGCATGAGTCATCTTCTCTCAGCATATGTAAGCTTTCGCAAGTCACCATGATAACAAGTGTAATTTTTTTTAAAATCCGATCTTAGGTATTACTTGAGGCTAAACTACCACCAATATTGTATTGTGTTGTGGAAGGCCTCGTAAGCTACGAGGGCAAGTACAATGATCTACCTCGACTTGTCGTCTTATAGCTAATAGCTAAATAAACTAGGTCCAGCAAATGTTTGCGTGGACGACGAGCGAGGGAGAAACGAGGATAGAGAAATTGGTCGTCGCAAAGCGGGCGATAATTAACACAGTAGTTTGTTTGGTTTTTCTCGTGCTTTGTGGGACCCACCACCACACGCACCCGGTGCTCCATTGACCAGTAGTATTTGTTTGAGGGACTATTTAGTTCTCCATAAAAACTAAAATATTTTGGATTTTGGTTTTTTATTTTACAAAATGGAACCAAATACCACCCAAAATAGTTGGTAAAAAGTGGTTCATTCTCCATTTTAGATTTTAAACTCAAGAGACCAAAATAAGCTAAACTTTACATTGGTTTGTGTGTCATTATCACAATCTCGATTATTAGAATCCAAAATAAGCTAAATTTTAGTTGAAACTAAACACCTCACCAAAATATTTTGTATATTCTAAATTTTGTAATCCAAAATAGTTAGGATTTTGGATTTTTGATTTTTGTTGGAACTAAACATGTCTGATCGAGTCTATGGTCTATGACTTGTCACACTGTTGCCATCGTAACCTCGCCTTCTATGCCCGTTGTAGGTCGTCGCTCGCATAGTTCACCGGCTGGCTACCTGCATTAGCGCCGAAGAAGGTCGGTGGTGGACGATGACGACGACGACAACATGTCGATGTCGAGGCTCTCTCCGCGCATGAGCATGACGACCACTGCTGCTTGTTTTATTGAAATTTATCTTATACTAAATACTTATGCTGGTGTTGAACTAGTGCGGATGAATAGGATCATGTAGTATTTGAGAGAACCACACTGCCTGCCACATTCTTGAAGCTCGGACTCTATCTCTGCAGGTTCGTTCTTTGCGTACTTACTCGATCGACAGCTGCTGTACGGGTATGTTTGGATGGTGCCCTGGAGTTCATTTGCCTGGGTGATGGCTGCCTGTGTGTTCATTTGGATGCAACCCTGGCCACCTGCCTGGTCCAGGCATCGGAGGGCAGGCCCAGGCCTCCAAAAACGAGCGCCAGGCGCCAGCAACGCTTGCCTGGGCGCGTGACTGTGTAAAGCATCAAAGTTTAGTTCAAGTTAATTAATTACTTTGCATATTTTGTACTTTAATTAACTATTGTTCAATTTTTTTATTGCCCACAAATGACGTGCATGTTGCACCTAAAAATTTGTACTCATATTACTGTTTAACGACACATAGAAATGATCTTTTATTGTTAATTAAAATTAAATTTTAATTTGCAATCTAGATTATGGTTATTTATATTTCTTCTTTAAATTTTTTATTAATCCTCGTCTTATTTAATCATAAGTGTTAAATTTATATTATACTAAAAAACATATTATATCATCATATTAGTTTCCAGGTCCAGGCACCAACCAAACATATTAGTTTTGCACTTGCCTGGCCAGACAAAAACATCAACTTCGCAGTCAACATCCAGGCATCAGTTTTTACCAGGCAAGGTGGCCAGGTCTCCAACCAAAGAGGCCCTACGTGCCGAGAACAATAACCGTTTTCTTATCTGCTAGTATGCCCTTCTACAGCCATGTCATTTTGGCTTGGCTTTATATGTAGATCGAACAATCCAACGGCCTGAACAGTGCATGCCCTTCTACAGCTGCTCTAATTTTTCTGCACACGCCGACGACGTAATGAATTTGAATTTCTGTTCGACTGGCAGAGAACCCATCTGATTATGTGATAAAATAAATTGAAAAAAATAGAAGCAGTACAAATGAACAAAGTCTATATGCAGCTGGATTTTAGTTGAACCGTCAAGTATTCATGACCATTGACCAAAGCGAATATCAAAAAATTAGCCGCTCAAAAAATTGCTTTATAGAAAAGACAACTTCTCCATTTCACGACAAATGGATGTGTCCAAACTGCGGTCAAATCACGAATCCAAAGATGCTTCTGTTCATCTCTGTATAAATAATTCTCATCTGAATCTGAAGTTCTGAACTCTGAAGAAACCCGGGCGAGGAAGCACCCAACCCAAGGAGATGGCCGAGCCCCTCTCCAATGGCGCCGTCAACCATCAGTCGGTGCCTGAGTCCTACGTGCTCCCGGAGCACAAGAGGCCCGGGAGCGGGAGCTCGCCGCAACGGCGATACCTGTAATCTGTTGGAATTAGATCTCCTACCGTTCAGGCCCAACGGCCTAACAGACCCTAGGTCTGCGCCCTGATCGGGGGCGCCCAACCTTGTGGTTGGTGGACCCCCGTCGCACAGCGCTATAAAGACAAGGTGGGGGCCGGGGCACTAGGCACGAGTCACGAGGTTCACCTAGCCGCCGTCGACACCCCACCGACATCTAAACCCTAAGTCCGATCTGAAGAGGGGCGCTGCCAGCGACGGGATTCCCCATCGACGCCGGCGAGCACCCGGATGACGACGGACACAACAACCGACTCTGCTGCGACGAACATGGCGGGCGACGGCTCCAACCCGAACCCCCGCGCAACCGCCGCCGCCACTGCACCGCATCCCGTCGACCCGTCCGGTCTGCATACTATCTCTCTCTTTCTCTCTCTATCTCTCTCTGTTCATGGCATATGAACTACATACCTATCTACCTACTCGAAACTCCACTGGATCTACCTCCTAGACGATCCTAGAATCTAACAATGGTATCAGAGCCTCCTATGGAGGGGATCCATCTGGATCAGAGCCTAATCGGCTCAACAGAACGAACCCTAACCCTAAATATCAAAAGTAGAGGTTAGGAGAGAAGAACTTGAACGAACAATCAAGATCGGGATGAAACAAACAGCAAGAAATTGAAACCCGATCCATCGAACACTTGAAACCCTAACTCCAACCGTTCGAATCAGAAGGTTAGGGAATGAAAGAAAATGAAAACAGAATCGAATCCACCCCAACCCCTAGAACACAGAACCGGCGGGTCGTCATCTCACTCACCGTCGGCCACCAAGAAGCCCAAACCCTACCTTGACTTCGTGCGCGTGAACAGCACCGCCACAGAGCCGCTCGACGACGGCGCGCTCAGCCGTGGGGCGAACGCGCATGCCGGCGAGGGGTCCCGCGACGACGCGGTCTTCTTCCTTTCCGGCGAGTTGCTCTCTGCCGCCGCTCTCTCTCTCTCTCGGTAGTGTATGCACGCGGCGTGGGGAGACAGGAGCGGGGTGAGGGAAAATGAAGTTAGGGTTTGGGGAGCCGGCCGAACTGTCGGGTTTTTGTTCTTGCGAAATGCACGCGCCGTCGTCCGATCTTATTGATCTTGATCCGACGGTCGGCGGCCGATCCTAGCATGCTGGGCCGCCTTTGAGCCCAGGCGGGTGGATGGAATCCCGGCCCAGGCCCACATTGCGGCCTGGGGGGAAGGAGAAGCCTCGAGCGCGGCCGGACCGGGCCGAATTGGCCTCTGGGCTGATCGGTTTCCCAAGGCCTGCGTATGAACAGTGTCGTTTTTCAATTGTTTATCTTCCAGAAAATGATGAACTTCGAATTTGAATGAATTGAACCGAATTTTAATGCATTTTTCTCTGCATAAATTTTATCCAACGATATCTTTATGTTTAGAGAATAATCATATGGATAATATTATGGAAATAATATTTTTGAACAATTTTATTTATTTATTCTATTTTCTAGAAACAGTTATGAATAACTTCGAATTTGAACCGAATTTTGATGAAATTTTCTCTGCACAAATTTTATCCAACGATAATTTTCGTTCAGAGAATAATAATATGAATTAATTTTTCTGGAAAATAAGATTATGAACCATATTTACTTGTTTCCGCTGCGAAGAAATATTGAATTGTCTCTTAATTAAATTTGAACCAACGAGATAATTTAATTTTGAGCGAATTATGAATTCTCTGAAATTTTGGTGAAATTATAATACTGTTATTTTCTGACCAACGTTGTTAATAACATTATTATTATAATGAATTGCTATGCATTTATTTTACTTCTGCCCAACGGTGATGTATAAATTTTGCATAAATGAATTGTATGTTTTAAATTTGACCAACGTTGAATTAAGGCATGTAATTTATATGATGAATGTTTCTCACTTTTCTTTGGACAAATTTCAGAAGTTAAAGGAATGGTGAACATTAACAACATTCCACCGCTCAACGGTACTAACTACCGGGTGTGGCGGGAGAAGTACGAGCTAGAACTTGCATTGGCCGAGATCGACCTTGCCATTACTTCACCGTGTCCTACTATTCCAGAGGAACCGAAGAAGAGAACTGATGAAACTGACGAAGCATTTAACGCCCGAAAGCGTGACTTTGCTGAAGTCAGAATGAAATATGACATTGAACACAAGCGTTGGATCCAATCCAATAGAAAATGTCTGTTGGTGGCGAAAGCCACCATTGAAGACCAAATCCGAGGGTCTATCCCAGAATGCATCGCCGCCATTGACTACCTCGAAAGGGTAAAGAGTCAGTTTACTGGGTCTTCCAAGGCCACAACAAGCACCATGATACATAAACTTGTATCTGAGAAATACAATGGTGGTGGTGTGCGTCAACACATATTGAAAATGAACGCCATGGCAGCAAAATTAAAGACAATGGATTTGGAGATCAATGACAAGTTCCTCATTCACTTGGTCTTTCTTTCTCTGCCAAAAGAATTCGAAACTTTTGCTGTGAACTATAATATGATGCCTGAAAACTGGGACATTGAAAAGCTCATTGCAATGTGTGTCCAGGAGGAAGAGAGACTTAAGTCCGCACAGGGTGAATCAGCTCATCTTGTCAAGGACAATAAAAGAAAGAATTATTACAAGAAACCACAGGGGAAACCCCAGTGGAATAAAGTCTCTCCCTCCAAGCCACAAGAAAATGCAATTGAAAAGAGAAAAGAAAAGGACTCTCAGGATGAGGACTTCAGAAAATATGGCAATGCTGAAAAAGACCAGTGCAAGGAATGCTTTAAGAGAGGGCATTACAAGAGAGATTGCCCAATCTACCTAAAAAGCTACTAAAGAAAGGTGATGATACTATCACATTTGTAGATGAATCCCTGTTTTTATGTTATTCGAACACCTCTTGGTGGATTGATTCAGGTGCAACAATTCACATTTCGAATTCTTTACAGGGGTTAAGTGGGAGGAGAACCCTGCAAAGAGGAGAAAGAATGATTAAAGTCGCGAATGGAGTAGAAGCTGGAGTTGAAGCCATTGGTGATCTAGCTTTAGAATTAAAAGATGACTTTGTACTTAAGCTCAGAAATGTACTCTATGTTCCCTCTTTGCGTAGGAATTTAATAAGTGTTTCGAAACTCGATGATGATGGATTTGGCTGTCATTTTGGTAATAGCAGATGTGAAATATTTGATAATAATAATAAGTCTGTTGGTCTTGCCTTCTGTCGGGTACAAAGGTAAGGGGTACCCTAAACCCTTCGACAAATTAACGCTTAACATAGCAACCATTTTTAAGACAGGAACCGTCACACCGCTCAAGCCCGCAAAGAAGGGCCCATCACACGAAGGCCCCCTGCACCGGCGATAGCAACCAGCCGTGGGCCGGCCCGCTTCTGGAAAGATGACGGACCAGGGGTCGAACGAACGACCCCTCCGCCTCTACCTCAACGTTGAATGACGGACCAGGGGTCGAACGAACGACCCCTCCGCCTCTACCTCGACGCCGAATGACGGACCAGGGGTCGAACGAACGACCCCTCCGCCTCTACCTCGACCTCTCTGACTCCGCCTCTACTCTAACTGACGGAAAGGGGTCGAACGAACGACCCCCGGACGGGAAGCTCGATCAGCCCAACTGCTCCCGGTATGGGTTAAAGGGAATCCACCTAACGCCACGGGCGCCCACGACCGCAGTCAAATCCATCAACTCACCGCCATATCCTGTACCTCCGTCGACTGTGCTGCCGCTGTAACCACGTCACGAGTACGGACTCCGGAGGCACCCCTCGAGCCTCGAGCAGGACAACCCTTGACTGCGTCCTCAGGGATACGACAAGACCACGCAGGTCTCGACCCCTCCCCTCGACCGGGGGCTCGACCCCTACCTCCAACCACTCCGATATGGGGCCCGTCCCATCCACCCCGTCCCACTTCAACTATGGGACTCGCGCCCGTCTGCGTAAGGTCGACCCTACTGTGCCACGACTTGCAGCAACGTCTAGTCTACTGTCACCATGCCCCAGAGCACCGGAAGAACATGAAGGCTACGCCGCCACAGTGATCGAAGTCCCTTCGCCAACACTATGCCGCGGACACACCTCCCATGCTACAACAGTTTAGGACCCTGTACCCTCGGGCCTCCCCTTGGTCTATAAAAGGGACGCCGAGATAGAAGAAGGGGACTTTTTTTCGGGCGACTCTGGCACAAACCCACATTCGCTCGGACACTTCTCACTCAGACATCGGCTCTGATCCTCACACTCCACACACCCCGTTGCTTGATCGACCCTCAAGCAACCAACCGATCGCCTAGGATAGCTCTGCTAGCCCTAGGCCTCAGCTCATCCTGATCAACCCCGTGTAAACCTGCTTGTACCCCCCCCTGTACGAGCACTTTGGTGCAAGATAATACAATCTATCCTCCCCCGCTAGACGTAGGGCCTTCTTTGCCCGAACCAGGATAAATCTTGTGTCCTTCTTGCATCACATCTGGGAGAGGGAGCACGCAATATACAAATTTACTAGCCGGTGGTCTTGACCCCTAGGTTATAACACCGAACTTTGCGTGTCGATCAACTCCGAACTACTCTCTCAGATGGATTCTACGAACCCATCACTTCCATTCGCCGCCATCCTCTGGCTCGGTAGCCTAGAGTTCATATCCACGGGCCAGGGCCACTACGTGGTCCTACTCTCAGTTCGTGGCGTGGACAGCAGCAGCTTCGGTACGCCGGGGCCAAGGAGGATCAGGTGACGGTCCCTACGCTTGCGCATTTGGCCTGCGATCAGGAGGAGGCGCGAGCGACTCCAACGCACTCGTCACTGTGCGGATCCCGAGACGCCGGATGTCGTTCCCCCGGCCTCAGCTGGCGACATAGTTCCTCTCCTCGGGAGCCTGTTTGACCCATGCTTGCGGGTCGGGGGCGGGCACCTCTCTGAGTGTGACTCTGGTTCTACCATATCGTCATCCCTGAGGGTCCCCGTGGCCTCTCCGACACACTCGACCCTGCCACCACCGCGTAACCCGTTTCCATACGGGCTCCACAACAGCACCAGACTCTATTCTGCCCTCGCAGGTTTGCAGATACAGACACGTTGCGGGTCTCCAGGGACCCCGCCGCGTGCGACGATCAACCCCGTCACCACCCCTCCACCGGACGAGCGCCCAGAGCCAAGACGAGCCCCGACCTGGGGCATGTTGCGGCGACGCCTGGCGGAGGAGCGCAGGGGATATTTCCCCCACTTCTACCACGATGACCCCAACTCGGACTCCCCCGATGAGGATTATGATCCCACCCGGAATGCTTCCACCTCGACAGTCAGGTTGACCCCCAGGACGACGTCGACGACACCGCGGCCACAGATGAAGGAGGAGGGCGCAACGCTACACCAGCATGAGACGCCGACCCCCCAAGTCCTGACAAAGCTAATCCACCCCTGGACGTCCAGATCACGCAAGTCCGAGAGCTGCTCAGCAAGCTCGAGGAGGAACTCCTACGACTTCAGCAGCTCGAGCACGCCCTCGAGCGAGATCACGGGCGCCCACAGGGTGGAGGAGCTCGCGAGCGGGCCCGGGAAGTCCATCGACAAATCGTCGAGGAGGGGGCAAACGAGCCCCGCGTCTACAACTGTGCCAGCCAAAATGTCGATGCGGCCGCAATGCTGCTCCGCGACATGCCGGCGCCATCGACACCCCAAGCACGGCGCATCTGGAACGAAATCCAAGGGCTTCTCCAAACTGCGGCCGTGCAGCAAGCGGAGAGCTCAGCCTCGAGGTGCCGAGGAGCTGCCTCTGAGCGTCAGGAAGTACCCCCTCGTCAAAATCGATAGGTATCCGTCCACCAGGACAAAGCGCCCCAAGGCCGAGTAGAGTGACGACCAGTTCGAGACCGCATCGTCGACGATCGACCACCACGAGAGGACAATCGACGCCGGTACGGCGACGCCGAGGCTCGAGGTTACAGCGCTCACCGAGGTGGGCGCTACGACAACGACGAAGATCGATGTCGATCTCCGGAGCCACCGGGGCACCGAGTCTTTGGTAGAACCATCCGGTGAACCGCCTTGCCTGTCCGCTTCTGTCCACCCACCAGTCTGGTCAAGTACAACGGCGAAACCAAGCCGGAGCTCTGGCTTGCTGATTTCAGGCTGGCATGTCAGCTAGGAGGAGCCGACAATGACCACGTCATCATTCGGCAACTCCCGCTCTTCCTCTCCGACACCGCTCGAAGATGGCTCGAGGAGCTACCCCCGGACTTGATCCAAGACTGGCCCGACCTGGTCAGGATTTTCGAGGGAAACTTCAAAGGCACCTACGAGCAGCCAGGCAACTCCTGGGATCTCCGCAGCTGCAAGCAGAAGCCAGGGGAGACCCTCCGCGCCTTCACCCATCAGTTCTCGAGGCGGCGTACCGCGCTAACCCACATCTCCGACCATGACGTCATCATAGCGTTCATCGCCGGAACGACCTGCAAGGACTTGGCGCGGGAGCTGGGACGGAACACCCCAAGACTGCCAACGAGCTCATGGACATCATCGCCAACTACGCAGCCGGCGAGGAAGCCGTTGGCGCTTTCTTCCACATACCCCATGACAAGGGGAAGGCCAAGACGGACGAGCTCGGGGGCTCGAACAACGGACCCAAGGAGAACAATGGGCCCAAAAGGAACAACAACGACAATGGCGGCAAGAAGAAGAAAAAGAAGAACCAGCCGGGTCAACGTAACGTCGAGCCCAAAGTCGAGGGCCCCTTCTCGACGGGGGCGTCTTCGACAAGATGCTGAAGGAGCCCTGCCCCTATCATATGGGACCGGCCAACCACCGTCTCGAGGACTATCGCATGCTTAAAAAGCACTTCAACCCTCCCGGCTTCAAGAAAGACGACAAGAAGGGGGATCCGCACGATGGGGACGACGACAAGAACGGGGGCTTCCCCAAAATTCACGACTGCTACATGATCTACGGGGGACCCTCGACCCGACTCAGCATGCGCTAGCGCAAGAGGGAGCGTCGAGAGGTCTTCTCCGTTCGAGCCCAGGCCCCTCGATATCTCGACTGGTCACACACGCCGATCACCTTCGACCAGGACGACCACCCCGAGCACGTCCCCAACGCAGGGGTCTACCCGCTCGTCGTTGACCCGATCGTACTCAATACACGCCTCACAAAGGTACTCATGGATGGGGGAAGCAGCCTCAACATCATCTACGCCGCGACCCTCGACCTCCTGGGGATCCCGAGGACCGAGCTCTTGCCCAACGCGGGAGGGTTCCACGGGGTCGTCCCAGGAAAGAAGGCAATCCCGATCGGCCGCGTCAAGCTACCCGTTTGTTTCGGTGTCCCCTTGAACTTCTGAAAGGAAGAGCTCACCTTCGAGGTGGTTACGTTTCGTGGCATCTACCACGCCATCATCGGTCGACCAGGGTACGCCAAGTTCGTGGCAATCCCGAACTACGCCTACCTCAAACTAAAGATGCCAGGGCCCACGGGGGTCATCACCGTCGGCACCTCCTACGAGCACGCATATGACTGCGACGTCGAGTGCGTGGAAAACGCCGAAGCCATCGAAGAGTCGGCCGTCCTCGCGGCCCTCGACGACTTGTCCAGGGAGATCCCCGACCCCAAGCGACACGCCGACAACTTCAAGCCGACGGAAGACACCAAGACCGTCCCGCTCGACCCTGGCCACGCGGATGGGAAGGTGCTGACAATCAGCGCCACCCTCGAGCCTAAATAGGAAGCCGTGCTCGTCGACTTTCTCCGTGCGAATGCCGACGTATTTGTGTGGAGTCCCTCGGATATGTCGGGCATTCTGAGGGAGGTCGCCGAGCACTCGTTGGACATCCGAGCCAGGTCCAAACCGGTGAAGCAACGGTTGCGCCGTTTCGACGAGGAGAAGCGCATGATCATCGGGGAGGAGGTCGACAAGCTTTTGAAGGCCGGATTTATCAAGGAGGTACATCATCCCGAGTGGTTAGCAAATCCCGTACTTGTCAAGAAAAAGAATGGGAAGGATAGGATGTGTGTAGACTACACTAGTTTAAATAAAGCATGTCCCAAAGTTCCTTTTCCATTACCACGTATCGATCAAATAGTAGATTCCACTGCGGGATGTGAAACTCTCTGCTTCCTTGATGCGTATTCTGGCTACCACCAAATAAGGATGAAGGAATCCGATCAGCTCGCGACTTCCTTCATCACTCCCTTTGGCATGTTTTGCTACCTCACCATGCCCTTCGGTTTGCGAAACGCCGGGGCCACATATCAGCGATGCATGCTCCACGTCTTTGCGAAACACGTAGGGCCGACCGTCGAGGCCTACGTCAATGACATCGTGGTCAAGTCCAAAACGGTCGGAAACCTGGTCGGGGATCTCGAGATCGCGTTTGGGTGCCTCAGGGCAAACCGCATAAAACTAAACCCTGAGAAGTGTGTCTTCGGAGTTCCTCGAGGCATGCTCCTAGGGTACATAGTTTCCCAACGTGGGATCGAGGCCAATCCCGAGAAGGTAACCGCAATCACAAGGATGCGTCCGATCAACGACCTTAAGAGCGTACAAAGGGTCACGGGGTGCCTCGCCGCCCTCAGCCGGTTCATCTCGAGGCTCGGAGAGAAGGCACTACCCCTTTACCGCCTCCTAAAGAAAACGGAACATTTGGCAAGGACCGCCGAGGCTGAGGAATCGCTCTCGAAGCTCAAAGCCTTGCTCACCTCGCCACCTGTCTTGGTACCCCCGAGCCCGGCCGAGCCCCTCTTGCTCTATGTCGCGGCGACTACCCAGGTAGTCAGCGCTGCCATAGCGGTCGAGAGGGCGGAAGAAGGACACGCCCTGCCGGTTCAGAGGCCTGTCTACTTCATGAGCGAGGTGCTTTCCGAGACCAAGACGAGATACCCCCACATCCAGAAGCTGTTGTATGCCATCGTCCTCACTCGGCGCAAGCTCCAGCACTATTTCCTGGGCCACCCGGTTACTGTGGTCTCATCTTTCCCCCTCGGAGAGATAATCCAGAACCGGGAGGCGTCTGGAAGAATCGCCAAATGGTCGGTCGAGCTCATGGGGGAAACTCTCTCCTACGCCCCTCGGAAGGCCATCAAGTCTCAGGTATTGGCGGATTTCATCTCAGAATGAACCGACACCCAATTACCCCCGGCGCAAGTTCAAACCGAGCTTTGGACCATGTACTTCGATGAATCGTTGATGAAGACGGGGGCAGGCGCCGGATTGTTATTCATATCACCCTCAGGGGTCCACATGCGCTACGTCATCCGTCTCCACTTCCCCGCCTCCAACAACATAGCCGAGTACGAGGCCCTCATCAACAGCCTGCGCATCGCCATCGAGCTCGGGGTTCGACGCCTCGACGTGCGGGGGGACTCGCAGTTGGTGATCGACCAAGTGATGAAAGATTCGAGCTGCCACGACCCCAAGATGGAAGCCTACTGCAAGGAGGTCCGAAAGCTCAAAGATAAATTCTACGGCCTCGAGCTCAACCACACCGCCCGCCGATACAACGAAGCTGTCGACGAGCTGGCCAAAATCGCGTCCACTCGAGGAACAGTCCCTCCCGACGTCTTTTCGAGGGACCTTCACGAGCCATTTGTCGACCTAGGCTCGGGGCTCCCGCCCTCGAGCAAGGGGTCGATCCACCCCCCTCGACTGATCCCCCCTCGAACGGGGAAGAAGTCATGGAGATCGACGGGACAGCCGCGGCGCCAACCCCCCCGACGGATTGGCGCGCACCCTACCTCGAGTATCTGACACGGGGCGAGCTCCCAAAGGACCACACCGAGGCCCGCCGTATAGCCCGACGCGCCAAAACCTACGTCTTGTATGAGGACGGCCGCGAGCTGTATCAACGTAGCCCTTCCGGGATCCTTCAATGCTGCCTCACCCTCGAGGAGGGGAGGGCATTGCTGAAGGATCTACACTTGGGGGCTTGCGGCCACCACGCGGCGCCAAGAATGCTGGTAGGAAGCGCCTTCCGACAAGGCTTCTACTAGCCGACAGCCGTCACCGACGCCACCAGACTCGTCCGATCTTGCAAGGGATGCCAATTCTACGCCAGGCAGACCCACCTACCCGCCCAAGCTCTTCAGATGATACCCATAACTTGGTCGTTCGCAGTATGGGGGCTCGACATGGTCGGCCCCCTAAAGAGAACCAAAGGTGGCCACACCCACCTCCTCGTGGCTGTAGACAAGTTCTCGAAGTGGATTGAGGCTCGACCTATCGCCAACATCCAGTCTCGTCAAGCCGTGCTATTTTTCACCGACATCATCCACCGCTTCGGGGTCCCCAACGTCATCATTACCGACAATGGCACCCAGTTCACTGGCCAAAAGTTCCTGGACTTCTGTGACCACCACCACATCAGGGTGAATTGGTCTGCAGTCGCCCACCCTCGAACTAACGGCCAGGTCGAGCGCGCCAACGGTATGGTTTTGCAGGGCCTCAAGCCAAGGATCTTCGATCGGCTGAACAGACATGGCAAGAGATGGGTCGATGAGCTGCCCGCTATCCTATGGAGTCTCCGAATGACACCAAGTCGAGCCACGGGGTTCTCCCCATTCTTCTTGGTTTATGGGTCCGAGGCCGTCCTCCCCACCGACCTCGAATACGGGTCCCCTCGACTAAAAGCCTACAGCGAGCAAGCCAACACAGCAGCCCGAGAGGACTCCCTCGACCAGCTCGAGGAAGCCTGTGATGTGGCCCTCTTCAAGTTGGCAAAGTACCAGCAGACGCTGCGGTGCTACCACGACAAAAATGTACGCAAAAGGGACCTCGACGTCGGCGACCTCGTTCTGCGCCGCTGACAAAGCAACAAAGGACGTCACAAGCTGACGCCACCTTGGGAGGGACGCTTCATCGTGGCAGAGGTGCTGAAGCCCGGCACTTACAAGCTGAAGAACGAAAAGGGCGAGATCCTCACCAACGCGTGGAACACCGAACAACTACGTCGTTTCTATCCCTAAGGCCTCGACGCCTTATACATTTCCCGCATTATGTACACTTATCGCATCATGAATGAATAAAATGTTCTCGAAATACATTCTACATTCGTTCATAACTTTAAGGTAGTCTCGACTCTGCTCCGGCAAAGTCAAGCCTCCCTCGGGGGCTGACAGGGGGGGACCCCCCTCCTAAGTCCTCTAAAACCCGAATGTTTTTTCGAAACATGGCTTTCCCTCTTGATCTTCGCCTCGAGTACGCTTCACGGCTAAGTGAGAAATGCCTCGAACTCCCTAAGGGTCGAGGGTCATCGAGCCAGGGACTCTCCTACGCCTCGGGGCTACGGTATCCCCACTCGCTCCCTCCCTTCCAGGGATATGGGCGTACGTCGAACACTTAGTCCATGAGCGACGACTCAGGCAAAGAAAAGCAGAGATAGCTCGAGAAATAAAAATAACAAGATGCATCTCGAACAAAATGCATTAAATATAAGAAACCCTCGAGGGCTCGGCATTGTATCATTACAAAAGACTAACTACTACATGGACCTTCTTGTCCAGATTTGGCTCGCAGGCCTAGGGCTACTCGGCGCCATCTCCGTCCGCCGAAGGGAGCACTTCAGGATCGAAGAGCTTCGCCAGCTCGCCTCCGGGCACCTCTGCAAGCTCGATCAGCTCATGGCACCTCGCTTCGTTCTCTTCGTCAGTCAGCCTCGGGTCGGCGACGTACCCGCTGGCGACGACGCTGAGGTCGTAGACATAGCCCGAGCGGACGACCACGAGCGCCCGCTTCACGCCTACGTGCAGGGCAGCACAGACTTGCTCCGTCACCTCCTGTGTCATGGAGTAGAAGCGGCGCAGCAGGGAGTCTCCTCGAGCGTCACCCTCGACTGCCGGCTCCGGCTCGACCCCGAGGTCATCGCAGAAGGAGGAGATAGCGCCCTCGAGCCTCTCGTTAAGGCCCGGCTCCGCCCCGAGGAGGCCCTGAAGACTGGTCAGGTCCTCGTGGGCTCGGGCCTTTTCTGCTGCGAGCTCTGCCAAAACGAGCGCATAACTCGGTCCAAACCAAAAAAGCAAGAAAAAGGTCGAGACCGGGCAAACTTAGCAACACTTTCAAAAAGCTTACCTTGGGCATGCACCTCCAGGGTGGCGTAGCCCTACTCGGCCCCCTCGAGTCGGCCGTGGACGTCAATAAGCTCTGCGGCCTGGTCGCCGACTTTAGCCTGGAGGTCCTCGATGACCTTGCCAGCATCATCAAAGGCTCTCTTCTGGTTAGCCGCCACCACCCCCAGAGAGACCATCCGAGTCCGAGCCTTCTCCTCCGCAACGACCAGCGCGTCGCGTTCGCGGGAGACGGTGTCCACGTCCCCCTAGAGCCCCCGGATGCTCTCCGCTGCCCAGGCCAGCTCCTCCTTCAGCCGAGCGGCCTCCTCCTCCGCCTTGCGCTGGGCCTCCTGGGCAGCATCCCGCAGCTGCCCGACATCGATGACCGCCTTGAGGGCCGTATCGACCCTCGACTGCATCGTCTCCTGGGTGGCCCGGGCTGCTTCCTGCACGACCACCACCCTGGCCCTCGCGTGGGTGACCTCGGCCTTGGCCTCCTCTCGCGCGGTTGCCGCCTCGGCTCTTGCCCGGGCGGCCTCGGCCTCTGCCTTCTCCAGCGAAGTACGGAGGGCGGGGAGCTGCTCCTGCGTCCGGAGGATAAATTGGGACTTGTTGTATGACCTCGCCCTCAACGTCTGACAGGGATGAAAAGGAAGGTCATCATAAAAGAATAGTCAGGTAACCCGAGCAAAATCAAAGAAAGAGCGAAGCTCACCTCCATTCCCCGGTGCAGGTCCACGGCAGCAACCTCCGCGGCTAGGCGCACCGCGTGCTCGAGCCACGCCCGGAACTCCTCTAGGTGCTCCCACTCCCCGAGCTCGGCCTGGTCATCGAGCTTGAGGAAGGTGCGCCCGGGGTCTCGAGGGTCGGCCAGCTCGCGGGGCTCCTGTCCCCAGAACCCGCCGCGGCGGTCGATCCTCTCCTGGACCTCCCGCATAACGCCCCGGCGCATTTCAACGCCACCCCCGTGGTGTGCCACCCTCTCCGTCCAAGCGAGGAAGGGAGAAACCCCCTCGAGCTGGGCTCTCCTAGCCTCGGGGCCACCCTGCGAGGACATCGCCGGTCCCCCCCGAGCCATCGCCCCTGGGCAGGGAAGTCCCGGTCGGGAGAACAACCCTGCGCGGTGAAAAAGACAAAGCGATTAGTACCTAATCCCGTAGGCTCACTGCGGGTCGACCAAGTTAGAGGACGGATTACCTCGAGACGACGATTGCCCGACCTCAAGACGAGGCTGAGCAGCCGCCCCGGACGTCGTCGCGCCCGTGGACCGAGCTGGCGCCCCCTCCGGTTCTGACCGAGGGGCTGCCACAGCGGCCATCTCCCCCGGGCCCACCAGCTCGGCCACCATCTCGGCCAACTCCTCAGCGGTGGGCTCCTCCACCGGCGACGTCACCTCCGGTGCGGCAGCAGCAGTACCCCCGTGCTCACGCTGCTGGCGCGCCTCCCACGATGCGAGGCTCTCGGGCCACCGCCCCGGTGTCGGGCGAGCCGGGGTCTCCTCCTCGTCTGCGGAGGCCACGTCCACCACCTCCACTTCCGCGGCGGCTTGGGGCTCAACCCCCTCGGTCAAGACCGCCGTCGACGCCGGCCTCACGCCTTCCGAAGCTCTGGGTGTGCCTCCCTCCGACAGGTGGGCGGGCACGGCTTCACCCGCCACTTCGGCGGACCTCGTCGGCGCGGCGGGTGGACCCGTCTCTTGCCCCGCTTGGGCCAGCTCCGCGGCAGCCCGCGCCGCCCCTCGCCCCATCGCCTCCCGGGCCTTGGCCACCCACGCCGCCTCAAGGGTGGGGGTCGAAGGGGACGGGGCAGTAGGACCGGCCTCTACGATCGCCTCGACCGTGGCCTCCGTCCTCAGCCTCTTGGCCGGGGCGAGGGACGCATCCTCGGTCGAGTGCTTCGACCTGAAAAAGAAGCCCGTGCACGATGGTAAGCACGAGTCATGAGCAACGAAAAAATACCCTCAATCGGCAGAAAAGCAACTTACCCCTTCGGGGTCATGGGGTTCCGGCCAACGGACTTCGAACCGCTCGGGGCTTGAACGGAACGCGCCGGGAGCCACTCCTCTCGTGGTCCGCGGCGGGGTCGAGGCCGCCCCCTGCGCTGTCTCCTAGGCAGGGGCCGACGACGATCCCGTCGTCCCGCTGCTAGCTTCCTCCTGCGCCGACGGGCCCGACACCCGTGCGCTCGACCGAGTAGGTGCTGGAGGCATGCCCAATCGACCCCCCGACGGGGACCGTGACGATCGCCCGCGCGTCTACCGTGGCACTTCGCCTTGAGGAGCCACGGGGCGTTCCCCCCGTGACTCAACCTCGCTAGTAGGGGCCAACCTCGACGTCGACCCCTCTCCTCCTTCGGTTCTAACGGCCGCCCTCTGCTGTTCGGGCGTCGTTTGTTCCTCCTCGAGCCCTCCTTGCGGCTCCCCCCCCTCGCTGCTCTCCTCTTCCTCATCCTCCTCCGAGGGCGACTCCTCCTCGGAAAGGCCGGCCCGCCTCTGTCGGGCCCGGCGTTGCTCCCGCTCCTTCTCTCGGGCCCTCTTGCCCTTGTCCTTCTTTGCCTTGTCCTTAGTCTTCTTGTCCTGCTCAGCTTGAAGGCGCCTCGCCTAGGAGTCGCCCTGCTCCTCCTTCACCGGCGGCGGCGACTTCCGGAAGACAACGTCCCCCTGAGGAACACAAGGCAGTTAGGATGCAAGCAAAGAAGGTGAACAAGGCAAACACGAGAACAGTAACAGAGAAAGGGAATCATACCAGCTGGACATATCTCTGGTCCGGCATCATGGGGACGCTGGCGACGCCCTTGACCTCGAACACGCCCGCGAAGGAGGCACGTACCCGGCGGGCCACCCTCTCGGGGGGGTAGCTCGTCCCCCATGAGGCGACACCCCGTGAGGTCGACCCCCGGGCACATCTCGTCGAGGCGTAGAGGTCGAGCCATCAGCGGCACGACCCACCGTTGATGGAAAGCCGACGCGACGATCGCCGCCGTAAGTCTCGCCTCCTTCAAACGGTCGATCGTGCCAAGCAGGTGGGTGAGGCGCGACTGCTTCTTCCTCTCGACGCCGTACCTCCAGTGGTCGGGCTTCGAGTCGATCGTCCTCCCGGTGTAGGCGGGGAGCAAGTCATCGTCGTTCCTCATATAGAACCACCCAGAATGCCATCCGGAGTGGCTCGACGAGAGCTTCGCCGGGATCCAGCTGTCTGCCCGCTTGAGGGCGATGCTGCAGCACCCGGTCCTCACCATCTTGCGGTTGCCGAGGCCGGTCGATGCGTGGAATAGGCTCGCCTCGAACAGGTGGAGCCACAACTCCGAGTGCGGCTCGATCCCTAGGTACCCTTCACACATGGCGGTGAAAACCGCCACATGACAGATACCGTTGGGGGTGAGGTGTTGAAGCTCCACGCCGTAGTGGTGAAGGATCCCGCGCAGAAGACGGTTGGGAGGGGCGCCTAGCCCCGCCCGGTGGAATACCTCGAAGCTCACCACGTAGCCCTCCGGCAGATTGGGCTCGGCGTGCTCCTACGGCGGTACCAGCCACTCCGACCGGTCGACGGAGGTGATAGGCCGCAGGAGGCCACTCTCCACTAGATCCCCCAGGCGTGTGGTGGTCACCGAAGACGGAAGCCAGGCATCGGGGACCTGCAGGCTTGAAGAATTATTGCCCTAGTTGGTTTCGGTGATTAACGACAATTAGAGATTATTATGGCTAACGTGTGTTTTGTAGAGGCTATGCGTAGCTTAGCCATAGTGATTAACAAGAATGGGCATTAATGGTCATCACTTAGCCCCCAAGATGGATATCATTTCGGATTTTAAGGAGACATGATGAAGACCCTAGAATGATAGGCTAAGTGCCATAAGGTGATGAAGGACACTTAGAAATAGATAGGGCTTCTCTTTTTATCTTTGACCGTACTATTAAGAGGGGTTGAGATTAGTAGCTTGACTTAGGAAAGCTTCATGACTTAGGTGTGGTGCACACTTGACTTCCTTAGCTCTAAGCAAGCCTATGGTGACCGTAAGATAGCCTAGAACAACTTCCATATTCATTACGACGAAAAACGAAGTTGTTAGAACTGTTTTCTGGGCGTCGGACGCTGTCCGTCACGTCAGACAAAGGCGTCGGACGCTGGGTGGTTGAGTCCACAGCGTCCGTCGACCTTCCAGTGGAGATGTTTTCTGGCTAAGTTTTTTCAGGGTCCGTCGGCCAGGCGTCGGACGCTAGGAAGAGCGTCCGTCGACCTTCCAGAGAGGGTGTTTTTCAGCCCGAGCCAGAGTGTAGCGTCAGACGCTGGGATGAGCGTCCGTCGCTGGGAACAGTGTGCCAGAACTAGCCGTTGGGCAGGGCGTCGGAACGTCCGTCGCCTAGGCGTCGGAGCGTCCGTCGCCCAAACTATGGACAAAACTAGCCGTTTGGGCATGCGACGGACCGTCCGTCGCCTAGTCAACAAAGCGTCCATCGCCAACTTAAGTTGCCAGCCCGATGCAGTTTTCAGAGGGTCTATTTATAGCCCCTCCCACTTCTCTCCCACCTGGTCTTTGCTCATTTGAGTTGTTGAGTTTGTTGAGAAGGTTGGGAAGAGAGCAAGAGCCCTAGAGAGAGAGAGAGAGTGATTCACGAATCCATCCATCCTCTCCTCTAGTTCATCCAAGAGTTCAAGTGTACATCCTCTAGTTGTGAAGCTTGAGTGAGTCAAGCGAAGATTGAGGCTTGTTACTCTTGGTGATCGACATCACCTAGACGGTCCGGTGGTGCTCGGAGGAAGGTGATCGCCGGAGGATTGTCGGCGGCCCTTCTCCATCGATGTTTGTGATCGGTTGTGGGCGATTCACCGAGCCGGAGTGGCGAAGAATCAGCCCGTAGAGAGCACTCATCCCTTGCGCGGGATTGAGGGGAGCTATACCTTACGAGGTGCTCCAACGAGGACTAGGGGGGAGTGTCGACTCCTCGATACCTCGGCAAAACATCGCCGTGTCAAGCATCTCTTCCCCTAGCTCTTTATTACCACATTATTTTCCGCACTTGTCTTCCAATTCATACTAGAATTGTGTAAGAAGTTTTCGCTTTCCATTGACTTGCTACCGCTTTCTAGCTAGGACACACAAGCGGTAGGCACTAAGAGGTTAATTGGCTCTTTATAGGTTTAATTCTTGTTTAGAAATTAAAAAGAGCCCAATTCACCCCCCCCTCTTGGGCATCTTGATCCTTTCAAGGCTGTACTTGGCCATGGGGGCAGGGAGGCTGACGTGCTCGGACTTGGGGGTGGAAGGTACGTTCCCAATCTCTCCTCTCCTTTCTCTCGCGTGCGCAGAAGTCCGGCTCAAAGGGCGTCTAAGGCAACGGCGGGAAGAAGGAGGCAGGGAAGGCGAATGCGAGAAAAAAGCGGCTGACTCCTCACTTCCAGTATTTATAACCGGGAGGCCAACGGGCGGATCCAGCAAACAGGCAAGTAAATCTCCGCATTTAATGCGCGTGCATATCGCCTCCTTGTATTCCTCTAGGATAAGGCGCACTTGTCGCATCATCGGGCTCCGCACCGCACCCCGCCCTGTGCCCGCCACTGTTGCGACTGAACGGACATCTCCTAAAAAGGCGCGCGACGGTAAGCGTTATCTTCGGAGGTAAGCAACCAACGATGGCTAGTCTGTCAAAATCTCGAGGGAACGAAGGCTGACCCTCGAAAGGGGTTCGACAGCCACCCTCGAGTACCTGAGGACAGAAATGACCTCGGGTTATGGACTCCGGTCCACCCCCAAAATCTCGAGGGGACAAAGGCCAACCCACGAACGGGGCTCGACAGCCACCCTCGAGTACCTGAGGTCTGAGGGGACCTCGGGTTATCAACTCCAGTCCACTCCCAAGTCTCGAGGGGGCAAAGGATGGCCCTTACACAGGGTTCGACAGCCTCCCTCGAGGACTCGAGCCCAACGGGCAGATCCAACAAAGGCACAGGTATGTCCCCATGTTCAATACAACTGCCCACTTCCCCCCCCTCCGCATTCCACAGGATAGGACGTCACCTTCGGAGGCTAGCGGCGGATGACGAACCATCCGTCAAATCTTGAGGGAGCGAAGGCTGGCCCTTGCATAGGGTTCGACAGCCGCCCTCGAGTACCTGAGGTCAGGAAGGACCCATGGTTACGGACTTCGGTCCACCCCTAAAATCTCGAGGGGGCGGAGGCTGGCCCCACGAACGGGGTTCGACAGCCGCCCTCGAGTATGCGAGTCAGGGATGACCCGGGGGCCAGGCGCGTGCCCCTAGCTCGAGAACGAACTCTCGAGGTCCCCTGGGACATATCCAAGGCATAACCACGGAATACCCAAGGATCCCTACGCCGGGAGGCATCGAGCCACTAGTTCCCAACGAACGGAGCAGACACCTAGGTAGGCCATACGGTCTTGCTTAATGAGAATGCCTCCGGGCTCCTAATCGACCCCTATCGAATGGGGCATGAGTTCTCACTTGGATTTTTACCCGTACCGGGCACCATTTCTATGGATACCTGCCCGACACTAGCTCACAGAGGACTTCGAGGCTCGTCCTAATGGGGATAGCACGATGCTCTTCGCCCCGCAATCCGAACGCAAGGATCCGTGGTAAGGACGCTATGAGGTAGTGAAAGCCCAGCCACGCAGGGCTCGAGGGCCCGACTACGCACGGCACCCCTCGACGAAAGAGGGTCGAAAACACTCGTGACCTGGCAGACAGAGTTGACCTCTCGGTAGGGGCGCTGTGACTCCAGTAACGCTCGAGGGAGCGAAGGGTGGCCCTCGGAAGGGTTCGACAGCCGCCCTCTAGCACCTCTTTTCAGGGAAAGGAACGCTCATAGCCTGGCAAACGGAATCGACCCCTCGGTAGGGCGCCACGTCTCCAGGTAACCTTAAATCCCCTCGATAAAACACATCATAGCCCCCAGAGGAGTTATTAATCACTCCTCTGGGGCCTCGGGGGCTACCCCCGCGGGGTGCGCTCGCGCGCACCCCACGGAGAATCGAATCTCTTACTAACTCTGCAGGTCAATGCCAAAAGCCCCTATGCGGATTCTCCTTATCCGCACAGAGGCTCGGGGCTACTGTCAGGTACAAAGGTAAACGGTACCCTAAACCCTTCGACAAATTAACGCTTAACATAGCAACCATTTTTAAGACAGGAATCGTCCAACCGCTCAAGCCCGCAAAGAAGGGCCCATCACACGAAGGCCCCCTGCACCGGCGATAGCAACCAGCTGTGGACCGGCCCGCTTCTGGAAAGATGACGGACCAGGGGTCGAACGAACGACCCCTCTACCTCTACCTCGACGCTGAATGACGGACCAGGGGTCGAACGAACGACCCCTCCGCCTCTACCTCGACACCGAATGACGGACCAGGGTCGAACGAACGACCCCTCCGCCTCTACCTCGACCTCTCCGACTCCGCCTCTACTCTAACTGACGGAAATGGGTCGAACGAACGACCCTCGGACGGGAAGCTCGATCAGCCCAACTGCTCCCGGTATGGGTTAAAGGGAATCCGCCTAACGCCACGGGCGCCCACGACCGCAGTCAAATCCATCAACTCACCGCCATATCCTGTACCTCCGTCGACTGTGCTGCCGCTGTAACCACATCGCGAGTATGGACTCCGGAGGCACCCCTCGAGCCTCGAGCAGGACAACCCTCGACTGCGTCCTCAGGGATACGACAAGGCCACGCAGGTCTCGACCCCTCCCCTCGACCGGGGGCTCGACCCCTACCTCCAACCACTCCGGTATGGGGCCCGTCCCATCCGCCCCGTCCCGCTTCAACTATGGGACTCGCGCCCGTCTGCGGAAGGTCGACCCTACTGTGCCACGACGTGCAGCAACGTCTAGTCTACTGTCACCATGCCCCGGAGCGCCGGAAGAACGAGAAGGCCACGCCGCCACAGTGATCGACGTCCCTTCGCCAACACTATGCCGCGGACACACCTCCCATGCTACAACAGTTTAGGACCATGTACCCTCGGGCCTCCCCTTGGTCTATAAAAGGGGACGCCGAGATAGAAGAAGGGGACTTTTTTTCAGGCGACTCTGGCACAAACCCACATTCGCTCGGACACTTCTCACTCAGACATCGGCTCTAATCCTCACACTCCACACACCCCGTTGCTTGATCGACCCCTCAAGCAACCAACCGACCGCCTAGGATAGCTTTGCTAGCCCTAAGCCTCAGCTCATCCTGATCACCCCCGAGTAAACCTGCTTGTACCCCCCTATACGAGCACTTCGGTGCAAGATAATACAATCTATCCTCCCCCGCTGAACGTAGGGCCTTCTTTGCCCGAACCAGGATAAATCTTGTGTCCTTCTTGCATCACATCTGGGAGAGGGAGCACGCAATATACAAATTTACTAGCTAGTGGTCCTGACCCCTGGGTCATAACACCGACACCTTCCGACAAGACAAACTTTATTTATTATCTCTTGCTGAGAATGTGAATCATGAATGTGATGTTGTGAATGATGTGAATGTCTCCCAATCTACAAATGAGAACAAAAAGCGGAAGAGAAATGAAAGCGTCTCTTCGAAGCTATGGCATTGTCGTTTGGGCCATATTTCGAGGGGGAGAATAGAACGCTTAGTGAATCCATCGATTCTTCCGCACTTAGAATTCTCTGATTTAGAATAATGTGTTGATTGCATCAAAGGAAAATATGTTAAGAAAATAAAGAAAGATGCTAAACGAAGCACGAGAGTATTAGAAATAATTCACACGGACATTTGCGGTCCATTTCCAATGAAAAGCGTGGATGGTTATGATTCGTTCATAACATTCACGGATGATTACTCTCATTATGGCTATATTTATCCAATTAAAGAAAGAACAGAAGCATTGGATAAATTTAAGGTATTTAAAGCCGAAATTGAAAATCAACACAACATAAAAATAAAGATAGTTCGATCAGACCGTGGTGGAGAGTATTATGGGCGACATACCCCGTATGGCCAAATTCCAGGTCCTTTTGGAAGGTTCTTACAGGAAAATGGCATAGTCGCTCAATACTCCACACCGGGGGAGCCTCAACAGAATGGAGTGACTGAAAGAAGAAACCGTACCCTAATGGATATGGTGAGAAGCATGATGAGTTACTCCACACTACCGGTTGGTTTATGGATTGAGGCACTGAAAACCGCCATTCATATACTTAATCGAGTACCAAGCAAGTCGGTGCAGAAAACACTGTATGAATTATGGACAGGAAGAGAACCCTCACTTAAGCACTTACGTGTGTGGGGCTGTCCAGCTAAGGCAAAGGTTTTTAACCCAAATATTGGAAAGTTAGACTCCAAAACTGTCAGCTGTCATTTCATTGGCTATCCAGAAAGATCGAAAGGATATCGATTCTATTGTCCTGATAGATATACAAAATTTGTTGAAATAAGACACGCTGTGTTCTTGGAGGATGATATGATCAGGGGGAGCAAGGTAACACGTGGAATTAGCCTTGAGGAGAAGCGGGTACATGTACCTACTCTGATGGTTGAAGAACCATTCTTTACGTTACCTGCTACCGATGTTGCACCAGCAGTACAGGACGCTGTGGTGACAACGCCTGTTGTGAATTCTCCCATAGCGACAACGAATGAACAAGAGGAACCTGTCCATCAGTAGCCTGTAGAACCAAATGTCGCTAATGAGGAAGAACAACAACAGCTCATAATGGACCAAATGCCAGAGGCTCCTAGAAGGTCTCAAAGAACTAGAAGGTCAGCCATTCCAGATGATTATGAAATTTATGAAACTGAAGAATTCCATATGGAAGATGACCCTATAACTTTTGAAGAAGCCATGAGAAGTGAATTCTCATCGAAGTGGCTTCAGGTCATGGAAGATGAGATGAAATCTATGAATACCAACAAGGTTTGGGTTCTAGAAAATATTCCTAAAGGAGCTAAGAAAGTAGGCTCCAAATGAGTCTATAAGACGAAATATGACTCTCAAGGAAATATTGAAAGACACAAAGCGCAACTTGTGGCTAAGGGTTTTACCCAAAGAGAAGGGATCGATTACAATGAAACCTTTTCCCCGGTTTCTTGTAAAGATTCTTTCAGAATTATTATGGCACTTGTGGCTCACTATGATCTAGAATTACATCAGATGGATGTAAAGACCGCATTCCTAAATGGGGATTTGGATGAAAATGTCTATATGGCACAACCGAAAGGTTTTGTCGTAAAAGGAAAAGAAAACATGGGATGTCGTCTGAAAAGATCCATTTATGGTTTGAAACAAACTTCAAGACAGTGGTACTTGAAATTTGATAAAACTATAAAAGGTTTTAGGTTTAAAGAAAATGTCGAGGACAATTGTGTCTATGTGAAATTTAGGAATAAGAAATACATATTCCTGATCCTATATGTAGATGATATCTTACTTGCAAGTAGTGATGTCAATCTGCTATCGGAAACGAAGAAATTCTTGTCGTCGAACTTCGATATGAAAGATCTCGGTGAAGCTTCGTTTGTCTTGGGAATTGAGATTCATCGAGATAGAAGAAAAGGGGTATTGGGATTGTTGCAGAAAGCATACATAGAAAAGGTTCTGAAGAAATTTAGTATGCATGCGTGTAGTCCATCTCCTGCTCCGATTGTCAAGGGCGATAAATATGGGGAACATCAGTGTCCCAAGAACCAATATGAAATTGATCAAATGAAAGCGGTACCGTATGCTTCGGCAATTGGAAGTTTGCAATATGCTCAAACGTGTACTCGCCCTGACATAGCTTTTGTTACCGGGTTACTTGGCAGATATCAAAAGAATCCAGGAATTGAACATTGAAAATTAGTGAAGAAAGTTTTGCGTTATTTGCAAGGTACGAAAGGTCTCATGTTGACATATGAAAAATCTGATTCCCTGCACATAGAGGGATATTCAAACTCTGATTATGCTAGAGATGAAAGAAAATCCACATCGGGATATATCTTTACTCTCGCTAAAGGAGCGATATCATGAAAAAGTTCGAAACAAACAGTGATTACATCCTTGACAATGTACGTCGAGTTTGTAGCTTGTTATGAGGCCTCGAGGCAGGTAAATTGGTTGAAGAAATTTGTACCCGGATTGAAAATAATTGAAAGTATAGAAAGACCAATGTGGTTGTATTGTGATAACAACCCAACGGTAGAATATGCTCACAACAATAGGTCAAGTGGTGCTGCCAAACACATTGACATAAAGTACTATGTTGTGAAAGATAAACTTTGGGATCATATCATAAATCTTGAGCATATACGAACAAAAAAGATGCTAGCGGATTCACTCACAAAAGGCCTTCCACCCAGTGTGTTCAAAGGACACATAGCCGGCATGGGTTTAAGGGAGAGTCTATGATTCCCGAACAACAAGACGGGCCTAGAATGATGAAAAATTTATTTCCAAAATAGAAAGGTGTGTAGTAGCTGTTAGTCTAATGACATGAATTATTGTGACGATGAAGCATGCTCTATATACTGATCTGTGATAGAATTGAAAAGAATTAGAATATTGAACTCGAATGAGAATTGAAGAATAAAAGGAATTGTGTGAGATCTAGGGGGAGAATGTTGGAATTAGATCTCCTACCGTTCAGGCCCAACGGCCTAACGGGCCCTAGGTCTGCGCTCTGATCGGGGGCGCCCAACTTTGTGGTTGGTGGACCCCCGTCGCACAGTGCTATAAAGACAAGGTGGGATCCGGGGCGCTAGGCACGAGTCACGAGGTTCACCTAACCGCCGTCGACACCCCACCGACATCTAAACCCTAAGTCCGATCTGAAGAGGGGCGCTGCCAGCGACGGGATTCCCCATCGACGCCGGCAAGCACTCGGATGACGACAGACGCGACAACCGACTCTGCTGCGACGAACATGGCAGGCGACGGCTCCAACCCAAACTCACGCGCAACCGCCGCCGCCACTGCACCGCATCCTGTCGACCCGTCCGGTCTGCATACTATCTCTCTCTTACCTATCTACCTACTCGAAACTCCACTGAATCTACCTCACGATCCTAGAATCTAACATAATCGACCTCGGCGGCGATGACCCAGACAGGATGGCGGAGCAGATCGTCGCCGCCGGGAGAGAGTTCGGCTTCTTCGAGGTGAGAAATTCAAATTCTTTTCTTCAGCTGCTCGTCCTTACTCGTACGTACGTCAGTCCTGTCCTGGAGCAAGCAGAGCTATCTGCTGCTCAGAACGAAGCTTCTCAGTCCAGCTGAGCTGAACAAACCTTTGGGTTTCGTGTTGTGTGACTGACGACGCACGCACAGGTGATCAACCACGGTGTGCCGGAGGACGTGATGACGGCCATGATGAGCGCAGCGGAGTTCTTCAGGCTCCCGACGGAGGAGAAGATGGCTTACTACTCCACCGACAGCACCAAGCTACCGCGGTTCCACACCAGCGTCGGCAAGGAGCAGGAGCAGGTCCTGTACTGGGGGGACTGCCTGAAGCTGGGCTGCTACCCGTTCGAGGAGTTCAGGCGCCAGTGGCCGGAGAAGCCGGCCGGGCTCAGCGCGGCGCTGGAGCCGTACACGGCGGCGGTGAGGGGCGTGGCGCTGCGCGTGCTGCGTCTCGCCGCGTCGGGGCTGGGACTCGCCGCCGACGATTTCGAGGTCCGCGGGGAGCTCATATCGGGGCCGGTGATCATGAACGTGAACCACTACGTGGCGTGTCCGGACCCGACGCTGACGCTGGGCATCGCGCCGCACTGCGACCCCAACGTCGTCACCGTCCTCATGGACAACGGCGTCCGCGGCCTGCAGGCGCGGCGGCAAGGCGACGGGTCCTGGGTCGACGTGGACCCCCCGCCCGGCGCGCTCGTCGTCAACTTCGGGCACCAGATGGAGGTGGTCACCAACGGCCGCGTGCGCGCCGTCACCAGCGCGCGCGCCGCGCGCACGTCGGTCGCCGCGTTCGTGATGCCCGCGATGGGGTGCGTCGTGTCGCCGGCGGCCGGGATGGTGGCGGAGGGAGATGAGGCGCCCTTGCTCAGGCCCTACACGTACCAGGAGTTCGTCGCCGTGTACACCGCGGCCAACGGCGACAGAGACGCCGTGCTGGCGCGTCTTCGTGGGGAACAACAACATTAATGGCTGAATTTCGTCAGATTGCTGCTCGTCAGACTCCTTTTTTTTTCCCAACCAGCAAGAGGAACCGCTTTTTCGACATTTTGACTTTATATGAGCCGTTTAGTAGTACTCCCTAGAGCAGATTTGTCCGAGAAAATCACTCCTTAGCCAAACAACGAAATCCTACACATGTTCTTTGGAGGATAACTTCTCCATTCTACGCTAGGAGCTACAATATATATATATATATATATATATATATATATATATATATATATAATATATATATATATATACCCCTATTACTCTCCATTCAGTTGCCGTGAGAACCACTCCAGATCGAATCAACTCTCACAAATGTTTTTCTATCCTGGTCCCTCACCTGAATTAATTACAATCGCTTCATCAGAAAATTAAGAAGACGAATAGAATCAAAATGCCAGATGCTACGTGCCCTTAGTTGGATTAGACTTTGCTATCCAGAAATCCCATATATAAATCCTTTGATGATCTAAATGGGGCCCTAATCAACACATCTATCAGAGTGGAGGTGGAGAGGAGGACGTACATGTGGACCATTATCTCTCCATCATCAATCTACTCTCATCACATCTTCCAGCGACCAATTGATTGTAGGTACGGACGGTTTTGTTTTTATCTGCACTCTTTAATTAATTTCTATAATACAGACATATATACATGCACGCACTATGCTTGTTGATCATGATGTTGTTAAATAGAGATATGGCCAGCATGTTATGGTCATGTTTATCAGCTTTACTTCAACTCTATTTTTTTTAACGAACGAATAATATTTTTTCTTTCACAGTAAATTAATATATAAGCATTTAGTATAAGCGAAACGATCAGAGCCATAGCAATTGTATGTGTAGTATAATACGAGGGTTATACAACAGCTCCAATTCAATAGAGGCTGCAGGCGTGGCATCCCTACAAGGAAGGAAAGCAAATGCGTAGCGCAAGCTACACGTTAATCACAAACATCCCAAGTGTGAGCGCCGGAGCCGGACCACAAGTCTCGCCGGGAACACCGCATCGGCCGGCGTCGCTGTCTGTCTCTGTCTCGGTGTCTCCTCCGTCTCCGATATCACCCGTCGTCCATACAGTACGGAGTACGTACATACATAGTACAAGTGAGGACCGAGGAGCTGAGGTGACCCAGCACACACGCCAACACCGATCACAGTCGCGTCTACTATACATCTGCTGCTACTGCAATGCAGACAAGCCAGGAATATACGTACTACTGAACTGGGCGAGGGCACTTCACTTTGGTCGTCGTCGTCTCATTGTCGCCTCGCCCGCCTTCCATCCAATTCGATTGCACTGGGCCACTCTCCTCTCTTCTTCACCTCCTACGTCATTTCGGTCCACTTCTTCACCTGACTCCTAGTTCATTTTTGGAGAAGAGAAAAAAACGACTCCTTACTACAATGGTCTATTAGCCGAAGCACTAGAAGCTCTGCCAATCAGACCCTTCTTCTATGCCAAACAGGCCCTTTTCTAGAAGACCGGCCACCGCGGGTCCTTTTTTTTTTTCCCCAACCTCACCTTTCCCTTCTTCTCCTTCTTCCCGCCTACCACCGTCTTGCCAAAACCCCACGCTACATTACCACTAGTAGTAGTAGATGAGATGGCGGCAGCAGCCAGCAGGTCTCCGTCAGTCAGCTGCTGCAGAGGAACTCCCTCCCCTCGCTTCACTCTTCACTCTGCTAGCTCTGCCCTGCCTGCCTGCCTCCGGCTCCGATGCACGACGCGAGCCGGGGCAGCAGCAGCAGGATCTTCCCGATGCCGCAGATCCCGGCGCTGCTCCTGTCCCCGCCGCCGGCGATGACGGCATTGCCATCTTCTTCCCTCTCTCTTTCCACCTATTCCTCCTCCTCCTCCTCCTTACGCGGCGGCCACGCGCCGTCCATCACCAGCTTCCCAATCCTCTTGCTGACGGTGCTCGGCATCCTCGCCGCCACCGTCCTCCTCCTCGCCTACTACGTCTTCGTCATCCGATGCTGCCTCACCTGGCACCGCGACGGCGCCACCGCCACCACCTCCGACGACGTCGCCGGCCTCATCATCCTCTCCCGCCGCGGAAACCGCCGCCGCCCCCAACGCACCGCCACCACCACTACCTCCGACGCCGAGCCACGCGGCGGGGCCGGGCTCGATGACGCCGCCATCCGGGCGCTACCGGCGTTCAGCTACAGGAAGAAGAAACCCGTCACGCCCACGGAGTCTCCGTCGCCGTCGCCGTCCGTCTCCGGGCCCGCGAGCGACTGCGCGGTATGCCTCGCTGAGTTCGAGGACGGCGACAGGGTTAGGATGCTGCCCGCCTGCCTCCACGTCTTCCACCTCGCCTGCATCGACGCCTGGCTCCAGGGCAACGCCAGCTGCCCGCTCTGCAGGGCCAGTGCGGACGCCGCCCACTGCCGCCTGCCCCCGCAGCCGCCGCCGACGCTTGCTCCCGAGGAGGACGTGGTGGTGGTGGAAATCCAGGTTGTCCCCGGCGGCGTCGGCGCTGAGGAAGACGACCAATGCAGAGGAGGAACGCTGCCAGTGCGAGTGCCACGGCAGCAGCGACAGGACATCGTGGCAGTGCCACCTGCCGAGTTTGAAGGAGAAGATCATCAGGTCGGGAGTGAGAAGACGACGAGCGCCATCGATGCCTGTCATGGCCGCATGACGGAGAGGAGGTTTAAGGATGGACAGGTTCTTCCACCGGCGACGACGAGGTCCTTCTCCATGGACGACGGAGACGCAATGGCTGGTGGCGGCGAGGTTCACCTGCAGATTCAGAGCATCTTGCAGAGGGACACTCACTCACGTACAGATGCTGATCGTGGCAGCGACAGCGGCGGCGGCGCTCGAGTGTAGTGTAGTGAAGTGTAGGCAATTGGTGGATCAGCATTCTTCTTTTCTATGCTGAAAAACGTGATTTCAGTTTCAAGCGGGCGTCGTGTATGGAAGACTTTTCTTCTATCATCTCTTTTTTTTTCCACTTTTTATATTATACCAATATACTGTATTTCAAAAATCTTTTTTTTTCCTAAGGTATCCACTTTATATCATAACAATATACTGGATTTCAGTGAGCAAAAAAAATATTTTTTTAAGGTAGCAAAATTCTGATGCTTAATATGCTGCAGAAAGCTTGTATCAAAACTTTGAGAATCTTGATGCTTGCATATGAAAAAAAGAAGGAACCAAAACTATAAAATTATATATCTCATCGAATGCTACAATTTTTATATAAATAAAAATAATATTTTAGCTTCTGAATGATTTCTCAAACAACACGATATAGAGTGGTACACTGCTGTTATTCCTGGTTTGTCCATGTAATTATTTGATCACAACTCCTTTGTTTGAGAAAACATCTGATTGCAACACGTCTATGTGTCTAACGCAAGGTCCATGGTACACTAGCCCAGCTCTGTGCACTGCCTTGCCGTGCCTGTCATTCTAAGTATTGACCAAAACCCCATACCTAAATGTCTTACCAAACACTCTAGTTCATTAAAAAAAAACAGGGCATGCGGACAATTCTTCTGTCTTGAATACATCATAGCTTGACTGATCATGTCTTTCCTCGCTGCAGGGACCTGGCAGTTCACCAGCCATTGATTTTCGGTTATCCAAAATATCTGTAATACTACATGTAACAACTAATAAGAAAACCCAAATCCTTCAACCAATATTTGCAGAGGCTACCGTCGCACAGCTTTGGCAGTATCGGAATCTGTTTCCTGCTCCTGAGGTTTAGGCAATGCGTTTGCTGAACCTCCAGGTGTTAGGCATGCGAGCGCCTTATCCTTGATCTGGTTGTAGAGTCGCATAGCTTCCTTGAGCTCATCCCTAGCGTTGGTGCCATGATTTCGCCATGAATCCACCACTCTCTTTTGGAACTCCATAGCCAGGGGATAGCTGCAGATGCAGAAACATGAGGAGGTCCATACTGATCAGTTCGGAGTTGGAATACAAAGCAGCTTCTATTCCTAAAGTAAAAAGCATAACTTAACATCTTATGCCCAGTGGTGGAGCTTGATCTGAAATCTAGAAATTGCGGGGGAGGGAGGGTTATATGAATTCTAAGGTGGCGGCTATTTTTTTAAGTAGTAGAGTTGGTTATTTTGAATGTTTCTTAGACATGCCACATGTTGGCCTGAACGCAGCTCCTCCCCTGCTTACAGCATGTCTGAACTATCAATTATGTGCTTATGAAATAAACTTCAACCGACCAGTCAGACACTAAGCTGCCTTGAACTATCAACTATGTGCTTAGGAAATTAACATCAACCAACCAGTCAGACACTGATGCCTACAAATGTTTGTGTACACAAGACAATAAGGCAATAATATCAACCTTATAATTCCAGCATCTAACATCCAACAGTATATGCAAACCCATCCAAAATATCTTAAGAAGAAATATGCACAATAGCATGTGAATTATCTTAGCATCTCTAATTTTTTCTTGTCTGGTTATGTTTGAGTTGAAGCTAACAAAAATCATGCTCAAGATAGTTTCGAGAGGAAAGGAAAGAAAACTCATTGTAATGCATTTGTGAAACTGTACCTTCCCATAGCATTGTAGGCATTAGCAAGGCTCTGACAAGCCTCGATGGTATCTGAATGGTGAGGCCCTAAGGAGACATCCATGACTTCTTTAGCGAGCGCAAACATCTGAGCAGCAGACTGTGGTCGATCCATCTCCATGTAAGCAGCACCCAAGTTGTTATATACATACCCTACTCCATAATGCTTTGGACCAAAGCTGTCCTTCATCCTCTCCACTGCATCCTCCAAGTATGGGACAGCTTCAGTGACCTTACCGGTTAAGAGGAACAGCCACCCAATTCTCGCTGCCACATTACCCTCCAAATGCTGTGCCTGAGGGATCCTCTCAAGCATTCCCAGGCTCCTCTTCAGCAAAGATATTGCCTTGTCAAACTCATTCACCATCTCATAGAGTGAGGATACCTCTACATACATCTCTGCCACTTTGTCGGGTGTGGCAAATTCCTTCTTCTCCAGGATGTCACAAGCAATCTCCAAGCACCTCTTTGTGTCACCAACCTTCTCCTGGTGAGCGAGCGCCTTCGCCATCGATATGAAAACTAGAGCTCGCATCTCGCTATGTTTCTCCACCTGCTTAGCGACATTCTTCAACACACTGACAGCCTCATCGAACTTTCCCAATGCGATATTGATGTTTGCAGCGTCAATCTCAGCGTGGAGGAGGTCAGGGCCAGCCGCACCCCAGCTCTTCATCACCTTCTGCGAAATCTCATTCTGCTCCAGCGCTTGCTCATGCTGCTCCAGCCCAGTGTATATCACTCCAAGCAGGCGCCTGTCGTGCGCAACCTCCACGGAGTTCTTGCCGAGCGTCGACTCATGCAGCTCCAGCGCCTTCTGGCAGAACGGCAGCGCCTGCTTGAAGTCAAGCAGGGTGGCGTAGGCCTCGGCGAGGTCCGGTACGCGACTCCCAGCTCCCGGCTGCCCGGCGGCAGAATGGATTCCTTGAGGTCGAGGCAGGCGCGCATGTCGGCGAGCGCCTCCTCCCGCCTCCCCAACGCAGTCTTCACGTTGGCCAGCTGCAGCCGCACCGCGTGCGCCACGGGCCTGACGTCGAACCCTCCCGGTTGCTCCCCAGCCCCGAACGCGACGCCTCCATCGGGGAGGAGCGGGGCGAGGAGGCGTAGCGCGCGGGAGAGGAAGGAGAGCGCGTCGTGGAAGCGGGAGAGGTCGAAGGAGGCGGAACCCGCGAGGTGGAGTGCCATGGCGAGCGAGACGGCGTCTGAGGCGGAGTCGGGGGTGGAGGCGTTGGGGCTGGCCTCGAGGATGCCCAGGCATCGGAGGGCGAGCGCGAGGACACGGGACGCGTTGGAGGAGCCGGACGCCTCGAGGTGCTGGCCGAGCTTGAGGCAGGCGAGGGCGAGGCGCTTGTCGTTGGCGGGCACGGCGGCCTCGAGGCGGGAGAAGGCCGCGAGCATGTCGTTCGTTGACCTCGCCGCCTCGAACGCCTCCTCCGCGGCCTCTGCGACAGCGGTAGCGGCGGCGGGAGGTGGCGGCCGCGGCGAGAAGTGGCGGCGGGGCGGTGCTTGGAGAGGGTTTATTAGGGCTTTGCGCGCGGGGGACGTGACAGGGTCTCGCAGGCGGGTCCTGAGGAGGACGGAGGCGGCGCGGCGTAGCGCCATGGTGGGCGATGGAGCGGTTGCTAGCTCGCGGCGGCGGCGGCCGGCGGTGAGGCGAAGAGGGAAGAATCTGGGAGATGGGCTGGGCTTTCTCTTCTTAGCAGTTTCATTAGATACTGTCTGGGCCGTACACTGGGCTGAGCTCATTAGTAGTAGCCAATGCAGCGCAAGTTTCCGTCTCATCAAAAAGAAAGGGCGAAACCAAGATTTGGAGAAATGCTCTGTCACACTCGACGTCTCCACTGTACATCCTTGTTTCGGACGTAAGAATTTGATAAGAGTTCATACAAAAAATTCAGAGAACCAATTTAAGTAAAAACAAAGAAACAGAAAATAAATTGTTCACGTTCCTAAAAAAGAACCTAGTCCAAGATGCAGACACCTAACGAACCAAAGCAGCAACAAAACAATCTCAAGAACACAAGGGATTTGCGCTACGAGCCTACGACATTGTGGGCTGAGCTAACGTTCTTCTGATCACAACGTCCAGGATCTGAATTACTTCCAATGCCCCAACAACACGCTGCTACTATTCATATTCAGAGCAAAAGATTCAGATATTTGCAGACTCATACATACAGTCGTTTTAAAATGAAAATACACACTTCGTCGGATATTGTCGCAAACATTGGCATAGCAAACCAAGATTCGGCTCTTTACTCAATCCAACAAATTCACTGTCTTTTATCACACACTCTTAATATTCTCACATATAAAAATTACTCCAAAAAAAAAATGTATGTACCCATCTCTGCCTCGAATATACACTTCGGATCATCTCTCTTACTATAGTATTATCTTACTTACTACTTACTACTTATTATTTAAACCACCACCAATTCATGTAATGTAATGTAATCGCGAGCTGATTGATAACCAGCTTGTCAAGAACGGAGCAGCCGTCGTCCATGCTGCTCAGTTCAGTTCAGCTCAGTCACAGAGCTCCTCCACCGCGTCGGCGAAACAGGAGCTGAACCGCGCCATCTCGGCCTCCGGCAGCACGACGCCGACCTCCACCCCGTCTGCGCCGCGGCCCTCCGCCAGGGACACCGTGCCAGGCGTCTTGTCGATGGACACCAGCTCCACCTTGGCCGGTCGGCCCAGCCCGAAGTCAGTCTCGTACACGCCGTACCGTGGGGACCCGCCCACCGACATCGGCCGCTCGGGGACCAGCGACAGGATCTTGTGGAACCACCCGCCGGCGCCGTCCAGCACGCCGCCGTCGAGCCCCGCGACGGCCATGCCGATCGCCGCGGCCGCGGCCGCCACGCCGTCGCCGACGTCGACGCCCAGCAGCTCGGCCGTGCCCACCTCCACGAAGCACGGCCGGAGGCAGTTGCCCAGGTACTCCTGCGGGATCGGCGGCGCCAGGCGCCGACGGCACTCCACCGAGAACAGCAGGTGCGCGCGGGGCCGCTCGCCGCCGCCGCCGCCCACGCGCGCCAGGCAGGCCCACGCCAGCGCGCACGCCACCGTGAACGCCGAGCAGTGGACGCGCCCCGTGCCGCCGCCGCCGCTGTCCGCGACCTTCGCGGCCACGCGTTGCTTCAGTGCGTCGATGCGGTCGCGGGTGAGCGCGAACGACGCGATGACCAGCTTCGGCGGCGGCGGGCCTGCTGTCGCCGGCGGAGGCGGAGGCGGGCCGTTAGCTGCCAGCTGGCGCATTTCGTCGAGCGTCCTGGCGGCGAGGCCCTCGGGGTCAGCGACCACGCCACGGTCCAAGAACGGCGGCGGGACTGGCACCGCGTCCGCGCCGCAAATGGCCACCCGGCACCGTGCGGCCCAGGTCTTGACGAAGTGCATGTAGCTGGAGTCGTCGCAGGCCACGTGGTGGATGGACACGCCGACGGCGACCCCGTGGGTGGGGAACACCGTGACCTGCGCCGCCGCGAGGGCGAACGACCCGTCGGCCTCTGGCGGAGGGAGCCGCGGCACCAGCGCGAACAGCCGGGCGATGTCCCTCGGGCCGCCGCCGGAGAGCTCGACGAAGTCGTCGGAGCTCTCGGCGACGGTGAGCTCCACGGCGGCCTCGTCCCCGTCGCCGCCCGAGGAGCAGAAGAATTCGTACCCGTCCGGGCACGGCCGGACGCGGCCGAGTAGCGGGTAGAAGGCGTGCAGCGTGGCGGAGAGGGAGGAGACGAGGGACGGCAGGAGGTGGTCCGCGAAGTGCTCCGCCGTGTGCGCGTACGGGTAGAAGAAGACGCGCTCCACTGGGCCCGTGAAGAGCCACGGCACGTCGAAGAAGGTGAGTGGGAGCACGCCGCCGCCGGGAGGTGAAGCCCCCACCTTGAGCCTGTCAAGAACCTTGGTGGCGGCCATGGGGAACTGGGGAGATGCAGCCCCGCCTCGTCTTCTTGGCTCGCCCCTCTTCTCTCCCGTGACAGCAGGGATCAGGAGAGGGAGCAGATCGGAATGGTGATTCAGATCCACCAAACACAAGCAAGCAGACCTGTTGCTTGCTGGTGGTGGGATGGAAATGTCACCAAACAAAACGTGACTCTACTTGCATTGTTGAGGAAGGTAGGTACAGGCAGAAAGACATTGTCAGTGACAGACTGATAATTTCTGCTGCGGTAAACAGTTGCGAAACTCCTGCACAGCACAGCACAGAGAATAAACTGACTGGCACAGGCAAAAAGCTCAGGAACTTTGGGAAATTCTAGTGCCCAAAGTTCCCAAAGTGTCTACTCCTACTCCGTACTGAATTACAGCAGTGAAAAGCTGATGACAGCAGGGAAACCAATGTTCAGAGAATAACCTGGTGACAGCCCAGGAACTTTGGGAAATTCTAGTGCAGTCACACTACAATCAGATCAGTCAGTATCAGATAAATCCGGTATTTGCGCACTCAGGGAACGAGGCAGCTGCAGTGGTGTGATCTGTTCAGAATTCAGAACAGAAGGGGTGGGTGTCGCACTATCGCCCTTGTGTCTCTGTCAGACAGCAAAGCCAAACAGGCATCCAATGACAGCATGGTCAAAACTTCTGTTAAGCATCTCTGTCCTCTGGCTCCAATAAGGCCCGGAATCTACAGAAGAAGAGCAGGGAAATTGTGGGTAGAATCAGCTCTCTGATTGGAAAAAAAAGGGCTTTGTCACAGAAGATGTGTCGGTGCCATGTGCTTACCATCACAGAAGATGTCTTTGGTTCTGGAGGCCGTCACTTTGATTCTCTTAAGTCTCATCTGGACCATGTACATGATCCCAAATTATTATTTTTTACTTTATATAAAAGAGAGAGATGCAGAGATTAACCCTTCTAATCACATAGTTAACTGAAGGTTAGACTTGGAAATACAGTACACCCCCAACGTGAATGCACGCAGAAATCGTGCAAGTAAATGTATTCAGTAAGGGCCAGCGTTGTGGTTGGAGCAATCCGAGAGGGGGAAACTTTGCACCAAATGTAGTAGTAGTAGCAGTTGTTGTTATGGCCTTCAGAAACGATGGACGCTTGGCTGTATTTAGGGGTGCAAACAAGTGACCTTTAGGTACACCTCTAAACCTCTTTAGTTCAATTATTTATACTACTTCTTTAATTTTTTTGAAAAGTAGTATAAATATAAAGTAGTATAAATATTTAAACTAAAGAGGTTTGGAGATGCACCTAAAGGTTAACCCTTTGCACCCCTAGCTGTACTACTAGAATGTGTTGGTAGACAGCATGGAAGGAAAGTTGCTGTGATGAGAAGGCATGAGCAACCAGACAGACGCACGCTCACCAACCCAACTGAATGGAGCAACCTCTCTGGTATCAACTGAATGGTCACAAAAGTATCAAAAGTCTGTCAGGAAAAAATGAGCTTTCAGCAAGTTCATTCATAGAGAGCCAATGACTGATCTTAAGCAAACGCGTACCGAGGTGATTGTGAAGAAACACTTGCAAGTGCTACTGAAATCAAATGGTGTACCTCTAAAGGAAAAAAAGATGCAGACACTGATTGATGATGATCATTAATAGAAAATTATTCATACTTTCATAGTTATAAAGAATTAGTATAAGCATCTTGAACAATCATGGCCCTATTGGTTTCTGTGATTAACGACAAGTAAAAGATTATTATGGCTAATGTAGGTTTTACAGAGGTTATGCGTAGCTTAGCCATAGTGATCAACATGAATGTGCATAAATGGTTATCACTTAGCCCCCAAGATGGATATCGTTTCGGATTTCAAAGGCGACATGATGAAGACTCTAGAGTTATAGGCTAAGTGTCATAAGGTGATGAAGGACACTTAGAATTAGATAAGGCTTTATTTGATCTTTGACCGTACTATCAAGGGGGTCTAGATGATTAGCTTGACTTAGGAGAGCTTCATGACTTAGGTGTGGTGCACACTTGACTTCCCTAGCTCTAAGCAAGCCTATGGTGACCGTAAGATAGCCTAGAACAACTTCCATATTTATCGCGACGAAAACCGAAGTTGAGACGCTAAGGCCAGAGGCGGGCGCCGGACGCTGGCGTAAGCATGACGCAGCGTCCGTCGAGCCAGCAGAGAGCTCCAGAGACGGCCAGTTTGTGACGGACGCGTCTGTCGCATGTGCGTCGGACGCTCGCAAGCGTCCAAGAATACTTTCCCAGAAACCCGAGAGCAATCAGTTGGCGCCGGACGCTGAGGGTCAGCGTCTGCTGACGTGAACAGGATCTAGCCGTTGGAGCTAGCGACGGAGCGTCTGTCGCCAACTTAAAATGTCTTTTTTTCTCAGCCCGAGGGCTGAGTGTGTGGGGGCTATAAATAGCTTACCCCTTTCTCTCCCACCTAGCCTTTTGCTCATTTGGATTGCTGGTTGCCTTGAGAAGGTTGGGAAGAGAGCAAGAGCCCTAGAGAGAGTGATTTGCGAATCCTTCCTTCTTTCTCTCCTCTAGTTCATCCAAGAGTTCAAGTGTGCATCTACTCTAGTTGTGAAGCTTGAGTGAGTCAAGTGAAGATCAAGGCTTGTTACTCTTGGTGATCGACATCACCTAGACGGTCCGGTGATGCTTGGGAAGAAGGTAATCGCCGGAAGGATTGTCGGCGGCCCTTCTCCATCGACTTATGATCGGTTGTGGGTGGTTCACCGAGCCGGAGTGCCGAAGAACCAGCCCGTAGAGAGCACTCATCCCTTGCGCGGGATTGAGGGGGAGCAATACCTTGCGAGGTGCTCCAACGAGGACTAGAGGGGAGTGTCGACCCCTCGATACCTCGGCAAAACGTCGCCGTGTCAAGAATCTCTTTCTCTAGCTCTTTCATACCGCATTACATTCCGCATTTGTTCTTCAATTCATACTAGAATTGTGTAGAGTGTTTTCGTTTTTCTTGGCTTGCTACCGTTTTCATAGTCTAAGGCACACGAATCGTTAGGCACGGGGTGATTGACACTTGATAGGATTTTATATTTGCTTTAAAAATTTGAAATAAGTCCAATTCACCCCCCTCTTAGACATATTGATCCTTTCTTATCTTTATATAAAAAGACTCAAAAAAGTTAGTAGCATCAGAATGGCAAAAACAAATGGCAGTAGTTGACACAATAAGTAGATAACATTATTTTTTCATGAGCAATTTCCTGGACATACAGAAGGCAAAACACATGAACCATATTTGCATCATAAGATCCGAAATTACTAAGATGTGGAGATAAGACTGGCAATGGCACTATCTCTTACATTGCCCAGGGACTAAATCGCAGAACCCATATGATCCAAGCTCACCGAAAATAGCAATATGAGCAGCACAAAAGCAGTTTGTTAACACTACAAGGCAGATTCGGATTCTTTTGGCATATTATCTCATTCTACTAACCAGCTTTTTAAACAAAAAAATAGCAATAACGACAAATACCTGTTATATATAAAAATCTTGATCCATGAAAGAAATGGACACCTTCAGATTGAAAACGAAAAAAGTTCCATTTTTAGTGTTTTTCCTTATGACATGACTGAAAATGGATCATAACTAGAAGCGCAAGAAGACTTGAAAGGTTAGGTCCTAGACTGAAACTAAGCTGGCATATGTCCAAATTTCTCCAATCACTATTGGATGAAAAGCAGTGGAGCCAAACATCAAGCACAAAAATTATGAAAGGTTGGCTCCTAGAAAGACTGAAACTGACCTGACACAAGTTCATATTCCTCCCAGCACAACAAAATTATGCAGTGGTATCTAACTGAGATCAAAATATTCAAAACCTCGAGTATGTATTTTGCTCTTGTTTTATTCTTCTTAATTGAAAGGCAGAGCTCCTGCCATTAAATTAAAAAAAATATTTTGCTCTTGTGACACTTGGTTTCCTGCAATGCAGTGACCTGCAATGCAGTGACTAACTACTTTTCTTGGCAAATCGTTGGGCCTCAAACTCATCGAGAATTCCTTTTCCTGTGTCTGCTACAGAAGTAATCTAGGCCCAGGCCCATGCTTTTGGGCCTACATATACAAACTACACAATCATCATCAATCAAGTAGTAATAAGGAGAATCTCTTCCTCAAAGGAAACTCAATTCCACTAATAAATAAATAAAGATACCATCAATAGAATTGCAAACTGTGTAAAGTTACCAGCAGCTCTGACTTCCCTTTAATTTTTTTACTGAAAAAAATACTAGAGAGGAACATTTTGTGAACGCACGTCCAACAAGAACTACATTTCGAGAAAGGGAAACAAATTAAAAATAAAAAAAGCTCTTCAACTGAAATGATGGGAGGAGGCGCCACAAGCACAATTCCCGAGGCACTTGTTCATCACCAGATAATACCACTAGTACTACTGTATAGTGCACTGCCACTGCATCCCCGCCCCCCGGCCTATAGCTTCTCCTCTCTTTGCTTTCTTCCAAGCTTTATCCTGTTGGTAACAAGCGTTATTATGGTGATCGACCGCACTTGGTTTTGATCTTTTTGGGGGGCCAAATTAAAGTTCGTGCATATTTTGACTCTTCCATTACGAGCTCTAGCTAATGCTAATGAATGTTGCAAAGAGCCAAAGACCTCGATCACCTTCAATTCTTCTTTTGCTCCTCCATGAAAAGCAGGTGCATGCACAAAACAAAGACACACCAGTCTTGCTGCTTTCCATTACGTGCTTTTACGTCTCGGGATCAGTGCTAAATAAGTAAGTCGGTTGATTAGTGGGGTCTAATCACTATCAAGTGCCATAATAAGCCCTTTGCCTTTAATTTTTCCGTGCTTAGCTTTATTTGTTTGTTTGTTTGACTGATGACCAGCCGCCAGCTGCAGCCCCTTGACCAGCCCAGCTGATGAATGCCTGCCTGAAGAATCCAAATAAATACTCCTGCTACCCCATGCTAATACTAAAACTTGGTACAAGACACAAAGTGCCAAAGCAAACAAAACTAAATGAGACTGTATTCGACTTTATGAGACAGCCATCTAAACTTCAGGGGCTGTTTTCTCATGGCATGCTCTCTGAGCAGCAATAAACTGAAACCTTTCAATTCGAGGACAGCAACAAATACGTGTAGCACACAAATTCGATCACTTGTCATCTTCCCTGTGGTTTGGTTTGCATATATAATTGACCTGACCTAGCTAGCTAGTTTGTGATCTTGAGACAGTGATAAGAACAAGCTTGATGACACGCTGTTAGGGCCGGCTGGCCGGCCGGCCACCTAATGACGGCCTATTAGCATCCTAGGCTACCTAACCATGTGTGTAGATCTTGTTATTCTAAGCCACATTAATCACGCGTTAAATCTACGGCTTTGCATGGATCGATAAAGCAAGCGGGTACAGTGGATTGATCGCAAAAGTCACTGACCTATCCTTGTTGTTAAATCAGCTACAACATTCGTCGTCGTTGTCAAGCAGATTACTAGTACTATTGATCAAGATTTATTTGTTCAGGTTAATTAATTCGTCTTGTTGTGTAGTATGTAGCTTGCTTGCTTAATGATCTGCAGGCAGCAGCTAGCTTTAGAACATCTGAACAGTTAGCTGTTCTTCGGCGTCGATCATCAAGAGCCTGCTTAGCTGCTAGAGTAGCAGTGAAAAAAAAATGATTTACTAGCTAGATATCGATCAGTAGCACATTAGCCTTCCCTTTTGTAATGGATTCAGTAAGAACGCGCATGTCTGAATAAAAATTTTAGAGTTCCAAGATACTAACCCTACAAATAAACCTACTGATTGTTGTCCTTATCTGATGTCTGAAATATAAAAAAACACTGCATTATTTGGCATGTCTATCTAAATTCCTACAATATGATTAACATTGGATAGCCAAGCCCTCCCATCCCATGGTGGCTACTATACCGTGCTCGCTTGGCTTGGCTTATCAGCCACCCGGGCCTGTTTGCTTGGCTTATCAGCCATCGAAACATTGTTTTTGTCTAAAAAAAACAGTCAAAACAGTATCAACCGTGGCTTATCAGCCAAAAAACAGTCAAGCGAACAGACCGGGCGTTTTTGGAGTGTGCCACCAGAGTCATTTTCTTTCTCTGCTGCAATACCACGGGCTTGTACAACTAGTGGTAGGAATAATTTACTGCTCAGCACTACTACCACAGTGCTCCTAGGAGACTAGGAGTGATCCTCCAATTATATTACAGTCAATCCTCCAATTACAATCAATTCTACCAAGAAATCAGCCATTGGGATCAGTGGCCTACACTAGCTATGTACTAGCCTCACCGTGTTTCTGTTTCTGTGCAATGCGCGCTTAGGTTTAAAAGGTCAACAACTATGTAGGAGTACTGTAAAACACACTCCTCGATCTATCCTGTTGTGGTTGCAGTTGTAGGACGCAAAAGTAAACGTTGCTGCGGCTGAGGAGTTCATACCCTGTCCTTTGTCAAGGGGACAGTCACTCTGCATGGCATGGAAAACTAGGATTAGCAGGAGCAGCAACCTACGAATGCATACAAGTCGTTTTAGGGTCTCTAGAGAGCAAGATATTGGTGCCAAGTCAAAACCTTGCTTCAGCTTTTGGTACTTCTTCTTCTATTGAAGCTTCTAGTACTCTCCACTCTGAAACTGTAAGCCGTGGCAGTGTTTTGCAAGGGAGCATCTAGTAGTCATCTACCATCATGCATATATACTCGTATTTATTTGTACATCAATCAGCTAGGGTGGTGGAAAAATAGAATCCCATGGACTCATGGTGACAATGAATGAATGTTTGCACAAAACTTGGAGCACAACGCTACACCAGATGCAGTTTTCCAGGAGCAGAGAAACATATGGGGGCACAGAAGTTCAGAGTGCAGTTTGACTGCATCATCTGCTGACCAGTGTGTGATGCCATACTGAATGAACTTTCTTTCAAACAAGTCTGGTACTGTATCACTCAATCATGTCCAGATATCAAGACTGGACTTCCATATATATTGCCAGTCACAGTCATTATGCCAACTGCCAATGAGATGTCATGCATGAAAAGATGAATTTATCAACTCATATATCAAATGGCAGTAAGTTCTTATATATTTAGCCAGACACTTGCTTGAAGTAATTATATTAGCAAGAAAAGAAAAAGAAAAAGAAAAAGGGAAAAAAGATGCATGCTTGCCAACCACTATATATATGATTTATACCAGTACTACTCATCACCATTATATATATATAAGATCAGAACACTGATGATATATATAGTAGTAATAACAAAAGAAGGAAAAATAGAGTACTTGATCACTACGTAGTACAAGTTGTTAATTTCCTTTTGCAGGAACTTCTAGCTCATCTCGCACTTGCTTGTTGCATTGCATTAGCGGAGTGGAGAGATGAGATGGCATGGCATGGCATGGCTCCAAAACATCATGCTTTCCTAGGCAGGCAAGGCAGGCTACAGCTACAGGGAGTAGTTGGGGCTCCTCATCATGGCCTGGGCCAGGTACTGGAGCTCGCCGGCATCCACCTTGCCGGCGCAATGCTGCGCGGCCGCGGCGACGTCGTCCCTGAACCCGGCCATGAGCTCCGGGATGAAGCAGTCGTCGAGTCTCCTGGCGCTGCACGCCGTGTCCTGGCGGAGCAGCGCGCTGATGCTGGCGCTGTCCGGCCACTGGTGGTGGTGGTGGTGACTCGCCGTCGAGTGCGCGGCGCCGCCCTGGACGCCGCACGCGAGCTGCGCCTTGGCCTGCATCAGCTGCGCTTGCAGGATGGCGACCTGCAGGGTGGGTGCAATAGATTTTCGATCAAATAAATCTGATGTCAGACAACTCGATGATGATTGATTGGTAAGGATTAGGATTAGGATCATGCGATGCGATGTGATGATCGATCTGTTCTGAACTTCTGAATATGCATGATCGATCATACCTGCTGCTGGAGGGCGAAGATCTGGGCGACGCAGCCATAGACGGGGTCACGGAGCCTGGCCTGCGCCTCGTAGGTGATGGTGACGACGGCCTCGCAGCGGTCGGCGACGGGGAGGTGGGACAGCAGCTTGGATGCGTTGCTGGCGCCGAACACCTTGTGGATGGCGGCGAAGCGCGCGGCGCCCTGGTCGCTGCTGAAGTAGGGCGCGAACACGCACTCCGGCACGCACCGCCGGCGCAGGAACTTGCACGCGCCACACGGGGACCCCGCGCCCGTCGCGGCGGCGGCAGCAGCCGCGGCTGCGGCGCCCCCTCCGTTGGCAGCAGCAGCAGCAGCGGCGGCGGCTCCGGCCATGGCGGTCGCACTGGCGCAAACAGGTACGGCTAGCAAATTAGGAAAGGTAGCTACTAGTCGATCGTCGTCGTCTCCGATGCGATGCTACTGGCCGTGTGCTAGGACGCGCCGGCTGCGGACTACCGGTGCAACTCGAGTAGAGATGGATTTATAGGAGGAGGGGGAGCGCCGGAGGCCGGAGGACGGAGGGGGGAGTAGACAGGTAGGGCAGGGTGTCTGGTTCGAAGGGAGCAAACGTGTTAATGCTGTGTTGAAGAAAAGGAGCGTTGCTTGGCTTAAGCTGCCACCACAACCTGCACCTATATAGCTTAGCTCAATTAAAATATACTCTCTCTATCTTTAAAAGAATAGTTTTTTAAAGTTATTCTAAGTCAATTTTTTTAAACTTTAATCAAATTTCTAGAAAAAATATAAAATTATATTATTAAACTAGTATCATTAGATTTATCATAAAATATATTTTTAAATGATATTTATTTTAAGTTGTAGATGTTGTTATATTTTTTATAAAAATAGTTAAAGTTAAAAAAATTTAAGTACGAATTCTAGGAATTAATTGTTTCAGAGACGACAGAGAAGAGCATCTTTAAAAGATTAACCAAAAAACTAACTAAATTTACTGATTTAACTACCATATAAAATAGATTTGTCAAAAAACAAATATGCTAGACAAAAATTCCGGTTTAGTAAATTTGTATAGACACACCAATGCGGTCCGCGTCTAACTAAAAATCTCCTGGCTTCAACTCCTCTGGCGGAGTGAATTGCAGACAACTCTTTTAAAATAATATTTTGTAAAACTTCTTATCATAGATAAAAATTAAATATCCATAATCCTCTTATATTTTTTCTTGCCTTTTTCGTCCTCTTTTGTTCCTTTTGTTTTTCATTCCTTTTTCGCATCGTTCCTTCCTTTTTTTTGTTAGCAAATTTGTTGTTACTTAAGGCGTGTACTAAAAAATAATCTATACGTTAGTCTAGTGTTTTAGATGGTATAGGAAGAATTAAACTTTATATTACTCCCTACGTCCCAGAATAGATGATGCTATGAGATATGTGTATGTCAAATTTTCTCAATTTTGATTAAGTTTATAAAAAATACATGCAACATTTGTATCTCTAAATAAATTTATTATAAAATTACACTCAAGGATCTATCTAATGATACTAAATATGTATTATAAATATTATTATTCTTTTATACTTCTTCCATCCTAAAATATAAGGTGTAATTACCCCTGATTCAAAGACCAAGAAACATATTTAATTCTTTCTCTGAACAAAAAGTATCAACACATATGCCTTTAGAGAAGGTGCGCCTTATATATTGGGACAAGAATAAAAAGTAGTTACGCCTTATATCCTGAGACGGAGGGAGTATATAATTGGTCAAAGTTTAAAAATATTTACTTGAGTACTCCCTCTGTTCATTATTAACTGTCGTTTTCATTGTTCATGTCACAACTTTGACTACATTTATATAAAATACGTGTAATATTTGTGTCTTCAAATAAATTTATTAAGAAACTAGATCAAAAGATCTATCTAGTGATATCAATTATGTATCATAAATATTAATATTTTTTTAAACAAAATTAATTCAAGTTATTTCTCATAAATTGAGAAAGACAGTTATTTAGGAACGGGGTGAGTTGGTAGCTAAACTAGTTCCAGCAAGCAACCGTGAAAAACATGGCAGCCGTAGCATAAGCAGGAATTTCACAGAAATTGCGCAAGAATTTACAGAAATCGGTTCATTTTCATAGGAAAAAAGTACATAAAAAAAAATCTCACGATTTAAACAGACCCTTAGCAGGAGATGTGTGATGAGGTGTACTCGTGTCAAATCGAAGCAAGTCGAATCAATGGATTGATGGGTTGAAGGAAGGAAGGATTGGGGGTGATACACGACGAGTTGTAGGAGTATAGTACTACCAGTATAATTTAAAATTGGAGGTGCTTGTGCTTGTGCACGTACTGGTACTGTACGTACGTGGTGGCGGCATAAACAAAGCATTTCGCGCCGAACGGCCGCACTCTGCTGCAGCACGCTCCACATCTCACATCACCTCAACCTGCCCGCCGCTACCATTGGATCTATCTGCTCTTCTCTTCTCTGCTCATGCTCACATCTCACATGCATCCATGGCAAGACGACGCACTCCCTGATTGCTTCATCCATCTATCTATCCATCCATCATCGCCTTTGACTGCTCATACGTCCTTTAATCTATTTCATCTAAAAAAAACATTTTATTTGGCTTCTAGCTTCCTCCTCTATATCAAAAAGAGAAGAAGAAGAAGAAAAAAAAAAACATTTGGACTCTACTAGTAGCTTCCTCTACTACACTTCATCCCTGTGTTTCAGTTCAGTCTGCTTGCAATGCAAAGGGCGTTGCCTCGTCTCGTTGTCTGCACGCTCCGCTTGGCACTTCCTTCTCTGGTTTTCTGCCAAAGCCGCACTTCCTGCTGCTGCTGTTGCTTCCGCATTCCGGGGCACTGTACACACAACAACAATGCTGACCAAAGACAGAGACACTTTTGAGAGGCTGGAAAGCTGCAGGTGTCCGTGCCACACAAACGAAACGAGGGCTTCCATTGTGTTGTTCGCCGAGACAGACAGCGCACTGCCGTCGTCTCAACTCTCAACCACCGTCGCTGCTGCTCACCAAGGGAACCAGACAGACGCATAGGGGAGTAGCCTACCATGGCGGCAGTCAGTCAGAAGCTGCCATTGCCATACGGTCCTCCTTCCTGGGGAACAAGCACATGCTCACCAAACCTAAACCATACCAATGTACCGTGCTTATTCTAATTAACAACACCTTGCTAACATGAGATCACACGTTTCTAGTAATACAATACAGGTGAAGTGACACACGCTGTCAACAATCAAACTTGCAGTTACGAGGAGACGACGCATGCAAACCAAAATCAACATAATAATCTTAGCACGCACGAGGGCAGATTTTTACCCACACGTGCACACGGTTGTTGCGATCGCAACGCAACTCCCGTGGACGGCTCCCGGGTGTGCACTGCAGCTACGTACACCAAAGACCCTTCACATTCAGTCTGTCAGTCACAAGCTTACAACATTACACCATGCTTCGGAGCTGGTGGATGAGATCATAGGCATGGAGATGTCAACTCTCCTCTACGAAAAACCAAGCACAAAACAACTCCCACGCCCGTGTCGCTGAAGCAACCAACCCTTGCATCATCCGCATTCATCACACACACACTCTAGCAGTCTGCACCGAAATCCAAGGGAGGCAAGGCAAAGGATCAGGCGAACGCCGACGTTGTTGAACCGCCAGGGAGCAGCGGGATCGATCAGACAGCAGCAACGGCTGCTCTGCCGACCGGCCTAGCCCAGCCACGCAGTGGCTCGGCGCTCGCCGCCACCACCGACGCTGTGCCGGATGCTGATCTTCTCGTGGGAGTACTTCTCCTGGAGGTACTCGAAGGCGTTCACATCAAGCTTCCCGCTCACCGACTTGCCCTGCTTCCGCCGGATCTGCTGCTCCTTGATCGAGTTCCACAGCTTCACGATCGCGTCCCTCTGCTGCCGTGTGAACCGGGTCACGTTGTCGTACGCGTGCTTCGCAAAGATGTCAATGGCGGTTTGCGTCCTGACAACCAAGATATCATTCAATACAAAAAATACATAAAATAGAATACTAAGCATATGGATGGATGGATGGATGGTGCTCTATCAGAATCAGACAAGAGAACTCACCATGGGATTCTGTAGCGCCGAGCAGCTATTTCCAGGCATTTCAAAAGGGCCTCCCGCTGCGACTTGAGAAATCTCTTTGCTTCATCCTCGTCTGCTTTTCTGTTCAGGGCTGCCACTGCCTTTTCTCGAGCTCTCTCAGACTTCTTTGGCTTGTGCTCAAGAAGGCCATCTAAACCGAAAGGATCAGAGGATTCTTCTCCTGGCTCCGAGGCTGCAGCATGTGTGCTATCATCTGCCACAGAGTTAGAAGCTGCAGCTGGAGCGCCATGATCTGTTTTGTTCTCTGTCACCGCATCAGTTTTGCTTGCAGCAGCAAGAGCTGCAGCTTCATCGTTGTCATCATCCACTGTTGCCACTGGAAGGGCTGAGATGGCATCTTTGATCTTTCCTACAGCCTTTGAGAACTACAAAAATCAAAGCAAGGACACGATTTTTAAGAATCAGTATCCGAAGGGAGATATGTCTGATTGCATATCTACAGAAGCTGCGAAATACATCTACTCTAGTAAACTATTTCATACTTTTGGGTGTGAAGATAAGCAACATGTCGCTTCAGAGAAATACACTCACCACAAAACTGTCATCAGTGAAAAGGTCATTAGCCACCACTGCATGCAGCACCCATACGTCAAACTGATTTTTCTGCTGTTGGTTGAATAACTGCACATTAATCACAAGTTGTTAGTGAAAGTAGTGAAATGCATAGTGACCTGACACACTGAGCAACTATTTGTTTCACCTCTGTTACACCCTGAGCGGCATCAAACAATTTGTGGTAGTCTGCTCGTACAGAAGTTTCATTGCATGCTCCCGGTGAAGACATAGCAGCCTCTAGTACAGCAAAGAAATGACCGATTGTTCCAGGCTTGACACTTCCAGCCTCGACAAGTTGCAAAGCCAGTTTTGATGCCTTGCTGAATTTAGAAGTATTCCCTATGTGTGAAGCTATCTTCTGCATAGCCTCAATCACTTGTGTTTCTGACGCATCAACGGTTGTTCTGAACCGAAGACGTTTCTCGGGGACTGCAAGAGAGTATGAAATTAGGACACAATAACTGTCTGCCAAGTAAAGGAGTTTGCTTAGTTATTCTTATTATGACAAGAAATTGGTCAGCGGAGGCCACTACATATTAAAAAAAGATGGAAATAACTAGTAAGAATTTGAGCAGGTCAGATTGTTACTATTTTTTTTCCTCACACATATCACTGCCACTGGCACAGTGCATTTCACTAAGTGCTAGCCCAGTTAACGGAACAGTTTGAAAACAGAATGCGGAAAGGCTTAAATTAACCCTTGAGAGAGTTAAAGAAAACCAATGGCAGACATCATCTAATGGTGTAATCAGGCAAATATGTCCAGAACTACGTGGGAACACATGACTCATAGGTGTGCATTCTAGCAAGTAACACTACAAACACTCAGTAAGCAGAGGTTGGTATTGGTAGTTACAAAATCCACACAGAGACCTCTTCGTAACTTAAAAAATCAGGTGTGAATTCCTATCAATTCCCTGAACATTGTGGATGGGTTAAGTTAAGTGCATCAGTAACTCTAGCATACACCTATGCTGTTTTTATTCTAAAGAATGAGAGAAAGCTATTGTTGTCCTGGTAAAAATGCAAAACTAAGAGGATGTTATCCACTACTCGGGTCTTACATAGGCCCTAGGATAGTAGCAGTAGGACTAAGAATCGCACGATCTTACTAGTGTGCCACATAATACAGGTAATTTGCTAGCAAAGCCATTCTGGTTGTTTCATCGGTAACATATCTCAAGCACCCATCCAATCCAAATCTCCTGAACTGAAACAACCTCTGTTTCCCCCCTTTGCCCTCGCTGAGCTCGTCCTGGGATATGACCCTATGGGAATGGGGGGAGCAGCCTCGACCTGGGAAATCGCAACTCAACCTGAATTCAGGCCCCTTACTAGCCGGTTGCTGCTAAATCCTGATGTGCTACTCAGTCTCCACTTGAAGTCAAAGGGGGCGAAATAGCCTAAATTAATAAACGATTACGGGTTCCAATTCAAAGCGGCGGGAGCAGCAGCAGCAGCAGTAGAAGCCACGGATCATTCAGTTTGGAAAGTAAGGAGGATATGGAGCAGAGATCTCACCATGGGATTCGGGCGCGGCAGCCACGGGGGCTGATGGGGAAGAGGTAGTAGCGTCGGCGGCGGCGGAGGGCTTGCTCCGCTTGAGGGAGCTCTTAAGCGCGGGCTTCGGTGCCGATGCTGGCGCCGGAGGAAGAGGAGGCGGCGGAGAGAGGGAGGCCGCGCCAGCTCCGCCGCCGGCCGGGGCGGCGGCGGCGGGTGGAGGTAGGCCGTCGAAGAGGTCGTCGGAGGCCATGGACGGGGTTTGTTTGGTTTGGCAGGGGCAGATGAGACTAGAGAGGAGAGGAGGAGAGAACAAACTGTGGGCCTTGGATTTGGATTGCTGCAGCAGGAATTCAATACGGCCCGGCCCGTCTTGGATTTGGATTGCAGCAGCATGAATTGAATACGGTCCGGCCCGTCGGCCCCGGCTGTGTATAGGGCCTTTTGCGGTCATGTCAATAAATAATTCCTCCCAGTCGATTTCTTTCTGCTTTTTGTTTGGAGCCGGGGATACACCGCACGGGTGAGGCGATTAGCGCCGGGTACGATCGCTCTCCAAATGTTTTAGTTATATATATATATATATATATATATAGTTATATATATATATATGAGATTAAAAACAAAATGACTTTTTTATGCGTTCCCACGTCCCTGCGGGTAATAATAAAAAATAAAAAATAAAAAATCATGACACGCAAAAATGCTTTTGCAAAAACAATCCATATCCCCCTTACTTTCCAAACCGAATGATTCTTTGCTGCGAATGTATAATTGGGAAACAATCCATTGGCAGAAGATGCAAACTGCCAAACTTTATGAATTTTCATAGTTTACTACATGGTTTCGTTTCCTTCTCTCTTCATGCCGCTCCGTGTTTCAACCTCCATATCACGATTAACAAAAGAAGAAGAAAAACCCTATCAGGATAAGAGTATCATCAAAGCCAGTGGATGGCGGCGCAGCCACAAGAAAAAAAACAAGAAGCTTTCAGTAATTCAGTCACTTCGCATTGAGAGATCATCGATGAAGTGGAACCTAGGATTGCACATGAGGAGTCTGAAGGAAGAGAAACTGCATGGAAAGCAAACCATGTGGTTTATAAATAAACAAACACGAAAGGGGATCTTATGAGACAGATACTTCTTGGTGGCGATATAAGCATGTACCTCGAAGGACTTCCCCGATCTCTCGTATTCGAGCATACTGAGAGCTACTTCACAGCTCTGCGAGACTATGGGCTCAGGATCCTTTGCAAACTCCTCCAGAAGCGCAATGCTTTCTTGGTCTACAACACAGAACGACCACAAACTCAGGTTACTAAAGAATGTGTATGCATGGACTGGAGTTGATAAATGACATTCTATCAAAGCTTGCAGTTTCAGTTACCAGCGATTGACCCAAGGGCTTCAGCAGCTTCATGCCTGACCATTGGATGCTCACAGACATCCTTCAGGACTGTAGAAAGTGCATCTGAAGCGGCTTTATTTTGCAGCTGACCTAAAACATAAGCAACCTGCCGAATAATACCGAGAAAAAGGTGTTACATTGAATAAAAACCAAAGGCATTGGAATGCAAAGATAAAAACAAATTACTTAATTTCTTGAGAGGAATATGATGTTATGACCTCGGTGAATCAGGCAATGTGCACATTAGATCTGAAGCAGTTTCACACCACCAATCCTATTATCCTACCCTGATTTTTTGTTACTATGTTTCTTCTTTTCAGAAAAACAAAACACCAAACTGCCACTCCATTACTAAGTAAATATAATAGACAAATTTCTTGAGGATCCTACTGACCATAAACTAAGAAGTTATAACTGGATGTTGTCCTATCTAACATAACAAGACTGACAAACACCTGACATGTGACACCATATATTAAAAAAAAAAACTGCAAGGCTGCTTAGGTCTGTGCTCAACTCCATTTCAATTGATTATGCCAATTCAAATTTAGAAATGTAAATGTTAAATAATAATCTAGACTGACAGAATAAGAAACAAGTTATGAGGCAACAAACAAATTTCACTAGAATTCAGAAATATCTTTTGCAACAAAAAAAGAATAAGTCAAAGGTCGGCTTGATTTACGGTTGTATTAAAAAAAGATGACACCAAGGATTAGCTAAATTCCGAGGAAACCTCATGACGTAGAAGGGCACTTTTGACGCTCAGAGCTGCAACAATAGCAGAAACAGCAGCATCTCCACCATCATTCCTAAGTGCAAAAAGAGCTGCATAACGTTCATACATGCTCTCTTGCTCATTGAGAAGAAGATCCCTGAAAACCAACCATGTTGACAATTGAAAGGCTGTGGGCATACGATACAAGCAACACATGTAAGAATCCTTTTAAAGTTGGAAATGATACCTTAATTGATCTACTGAAAGTCCATGCTTTGCAGGCAGCGCTGGATCAACTGAGAGAAAGGGTGAAGCGGTTGTACTCTCAGCACCATTAACTTTCTTCTGCTCTTCTATTCGTCTTAGTGCCAGCCCACAAGTTTCTTGTACCTCCACAGCAGGATCAGTTGTTAAACTTTCCTCCAACAGGGGGATGCTCTTTTCCAGGCCAATAGCTCCAAGAGCTTCTGCCGCCTAACCGATACACATACACGATTGTTTAACATGGATATCCAAGTATTACAAGCAGCATATAACATTGAATTCACTGAGTACCTCATGGCGGACAATTGGATGTAGAGAAAGATCTTTGAGAACTGCCACCAGTGCAGGAATAGCCTCAGCATCCTGCATTTGTCCAAGTGCAAATGCAGCCTCATGGGCAAGCAAGTTAGATGAATCCCTTGCAGCTGAACAATTTACAAACTATGTCAGGTTTTTTAAGCACAATCCTTTGATCTCCCAAACACTATTAAGTTGCAGAAATCTGAAGGTGCACAACTAGCAGTGCAAAAGTGGGTGGTTGCAAATCAGGCTTTTGATGTGCTTTTTACTTCTTGCATAACTAGTCTAGTACAGTTGTCTTTTTCAGTAATGGACTAAAAAGACATTGATAGACATTAAGAGCTAGCAGTTTTGTCTGTAATGGACACTGTTGACAGCAGAGTACAGACTAAAGTTAACAACATAATCTCATGATCATACATATGAACAAAGAAACCAAAAAAGTGGCAGATATCAGAAATTTCAGGAAATTAACATGTAACTACATAGCAACAAATATTGAATAACCTGAACCAATGAAACAATACCAAAGTTTATGATAAACACTTAAGATAACAAATATATCGGCCATGTTCAGCAAGTCCTACAAAGGGGTAGGTGGTCAGTGACTCGCTGCTAATTTCTTTCTTTGGTGCTGGACAAAATGTAACTCACAAAAACTCTGAAAAGTCTATACGTAAAACTAGCGTTCTGAAACATTAGTATTAGACAACTACTACTGGCACTAGCATACAATCAGCTAGTGCAGCCTTTTGAGATTAATGTGATGAATAACACAAAGAATTAATCAAAGTTAAATTTTCTAGTATAGTCACTTCATCACCTCAGCACTAGTATGGACATGACCACTAGAATTTGGAACTAAACTGACAAACTACCTGGACCAAAAGTGCTGCAATCAAGGCAGCAAATTAGTGAACCACAGCACGGTATCCACTGCAGCAACTCGATTAGTTCGAGAAAGCAACAGGGACCAGAAATCTGTTGCACCGGTTGCTAAAACAAGCTGCTAAAGCCTACAACCAAACTTTGAAGAGTAGCAAAGCCGAGTCAGTGAAGCGAGGTGAGAGTGAGACCTTGGAGGAGGGCACGGCGCGGTGCATCCCCGCGGAGGTTGCGGAGGGAGAAGAGCGCCCGGAAGCGCTCTGCGATGGGCTGCTCCGCGTCCAGCAGCCGCTCGCAGAGAAACCGCTCCATCTCCGGGGACGACTCGAACGCGGAGGTGGTCGCCATCTCACGCCGGAGATTCCGTACAGTTCACACGCTCCGGCAAGGTGGTCACTGGCGGCGGCGGCGGCGGCGGCGGTGAAGTCCCGCGTAGGAAAGAAAAGGAGAAGAAGAGGACGAGGTCGCGTCGAGTCGACGCCGACCGTCCGATCGAAACGCGCCACGTCACCTCTTCGAACGGACGGCCGACATCGACCTACCCTTACAGGCTCCTCTCGCTGCCGGTGGGTCCCACGCCTTTGACCCAGGACCTGGCCCACGTGGCAGTTACACGCTACTTGTAATCTCTCGTTCGGCGAAGCGCGTAGCATTCCTTGATTTCCTTCTCCCCTTTGCGGCTTCTCGCAGCGCTGCGAATCCCAAATCCGAGCCGATCCGACGCGAGTCGATCGAGAGGTGAGCTCGCTCGATTTCCCTGCAGATCCCCGCACTCGCCCATCCCTCTCCGGAATTTTCCCTCTGCTTTTTCGTGCTCTTGGCGTCCTCTTCGGCGATTTGTTTGTCTCTGATGGGTTTGGGGTTTGGTTCCTGCAGGCAGGGGGCAGCACGATTTGAATCGAGACGAGCGCCATGAACCCGAGAGGGTAAGATTCTGCGCCTTTTTGTTGTTTTGAGCTTGGGATTTCGTGAGATGGTGTTCGGATTTAGGGTTGATGAGCGCGTGCGATTTGTTAGTAGGACCCAATGTGGCTGGCCTCACTGGATGGATTACATGCGATTAGTGCGATCGGTACACTGCATTTGTTAGGGGTTAAGAAGAGTGATCAGTGGTGCTGCACTTGTTCCTTGTGTAGGTAATTAAGCTGTTGTTTGTTGTCCTGTAGTTATGGTTGAGGAATTCCCTCCAAAAGACAAATCGATTGTTGTATAGGACAGTTTCATTTCCCCAGCTCTAAGTTGGTTGAGGATCATGAATAGCATAGGTTTCGCAGGCATGGAACTTGGTTTCACTTTAAACATGATTGTTGACTGGGTTTATTTTGCTTATCTGTCCCAACAGACCAATGATTTCATAACTTGTGACTCTAAGAGCTAATATTCTAAAGTTACTGATCTCTTTGTTTATGTGTGCTCATATTTCTCTGCTTCAACACATTGATACTTTGCTCACTATCACAGCCTCATGGTCAAAGTTCTTTCTGTTAGGTCTTCTCTTTGTCCCTATCTATCTCTGTCCCATGCTCCTGAGCTCTGTAGTTGTGCATAACAATGCGTCTTTACATATAATCCAATGAACAGACTCTATATGGCAACTATGGATCTCAACGTCTGGTGTAACTGACTTCGATTGAATTGCTAAAGGGGCTAATATGTACTACCTATGTCATTGCCCAGTTATACCTAGTTATTATGGCACTTTATTTTTTTGTCACCTTATAGTAGTTTTCTGTTGTACTTGTACCAAAGCACTTGGCATACAATGTTTGACTTATTTCGTGATATTGGTCTAGAGAGCTGTTGCACGGAGTATGCAAGTTCCTTGTTTATGTTCGTGGGTCATATAGACTTATAGCTAATATTGATTATTGCTGAGCTGAGTTGACCTTTGTTAAAGTTAGAGATAATCTTAGAAATCAGAAGTATGCACACTTTAGGGAAACATATATGTTTTCTCAGTTTAAATGCAATTTATAGTTTGGATTGTTTCATCCTATTTGTTCAGCTACTTAATCAAATGAATAAGGCTGTTTGTTCTTATTCATCATTCTGATACACGTGCCTATGTCATCAACTCATCATGTACTTATAATTGATCATTGTGAACTTGGACACACAGAAATGTTAGTCCATGGGTCATGGCTATATATTTGTGAATCCTTCATACTTCTAATAATGTGGAATCCCATTTTTATCTGAACATTCTTTGTTAAATGTAGCTTTATGAATAAATCATTTGAGTGCTAAAGTTTAAGTTGCTTCTGCTGACATGGGTATTCTGAAGCCCTTTCACTTCACAATTATTCTGTATGCACCCGTCGTCTATCGATTCTATGCCAACTCTTATATTTGCTATTTTATGCACTTTGCGCAGCTACCGTAGCACCAGAACTTCTCTCTTTGATGGCATTGAGGAGGGTGGAATCCGAGCAACATCCTATTCTTCCCATGAGATAGATGAGCAAGAAAATGATCGAGCTATTGATGGACTGGAGGATCGTGTCAGCATTCTCAAGCGGGTATTGTGCCACTTAAACTTCTTAATGTTCTAATTCCATTGATTCTACTATATAAAAGAATTGTAGCTATTATTACTATTATTATATATATACCAGCTCCAGCTGCGTGCCTGCGTTGCATAGATAAGATAATAAAATAGGTTTATTGAAAACATATTGTGTTCCTTTAAAAATAGTTCCTTTCTGTGCTTCAACTTTAGTGCATAGTAGTAGACTACTAGTAGTAGTGTAGATACAGGATTCTTGTCAACCACGTGCTTTCCTGGACCAGTTTGGTTTGAAATATGTGAAAGTAGTTCAGCACAGTTTTCTGGTTAAATTTTACCAAAAAGGAATCTGATGGGCCTCGCGATGAAGTATTGGTGGCTGCATTAATGTTATATGAATATTTCATTGTCCCAACCTTTTTTTGAGTGTGGGATGCATTTGGTAGCTGTATTAGATATGGCTTTCTTTGAAAAGCACTGGGAGTAACCAGCAAATAAAGTCCTGGAGAATATCTGGACATGGGCCATGTCATGATTCTGGTTTAAATATGTCTCTTTCTCAATCTGATTATTTCTGTCTGATATCAGTGTAGACATTCTCCAAAGTCCAAATTAACAAACCTGAAGAGTGGCAATCTCTTTTAAGGTTTAGGGTGCTTTGCTCATTTTATTAATGGTATGCTAGAAAATAAATGAGCATTCTAACATCCCTTCCATGGACTAGTTTAAGTTTGTTGGAACTGTTCTAACTTTTGGATTCTTTCCCCCATTTATCAATCTGGATAAGCATCTAGACAGTTATATGTTTCTTTTTAGGTGCTGAAAGCTCTCTTTCTTTCCTGTAGTTGTCAGGTGATATCCATGAAGAGGTGGAGACTCACAACAGAATGCTAGACCGAATGGTATTTGCAATTATACTGTTTTGACCCCCACCCTTTTTGTTGTAAAATCTGAATCTACTATCCTACTCCCTTACCATCATGCCTGATTCAGGGGAACGATATGGATACATCAAGGGGTTTTCTCTCTGGAACTGTGGACAAATTCAAGATGGTAAGCAACAAGAGAAACAATTACTAGCATGTAGTGCATCTGTCCCTTGTGCCCTTCTGAGACGATTCGTGTGTGAATGAACATGGTACAGGTGTTCGAGACCAAGTCAAGTCGGAGGATGGGAACCCTCGTCGCATCATTCGTTGCCCTTTTTCTACTGGTTTACTACTTGACCAGGTAGAAGCATCCGCGGTGAAAGCTTTGTGAGCTGTTCTGCTCAAGAACATTCTGAAAATGGACATGCTGATCTGCGTACTGTACCATGACGTATATACCATGAAAACTCACTGTCCTGAATGCAAAGTATGTTGATGTGGGTTTGATGAACTCTGCACTGTATAACACGACTACAGCGTGTTGGGTCGATCCTCTGCTCTGTTGCTGGAGCTACAGAAAATGGATTCAAGTTTGTTGCCCGTTCCTTTGGTATGTTATGTGTATGGACATATGGTATTTAGTAATAGTAGTAGCATGTGGAATCTCTACCGTGATGTATCTAGTTGGTTGCCTTGTGGCTGATTGTAGAAGCTTTGTTTGAGCTCTATGTGAGGTCGACACGTGTTGCGCGGCATCTGGCCAAACAAATCCAGATGGAAGGAATGGTAATGTGGTTGCACCAAGAACAACTGGTATAATAACACTTGATTAGGAGTATTATATGGTTACAAGACTTAAGGTCAGCGTGTGATTAAACGAAGGAATCACAACCAACGCAATGATCAAGGATGCAATTATTGAGGCAGCAAGATGCTCTCTATTCGTGCGGGCAAGGGAACAAGCACCAAACACCTGTAATTAGCTTAGATAATTGCACCAGCCGGGTCCTAATCACATGCATGTATGCCTATACATACCTATGCCCCGTATTTCTATACTAATCTCGCTAAATGCACTAGCTCTCACAGGTCGATTTTGGTTTCTGAATATTTGTCATTCTTGTCCTCACGGGCACTGTTATGTTTTCCCTTGTTTTTCACCAAACTCTCCTATATATGTTTGATTATGGTCAAACATGTCGAATGATACTTTAGGTTATACATCTAGTTATGTCAGTTAGAGCCTGATTGGTTGTTTGTCTTATTAGCAAGAGATGCTATGTGGCTGGGAGGGCTAAAAGTGAACGGCTTCAAAATCATCTAACTTTAACCCCAAACTATAAAACCGTCTAACTTTGACACTTCAACTATCAAAACCATTTAATTTTGATATTAGAGTCATCTAAAAACCACTAAAATTTTCTTAGAGATCAAAATTAAATGATTTTGATAGTTGAGGCGTCAAAGTTAGATAATGGCAAGAGTTGAGGTATCAAAAATGGACTTAATCATATACTTGCCAAAGTATAATTAATTCCATTTCTGACCCCTCAACTTGTTTTTGTAAGTTTTGTCTAAGTTTGACACCTCAACTATTATAAACATTTAATTTTGACCCTGAGACGGTGTATAGTGGTTTTCATATGGTTATGGAATCAAAATTAAATGGTTTTGATAGTTGAGTGCCAAAGTTAGAGGGTTTTGTAGGTTAGAGGGTTTTGTAGGTAGGGGTTAAATTAGATAATGACAAGAATCTAGGGCCAAAAAATTGAATTAATCCTAAAAATAATACAAGGTTAACACCATAATTTTTATTTTATATATAGTTATGTTGTTAAAGTCATTATTTTGTTTTATTATTTATTATATCATAAAATTATTTATTCAAAATACAATAATATCATATGATATGTATTAATAGTGTGCTAATAACATTGATATAGTTAGGTAACTATCGTATGCATCTAGCGAGCCTGGCTCCAGAGAAACACTCAAAATCTACGTATTTGCATAGCCAGGCTAAGAGGATCCTATTGCATCTTGGAGACAGACCCAAAATACTATCCGTGTGTTTGGTTGCCGGATCGGGGTCACATTGGATATCCTACATGAGCGAATGTAAGCTAGGTGGACTCATCCTCTACAACCTATATCCATCGGATCATGCTTAACAGTTAAGCTTGTTTTGGTCATCTCCACCCGACCATAAATAGTGGAATCATGCAACAAAACAAGCTTCTTTTTCTAAGGATGCAGATGAGGTGAGCTAGGCCGAGTGGAACCAGGAAACCTTGCGTCTTATGAACCTGGATGGGGCACATACAACTACCAATCACGCCCTAATGTATATGCATAGCATACACTGTATCCATGTATAATAAAACAGCCCATAAGACCTAATGCACAAAATAAATGATGCACTCTTGTGTGGTTCTCGGCTCATGTGGTGGACTAGCTAGTACAAGCTAACAGATTGAGCACACAATGCAGACTGGGTGTTATTATTAGTTGCTGCAATGTCTAAGTTCAGTTTGTATTAGGTGTAGTATTCTTCTGTCTAATAATTTAGTGATGTGTGTGTATATATACACTATTATATATGCCACTTTGGTTGGGCGAGGTTAGATATGTCATGCTGCACACCACACCCCATCAGTGTTTGACAAAGCTTAGGTTATCCATCACCGGGAGATGTGACACTATTTTAGTCATGTTAGTGGGCAATGATGCTTTGTTAAAACAGGTTATATATTAGTTTAGTTGGTTGCAGTTAGCTTTTGTTTTGTTCCTTTAGTTTTCTTCATTAGATTAGCTGGAAGTGGAGGCATGAGCATGACAGTATCATCTTTATTTGCTTGGGTTGCCCTTTCTTGTACTTTGCAACCATGGCCATATGTGTCATGGACCACAAGGTAATTAGTTTTTTTTTTCTTTCTCCTCTTCTAAACAGAAGGTTATATATATTCGCACACAGATGGGGTAGTGTAAGTCTGAGTGATATTATATTGATGGTTTTAATTTCCCACACAGCAAGGGGGATATATATTGATTCAATTCTTCCTTAAAAATTGTAAACCACTCCACACTCATGACCTTAACATAATATCGCAATTGATGTGAAATTAATGAAGGATCATGCATGTATCTTTATAAAATGAAGGACCAAATGTAGGGGGCTGTACGTACGTACATCAAGGGCTCAAGGCGTAATTTATTTAATTTGACGTAAGAAATTAAAGATGTTGTGTACTACTCCCTCCATCCCAAAATAAATGTCATTCTCGCTTCCTGAAAAGTTAATGTTTCCAAAATGCCAATAATTATATATTAAATATATATAAATAATTATGCTAACTAATTAGTATAATCGGAAAGATCTTGAAGTCTAGTTTTTTAACAAATTTATTTGGAGATAGAAATATTACACGTATTTTCTACAAACTTAATCAAAGTTTAGAAAGTTTGATTTGCATGCATCTCATAACGTCGTTATTTTTTGGACGGAGGGAGGAGTACACGTAGGGAAATCTTAAGCCGCAAAGTTTCTTAATCTCTTATAATTAACTCATAAACGACAAACGTATGCTTCAGGTCACAAGACGCATGCATCATCTCTTTTTGTTTTTTTACATAAAAAGCATATATACGTTTGAAGAATCATGGTCCTAGTCGGTTTCGGTGATTAACGATAATTAACGATTATTATGGCTAACGTGTGTTTTGTAGAGGCTATGAGTAGCCTAGTCATAGTGATCAACATGAATGAGCATCAATGGGTGTCACCTAGCCCCAAAGATGGATATCGTTTCGGATTTCAAAGAGACATGATGAAGACCCTAGAATGATAGGCTAAGTGTCATAAGGTGATGAAGGACACTTAGAAATAGATATGGCTTCTTTTTGATCTTTGACCGTACTATTAAGAGGGCTTGAGACTAGTAACTTGACTTAGGAAAGCTTCATGAACTAGGTGTGGTGCACACTTGTCTTCCTTAGCTCTAAGCAAGCCTATGGTGACCGTAAGACAGCCTAGAACAACTTCCATTTTCATCATGGCGAAAAACGAAGTTGAGAGGCCTGTTTTCTGGGCGACGGACGCTCCTGACGGAGGCGTCGGACAAAGGCGTCGGACGCTGGGTGGTTGAGTCCACAGCGTCCGTCGGCCTTCCAGTGGCCGTGTTTTTCTGGCTAAAATCATCAGGGTCCGACGGACACTGTTCGTCGGCCAGGCGTCGGACGCTTGGAGAGCGTCCGTCGGCCTTCCAGTGAGGGTATTTTTCAGCCCGAGTCAGAGTGTAGCATCGGACGCTGAGAAGAGCGTCCGTCGCCCAGCCGACGGAGCGTCCGTCGCTGGGAAATCCTGTCAGAGCTAGCCGTTGGGCAGTGCGACGGAGCATCTGTCGCCTAGGCGTCGGAGCGTCCATCGCCCAAACTTTATGCAGAACTAGCCGTTGGGGCATGCGGCGAGGCGTCTGTCACCTAGTCGACGGAGCGTCCGTCGCCAACTTAAAAGCTGTGCTTTTGCCAGCCCGAGGCAGTTTCCTTGAGGGCTATTTATAGTTGCTCACACTTCTCTCCCGTCTTGCCTTTGCTCATTTGAGTTGCTGTGCTATTTGAGAAGGTTGGGAAGAGAGCAAGAGCCCTAGAGTGAGAGAGTAATTCGTGAATCCATCCATCCTCTCATCTAGTTCATCCAAGAGTTCAAGTGTGCATCCTCTAGTTGTGAAGCTTGAGTGAGTCAAGCGAAGATCAAGGCTTGTTACTCTTGGTGATCGACATCACCTAGACGGTCCGGTGGTGCTTGGAGGAAGGTGATCGCCGGAGGATTGTCGGCGGCCCTTCTCCATCGACGTTGTGATCGGTTGTGGGTGATTCACCGAGCCGGAGTGGTGAAGAATCAGCCCGTAGAGAGCACTCATCCCTTGCGTGGGATTGAGGGGGAGCTATACCTTGCGAGGTGCTCCAACGAGGACTAGGGGGAGTGTCGACTTCTCGATACCTCGGCAAAACATCGCCGTGTCAAGCATCTCTTTCCCTAGCTCTTTCTTACAGCATTACTTTCCGCACTTGTCTTTCAATTCATACTAGAATTGTGTAGGAAGTTTTCGCTTTCTATTGACTTGCTACCGCTTTCTAGCTAGGACACACAAGCGGTAGGCACTAGGGGGTTAATTGACTCTTTATAGGTTTAATTCTTGTCTAGAAATTAAAAAGAGCCCAATTCACCCCCCCTCTTGGGCATCTTGATCCTTTCAATTGGTATCGGAGCCTTGTTGCTATAAATTAGGCTTCACCGCCTAGAGCAAGATGTCCCATGGGGATGGACCGCCACCCATGTTTGATGGGGATGACTTTCCTTATTGGAAAGTGCGGATGGAGGCCTACCTTGAGGCCGTGTATGTCGCCGTTCACAAAGCCGCCACCATAGGCAGATCGGTGTTTGCCGAGGATCCCTTCTTTGAGAAGAACAATGCTAAGGCGAAGAACATTCTTTTCCGTGGCATTTGCAAGGATGTGTTCAACCGTGTGCGAAATTGGAAAACCGCGCATGAGATTTGGACAAACATTTGTGCTCTACACGATGGCACCAAATGTGAAAGAGAAGAGCGCTATCACCTCATCATTGTTAAGATGAACTCTTTTACCATGCTATCTCATAAAAATGCTAATGAAATGTATTCTCGCTTGAATGTTCTTGTAGAGGAGTTGAATGGCCTTGGGCTTACTCAATTGACACCGGCCGATGTGGTGCGAAGATACTTTGTGTCTTACCAATAGACAAGTATAGCCACATCGTCACGGTCCTTCATCAAGGCGATCTCTCCACAACTACCCCAACACAAGTTTTGGGCAAGATCAATGCTCATGAGATGTACATGAAGATCAATGATGGAAGTTCATCTTCCTCCAAGAAGAAAGAGAAGGAGGAGAAGAAGGACTTGACTCTCAAGGCATCTTCCAAGGAGAAATGCAAGATTCAATATGTACTTGAGAGTGCAAGTGATGATAATGATGAAGACAACATCGCTCTTATGGTGAAGAAAACCACCAAGATGTTGAAGATATTAAACAAGAATGGAGTCAAGTTTGACTCAAAGAAGAAGAAATTCTTCACAATCTCTTCAAGGAAGTCAATCTCCCAAATGAGGTGCTACAATTGCGGTACTCTTGGTCATCTAGCTCATACTTGCCCCAAAGAGAAGAAAGACAAGTTCAAAAATAACAAGTTCAAGAACTTCAAGAAGAACAATGACGGCAATGATGAATCAAGTGATGATGACAAGAAGCAAGACAAGCTATACAAGAAGAAGAAGAACTTCAACTTCCACAAGAAGAAGAAGGATGGCAAGGCTTACATTGTGGGTGATTGGCTCACCGATATTGATGATTCAAGTGACTCCTCCGATGATGAGAGTGAAGAAGAGAAGGTGGCCGCCTTGGTGATTGGTTCTTCTATTCGACCGCCACCTCCTCCTTCATCGTCGGGCTCATCCTCTACACACCTATGCCTCATGGCTAAAGGTGATAAGAAGGTACAAAAAGAGGATAATGATGATAGTGGTGACTCAAGTGGTAGTGAAAGTGATGATGATGACACACCATCCTATGATGAGCTAATTAAAATTTGCAACAAGTACTCTAACATCATAAGGAAGTATAAAGGTAAAAATGACAAACTTCTTGAGATCAAAGACAACTTGCATGCTAAGCTTGATGCCTTGTCTAGTGCTAATGATGATTTGAAGCTTGAGATCAATTCTCTCACATCTAGCACTAGGGAGCTCAAAGCCTCTCTTAAGCAAGCTAATAAAAAACATGATAAGCTTGAGAGGTCAACACAAGAGCTCCACACAAGGTATAACTTGCTAAAAGATGACTACAACAAAGTCAAGGAAGATCATGGCATGTTAGTGATAGCAAATGAATTGCTTACTCAAGATCTTACACATGTTGCTACTAACCCGTGTGCTAAGTGTGCAAGTGCTACCTCTTGTGAAATCGAGCTTGATGATGTGGCTCTTGAGCAAAGTGCTAAGTGCAAGGGCAAGAGAGTTGTAGAAGCCGACAAGTATGATGACTATGTCAAGATGAAGGATGAGAACTCAAAGCTCAAGGAAGAGCTAATCAATCTCAAGTCTAATAAATCTATCGTCATCAAGCCGGCTCAAGAAGAAGACAAAAATGCTATCACTTTGATCAACTCTCTAAGAGAAGAAATTGTTACACTCAAGAATGACAAGACCAAGCTTACAAGTGGCCTTGAGAAGTTCACCAAGGGTCACAACCTTCAAAGTAGACTCTTGATGAACACCGTCATGAAGAATGACAAGACCGGAATTGGATTCAAGGAAAATCAAGTGATGAAGGCCAATGTCAAGATTGAAGCCAAGAATTACTACAAGAACAAGTATAATGGCTACAATCAAGAGAAACCAAAGCCCAATCCAAGGAGATGCTTTGAGTGTGGACAAGTTGGTCACTTCGCATATGATTGCATGACTCCACTTCCCAAGACCTTGCCCAAGCACACTAGTCTATTTGCTCATAATGCTCACTATGTCATCAACAAAGATTCCAAGGGTAGACCACTTGTCGTGTTCCTTGGACCACCAATGAAGAACAAGCCTAGGGTTCTTTGGGTTTCTAAGGAGTTGGTTGACAAGGCAATGGGGCCCCGTACTAAGGGGGTTCCCAAACAACAAGCTTAACTCCAAGTTGCTTGTGTGTAGGTAAACTACAAGACTGGTGGGAGCCATTGGGTAATTGATAGTGGTTGCACTCAACATATGACCGACGACCCCCGGATCTTCACCACACTTGATGAGGATTGTGCAAATCAAGACAAGATTACTTTTGGGGATAACTCAAAGGGCAAAGTTCAAGGCTTAGGCAAAGTGGCTATCTCCCAAGATCAATCAATTTCCAATGTCTTGCTAGTACAATCATTGAGCTTCAATTTGCTATCGGTGGGTCAACTTTGTGATCTCGGATTCCAATGTCTCTTCACTCCAAATGAGGTAGTTGTGACCAAGATTGATGATTCATCCTTGATATTCAAAGGGTTTAGGCACACCAACCTCTACTTAGTGGACTTCACCTCAAATGAAGCTAGTTTGCAAGCTTGTTTATTCTCCAAGAATTCTTTGGGTTGGCTATGGCATAGAAGATTAGCTCATGTGGGCATGTCAACCTTGAAGAAGCTTGTCAAGAAGGAGATGGTTAGAGGAATCAAGGATGTGGTGTTTGAGAAGGACAAACTTTGTAGTGCATGTCAAGCCGGCAAGCAAGTGACAAACACTCATCCAACCAAGGCTTTCATGTCAACCTCAAGAGTCCTAGAGTTGCTACACATGGATCTATTTGACCCTACCACCTATGCTAGTCTTGGAGGAAATCTCTATTGCTTAGTGGTAGTGGATGACTACTCTCGGTACACTTGGGTGTTCTTTCTTCAAGACAAGGGAGAGACACAAGACATCTTCAAGAAATTTACTACAAGAGCTCAAAATGAATTTGATGTGAAGATCAAGAAGATTAGAAGTGACAATGGCACCGAATTTGTGAACACAAAGATTGAAGATTATTGTGATGAAGTGGGGATCAAGCATAAGGTATCCGCCACATATACTCCACAACAAAATGGTGTTGTAGAGAGAAAGAACCGGACACTCATAACTCTAGCAAGATATATGCTTGATGAGTACAACACTCCGGAGAAGTTTTGGGCGGAGGCAATCAACACCACTTGCTATGCGGCAAACTGTCTCTTCGTCCAAAGAAAGAAGACCACCTATGAGCTTGTTAATGGGAAGAAGTCAGATATTTCATTCTTTCGGGTGTTTGGTTGCAAAGTGTACATCTACAAGAAGCGTCAACACTTGGGTAAATTCCAACGGCAGTGTGACATTGGTTTCCTTGTTGGATATTCACTTAAATCCAAGGCATACCATGTATTTAACAAAGCCACCGGCTTAGTTGAAGAAACATATGACTTGGAGTTTGATGAAACTAATGGCTCCCAAGGAGCGCTTGAGGATGTTGATGTAGATGATGAACCCTTGAGGGAGGCAATGAAGAATATGCCAATTGGTGCTATCAACCCGCAAGAGGTGGAAGAAGTTGAAGATGAAGCGAATCAAGATTCTTCTCCACCACGCACGCCTCAAGTTGATGAAGAAGATCAAGTGAGGGAAGCTCAAGAAGACACCCACATCCCTCAAGATCAAGTCGAGGCCGAAGCAAGCAATGTTGAAGCACCGCACCCCCCTCCTCAAGAGACAAATAGAAGATCAACACCTATCCTTCAAGCTCACCCCCATGATCAAATTATAAGGAGTCCATCAAAGGGAATTATGACTCGCTCTAGACTTGCATCTTATGTTGAACATCACTCGTTTGTTTTCTTTGTTGAGCCTACTAGTGTTGAAGAAGCACTTGCGGATCCGGATTGGGTGAATGCCATGCATGAAGAACTCAACAACTTCACCCGGAACCAAGTGTGGACACTTGAAGAGAAGCCAAAGGATGCAAGAATCATTGGCACCAAGTGGGTGTTTAGGAACAAGCAAGATGATCAAGGCGTGGTTGTGAGGAACAAAGCAAGATTGGTGGCAAAGGGGTTCTCTCAAGTAGAAGGACTCGATTTTGGAGAGACCTTTGCACCGGTTGCAAGACTTGAAGCCATTCGTATCCTTTTGGCGTATGCTTCACATCACAAAATGAAACTCTTTCAAATGGATGTGAACAACGCGTTCTTAAATGGTTTCATTAATGAACTTGTCTATGTCTCACAACCTCCCAGGTTTGAAGACCCAAACTTGCCTAATCATGTGTATAGGTTGTCCAAGGCACTCTACGGATTGAAGCAAGCTCCAAGAGCTTGGTATGAGAGGCTAAGGGACTTCCTAATCAAGAAGGGCTTCAAGATCAGGATCGTCGACACTACACTATTCACCAAGAAGCTTAATGGAGAGATCTTCGTTTGCCAAGTATATGTCGATGACATTATATTTGGATCAACAAACCAAGACCATTGCAAGGAGTTTGGTGACTTGATGTCCAAAGAGTTCGAAATGTCAATGATTGGCGAGCTAACCTTCTTCCTCGGATTTCAAGTGAAGCAAATGAGAGAAGGGACCTTCATCTCTCAAGAAAAGTACACTTATGATCTACTTAAGAAGTTTAAGATGGAGGATTGCAAGCCAATCAAGACCCCAATGCCTACTAATGGGCATCTCAATCTCGATGAGGGAGGTAAACCGATTGACCAAACTCTTTATCGCTCTATGATTGGTAGTTTACTTTACCTCACCGCATCTAGGCCGAATATCATGTTTAGTGTGTGTATGTGTGCTAGGTTTCAAGCAAGTCCTAAGGAGTCGCATCTTTGTGCGGTTAAAAGAATCCTTAGGTACATAAGGCACACCCGTAGCATGGGCCTTTGGTATCCCAAAGGAGCCCCCTTCCAACTAGTTGGCTATTCCGATTCGGATTATGCCGGGTGTAAGGTTGATAGGAAGAGTACATCCGACGGGTGCCACATGCTAGGAAGATCTCTTGTTTCTTGGTCCTCAAAGAAGCAAAACAGTGTGGCATTGTCAACTGCCGAGGCGGAATACATTGCCATGGGAGCAAGTTGTGCACAAATCTTATACATGACCCAAACACTCCATGATTACGGCATTGTTTTAAAAGATGTTGCACTTTTGTGTGATAATGAAAGCGCCGTAAAGCTTGCTAACAACCCGGTTCAACACTCTCGCACCAAGCACATAGATATTCGCCATCACTTTCTTAGAGATCATGTGGCTAGGAAAGACATAACACTAGTTGGAGTTAAGAGCGAAGATCAATTGGCGGATATCTTCACAAAAACACTCGATGAAACAACCTTTTGTAGGTTGAGAAGCGAGTTGAATGTGCTTGATCACTCTAACTTCACTAAAAGATGATCTTGTGTGAACCTATCTTGCATCATGTGTAATATAATCATGTTAATTTAGTAATTCACATAGGCTTGGCTAACGCGGTTGAGATAACCGCCCTCAAAGCGTGTGACAAAGCTTAACCGCGGTTTAAACTTGCAAGCAACCTAGATTCAAATTATGTATTGCATAGCATATACATGTGTGTTGCTTTGTCGTTTCTTTTCGGTTAAGTTTGAGCATCCTCTGTGTTCATCCACTTAGGGGGAGCATTCCAAGCTCAAGACACTTCTATAGCCCTCTTGTGGCCATATGATGACTCCTTGGTGCTTCCATTCGAATATTTTGAGCTAAAACTAAAATCTAAGCCTATGTCAAACTATTTGAAAATGAGAGTTTGAGAGATGGTTCTCATATCAAGTCCAATCAGGTGTTATTTGGATCCTATTGGGATTGGAACTTGGTTGGGAGAAAGACGTAAAAACAAAATTTGAAAAATTCTATTTAAAAGGCGTCGGACGCTCGACGTCAAATGCCTCAGCGTCCGTCGCGATCGTCCGGAGACTGAATGTTGCCCGCTTACAGGGCGACAGACGCTCCCCAGCGTCTGTCGCGGAGCGTCCGACGCGGTCAATGCGTTTGAGCGTTTCAAACCTGTTCTGGAAGCCCGACGGACGATGCCGTCGGACGCTGTCCAAGCGTCCGTCGCAGTCCGACGGAGCGTCCGTCGCGAACTTAAGACGCATTTTTTTAAAAAAAAAATCCCCGTCTCCTCTCTCTCTCGGTTGGTTTCAGTCATCCGTACGCCTCGATCTCTCCGAAACCTAACCGCCGCTGAGCCCCCGCGCCACCCCTTGCCGGCGTGACCACCCAACGCCGCCGCCGCCACTCTTCCACCCAGCGCTGCCGCAGCATCTGCTCGCCGCCACTCCCTGCACCGCCGCCACCCAGCACCGCCGTGCTAGAGCTCGCGCCCAACACTGCCCGCCGGAGAACTTCTCTGCTCTGTCCCTCCTTCTCCCGGTGTTTCCGAGGATTCCCCTAGGTTCCCCCTTGGATCTCTAAGGTTGCGGATTGTGCTTTGAGATTGACCGAGAAATCTCTCCTTCTTCCTTGTGTCACTTGGTCAGAGGTATGATGGAAGTTGGTAATTCGATCTTCTCTTATCTAATTCATGCTTCTCGCTAGACATTCTTCTCTCTAGATATATGCTTATGGTTATATACTCTCTCTATCTACCGCTCAGGTGTCAGGTGGGCAGTGACAATGAACTCGGGGCAAAGCCCACGAGTAAGGAATGAGGCAAAGCCTCAAGAGTGTCAGTCCGGGGCTGTCGAGCCACTCCTGTTTGCATTGTGGATTTGACCAGATCGTCAGAGGTTTGATTGCAGTGATCAGATCATGGCCAGAACGAAGAATGCCAGACCCGTTGCCGGTAGTGGTGGTGACCCTCCACCTCCACCGCGTCCACCCACTGATCGGGGAAGGGGTAAGCAGAAGGTTGTGTCACGGAAGCGCAAGAGGCCACTTATGGATCCAGACTCCATAGCAGCACTTGCAGTGGCAGAGGCCGCAGAGATCGCTGAGCGAGGTGGACGTCGCGCCGGTTTGAGGCTCTCGCCTTGCCGTGGAGCTCGTCGTGAGTCCCCTACGCGTCCGAAGACAGAGCCTGCCGAGACTCCATAGCCAAAGGAGGTAGAGCCAGTCCCAGAGACTGAGCAGACAAAGGCCGCGGGCCCGTCTTCGATTGGTGAGCTGATGAGCCGTAGAGTTACACGGTCTAGAGGCTCTGGTTCACCTCCTAGTCCTCCCGGACCTCAGCTACCAGATCCAGTGAGGCATCAGGTCAGGGTTCTCACAGCGAAGCAGGTCCAATTTCTCCGCTTTGTAGACTTTCAGTCCTGGTTCCCAGCTCAGAGGGATCCCCGTGCTGGACGTGCCTTCTACACTATGATTCACGAGGATTTCTACAGAGCGTATGTCAACACCGACGCTCCTCTTAGGGCTCACAGAGTGTGCATGCCTGCTCACATAGAGGGTGCCGGTGGTCCAGAGATTCTTCAGCACTTGCAGTACCTTCAGGGATTGTCAGATATGATGGGACGATCAGGAGCTTATCAGAAGGACTGGGTGTATCAGTTCTATGCCTCACTGTGGATCTCCCCTGATCACGAGTTCTTTCACTTTGACTTTCAGGGCCACGACTTCAGGGTTTCAGCAGCTCGGTTAAGAGAGCTCTTTCACTTAGAGTCCTCCCCTACGAGGATTCACAGCTTATGCTACGGGGATCAGGAGGCCCCTCGCCGACCTCACGATGGGATAGTGCCATCTACAGACTTCGTGAGGCCGTGCTTTCAGCTGCCATTCTCAGAGGGTTCGAGCCGTACACCGAGAGGCCTCACTCCACTTGCTCGGATTTTCCACGAGGTACTCAGGCGTACCATTCTTCCGAGAGTTGGAGCCCGCGACACAATTACCCGACTACAGTTGTGGCTCCTTGCTCATATCATCCGGAAGGAGAAGTTTGATCTTTGAGATCTGATCGTCAGTGAGCTTGAGGACAACATAGCTGCAGGATTCTGAGGTCACTGGCAGCTACAGTTTGCACACTGGATTTCATATCTCATAGTCGCCAAGACCCGATCTGGAGCTCTGCGAGTCACTCTTACCAGGTCAGCGACTGAGTTTCCAGTTTACTCGATGAGTCAGTTGGTCATGCATGGGAACCTACCTCGCCCCAGCAGAGCATACAGACCAGGCACCAGACAGGCAGGTGTGCCACCTCAGTCGGCAGAGGACACTGACGCCACAGTTGAGCAGATCGCCCAGGCAGAGCTTGCGGATCTTGATGCTCAGATTGACACTACCGCCGAGGGTGTCTATAGAGCGAATATCGACTCAGACAGTTCAGATGAGGACTATCAGCCAGTGCGCGAGTACGCACCAATGTCTCATGACCATGAGGCAGGAGGGTCAGGTGCAGCTGCAGCTCCAGCTCCAGGTTCCAGCACTTCAGAGGCTACCTTACTTACCATCCTTTCGAGGATGCAGGAGGAGCAGACACGACAGGCAGAGGAGCAGCGGCGACAGGCTGCCGATGTTCGGAGGCTCACAGAGCAGCAGTTGGCCGCTCAGACCTAGACTCAGGCCAGGCAGGACGAGTTTCAGCGCCAGTTCTTGGCCTATCAGATGCAGCAGACAGAGATTCAGAAGACTCAGACTTTGTTACTTGAGCATCTTCTAGGCTCCAGCTCCGGGCAGACCTTCACTCCTCAGCCTCAGTTGCCCGAGGTCTCGCAGCAGCAGCAGTTCACCTCGTCGGCACAACAGATTCTAGTAGTTGTAGTTCTGACTCCAGCATTACCGTCCGGAGGACAGCAGAGTCAGGCACCAGTTACTCCTCCCTTCCAGGCACCAGCTTCTCCAGAGTGCCAGTCTCCGAAGACCCAGGTGTCCTCTTGGTTAGTTTTGCCCGGCGAGCTTCAGACATGATTTACTCTTATCCGGGGAACTACCATAGCAGAGGCCTCGCGTGACCTCTCAGCCTCCTACTTGGAGATCACAGGAGATGATTCTCCAGGAGCAGCTCAGCTAGACTCACTAGCTCCAGAGGTTGAGGTGGATCCTCCAGCGACGGGCACTTACCTTTCTTCAGTTGCCTAGTCGGAGATCGCACCTGAGCAGTCTACGCAGACGGTTACTACTCCTCCGGCTGCAGCTCAGACAGACGCCATTTCTATAGCAGTTGAGAAAGCTGTCACAGAGGCCCCAGTTCAGACTCGTGAGCAGGATGAGGGAGTTACAGTTGCAGTATCCACTCCACTTGAGACTCACCCAGCATAGCTTGTTGCAGCGGTGACTCTTGCAGCTCTGGCAGTGACACCTTCCCCCGCGCCTCGAGTCTTTACTCGTCGGGTTCCCAAACCCGCCACTACAGAGGCAGGACCGTCTAAGGCTCTAGCTTAGGTTGCTTTACCTTCAGAGCCTCAGGGGGAGACGGAGGAGTTAGCTCAGCCTACCCAGACCGCTACCCTGTCAGACGCACTTTCAGAGGGTCAGGTAGCTGATGACAATGATGACAGTCCAGACTACTCTCAGTTCGATCTTCACTCCCGCTCCTCGGATGGTTCACTTCCAGATGCTCCGGGAGCTCCGTAGTTTTTGGTGCTTGGCGCCAAAGGGGGAGAGAGGGTAGTCGAGTATTAGAGGTAGCGAGAGGGATTTGAATCTTCGTGTGCTTATTTTTCCCCGTACTCTCATTCATCATGTCTACTTTTATGCACTTGTATATATGTGTGATGAATACTATGGTTGATGCTTGTGTGAAATATGGTTGGATGTGATAAACTCTTGCTTATCACTAATATATCTTGTGAGTTGTCTTATGGTTCATGATATATCTCTATGTTCAAATGGTAATTGAGCTTCCGCGCTATACTCCGATACATGTTTTGAGAATATCATGAGGTACTCCTTTTTACATTCATATCTATGAGTACCATGGTTTGTGACTTGGCTTGGGTGAGCAAGTATGCTTCTTTACAAATTCTCTAACCCTTGCTCAATCATTCCAAGTCACCAAAATCTTAACTTTTCACTCTTATATCCATACTCGAGGAATTATTGTCGTCAATCACCAAAAAGGGGGAGATTGAAGAATCATGGTCCTAGTTGGTTTCGGTGATTAACGGCAATTAGCGATTATTATGGCTAACGTGTGTTTTGCAGAGGCTATGAGTAGCCTAGCCATAGTGATCAACATGAATGGGCATCAATGGGTGTCACCTAGCCCCCAAGATGGATATCGTTTCGGATTTCAAAGAGACATGATGAAGACCCTAGAATGATAGGCTAAGTGCCATAAGGTGATGAAGGGCACTTAGAAATAGATAGGGCCTCTTTTTGATCTTTGATCGTACTATTAAGAGGGGTTGAGAGTAGTAACTTGACTTAGGAAAGCTTCATGAACTAGGTGTGGTGCACACTTGTCTTCCTTAGCTCTAAGCAAGCCTATGGTGACCGTAAGATAGCCTAGAACAACTTCCATTTTCATCGCGGCGAAAAGTGAAGTTGAGAGGCCTGTTTTCTGGGCGACGGGCGCTCCTGACGGAGACGTCGGACGCTGTCCGTCGCGTCGGACAAAGGTGTCGGACGCTGGGTGGTTGAGTCCACAGCGTCCGTCGGCCTTCCAGTGGCCGTGTTTTTCTGGTTAAAATCTTCAGGGTCCGACGGACGCTGTCCGTCGGCCTTCCAGTGAGGGTGTTTTTCAACCCGAGTCAGAGTGTAGCATCGGACGCTGAGAAGAGCGTCCGTCGCCCAGCCGACGGAGCGTCCGTCGCTGGGAAATCCTGTCAGAGCTAGCCGTTGGACAGTGCAACGGAGCGTCCGTCGCCTAGGCGTCGGAGCGTTCGTCGCCCAAACTTTGTGCAGAACTAGCCGTTGGGGCATGCGACGGAGCGTCCGTCGCCAACTTAAAAGCTGTGCTTTTTCCAGCCCGAGGCAGTTTCCTTGAGGGCTATTTATAGCTGCTCACACTTCTCTCCCGCCTTGCCTTTGCTCATTTGAGTTGCTGTGCTGTTTGAGAAGGTTGGAAAGAGAGCAAGAGCCCTAGAGTGAGAGAGTGATTCGCGAATCCATCCATCCTCTCATCTAGTTCATCCAAGAGTTCAAGTGTGCATCCTCTAGTTGTGAAGCTTGAGTGAGTCAAGCGAAGATCAAGGCTTGTTACTCTTGGTGATCGACTCACCTAGACGGTCCGGTGGTGCTTGGAGGAATGTGATCGCCGGAGGATTGTCGGCGGCCCTTCTCCATCGACGTTGTGATCGGTTGTGGGCGATTCACCGAGCCGAAGTGGCGAAGAATCAGCCCGTAGAGAGCACTCATCCCTTGCGTGGGATTGAGGGGGAGCTATACCTTGTGAGGTGCTCCAACGAAGACTAGGGGGAGTGTCGACTCCTCGATACCTCGGCAAAACATCGCCGTGTCAAGCATCTCTTTCCCTAGCTCTTTCTTACATCATTACTTTCCGCACTTGTCTTTCAATTCATACTAGAATTGTGTAGGAAGTTTTCGCTTTCTATTGACTTGCTACCGCTTTCTAGCTAGGACACACAAGCGGTAGGCATTAGAGGGTTAATTGGCTCTTTATAGGTTTAATTATTGTCTAGAAATTAAAAAGAGCTCAATTCATCCCCTCTTAGACAACATGCGTACTTTGCCTAGAATTGTTAAAACGTACATACAGTGCCTACTTCTAGCCCCAAAATTCTTACTATTCTTCTTGGTGATCATGACCTCAAATCGTCTGTCCGGCCTTTCGTAAGACGAACTCTCTCTAAAGCAGTCTTAGTAGGTCTTGTTAATAAGTGTTAATTAGCTTGCTTGTGTCTGCGCTGCTCCATGCCTGTGCCTGTGCCTGTGCCTGTGTTTTGGCATGAGGCAGATATATGATGTGATTTGTTAACCCCCGCTTGGCAGACCTAAGGAGTGCTACAAGCTAGAGCCACCTAACCAACTGTGAAAGAGGCCCATTCACATTCATTTTATTATTATTATAATGCTCTATTCGGAGCAAAGGGAATTAACTTCTGCTCCTTTGTCACAAATATAATCATTTTCAAGTTTGTGATATGTCAACCTATTTAAATTTTGACCGAATTAAGTTATTATACGCATGCTTGCTTGCTCTTTCTTGGAGATTAATAAGAGTTTTTTTTGGGTGGTAGAAGATGATTAATAACACTACTTGAAGGGCACCTATTTATACCACCAAACCGGTCAATGACATGTGTAGGGTCATTAATATATAGGTTGATATGATGGTATACTCCCTCCATGTTATAAAAGATGTTGCTTTGGACAATGACACAGTCTCCAAATGATAACTTTGACTTCATATTTCTATAAAATATTTATTAAAATGATATATTTATACTTTTATGAAAGTATATTTCAAGACAAATCTATTTGTATGGTTTCCATATTTTCAAACTCAACAACTTAAAAGTTATTCATAATTTATATTCCTAATGTTTGACGGAAAACCTTGTTCAAAACGATTTCTTTTACAGTATGGAGGGAGTAGGTGATAAGTGTACCTCAATTGATAGCCAAGATTAAAACATTACAGAAACAAAGCAAAATAGGAAATAACTAAAAAAAATTAAAGTCTAACATAGTACGTATAAATTATATTGTAGCTAATTATTAATTAGCAAATCCATCAGAAGCTAACCAGTCAGAAAGAGACCATGCCCGCATGTGTCCTTTGTTTCAATTGTGGTCATATGACAACCATGCATATATCATGCGAGTGACAAGCAAACGAAACAACAATATTCATTGTACGGATAGCATCACTGCAATCAACTTCTCAAGTAGGACGACGACGACTTCTATCTAGTCACATATGTGTTCTATTTTTTTGTTCATTAAAAGTTGCATTGTGGCATGATATCATTACTAATTCAAAAAAGGTACATACTTGGAAAACAAATAACATATATCACTGGAGTATGTTTATTGTACTTTTGGGAAACAGACATTCCCCGTCAGATGATTAGACAATTAAAATTTTAAACAACAAATAGTAAAAGGGTCTTGCCTGTGGACCAAATCTTTTGTTCCCATCTTCATAAAAAATAACTAAATGCAACACTCCACAAAAGATGGAGCCACGTAATTATTCATATGAAGAACAATTGGTGTCAACACATATTTGTTCAATTAATATTGGACAGGAAAGTTACAAGTGGAACACTTTGTGATTGGCCGAAGAATAGCAACAAGAATTGATTTGCAAAGTGTACACTAGTTTTGTTTAGTTGTGATGTCGGAGTTTTGAGAAAAAGACACGCACCCTAGCAGCAGCCTTCCGCACACATCTCGACACAAAAAAAACCTAATTAATCTAGCCTAATCCTAATTACCATCCACAACAAAGCCATGGCCACCCAACCTTATACCTTTCTAATTCAGGACCAACATCGGAACAGGAGGACATCATATCGAAAATATTTTTGCAAATGCTTCTGTGTAGCTAGATAAAAAGGGTGATGTGGGTATAATGGTCATTTCAAATAAGAATAACACTGCACATCGACGCTAGATTCTTTCCCGGCCTGTTGTCTATTTAAACAATGCCCGGATACCAATTCTCATCCATGACCGTAGAGATATAACTTTTGTTAGTTATTTTTTACACAACAATCCTTAGCATACCGAACAGCGCACCACCAGCTCGACTGGGGACCAACCTAAAATATGTGCAGCCTCAAGGGGAAAGAAATTTCTTTGAAATAAACATCTAACATGTAACTTGCATATAATATAGTCTCTTTTGAATTCACATGGCATATAGGGGACCAGTAAGCAGTCAAAATCAAAAACAAAACCAAATAACCCGGTGGAGGAACATGCATGGGGAAATGGGGGTGGGAAGAGTGGAGTGCTCCTTGCAGAAAGACCAAGTAGATTACATATTATATAGTGGCACCAAAGTCTGTCTCTCCCCTCCATCTATCAAGTCTTCCTACCGATGTCCACCTTTCTTATACCCACTTGTCCCTTGCTGCCCTCCTCAAAGTTCATACCAAGCTGTGCTCTTCTTCTTCTCTCCTCCTGATTGATCTCTCCAAGCTCTCTCTCCCTCTCTCAACACATACCAAACTTCCACTTCACACCAGACCTAGCTACTAGCTAGACAGAGGGAGAGAGAAATTAAACCCACCATTCATGTAATCAGAGAGAAAGAGAGAGACACTCGTCATTTTGTGAGCTATAGCATATGCTGCTTCTCTCTAGCTAGCTAGTTCCACACAAATTATTACTCAACAGCAAGTGAAGAAAAGTTCTCTCATCAAAGGTATATCAAATTATCTCTGCATCTAGATGTGCTCAGATATACACATAGATATATCAAATCTTTTTTCTTTTGCTTGGTAGTAGTTTATTTCCTGCTGTATTTCTTGTCTCGTGGATCGATCAGATATAAGGAAGCATCATATGCATATATATGTGTGTGTGTGTTTGCATGTAAGATGATTGATCTTCTGTGTTTTGCTTGTTGAGGCGCCAAGCTGGCGAACCGGTGGTGGAACGTGCCCGGTCACTTGGGCCTGCCGGAGCAGCCGTCCGGCTCGTCGGGCCCCAAGACCGAGCCCCCGGCGGTGAAAGACCCGGAACCCAGCCCGGCAGGGGGCGCGCCGGGCGACCACGGCGATGAGACGAACGAGTCCGGTGGCGGGGAGCCACGGGAGGGCGCCATGGTGGTGGCGGCGCCCAACCGGCGGCCCCGGGGGCGGCCGCCGGGCTCCAAGAACAAGCCGAAGCCACCAATCTTCGTGACGCGCGACAGCCCCAATGCGCTGCGCAGCCACGTGATGGAGGTGGCGGGCGGCGCCGACGTGGCGGACGCCATCGCGCAGTTCTCGCGCCGCCGCCAGCGCGGCGTCTGCGTGCTCAGCGGCGCCGGGACCGTCACCAACGTGGCGCTGCGCCAGCCGTCCGCGCCCACGGCCGTGGTCGCGCTCCACGGCCGCTTCGAGATCCTCTCGCTCACGGGGACGTTCCTGCCGGGACCCGCGCCACCGGGGTCCACGGGGCTCACCGTGTACCTGGCCGGCGGCCAGGGCCAGGTGGTTGGCGGCAGCGTTGTCGGGACGCTCATCGCCGCCGGGCCGGTCATGGTGATCGCGTCCACGTTCGCCAACGCCACCTACGAGCGCCTTCCGCTCGAAGAGGAAGAGGAAAGTACAGCTCCACCGATGGCGCCCGGCGGCGCCGACCCGCTCATGGGCGGCGGCCACGGCATTGCCGACCCGTCAGCGCTGCCGATGTACAACTTGCCGCCGAGCAACGGGCAGCTTGGAGGGGGCGACGGCTTCCCGACATGGGCGCACCCGCGGCCACCGTACTGATGTCCCACATCCTCGATGCCAAGTTCGAGAATGAAATTGCTAGATTAATGGCGAATGGTGGCACCGGCGGCATGCGTGCATGATCGTTCGTTACTGTTCCATTGGAGACGAAGACGACGGAGTGACGCCATTATATTAGGTTAGTACATATGATGAAGTGGCAATGCATTAGAGTACTGTGGTTCTTCGTTCCTAGTACTACTTTGTTGTCGTCGTGAAATAATCAAATGTTGGAGTGTTTATTTGTACTTAATTCAGCTATACTATTTGTCATCGATCAGCTTGGATGTGCTGTTGTTGTTGCATCATGCAATGTTTGGCTTTCAGATAAGTTTAGAGTGCAGTGTCTCTCTGCAACTTGTGTGTTCTTAAATCTCTCTTATTTAATCACTTTGAATTTGGTCACTTGTGTTTTGCAACTTGCTGTGTGCGTGCATGTGTTCCTAGATCTTAGCGAGATTATTATTAACAGCGGTCGTCTTTGCATTTCGATCTCCTTTAAGTACTTTAGTAACATACATACATATAGAGTGTCAGGGGTCCCAAATCAGGTATCATCTCTCTAGCAAATGCTCTTCTTGGTTGTCCCACGCCTCCTCCCAAATCAGGTATCAGTGCGCGGTTCTCTTTGGAGTTTGGATAGGAATATTAGGATCATCAGGTGTTTAGGTTCATCAATTTGTATACTTTCTTCTTCTTTTGAAATGAACAAGTTGAATACTCCCTCCAAATTCCAATTCCAAACTGTAATAAGCTGTTTAGGTTTTCCATGCAGTCCTCCCTTACGAAGCAAGCCGTAACTAAATCTGGTAGGAAAAAAACCAGTGTAATGTTTGAGTATAGCAGAAGAACTGAGCTCGGCAGATGAGATTAAGAGGTGATGCAGCTAGCTAGGGCGCGGTCTGATCTACTGCTAATCTATAGTGTTACATTTCGCAACTGCACTCTGAGCATATATTAGTGCTAGTGATACGTAAACAGTGAGCCATTTAATTTTCTCAACCCGGCCACCTTGGATATAAAAAACGGAAAATAAAATATGCATGATTAGTATATACATTTTTGTAAAACAAGGTTTTTTTTACAACAATTTGTAAAACAAGGTTAGGATCGGAGACACACATGTGTGGATCAGACGATCAGTATATATTTTATGTTCTGTTGATGCCTGTTCATCTGAAGAAAATGTTCTTGTTCATGCTATATATATATATATATATATATATATATATATATATATATATATATATATATATATATATATGCCCTAGCTAAATATTTGCATGCTCATGATATGTATTGAGGCATGAAGTTCAGATTTAAAACTTGACTTGTCTGGGCAATTGAGAAACTGTTGCATAGTATATATACGTTGCATGCTAGTTATTATTAGTGCCTTTTTTTGGTTTCCTATTGCTGCATGCGCGTGCATACATCTACATAGTTTCTATTGTGCAGTGGAATTGTAGTAATTATTGCATTGTAAAACTAAACTTGCGTGTGTGATTATCTCAAAAGGCAACAAGGTATATAAAGCTACTATATATGCGCCTTTCACTTTCAGTATTTGACAATAATTATATTTGGAGCAAGTGTTTTTGTCAATCAAAAGTTATGTATTTTTGTCAATCAAAAAGTTATGTATAGGGTGCAGTTTGTGCAACATTCGCAAATTTTTCCAAAACAACGAAAATGATTTAGACCATTTTTGGATGCAAAGTATTCTTGAAGTACTAGAGAAATACTATAATTTTATAAAAATACTTTGGTTTCCAAAAGTTGCTTGGTGTTTGGATACAACAATTTTTTGTAGTATCTAAAACTATGGGGGGTTTTTTTTTTCAAATTTTAGTCTTTTGGGGTTTTAAGATTGCACTCATAGCCTCTCTTTTTATATAAATCACAATTTAATTTGTATCTCATTGGTTTATAAAACCACAGACTGTGATAGTACAATTTTCAAAAATTGCACCATCAAAGAGGCCCTTAATTACTTCGTTAGATTGTGCTATCTTCATGGACACAGATGAAAATATATATATATATATGATTATATTTGTTATACAACCCACATGTACTCCTTCGTTCCAAATTTTAAGTCATTATTTGGCTTTTATGCATGGGTATATAATTTTTGTTATGTATCTAGATGTTTCATATATTTAGGTGCATAGCAAAAAACTATGTACCTATAAAAAACAAAATGGCTTATAATTAATTTAGAACGAGGGGAGTATGTCTATTCTTAGTTGTTGACCTTGAAACTTTGAGTTTCCCCTCCACATCATCCTAATTTGGAATGGTTTCGGTAATTGGGGAAGGAGTAATGTTATTGCTATCTGATTATTATCAGTGACAGCACAAAATTAATTATGTAAACATGTAGCTGTTCTCCTATGATATATAACTGGTCCTCTCTGAACTTTTGTTCAAGCTATAGGCGGCAAGCTCCGGCACTGTTTTCCCCTCTTACTCACTGCTGATCAGCGCTAGGATTACATCGTATATACAGCGTCATAGTTTCTCATTCACTGAGATTATTATACTACTAGCTAGATAGTCTACTATTATATACATACACGCTCATCTATACGCGTGCGTCCAGACCGTCCATGATATTAAATCACAAGAGTACGTCTCTAAAAGTTCTCTAAAGTCTTTCCTAATATAATTAGCATATATAACATACATATGCAGTTTGCCCTATTTTAATTTTTGATATAACAAAACAAAGTTTATCCAAACCCGTAACCGTAAAGTTCACTACTAATTCTCATCCCACAACCGTAAAAATCCATCCTACAACTGTAAAAGTCCAACCACCAATCAGACTCATTTGCGGGATGAGAATTATTAGTAGCAACTTTTATGATTGTGGGAATGGGCTCATTGATGGCTGACCTTTTACGGTTGTAGGATAAGAATTAGCAGTAACTTGTATGGTTATTGGGAATTGATAGCTGAGCGATAGTGCTCTAAAATAACTATTTAGAACGTTGGGTGCTAAATAGTAGGATTTGAATTAATTTGAAAATTAAAGTGGTCGAAGTTTCTCCATACATATATATGTGTAAAAGTAACTAAGTTTTGGCATTTAGTTTTAGCTAGCTATAGTGTACGTCTATCAATCGAGATTAGTTTTTGGCCTTGCCACATACGACGGCATTGGATGAAGGCGGGATGAAAAGCTCACAGCTCGGTAGCTCGCTTGACTCGGCTCATTAGTGGTTCGGCTCGGCTCGGCTCGTTTATATTTTTCAACGAGCTGAGCTAGCACTTTAGCTCGTTTAGTGAGCCTAATGAGTTAAAATTATTGACTCTAGACTTTATTAGTTTTATAAGTCTTCATGTTTTACGCTTTACAATTAGTTAATGATTGGACTTTAACTTTATAGATTTGAGATTATATGAGTTTATTTTGTTTTTAAATGAATTATGGATAATCAGTAATAGATTATGGATGCATTATATATAATAAAGTATATATAATATATGTATAGTGTAGTACTATAATATATTAATACATATATTATTTTTTGTTTGATTTAAGACTTATAAATAAACTATTTTTATATTATTATTATTCTCAAATTTTAAATAAATACATATATTATTATATTTTTTGTCTGGCTCGCGAGCCTAACGAGCCAGCTCGAGCTCACTAACGAGCCAAGCCGAGCCGAGCTGGCTCGTTATCTTAACGAGCCAGAACGAGCCAGTCCAGCTTGAGACGTCAGTGTTGTACTTGCATAAATTATATAATTTCTAAAATGCTAAATTTGATGGCGAAATGAGTGTACAAAGGTAAGCGATTGATATATACTAGTGGAAACCGCGTGCCCTTGCGCGCGAGGGTGAAGATTGCTTTATAGTTTTATACAACAGAGGTTTCTGCGATTTACACAGTGGTGTTGATGCTTACATGATTATAGGTAGGGGTAAGTATATATGTGATGCATATAATAGCATGGTCATATATGCATAGACCGTACGTATTATACAAAAGGAGTATGATTGCAAGTTCCAGCAGCAGGATATAAATATCTTCTATATAAGTGTGGAGTTACTTATGTTTACAGAATGTCTGATGGTTACAGCAAAGGCAATTTGTAAAAGATAGGCCGTGTTGTTGCTTCCGAAGTTGTGAGGACGACATAGAGGTTGGTAATTGTTGGTTCGGTAGTTTACAACATCATAGTAGTTTTCTAGTACAAACTAACTAATAAGGCCATGGCAAGACAGTGTCATAGGCTAACAGAAGTTTGATCCACCATGTCTGGGGATGGGCAAAAGCATGAGTCGCCGTGCAAAAGATATGATCAGCTTCTTTTCTGTTGTAGATGTGGCTGTAATTGAAAATCCGGTAAATCATTACAACTCTGGATAGCGTTGACGCTTTATGCGTTACGTAAAATGAAAACAGAGTATAAACAGGGTCAACTTGAAATGTGATTCTAGGTTTTGTTGGGGGCATTGGCACCAGGTATCTGTTTGCAGCCGTTGTTTTTGGAGGTAGCAGTTACATCACTTCATCAAATGAAGGATAGAATGTTAGCGGATAAATGTGGTAGCGCAAATAAAGGATATATGTTCACAGTTCACACGATATAGTTTAGTCTATGTTTGTACCTGTCTGTTGTTGGTTTAGAGGCTTTCATTTTTTTGTCCTTGCCACTGATCTGAGTGTCGGTCGGTGCATCCTGTTCTCCAGTTGCGACGGCCTACATATGACAGACAGGTTCGAGAGTTGTAGGTAAAAGTCTGATGAGTTCAGAGGTTTCGTCAAATGAGATAGGTAGAAAGCACATACCTCATGTGGAGGATCAGTTTCTGGAAATAGACGTTTACAAACATTTTCATTGCTTGCAGGTAAGGGCTCATGTGGCGCAGTGTAACTGTGCGTGTAGCAGCAGAGTGTGTGAGCAGTATATATATATATATATATTAAATGGTAAAACAAAATCATAAAGACTGTTGTCAGGGCGGTCTTCTTGGACTGCATGTTACCTATTTGGTTTTTTTTGTGCAGGTGTCTCCTGAATATTGTATTCTGGTGGAGGCGTCTAAGAATCAGATACATAGAAGGTTTTGTTATTGCTATACTATTTTGTGTGTACGGAGGAAGTAAAAATAGGTAGGCATAAGCAAGCAATGATGTGAGTATAGAGAACGTACCGAGGTGTTGGTGTTGTCAATATTGTTTAAGGTAACCGATTCTTGGTTGCTCCCAAGTGCATTCGCTTGTAAACCTTGAAACGGTGTCTGTAACTGCAATAGAATTTCCTTGGACTGTACAATAAATATTGAAAACGAATTTGCTGCCAAAGGTTGGCTGAACACATACCGTAGTTCCAAGAAGTTGGGTTGAAGCAATGGTAAGTTGTGTTTCTTCATGTGCACTGCGCGATGCAGAGGCCAGAGTGAGAGGCGGGGGTGGTATAGAAGGTTGTTGTTCACGCCTGAATACAAAGGAGTCGATGAGGTATGTTCTTGTAGTCATCGAACGGTATGACTCATCAGCCAGTAGAACCGCGAATGTGTACTTCTTTGAGATGACAACAAGGATTTGTGCAGGCAAGCCAGGTTCATGATTGATAGCTTTCAGCAATGAATCACAGTTGCGACGTATGATCTGTCTAGCAACAACATTATGGCAAAAAAATTTAGCTTCAGCTGTGTCATCCGCTGCCATGAAAGAGAACTTGTACCTGTAATTATATGACCGAAAGAGGGTATATAAGTAACCAATTATGTTTTTGCTGGTAGTCAACACAACAATGCAGGAGTCTATTATAAATAACACATTATAGTGGTATAGCAGTGGACCATCTGCATGGACTGCAGTAGTATTTGCCTGATTCATTTGTTAGTTTCCTCTTGCACATCTCACAGCCCTGTACCACCATTTTTGGTCTTCTGGGATTTGTGTAATTGTTACTGTACATTTGCAGCCTGCTTCCTAGAGTAAGTAAAAGATCATGCATCTTGGCACGTAACGAATGTGCAGCACATGACCCAAAAAGAAGACCAATGTTACTGAAATGCAGCACTGATACAGTGCGGAAGTATGTAAGTGGTTATCCGGAAATCATATGGGTCCAGACTATTTAATTCAGCAAGAGTCTTGTGTTCGATTACTCTAGGCTGAATCGGAGGCTCTATATCTGCTGTGGTAGGAGCTGGTTGATGTATCTGGACAGGATGGTCGCGTAACCTAGTAAATAAGTAAGAGTAAATCAATTTGAAACCGATGAATTGTTTTTAGAGATGAACAACATCGGATAGTATATATCTAAACCTAGCATAAAATGGTTGAGCTTCCTTAATGTTTGGATTCAGGAACCATCGGCATACATTTCCAGCATTGACCTGCGTCTTTCCTGTGATTTGATTTGGGAAATAAAGACACTGCACATATAGTAGTGGAAACCGATTATGCATATGAAACTGAGGGTCATAGTGATATTACCGGACATGTTTTTGGGCAAGCAGCCGCAAAATAAAGAGACAATAAAGTCAGCGGGCTGTGACGGCGATGAACCTTGCACAGAGAACTGACTAACATGGTCTCCCCAGAGAGTGACAGTTAATTCTGCATCACTGCAAACATGATAGCTGAGTCAATAAATATGTAGATGTAGAGCGCGACACGATGATCTGTGCATACAGGTACCAAGGGTACCAATGGTTGTCATAATGGCTGGTGGGGAACATATTAATACGTATCGTAGATCTTTTATAACTACTTCTCTAAGTTTGGATACATGGTCCATGCCTTTTCGGTATATATTCTTGGGAAGGTGGGTAGCAGTGATCACACCAATGACATCTATAAATAGGGAAGCGGCTGTCATAATCAATATACGGCACGGACGACAATGAGGCAAAAGGGTGAAGCAGAAATCACATAACAGAGAATAAGGGAATTTACCAATGAACATGAATGCGGCCTATCCAACAGTTTTAATCTGATCATAAGGTGTGATGTTGTAAATATAGGCTGGAAACTGATCAGCAGGGATTCTGGTGGGTGTAACTGTAGTGAATGAAGTAAGCTCTACCATCAGGTGTGCATGAAAAGGCATATAGGTTGTCTTTGAAATTCTAACACTAAATTTCCTGAGTGTGTACACTTTGTCGATAGATAGCTGAGAGCCAATTCTCTGGACCTCTAATTCAGGTATGTGGCCATAGATAGCTTTTCCCTGCGTGGAAAACCAATAAAAAACAGGAATATTGTAGAACATGAGTTTAATAAGCATATATGGCTAATGGAAATTGGAGAATCATGCCATGTTGATGCAGCAGTAAATAAGGTTAAGTGCATACTTGTTCGTCAGCCAATACAAGGCCCAAGTGCAGTGGTTGTGCGCCTTGAACATTGCCATCGTACGTCCATTTTCTCATGACTCGTATGCATAGGTATCCCCTTCTGGTTTTGACTGTGAGATCTTTTATAAATAGTTTGTTCTCTTTGTCCATGATGTAGATCTACACAACACAGAGATGGTTAGGTTCATTGTCTGTGCATTTTCAGGCTTTGCAGAAATAGTAGAGTTTGAGATGGAAGGGTGAAGAAGAATAACCTTATGTATACAAAACTACAATAGTGGTATGAGAATAAAACTATGGGGCACGGTAATAGTTGTACATAGCAGACATGGTAAAGACATGAACAATAAAATGACGTCAGAGCCTATTTGGAATCAGAGCACAACCATGAGCATGTAGTATTTACACGGGCATCAGTTTGCAGCTTGTATAGAGGTGAAGACCTCCTTATAGACAACATTTCGTGATTCATCTATGCAATCACCATCTTCATTTTTGATAAGAACCTTGAGACCTTGTTTTGAAGTAACTCGTGACAACGCAACATATAGCTGGCCATGGGTAAAAACAGGTCTTTTTAGATATATACCAACAATTGAAAGAGTCTGGCCCTGGCTTTTGTTAATTGTCATAGCATAGCATACTTTTATTGGGTATTTCCTTCGTTCAAGGACGAACGGCCATTTTGTATCCTTAAGAGTCAGAGAAATCCGAGGTAGCAACACAATGTGGCCTATGTGGCTTCCAGTTAGAATTTTGGCATGTATGACCTTTTGTCCTAAAACTGTGATGATAAGCCTTGTACCGTTACATAGGCCATCTGATTGGTTTAAATTACGTATTAGCATCACCGGGACACCTTGCTTTAGAGTTAGACTATGAAGCGGGAAATTGTTTCCATTAAGAGAATTAAGGAACTCAACAGGGTATAATAGGTCATAGGAGCCATGAGCAGCTGCTGTTTTGGATATAGTATCCTAAGGTATTCTGTACCATCACCTGGAAGCAATGAAATAATATAATCATTGACTATCTGAGCCACATCATTTGTTGGAGCTAAGATAGCTCGATGTGTAAGATATGACTGATCCAAATATTTGGCTTCTAGATCTGGGTAAACCGAGTTGACTATGCACTGAAGCTTGTCATCATGTGTCCTAAGGAGTAAATCATCTGGTATCTTGATCCAGGAAGGCTCTAGTTCTCCTTCTTTAGCCACACAATCAACTTTACCGTCACCAATATCTAGAATCCATTTGCTAAACTCTGATAATTTTGTCTGACCATGCAGGTCTGGTGTAGAGGATGAGAGGCGCATATTCTATGTTAGTGTAAGCACAGTGACAGTCGACCATAGGCTAGAGTTAACAATAGCAGAGGCGACAACTTCCGCCCAACTACCACCTTGAACAACAGGCAAGATCTGTCGAGGGTCACCACCAAGCACAACTACTTTCCCACCGAACGGCAGAGCAGCAGCATCCTGGGATGCTGTAGACTGTATGTCACGAAGAGTTCTATCAAGTGCTTTGAAGGCCCGTCTATGAGTCATGAGAGCCTCATCCCAGATTACCAGTGATGCTGTCTGTACCAACTCAGCTAGCATAGTCCCTCTTTTTATATCACAGACCGTAGTATCGTCAAGATCACATGGGATCTTAAAGCGGGAATGAGCAGTGCGGCCTCCTGGGAGTATCAAGGAAGCTACACCTGAAGAACCAACTGCGAGAACAATTTTTTTTGCTCTTAAATAAGATATGATACATGTCCACAGGTATGTCTTCCCAGTACCTCCATAACCAGATACAAAGAAGAAACCAGGTTGCCCACTAAGCACCTTATGAGTTATAGAGGTGAAAGCATGTAGCTGGTCGACATTCAAAGTTGCTAAGAGACTTGCTTCATCCAATGGGCAGGCAGAGACATATGCCATTTGTTCATCTATTAGACAATTTGTGGATAATGAAGATCCAGAATTGGTTTGCTGTGGAAGATTGAACTCACGAATATTTGAACCACTTTTTGCAAATAATTCTGCCAGCTCATCAAGCAAGGAGTCCCTGATATCGCTCCCAGACATCTCGTAGCTCATATCTCCTATAGTATGCCTATAACGATACTGGATATCATCAGCTAGAAGTGTCCACACTTTATCAAAAAAGGTACGTTCATCGCCGATCTCACAGAAGAGGATCATGGTAACAAAGAGACTACGCAACTGAGGCGATGTACCCCAGGTTGCCGCCTCATCAAAAGCATCATACCATTCCTGGTTGTTGACACAAAAAGCATCAGATCCGTGAACACCTCGGGCTATTACCCAAAGCTCGATGTCGAGGGCGTGCCAGTCGATTTGACCAATCAATCAACAAGGATGATAACTATGACAAACTGAACGAAACGACAGCGATGCGCCCGGACGTCAAGGCTCATATTGATCACGGATAACTTAGAGCAGAGCTAGACGAGGCAAACAGCGATGCGCCCGGATTGCCAAAGCCTAGAGGTACTCCCACACGGAACTAACAAGGACTTTGACGGAGATCAAGGTGATGCAGCCCGTCGAAAGCTTGAAGAACTCATTGATAACTACAACTAATGCATAAGAAGGTAAATTGCGATAAAAGTAGGATAAAAAGTAGAATTGGTTTGTTTTTTGGTTGATTGATATATCTATTCCATAGCCCTCGGGCTCATATTTATACTCCCGCATGGAGAGTTGTACAAAGACACGACACATATCTTTCCTAAAAACAAACTCCTACTTTAAAGGAAACTGACTCGCGCAGGAGCCGGATAACAATATTTATTCCCTAAACAAACACACCTATTTTAAAGGAAAATAAGCGACCCATGCAAGAGTTGGACGCAAACCACTATATTAATACTGGCATAGAACACCAGTTTCCTTATACTCTTCAATGGAAACTTTCCATCGGCAGATCCCTGCAACTTCCTTCTTTGGTCACCGGTAGTCTTCCGCTGCCACCAAGTGCTAAATCACGCCCATCGGCATCGGTAATACTTTTCCGATCGGCAATCGGCAGCATCTTCTTCATCGGCAATCGGCAACCATCTTCCATCGGCAATCGGCAACAAGCCTTTATCGGCAATCGGCAAGACCCCTTCATCGGCAATCGGCAAAGACTCCTCATCGGCAATCAGTTCCAGCAAGACTTCACCGATTTGGTCGACAAGGCTCATCAGCTTCCATCGGCAAAACTCATAACACCCTCCTATCGGCATTATCAACTCCTGATACCGATGGAGAACGGCCGCTGACCAGTCAAGCCTCAGCCCATTTGACACGTGTCAAAAAACGGTGTCAACACTGGTCATCGCCAAGGAGACCACGAGACCTGCACGCTTCTTTGTATGTAGGATGGTCTGTACCATTATGGTGTTTCAGATACTCAAAGCTGAGGGGTCCTTTCACAGACAATAGAAGCATCCTGAGGTAGTAGCGTTCCCGTGCTGAGGGATGTACATAGTGTAGGCGGCCAATCTTACCACGCTGACTACGACGTTGTTCCCATGATCTATTCTTTGCGTCCCATGTCCATTTAGAAGGGAATTCACAGTAGGTGAGATCTCTAGCTCCAGGATGCATTTGATTAGCAATAAACCACTGAGTAAGCATTGTTCTGCGCAGAAACTCCTGTGAGAGGACATCAGTCATTTTTGCTCTAGCACTGAAAGTAATGTAGTTATCGTTGGGCAAATGAACATGCATTCAAATCCAAATACCCGCCAACATGCATCTTGTTCACAAATATAACGACAATCTAAATATTCCTTGATCTCATTAATACCTTCATCTTGACCGTCATTGGAACCATGCTGGGCACTGCGAATTCTTTGAAGGTACACCTTACTACAGTCAGCACCCTTGGTCACATACTTGAACAGGTACTTAATGAAAGTTGTTTTATTGCACCACTCAACATTAATATGGGCCTCGTATTTTTTTAGCAGGGACATGTTATATGGAACAACCCATCTACTATCCAACCGTTGATTTCCTTTGTCGATGTATAAATCATTCTGCGGCCGCTTGTATATAGCAAATCCGTTTGAATCAACCGATGTTTCTTGCTGGTATGGCTTTGGAAAATGTTTGGAGCATCTTTGTTGCTTCATACATGGGCACGCAGTATTATATAATACTGCCCACAGGGACCATGCATCATGTGCTCTGCAACAAGAGCATATCCAAGTGGATCAATTCTTGGATCAGGTATCTGGGTGCTAACAAAGGAATCAATCAATGTGGGGGGCAGGGCCGATGTGTCAGCTGCTATCCACATAATGATGTGCGCATGTGGAAGTCCCCTTTTCTGGAATTCAACGGTATGGAGAACTGGATATTGTACACGACAGTTAGAGGCGATAAATATGTGGAAGCTGCACATACGATTGAAGGAGGAGCAAAATTTTTAGGTAATAAGAGCACGACATTAGAGGGTACGGGCAGTACCTGCACAACATGGGCCGAAAATTTGACCATTTTTTATATCGAGCAAGAGCTCTTCCAACTTCATGTTGAAGACTCTAACAATAACATCAGCTCTATCAGTTGGCTTCTGCCTTGGTTCAGAAATACCTTCAGCCATTTCTCGCCATTTAGGATTGCACGTGAAAGTAATAAAGAAATCTGGTGGCCCATACTCCCTACATATAGCTATGCCATCATGATAGTTCTGCAACATATAGCGTCGACCTCCTGTGAATGATGCAGGCAAGACAGTCATTTTACCCATTTCGCTTCCGTTTAGGCATCCGCGGTCTACAGCATCTGATATGCCCTGGATACTCTCAGTACGGATATCGCTCTCGTTATCCAGAATATACTGTAATCTACTTTCATCAATGCAAGCTCGAGCATCAACCTTGGCCTAGTCGGACAATGTGCCATAACAAAGATATGGATTGGGTTGGTTTTTTCTATAATGGAACATATAGCAAAAATAATCTTGCATGATAACCTTGACATGCGCATTCTTGTGGGTGGGCTGCACACAATCATACAAGACTCCAACCTGGAAACCACGCTCACCAAAGGGAAACAACAAGGGATATTGTAGCGCCATAAAGGCAAGATGTAGGGCAGATATTTGTCTCAGTGCACCGGACTGTGTCTGAACAATTATGTCACGCTTGAATGTATCAGGTGAAAACTCACCGACAACAAGCATAGCAAGTTGATCAACAGTTGGCAAACTATACTGGGGTGGGTCTCCATCTTTTGGTGCCACAATTTTTATCACAAATTCTTGGTCGTTGGATTCCTGCAGCCTGTCTCTTGCAATTCTAAACTGCTTCATGAAAGGATTGTGGTCATCGAGCATGTGAATAAGAGATTGTACTATAGAGCCATCTAGATTTTCATGGGATGTGTCTTCATTGTGCAGCGACTGTATTCTGTTGTTGACCTCGTTAGCAGTATCGTACACATACAACTATATAAATTTTGGAGGTGAGCCATTTGGTGGGAGTAAGGATCCAATCCGATGATGAATTTGTCCACAAATCTTGAACACAGGAGGACCACGGCCATCATTCATTGCACGATCTATCTTTGCTCCCATAGATGTGAAAGCAAAGAGACAATTGTACTGCCTGATGTTTTTCATGAACTTATTGGATCTGGAACCACCATCAAACCTTGCCAACGAAGCCAAAGGTTCTGGTCTCGGCAAGAACGGTGGTATGGACACCTTGCCACCTTTGCAACACTTGTTGTAAACCACCCTCCCTATTCGCTGGGGGGATTCATGTCTGACTCTTTCGCCGTGCCAGAAAACAACATGGCAATGAGGGCATTCGTAATCTGGTGAGCCATAATAGGATCTTCCAGAATAAGAAGTTGTAATGAGCATAACCATGTTTATGGATGGCTCGAAGGTAACACTAACCAATGTGAAGCAGAGAAGAGGCTGTGAGCAGCCTACCTTTTAGTGCTTCTATGTATGTGTCACTGAAGTGGCCACAGTTTGGATCCACATGGAGACTGGAAGGATCTCCTGTGGTAGCCACAACACTTGTCAGACAAGGCTACACCACAACGAATAAGGAGAGAAAAATAAGGAGTGAGTGGTGTGGAAGGGAATAGGTAAGAGAAGACACGTCAAGTGATAGAGCACAACACCTGTCCAAGCTAAACGGTGTTGATCCAATAGCCTTCTTCTCTTGTTCCGAGATTCAGCAGAACTATGGGTGGTAGGAACATGATGGGCAGCAGTATCTGGCAGATTAGGCAAAATGGTCCTGAATTCATTGAGTGACTCTAAAGTTGCAGCGTAAAACAAAAAGTATATGTGACTGCATCGTACAATTCCGTTTGGGTCGTGCCACGGATTGGGATAGACCAATGGCCGATGTCCCATCTTGTAGAACAGAAGGACCTGCCTCGAGCCCAAACACAGGTGCTGAAAGAAGGTTGCATACCCAAAATAGAATCGTCACATTACAACATTCACATGGAACTAAGGGTTGGGACAAAATTGCAATGACCACCACATAACATGGGGGGAATGAGTACGAATATTCTGAGGAACGTACATGTGAGAGCTATGTTGCCTTCACCGGTTGTAGCCATCATGCGGCAGTATGGAAACAAATGTGCTTGCTACTAAAGAAAAAAGGAATAAAACGAAAGAGGACAGAGTCGACATAACGGTAACACACAAATGTTTTTTTTAATAAGATAGAAACTGACCTAACAGTAACACACAAAGGGACAATTTTTTTTACTAAGAATGGAAACAATAGCAGACACAACAAGGATTAGTACGTAATAAAGTAAAAAGGAATAAACCGAAAGAGGACAGAGCTGACTTAACGGGAGCACAAAAATGATTTTTTTTAAATAAGAGAGAAGATGACATAACGCTAGCAGAGGAAGTCAGAGGTTTGTTTAATAAGATTGAAAAAAATAGCAGACACCGCAAGGATTAGGACCTAATAAAGTAAAAAGGAATAAACCTAAAGAGGACAGAGCTGACCTAACGGGAGCACAGAAATGGTTTTTTAAATAAGAGAGAAGATGACATAACGCTAGCAGAGGAAGTCACAGGTTTGTTTAATGAGATTGGAAACAATAGCAGACACAGGTAGGATAAGGACAAAACTTGAGAAACCTGTGAAGAGGGCCGTTGTGGCTGTTGCATGAACACTAAGAGTTTTTTTTATGATGCAAAGTGTGACAACAAATCAAAAAGTATAAGTGGACAAAACTGGGACGTTTCAGTTTGGAATTGAGGCTGAGGACAAAGTTCAATCAAGATTCAAGAATGTTTGGGTCTGGAAAGAAGGTCCTGTAATAAATTGTCTGCTAAAGACACAACAGACAAAGAATCAAGCAACACCTGATCATTCTTAGCGAGAACCGTGCACGCAAGGCGGGCACCTGCGTTGGCCACTGAGAATAAGCGCTAGGCAGCACGGGTGTACAGAACCAGCTGGTGGTAATCGTAGTCCATTACCGTGAAATGGTATATAGCTTCTAGACAGCTTAACGCCTGCGAAGCAGCATGCTCATAAGAACCAATGAAGGCATATTCTGTTGAGGACCAAAAAAAAGACGACGTGACACGGTCCGCCCAAATAATATTGGGAGATCCAATTCGATGCCAAAAAGAGGCGTGCCATCATTGGTGACCTCACGAATGGTCGCCGCATACGGGACACGACAGCGACACAGCACAACTTGCAGGATAGACATGTAAGACACATGGACCACAAACATAGCGCAATGAAATAGAGATCTATATATATAATCCAAGCACAGCAAATCATGAACAAACAACACCGCCTGCAAGTAACGGTGAAACAGGTCCAACGGGTAGACGAAATATGGGAGTACAAAGAAGGAAATTATGTTTTCAAAAAATCCCTGTTTTTTATAAGGAAGAAAAAGGAGAACAAAGCATATGACTGTTAGATGATATATATGTTGCTTAAGAATATGAAAGTCAGAATTAAGAAGCTCATACGGGACCATGTAGCATTACCTGAAAGGGCCGGCAGCCGATAACGACAAAACAGAAACCACAATAGCAGTTCGGAGTGTTGCAACTGCACATTTGATGGAACAAATTAGACATCAAAGCACTGAATAAATGAAGAATCGCGACTGAAAACACTGGGAGAATTTGGCTAAACACTGGGAGAGTTTACAGACTGCACGATGTAGAACACAAACAGGTGCCCCATTGTATGTTTAGGTAAAAAACAAAGAGCATGGGGACAAAGGAAATGGTACCTGGTAGCACAAGCCGCAGGAAATCGGTAGCAAACAAGCTTTGGCACTGATCAGAGCAGCGCAGCAGATAGCGACGAACCACGAACCACAGAAACCGAATCTGCAGATCTGAAGCAACAAATTAGACATAAGGTGAAGTAATAAATGAGGAAGCATGACCCAAAATGCAGGAACAGGGTGTGTGAGTGAAGGAGGGGCAACAGAAACACCTGTCCACGTCAGGTGGTCTGGTGCATCGTCATATGAAAGTAAATGGAACCCAAAACACACATGGGCAGGTAACAGTACCGGGCAGCGCAAAACACAAGAAATGATGTACGAAACAGCGTCTGGTGGCGATGAGCTGGGAAGGGCAAACAACGGTGACAGCGTGCTCGGCGGTGGTTTGCAGTAACAGATAGAAGGGAAAGGGGCAATGCATCACAAGATTGTATGGACACAGATGAACAAAGAAGAACCAGCAGTCGGTTGAACGACAATCATGGAGAATGTAGAAGACGCCGCACTTTTAGGTGAGGGAAGGAAGCATTAGCAGACAGAAGGGTGGCGCGCAGCCGAAAGCAGCAGGCCGGCGCGAGCGGACACAGCGCTGAAGTAAGCAAACACTGGATCTGACGCACGTAGAGTCGACGGGCACCGAATGACAACGGCGATGACGGTCTGGCCGGCACACACAGGTGCACGAACGCGGTCGACGGCACACAGGCGCAGCAGTACGGCTGGCGGCGGGACGAGCGCGCGGCGGCGCGGGCTAAGGTGAGACCTAAAAATGCAGACGAGGTGGCTACGTAGCGAAGGCGGAGCTGACCAGGCGAACCGATGTCGGCACGGCCGGCGGCGGCGCGGCCGAAGGTGGGACGTAAGAATGCAGACGAGGTGGATACGTACCGAAGGCGGACCTGACGAGGCGGGCCGATCTCGCCGGCGACACGCCGGCGAGACCGGAGGAACAGGCGATGTGCGAAGGCGATGTCGTTTTTTGGTCGACGAGGGCGTGGCTATTTTTTTCATCGTGCTCCGCTGGCTCCCGCGGCGTCTGAAGCCGCGCCGCTAAGGTCGGCGCACCGGCGAGACGGAGAAGGCAAGGGTGGATTTTTCGGTGTCAACCAGCGGCGGCGGAAAGCGAGAGTGTTGTTTCTTTTTGGCTGCGCACCGCCCGCTGGAGTAGGATTTATTTTTGTGGTCTGGATAAGGCAGTGGAGGCGACGAGGTAAGCGATGTTCTTTTTTAGTTTTATATTTTTTGGGGACACCAAAAGGCTGCGCAGCGGAGGCAACGAGAGAAGCACGGGTCTGTTGCATGCACAGGAACGCAGCGCGGCCCTCATCCTCACCAGCTCTGGCACGTATTTGTATGCACAGAAATTCAGTATTAGATGAGATATTAGAGACCATTAGATTAGAATCATATATCTTAAAAAAAAACTTTGCTAACGTGGCTACGGCTCGACGCTTAGGAACTGGTTCCCAATTGAAAGGACTAACTAGCAATAACGAAGGTAAAGTGAATAAGAGGCCGGTAAAAGCGGAGCTTATTATCATCAGTGCATGCGCATCAAATTGGAGCATATATATAGTTATATCAAGGGGACAAATAGTTAAGTAAGTTGAATTAAATGAATTAGTAGCTGTTAGATATCTGATGAGTTCAATGAAGAAGTACGTATTAGCTGTTAACCGCATCACTATTTTTATTGTCCATATATATAGCTAGCATATCCGGCCATAAACTGAAGTTCTCTCTCAATGTCATTGTTCCTGATCGATGATGGATATATCAGTTTAAGATCAATGTCTGATATATCGATATCTCACCATGCGTCAATCTTCAAAATTAGCTAGACCGTTCTGTGTCTCAAATAATACAGTCACTTCTAGAAAGGGCTTTTAGCCCCGTGCATAAGAGCATGGTTAATAGTAGAGTCAATTACTTGGCTATAAGTCAAATAATAAAAGTCAAGCTATACAATAATTAGACTCTTACTTGGCTATAAACTTTTATTATTATTATATGTTTTTATTCTCTTTCCTATTTCTTCTCACAATCATATATATTGGGTCCCACTAATGTCTATGCATGTGTGCCCGCTTGGTGCTAAAACAAGAGTCAAACTCTCTTTTCTCTCCTTCCTTCTCTCTTCCACATCATCAAAAATACTGACTAGTTTGGTTATAAGCCCATTATGGTCCTCTCGTGAAAGATTCGAACCCCCATCCTAGCTGCGCCCCCAAGATTCGAACCCAGCTCGCGCGTAGCTTACCACCACACCTACATAGTATATCTGATGATAAATAGAATCCTTAACTTTTGAACCATACATCAAGGGACCTTTAGTCCCGGTTGGGAACCCTTTAGTCCCGGTTGGGGACTAAATGTTCTGGACCTTTAGTCCCGGTTGGGAACACCCTTTAGTCTCAGTTGGTGTTAGCAACCGGGACTAAAGATCTATTAGTCCCGGACGCAAAAAATTTCAAAACTAAATCTTATTTTGCACATCGACGAAAGGTCTGTTCTCTAGTAGTGAGTAGTACTGTAATTATTGCTATAGCATATATCCTCTCCAAGATTCAAGTAGTGGCCTTCTGTTGCATTTGTTAACCTAATTCTGTTTAATAGATCGAGATAATAACTTGATGAAGACACGTATATATAATAGTGTGGTCAGCTAAAGCTAACAGAGATATCGGGACGCTAGATTAGTTTGCTGATATATAGCATGCATGAGAAGGGAAGATCGAAGACACGATGCTATTGCTGAGAGACCATGCACATGTGTGCAGGGGGGCCATTATTAGTAATATACTAGCTGTCACTGTACATAAAGTGAAAAATAATTGCTACACGCCACTATAGCTAAACTAGTTGCATGCATGCGTGTGCCAATATAATGTGGCAAAGTGTAAGAGCTTGTGTTTATATACATGATGATGATGCATGTAATCTAAATCGTCCTTAATTTATTTTTGCGCCAACCGCACTCCCAATTTTCCCATCTCCTCAGTCAAAAGCTCGGTTGGCAAAGTGTATTGTTTGGTTGGCATAAGCAAGTTAGATCAAGTTAAGTATGATCATTTTTGTTTTTTTTTTTTTTTTTTTAAAAAGTGTATTGTTTGGCATAAGCAAGCATGCATGAGCTGTGAAACGAATTATTGGTTGACATGAGGATCTGAGAAGGAGCGAGCGCCGGCTCTGCAGATCCCATTAGCCCCGGCCCTCTCTTATACATGCATGGCATGTCTCCCCTAAAAAGAAGAAGTATGTAGTCGATCCATCTGTTTTACTGACAGAACCATATTCTATATCGATTAGGATGTTTAATCCGCGTCTTAGATCCTGTTTGGATTGACTAAGATAAATTAATTACTAGCTTCAACAACAACAAAAAAAAACTCTAGCTGATCGATACAACCTAGCTTATAGTTTATTTTGAACTATTCAGCCATCCAACTTATAAAAAGCTATCTCAGCTTATTTATTATATAAAGATTAGCTGATCCAAATGGGCCACTACTGAGTCTTTTTCCACATATGTGCCTAGCGGGCTGGGCCAAATACCTTGTCATGTTGTGCAGGAAGTTGCGAACATTTGTTACAGAGGTAACCATACAAGAATATATCGCTGTTCTACACACCACATATATAACAGGCCTTGATGCTGTGACCATGCACGCCTTTGATATTTTTTCCAATGGCTGTTTGTGTGTCCGACCATTGGGTTCATTCATCAAAGTGACTGCTTCATACACCTTGAATGCTTCACTTTGGATTGCTAAGTCTGCATCCAAGCCAAAGAATTGGGTAACCAATAATGTATGTGAGCTGACATGCAAATGGGCTATTATTCAGTTGCGTTTCACAAGATTTTGAACACACAAGCTAGTATTGGCATGCTAGAGTAGTTAGGAGAATCATGCATCAATTGCTTACATGTTGTTTTGGCCGGCGTGTTGTTGATGAGCATAGTACTTACGTGTTTAAATTAATTTGGAGATATATATAAAATACCTCACCATGCTACTACGTATAGCACGTAGCTTATTCACACCAACACAACACAATACAACACGATCCGTACCATACCACGAGACTAGCTTGCATTGTTCTTCGTTGTTCTGCTGCTGGCTGCTGCTGCTCTGCCTGATCGATCGATCGATATGCCGTCGTCTCTCTCGGCAGCAGCTCTCCTCCATGCCTTGTTCGTCGTCGTCCTCGTGACCCTTGTCATCGCCGCCACGGCATTTGTCCCGGTGGACGACCACCACCGGCCGGACGTGATCAACACCACGGCGACGACGACGTCTCCCATCAGCACCAGCACGAGCAACAGCAACAGCAACAGCAGCAGTGCCGGAAACTTTGAGCAGTACTACTGCTTCCTGTGCACGGAGCGGCACCCGCTGCTGATTCACATCTGCCCAATCTACTGGGACGAGTGCCACCTCAACTGCTGGGATGCCGATCATGACACCGCCACCGCCACCGCCATTCCGGCCGAGGCATCGTCGTCGTCGTCGGTGCAGGGCAAGGAGTGCTACGTCATGAAGCTGTACATGTCCGGTCGCTACGTCATCGTCGCACGCCTGAGCTGCGATGGCATCGCCTCCTGCTTCCTCACCTGCGGCGGCGGGGAACTACTGGAGCTGGACAACGACGATCAGATGAGACAGAAAGTCGGCGCCGCCGGCATGGGCACCACCCCCGCGGTGCCGGCGACGATGATCCAGCAGGGGAGCTTTGTGCCTTTCGAGCTGTGCAACACAGAGCCGCTGGCGTATGCTCCGCCATCGATATCGTCGTCAGGCGCCATCGTTGTCCCGCCGGCTGGTGGTGGTTCGCGCCGACGACGGTCCTAGCTACAGTACCAGTCTAGCTACCTAGCTCCACGCTCCGGCTCATGGATCACTACTCTATCTCTGTGTGGAACCACCAATCGTTCAGTTTTTCTTTCATGGTGACTGTTGTACGTGTCCTTTCCTTCGATCGGTTCAGTGATGTGTGACTGCTGCACACAAGTAGTGTTTCACTTCTGTTCGATTGCAAATCGATCGATCTTGGCGATATTTTTGTTAACTAGCTTATTCCCACCTCATTCGATCATTCTCATGTGTCAAATTTGTGCTAGCAATTCAAATCTCACTAAACAAAATTCATTCATTCATGTCATGTCATAAAAACATTATGTGCAGTAAACAACATTTCTTTGCAATATAATCAACTTCGGGTGCGCCATATATAAGTCATCGCTAATCAGGTAGCTAGATTGTTTGCTTCATGTCCAACCTAGAAAAGTCTTTGCCATCATATCCATCGTCTTCGGGTGCGCCGACTTGCAGGATATATATGTGTCCATACCAAATAAGATCAAGTATGGGGGCTGGTTAAATTACAGTCTTGCTGTTAACCTCTATGTAGTCTAAGGCTGTGTTTAGATCCTGAAAATGGAGTGAAAAAAATCTTGTAACACTTGTCACGTCACACCGTAGTAATTTTATTTTTATTTGATAATAATTGTCCAAACATTGATTAATTAGGCTTAAAATGTTCGTCTCGCAAAGTACAACAAAACTGTGCAATTAATTTTTTATTTCATCTATATTTAGTACTCCATATATATGTCGATATTTTGATGTGACAGAGAATAGGAATTCGATGTAATAGGGATGTGATGAAAAGTTGGGGAAAGTTGTGGATCTAAACACAGCCTAAGTGCAGCTCCAGTCCTAACATCGAAATACCGTCTGACACAGCTGTGCTGAAAATCGCTCTTGCCGATGGTTCGGCCTTTCCAATGTAAGTATCGGTTACTGGGTCCTTGAAATAATTAAAAAGTATGTCCTTTCCTTGCTTTACCTGCATGAGCATGCGACTTGAGAGTTATGTTTCATTTTTCTATTGCCCATGGTGCGGTGCGAACCGAAATCAAGATTCGTTTTTGGTCTGACATCCTATGGTTCGACCTCTGTAGTGTGCTTTGTTCGGCAGTCGAACTTCCAACTCATCAGCGTATGGTTGGGTTCGAACACACACCGGAGCTGCTCTAAGCCATCAACTTAAACTAATTATAAAGGAAAAACATGTGTATCTATAGAAATAAACTCCAAAACAAGACTACATGAGATTTAAATAATGCCATCTAGGCACCATAATATAGTCTCGATCTGTCATGATTTTAGAAATAAACACTCAATTTTCCAGTCTGATGGAGTAAATCAAACCACAGCCATATCGATCAAGCGGGCTTTTCTTTTTGTCCCTTTGGTGATGGTGAGAGCCTAAGGAGGCCGATAAGAAACTCCGTAGGGCATGGCCCAGCACAGCGTTCGTGTTTGTTAGACGGAAAGCCCGCTGACGACATGCCATTTTCGTTGGGCCTATCTTGTCGACGTAAGGAAACACAGACAGCCTACTGGGCCTATACAACAAATGCTTCTTAGTGCTTGTATTGGGAGAAAATGACAGTTATTTTTAAGGTGAAAATTTAAATGCTATAAAACTAAAATAATTTAGGATGTGTACAGATCGAGGAAGTAGACTACTATACTACTTAAGACATGTATATAGAGGTTACTCCCTCCAATATCTTCTCTTTTACAAGGCACAACACAACTTAACGTGACATGGTCCTCTAAATTGTAGTTTGACCGTCTATTTTTTTGTTTTATATTATTTACACTTATAAACTTATGATAATTGGATAGTTAATTTAATTATGAATCCAATCATATCAAGTTTGCGTTATAATAATAAAAATTGTTACCAACATATGGTTGGTAGTTAGCTTCATCAACATATCAAGACTGCGTTATGTTCCCTCCGTTTCAAATTATAGTTTGTTTCACTTTTTCAACCCAAAGTTTGACCACTCGTATTATTTAATTTTTTTTGTAAAATATTACTTTTTTTGGTTGTGGCTTGCTTATTTAATAAATAGCCTACAAGAATGACATAAATTTGACTATGTTTGCACAATTTTTTTGAATACGATGAGTGGTCAAATTTAGAGTCCAGAAAGTCAAATGAATTATAATTTGAAACGAAGGGTGTAGTTATTAGCAAAAGACTGTTGGACAGCTAACATATGGTTGGTAGTTACCTTCACCAACTATAATAAACTAATATCTCATTATTTCAATGTATAATTCGTTTTGGCCTTTTCTACAATAGCTGATAAAGTTTATATCTATTTATATAGGAAACATATATATCTAAGAAAAACTAAAACGACTTAAATTTAGAGTTGCATATAAATTTAATGAAATTTGATATATTTTGACTCTCCAAGATTTTTGAGATGTCTTATAATTTAAGGTGGAGGGAGTAAGTGTCGATGCAAGTAGATTGGGAAACCTGGAGAAGAAACACGAGTGACAACTGGTAGCTTTGTACATACAGGTCCGATACATGTTACGGGCATGTTTGGAACGCAGAATTTTTTTCTTTTTCCATACTTTTTTTTAAAAAAAATGTTCCTGTAAAATTCCTACGTTCCAAACAGCCCCGTACTTTATAAAGTACGTAGTACTACGCACAGCTAGAGCGTACTACCTTTGGCCTTGGTCGCAGAAGATCCCAGCGGCCAGCGGACGGAAGCGGAAGCGGAATCCCGCTACTGTTTGCCACGGCTTTTGTCCAGCTGGTTTCAGGTTCTCCTACAAATCAGGTTCAGATAAAAATAGTTTTTTTTTCTAAAAATACTAAGTTTCTCTCAGTTTTCTTTATGCCTTTTTTTAATAAATATATAAAAACTGTTTTACCAAATGTTTTTTTGGTTGAAAAGAGTTTTACCTTTATTAATGAAGTTGTTTTATTATAGAACTAATAAAGATAATAAACTTGATTCAAACTGAGCTGTACTAAACGGGTTCGAAGCCGCATTAGGAATAGAGCCGCGGATAAAGTAATAGCAGGATGATCGACAAGGACAGATACGGTAGGGCCAGAACGGGACTGGAAGCACTGCACTGCATACATTGCATGATGCATGTCGATGTCCAGGTTCTCCTCCCCCTGCTGCTTGCTGCTTCACACTCACACACATCACCTGCTTTGCTTTGGGGTTCCGTTTGGACGGCAAATCTGAAGCAACGTGGACGGACGGACGGACTCGTAGTACGTACTACAGTGTACCATCGATCGACGCAAAGCAAAAGCAAAGAGCAAGTTGATGCCCCTGTCTGTCTGCTGCTAATTGCAGGTTCAGAGGATTGCCATTTACAGCGGAGCAAAGGGAACCATGTCCATCCATTCCTCTCTTCTCGGTCTCGGCGGGTGCGTTTGGTTCATGTTTCACAGCTAAATAGGTCTAAATAAACATATAATATTCGGCTTATTATGATACAATGTTTTTATCTTATCGGCCCTAAAAACCATCGGCCGGCTTATGTTTGGTTGTATCAATAATACAAGAGCATTATGTTTGGTTTGCTTGTGTCAGTGAACCTAATTTGTCTTTGATCATATTTGGTTCCATAATTAGTTTGGGTTTTGTTTTTGTCAAGGTAGATTTTAGTTGAAATCACTTCTCCCTCACTCATTTTCTGGGCTGAGTTTGTGGAGGCATGGATCCATGGCTGGCGGTCGACGCGGCAGAGGTGAGGTGGAGACCGACGGAGTGTTTGGATCTCATTTTTTAGTTTTTTTTTTAACCTGCTCTTTTTTTTATTTTCCAAACAAAGGAAATCTAAATAGGGTTTAGCGGCTACGACTAGTGATTGTGTGCTTGTCGCAAAAACAACTCAGGCCTACACTTATCAGCTACAGTATGTTATGATATCGGTTCGTCCATTGGATAAACCATAAGCCGAGGCGGAAGAAAGATATTTTAGATCCTCACCTTTTGTTCCATTCCAACCAAGACCAAGGACAAGGAGAGTAGAGGAAAAAGCAAAGGAAAGTGGCTCGCAAGAGAAAGGGCAGCACAAGTGCACAAGCAACAGCCCCCCGTGGCCCCGTGTCCAGGTCAGGTGATCCTCACGTCACCCTCCCCTCACTGACTGCTTTTGTGCAATTGTGCTTCTTCCCTGTTCCCTCCGCCCGTCTAGCCGCAGGAGCCGCCGCCGAGTCAGAGCGACAGCGAGAGACGCACGAGCGATCTGCGTGCGTGCTCCGACGCCTACAAGCTTTTGGCTTTCGTTCCCCATATCCATCCTCGGCTCCTCTCCCCTCCCCTCCCCTCCTCGCCCCCGCCCGTTTCCTCTGCTCTGCCTCTGGCCTCCGCATAGCGACGCGACGCGACGCGAGGGATGGCCGCCAGATTGGATCCCTCCTGTTCCCCCGACTCCCATTTCGCTTGATTGGATGCCTGGCAGCCTGGGTTTCGTTTCTTCCTCCTCTCTCTCGCCCTCTCCCCCAAGCATCGCCTCTTCCGTCCTCCTGCTCCATCCATCCCCATCCCCAGGCTTCGGCCGGTGGCACACCATCCATCCGTCTCCACTTGAGTGCTAATCAGGCCGACTGCCTGCAGATCTGGGTGCGGGCGCGGCCCTCCAATTTGATTTGATTCAGTTCATTCAGTTCAGCCACTGCTCTGCTCATACAGAACAACAGCTCTCAGTTGGGAACGGGAATTCCAACCGTTTCCGATTGCCGGCCGCAGAGGGGACGAACGCGCACAGAGAGAGCCCTCTCAACTTTTCCAGGCAAGTTCGTTCAGAGAGGATCCCTTCAAAATTGGTTTCCATCCATCTTTCCAGGGAATGGGAATCCCACCGCACCCCGGCCTGTGTAAAATGGTATCTGATCCTTCTCCTTTCTTCGCTTTATTTGCTCTGCTTCAGGTACAGCATACAGACGGTGCTAGACTGCTAGTGCGGGAGAGGTCCCCAGCTCAAGCCGTGGTCTTTTTCTTGAGAGCCCCGGCCGGCCCGGAGTCGCCGCCATCTCGGACCAGCCAAGGCAAGCTCCTGCTCGTTTTGCTTCCTCTTGGACGCTACGCTACCCGTCGCAATGCCGCCAACAAACATTATAAATCGGCAGCGCTAACCACATGGTACGCTCTCGAAATGCTATACTATGCCAAAGTTGCAATCTTTTTCTCGTTTCTCCTCGGCAACTTGCCAATTTGGTCGTCCCCTCCTTGGTTGCATCAGCAGCAGCAGCAACGGCGCAGCAGAGGCTCAACTGGACCCGCCGGACGATGCTCCTTTGCTCGAGATCCGGATGCTCATCCAAACGGAGACGCCCCCATTCCTCCTCCTCTTCCTCCCCCATCGCCATGCGGATGCGCTGGCTCCTCCTCTTGGCGCTCGCCGTCCCCGCCGCCGGCGAGATGGGGTACGGGCATTGCGGCTGCGACGGCGGCGGCGGCGGCGTCGTCAGCGGCGGGTTCTGGAGCCTGGACAACATCTTCAAGTGGCAGAAGGTGAGCGACCTGCTCATCGCGGCGGCCTACTTCTCCATCCCGCTCGAGATCCTCTACTTCGTCGCGGGGCTCCGCCACCTCCTCCCGTTCCGGTGGGTGCTGGTCCAGTTCGGCGCCTTCATCGTGCTCTGCGGCCTCAGCCACCTGCTGGCGGCCTTCACCTACGAGCCCCACCCCTTCATGGTCGTGCTCCTCCTCACCGCCGCCAAGTTCCTCACCGCGCTCGTCTCCTTCCTCACCGCCATCACGCTGCTCACGCTCATCCCGCAGCTGCTGCGCGTCAAGGTGCGCGAGAGCCTGCTCTGGATCAAGGCCCGCGAGCTCGACCGCGAGGTCGTGCTCATGAAGCGCCAGGAGGAGGCCAGCTGGCACGTCCGCATGCTCACCCAGGAGATCCGCCGCTCGCTCGACCGCCACACCGTGCTCTACACCACGCTCATCGAGCTCTCCAGGGTGCTCGCGCTCACCAACTGCGCCGTCTGGATGCCCTCCGCCGCCGCCGAGGGCAAGTCCGCCGGAATGTGCCTCACGCACGAGCTCCGCCGGGGCAGCAGCGACGACGGCGAGGCAGTCGTCGCCGCCGACGACAAGGACGTCCTCGAGGTCAAGGGCACCGACGGGGTCAAGCTGCTGCCGCCGGACTCGGTCCTCGGGTCCGCCAGCGGCGGCGGCAAGGAGGGCACCGGCACCGTGGCCGCGATTCGGATGCCCATGCTCAAGGTCGCCGACTTCAAGGGTGGAACGCCCGAGGTGATCAAGACGAGCTACGCCGTGCTGGTTCTGGTGCCGCCCAGCGACAGGAGCTGGGCGCCGCACGAGCTGGAGATCGTCGAGGTGGTCGCCGATCAGGTGGCCGTCGCGCTCTCGCACGCCTCGCTGCTCGAGGAGTCGCAGGCGATGCGCGACAGGCTGGCCGAGCAGAACCGCGAGCTGCTGCAGGCGAGGCGGGACGCGCTCATGGCCAACGAGGCCAGGGACGCGTTCCAGCGCGTCATGAGCCAGGGAATGCGGAGGCCCATCCACTCCATCCAGGGACTCGTGTCCGTGGTGCAGGAGGAGGGCCTCACGTCCGAGCAGAAGCTCGTCGTCGATACCATGGCGCGCACCGCCACCGTCGTCTCGACGCTCATCAACGATGTCATGGAGATGTCCGCCGCCAACCAGGAACGCTTCCCACTGGAGACGCGGGCGTTCCACCTGCACTCCGTGATCAGGGACGCCGCCTGCGTCGCCAGGTGTCTCTGTGACTTTAGGGGGTTTGGCTTCGCGGTGCACGTCGAGAACGTGCTGCCGGACCTTGTCATTGGCGACGAGCGCCGGATTTTCCATGTCTTGTTGCATATGGTTGGCAATCTGATTGGTCGGATTGATGCCGGGAACGTCACGTTCCGGGTGCGTGCTGATGATGAGGGGATGGAGGACCAGAGGTGGGAACCATGGAGGCCAAGCTACTCCGGTGGGCACTCGTCGGTCAAGTTTGTGATTGGGGTGAAGAGGCAGCAGAATGCTGACTCGTCAAGCTCGCTTGCGCAGTTCTTGCGGCGGCCAAGGACAGAGGGGTTTGATCTCAGGCTCAGCTTCAGCATGTGCAGGAAACTTGTGCAGGTACTTTGAAACCAAACCAGTTTGCATGCCCTCCTCTCTGCATTTTGTGCAACACATTTGTGTTCAGTAACCAATATTTTGCCTTGTAAAAATACTCTCAACAGATGATGCAAGGTAACATCTGGGCAATTCTCGACGGCCAAGGACTACCGGAGAGCATGACCCTGGTCCTGAGATTCTAGCTTCAACCATCGGCCTCGGAGGATCATTTGATCTGCAGTACTCATCGCTATCTAACCAAATTACCGGCTGAAGGTTCTGCTCATCGACGACGATGAAATCAACCTAGTCGTGGCCCGGAAGCTCCTGGAGAGGCTAGGCTGCACTGTTTATTCGCTCCCCTCAGGCTCAGGATTCATGAACTCCGTCGGCCCTTCCTCTGCCTCGTTCCAGCTCGTCATGGTTAACCTCGAGATGTCGACGATTAATCCCCTGGATGCTGCCTCGAGGATCAGGCAGTACAGGAGTTCACAATGGCCCCTGGTGATGGCCATGACATCGGAGCCGAACGTGTGGGAGAAGTGCGCTCAGTCGGGGATCAATGGCGTCCTGAAGAAACCGCTTGTTCTGCAGGAAGTGAAAGAAGAGCTAACACGGATTCTTCAGACCACATGATACTTACAACTTACTGGCGGGTTCCTTCGCTGCCTGCCAAGAGCTCTGAACTCTGAAGTAGCCAAACATGCGCGCTACCATGACTGACAATGAATACGACCCCACTGTCTAGCATTGCAGAAGGGAAAAAAAAATACAGGCTATCGGAATGCGATGGCTGTCGAGGGTCTCTGGTGTCTTGCAGCACAATTGCTGGGGAATGGCAAATGCCGATGTGCCATAGAGAGGGTTTGTGGGTTTGTTTGGTACAACTTATAACAGCTTCTGTTGTAAGCTGTATTTTTTTTGCCAAACACCTCTTTTGAAAATAACTTCACTCATAAAGCTATTTTTCTTCTCCTCTCACAAACATTTGAAGTTGGGTGAAGCTGAAAATAGTAGTTTATCACAGCTTTCTCTACTCTCTCATATCCATACATAAAGTTGTTGGTGAAGCTGTTGAGCCAAATACTTTTTCTAAAATAGCTCAGCTTCACTTAGAGAGTTGCTCATGAAGCTATTTTTTAAAAAAACAGCTTCACTAGTGAAGCAGGGCTGTACAGGCTCTGAGTCTTTCAAATGTACCAAACAGGCTCTGAGTCTTTCAAATGGGAATTGCGCCTGAGAATGAAGGAGAATCTGATACCTTATAGTCCTTCATATCATAGAAACTTGGGGTGGTGGTATGTAATCGCCAGAAGTGGCAATAAGGCTGAAGTTTTGTAAGCTAGCTAACCTGGTTGTAAGGATCTGATGGAGGGGGTTCGACAATTGTATTTACAACTACTTTTTAGGATCTGATACATTCATTCCCCTTATGAGCAGATTATTACTGATCTCCAGCCATTGCTGCTGGTCACTTGCTGGCGGTACAAGAGTTTCTATGGAACCGTAGAAAATATTTCTAAGATGTTGAACCTCATGCCAGATTTCCTCCGAAATTCCTATGAATGGAACCATTTTGTAAGAATTTAAAGATGGCTAATCCTTTGTTTCAAAGGGACACGTATATAGGAGGAAATTCATTTAATTTTACAATTCTACTATAAAATCCCTTCGTGAATCCTAAAACCGTTCTAGAGAGGGCCTTGACCTATCTACTCGTGTAGCGTTTATGTGTTGAGAAGAATCGCAAACGGTTGGTTCATTGCAGTAAAGTAGTTTCAGACATATGGTTGACTTGAGAGCTGTAGCATGAGAGCACTGAGCAGAGGAGACATGAATCTCGAGTTGAGAGGTGGGCATGGATCGAGGTTGTGACGATGTAAGCACGAGGGCCGCGTTATCCGATCGAAATTCAGGGCGGCAGACCTCGCATCCATCACATTGATGCAGGAGTACGAGTATTTTGCTTCCCCATTGCTTGAGCTTTCGGTTTCAGGTAAGACCTCACCTCGATTCACATGGAGATTACGATAGATACAGAGACGGGACGCGTCACCAACCCAGCAGCCCAGCCCAGCCCATAATCCGTTGCCTGAGGAAAGTTGACAAGCTGGTCAGTCCAGATACAACGCACTTAAATAGGGCATGTGGGGCCCACCACTAACCTGATGAAGTAGAAGAAGATCTGCTTTTCAAGTGGACAAGAGAGAGGTGCAGAAGCATCAGGATCTTGCTTCAGTCTTTTTGACTCCTGGTGTGCTGTTTCTGAATTCATATATGCCTTTTGCTGCTGTGTATATGCTCTAAGGCCTTGTTTGCATACAGGATTTTTTTTCTTGTTTCTGCTTTTTATTTTTGAATGAAACTGAACTGATTTCTGTAGATATAACTGAAATTCCTGTGCAAATATCAGACCATACATTCAGTTAGGGGTACAATAGTCCATTTAGTCCACAACTAATATAATTACTAGAAACTGATGATACTAGTTTGTTGGTATATCAAAATCTACAATTTTTAGTCTGATAAATCTGAAGCGCAAGCCAATGGTACCATTGTACTATGTCGCTGAAGCCGGCTGCAGGCTAAATAAATCTATACATACATTGTACTCTTAGGAATGAAATATAGTATTGTTCATCATTCAGGCCACAAACAAACAACTACTTTTCAACTACAAGGACAAATGCAGTAGGTTGAACAACCTTTCCAGAGAACCGGTACATCTTTGAATGCTTGAATGAAACTAACATACTAACTCTGCTATTTTATAAATCCACTTGACTGGCCAAAAAAGATCCCCAGATCCACTGAAATCGGACGTATGTCAGCATGTAAGAATAGGATATAAATATTGGCTGAACTACTGATGAGCTCATGTCATAGTATATGTGGATGCCTGTCCCTTCCAGAATTTGAATGGTTTGAGGTGATGTAAAACTTTTTGTCAGGGACAATATTTGAGTTGTTTGATCAGTTGGTTAAAAGATCGAACATGTCATCAACTCATCATTGGGGAAAACAAATCTTGGCTGTTGTGACACTATATTGGTGATCAGAATTGCAATTTCAGATGAATCATCATAGTTAACTTGATGCATGGGTGGTATAATGTCTTCATAGCTAAACTATAATAAATAATATGTTACAATTAGGCCAACAGCATGAATCTTTCCTTGCTAGTTGTTACAAGCTTTGTGTAAATTAAACTCTTGTTTGTAGGGGTGGTCTGAAACTCACTGAACTGTGAGGCCAAACAAAATGTGCGCTCCTTGCGCATTGTAAACCTGTAACTGCTTACTCTACTCTTATCAATGAAAGCCGGAAACGGATCTTTCGAAAAAAAAATAATATGTATATATAATATATGAATCGTGAATAAAATGTTTATAGATGATAAGCAGGTCTTCTATGCTCTGAATCTCTGAACCTGTTTTTTCTACGTACTGGCATATGGTTCAGAGTCAGTTTAAATGCTCTGAAGTATCCTAGATTAAAAATGTGTGACTCCACACTGCTAGTAGATTTCATAAACAGTTCCCTCGTAATACATGCTTCTCATCGATCAGTTCATGCGTAAGTAGCAAGAACATGCTTATGAACATTGAGCACTGAGAAGACAAATATATAACCAACCATTGATGAGCCTTTAATCTGCTTTCCCTTTAATTTACAGGAAGAAAAAAACAATGAAAATAGTTGTTTAATTTTTTTTCTTAGGATGCATGGGTGGCGATATAGCTTTTGCATGGCTTTGTCAAGTTCTTTTTAAAACTCTGTATCACCTGAATGTGATGTCTTAAAAAGTTAATGAGAACTTCCTTTTATCGAAAAAAAGGTTTTATAATATTACTAATGCTAATCACATATTGGTAGCTAGCCATTAATTACCTCCCTTACAAATTTTCGCGAACTTGTGTATTCCCTATAATGCATTCCAGTTAGTCATGTAAACTAGCAGAAAAAATCAGATATGCAGGTCGATCATTTATTTCTGCAGGCCATGCATGGGACATGAGAAATAAATCCTAACAAACAATAGCCTGAAGATTTACTGAATTAGGAAATAGCTTATTACTAGTTCATCAGAACCGCCGACTCATCTTCAGTATTGATACGTATCGTGAATGCATGTAATAGCAAAACTAAAAAAAAAATCCTATATGGATCAAATTGCTCATTTTAAAGCATGCATTCACAAATCCTGCCAAGAAATCGTCTGTGGTTCCTTCTATTACTAATCCCTTAACTGATCGATCTAAAATCACTCCATTGTTTCGATCTCGATCTCGATCTCTTGTACACAACAATTCGTGCCAAAAAAAAAAATCAACTAAGCACTGATGAGGCAGTTAGCTTGATCAGCGAGAAAGAAATGGCATATATTATATATATGTACATACACTGAAAGCATGCATGGAGCTGAGAATACTCGATCGTGATTCGTGAGGTCATCATGACCCTGCACCTCCAAGCCTAAGCTCCAAGTCGAGCTCCTCCCCTCCATCCCTCTCCTCGGCAATGGCGAAGTAGCGATCTTCCCGTACATCTCCGGCGGCGGCCGCGGCACTGCCACGGCCGGCAGCGCAGCAGTCACCGCGGCCGAACAGAGGCAGCAGCTCGTGCGGCTTCCGTTGGGCGTGCAACGCGGCCAGCACACCGCCGGCGCCCGCCGGCCGAGTCGTCGTCGTAGCTTGTTGGGCGAACGCCAGAACGGGCGTCGTCGTCATCGTCGAGCACGGCTGCTGGTCGTAGTCGTAGACGACGCTGGCGGCGGTGCTGCTTCCCGGTGCTGCTGCGCCGGTGGACACTCCTGCTGGTCTGCCCCTGTGCCGACGGTGCACGTTCATGTGTCCGCCGAGCGCCTGCGCCGTCGGGAACCCCCTCCTGCAGAAGGTGCACTTGTACGGCTGCCTTGTTCCCTCGTCGTCATCGTCATCGACGCCGCCGCCGATGGCGCGCTGCTGCTGCGTCGGCAGATCCTTGTCGTCCTCGGCGGCCTCGCAGCTCGGGGACGACGACGATGGCGACGCCCGTGCGCCTGCACCACCCCCGTCGTCCTTCCTATGATCTGGCCCCAACTCCATGTGCTTGTGATGATCAATCAGTTGTGTCACTTGTCAGCAGATCGAGTAGAGTCCGGAGCAAGGACAAGGTAGGGTTTAGCTAAAAGAAAGCTGGCTTGGTAACAATCTCTGAGGCTGCTACCTCGCTCTGGCGTCGTGGAGACGACGACGACACCAGCAAAGCAATCACAAGCTGCTACTTGGGGCCGGCCGGCCGGCCGAGGATCTAGCTAGCTAGAGCCTGTTCGCTTACCTTATGAGCCAAATTTATCAGTCATTATGTAGTATTTTTCTCTCACAATAAAAAAGTCAAAAACTGAGCCACAAAACTAATAAGCCTATGAATATGATATGGTCAAACACGACAAAGAAACGCAAGACGTACGGTGAGTATGATAATGGGGGAGCTTAGTGTACATTGATGTGTGTGTTACTCTTGTTAATGCATCTTCTCGTCATTCTGCCGGCCTCAAGCCCTAATAAATTGTTGTTGTTGTTCCTGTTTTTCTTTTGCAGTGAATTCAAGGGGTTTTTTTATTTTGAAAAGAAAAAGAATGACTTGTTTATATTATAGTGAAATCAAGTTGTTCGGCTTGGCCTGCAGCTGGACTTGTTCTGAAACCAGCTCTGCTTTGTAAGCTTGCGCTTGGATTTTATAGCTTGGAGAAAAGTTCTTCGTCTTATGGCTTGACTTGCCCTGTTGTTTTCTTCATTAAAAAAAATATATGTATATGGCTTCACTTGCCTGCCCATACGGCCCACTCTTAAACAGGCCTGCTACAGCCCGACCCATTTATAGCTCAGTGGTAAGCCTTACTGGTGGCATGCCGACGTACAATAACAATTATTGATGTGGAATTTAAGATAAGAAGGAAACAAACGATAGCATACTCCTAGATCGAAATACTGTATACCATTTGGGCTCTGTATCCAATGTATTAGGGTTCATGTTTACGATTGATGATTTTCACACAATGACATAGTTCCGAACAAATATTGTCAATTGTCCTGCCCTGGCCAGTCTTGTCAATGTCTGAAGTTATTTCTGTTTGTCAGCTTTAGTTTGCTAATACCAGACTAGAAAACGTGCACATCTTGGCAGACACAGTTTCTAAGGATTGCCAATAGTTGTGAGGGGAGTGAAGAAGCATAGTGTTCAGGATCTGCATTATCGATTGAACAGTCACAATATCCATACCACGCATATCAAGCCATATGCTGAGGCTGTTGTTGTTGGTCATGGTATGCCGCATATTGTTCAGGGTTCATATTTACGCTAAGAGATAGAGATGCCGAGAGGACACAACAGTTTCAGTTTCCTGGTATGCTGCTAGGGATGCTAAAGCAGAGCTATTCTTTTCTCAGAGGCTCCACTTGGGAAAAATTCGGGATTTCTAATTATTTGCCACCGATACGGAGGTCTACTCTTCGTTTGCCAACCTTATCATGGTAACTGCAAAATTACCCCACAAAACAGTAACACGCCTACACTTATGCAATTTTTGCTGAGGTGGCACGCCACGCGGTCAGCCACCGTGCCAGCGCCTCTCATCTGGCTGCTCTTTCTCTCTCCCTCCACTCGTTGACAGGTAGGCCCCACAGGTCAGATTCTTCTTCAACCTCTGGCCACGACATGTCGGTCGACCAAGCAGGCCACGCCCCCAGACCAAGGAACCCATATGCGTGCCCGCAGGCCACCGTGCCCCTGCACTGCCGCAGCACCGGCAGCACGCATCGCGCTCTAGCATGCTGCACTGCCGCCGCACCGGCAGCGACTGCGAGAGCCTCGCCCGCCACGGCGGTTGCACCCCTGCGCGCGCTGCGCATGCCGCTGCGCCACCATCGCTCCGACCGCACGCACCGCGCCTGCCGCAGCGCCCCTGCACGAGCCGCGCCGCGCCACCGTAGCTCCGGCCGCACGTACGCCCTGCGTGCCACGCCACCGAGCGCTGGCCACGCAGGGCCGCGAAGCTCCAGTGCCGAGCTAGCTAGCTTGCTTAGTTGCCACGTGGGGTTGTTGGTTAGTTGCCGAGCTAGCTAGCTTGCTTCACCGGTCCTTGTTTATCTCTAGCGCCGGAGGTCTCGCACGGGGCATGGTGGCCTCGGCACGCGCGTGCAGCCTGGGCACGTGGCAAGTGCACGGCGGGGTGGTGAGTGCGTGAGGTCTCATGACGGCAGCCTGGGCGCGTGCGCTCTCGGCTCGCGTCGCTGGCCACGAGTGCCCTGCTCGCCACGGCTGCGCACGCAGAGGCTGCAGCGCCGCCTTACTCGGTCGACCAACATGTGTAGCCAGAGGTTGAAGAAGAACCTGACCTGTGGGGAGTGGCGCACGACGCAGGGCAGGGAAGTGGTGCGGCGCGGCGCGCAGGACAGGGGCGCAGCGCCCTTGGCGTCGCCCGGCGTGATGCGACGCGTGCAGGGGCTCCTCGGGCTGGAGGTTGAAGAAGGACCCGACTTGTGGGGCCCAAGTGTCAGCGAGTGAATGGAGAGAGAAGAGTAGCGAGAGGAGAGGCGCTGCCACGGTGGCTGACCGCGTGGCGTGCCACCTCAGCAAAAATGGCATAAGTGTAGGCGTGTTACTGTTTTGTGGGGCAATTTTGTAGTTACCACGATAAGGTTGGCAAACGGAGAGTAGACCTCCATATCGGTGGCAAATAATTAGAAATCCCGAAAAATTCATTGTAACTATAAGATGCTTGGATTTGAAGTTCATCATCTCCATCTGTTCTACAGTACTGTTGTTGAGTGCAAATTGTTGTCCAATGTGGCAAATAGCAGCAGATACCAAAAAAAAAAAGGTCGAAAACTGAAGGCTGATGCCAGCATGAACCTGTGTGCGGAAACATGCTATGTGTGCATTTTCTGAACTGAATCCTGAAGAGCAGAGCGTGGCCCAAACACACAACTGTTCTAAATAAAACTACTGATTGACAGCAGTGACAATCATATCAAGCATCAGATGAACACAATCGAGAAGGAGAAATGTAGCCAAAACAAATGTTCCAGTGTACACATTTACAGCAAACTTAAGTGTCAGTCAAACCAAATGAGTTAGCTTAGCAGCTACGACTAACTAGTACTGTAGCAGGAAGGATTGATGAGCACCGTTGGAACGATCGATCAGATCCTCCAGAGGGACAGGTCACCGCTGCTGTCGACGCTGCTGGCGGTGGTGGAGAACTGCGACGTAGCAGCGTCAGCGGCGAGCATGTCGCGGTACGTCTTCCTGACGGCCCAGAGCGCCCTACAGCATTCACTCATAGCGGGCCTGTCCTGTCGTACAGGGCCCATGCACCGGAACGCGAGCTCAAGCACCATCTCCAGCGCGCGTTCAACGGCGGGGGTGCGGGCGATGTGCGGGTCGAGCACGTCGGCTGCGGCGCCGCCGATGAAGCGGCCCATGGCCCAGCGCGCGGTGAGGCGCTCCTTCATCTCGCGCTTGGTCTCGATGGGGCGGCGCGACGAGGCGAGCTCCACCAGGAGGACCCCGAAGGAGTAGACGTCGCTGCGGTCCGTCAGCTGGCATGTCTTGAGGTACTCCGGGTCCAGGTACCCCGCCGTGCCCTTCACCTGCGTGGTCACGTGCGTCGCGTCGGAGGAACCGAGGCCGCCGCCGGTGGCGCCGAGACGGGCGAAGCCGAAGTCGGCCACCTTGGCGCGTAGCGAGTCGGTGAGGAGGATGTTGGACGACTTGATGTCGCGGTGGATGATGGGGTGGTCGGAGTACATGTGGAGGTACGTCACGGCGTGCGCCACGTCGATGGCGATGTCGAGACGTGTCCCGAAGTCGAGGAACCGCCGCCCGTTGCACCTGTCGAGGTGGTCCCGGAGCGTGCCGTTGGGGACGTACTCGACGACGACGATGCGCTCCTCGCCGCACTCCATGTAGCCGTAGAAGCGCACGAGGCTCGTGTGCTCGATTCGTGACATGATCTTTATCTCGCTTCGGAACTCCACGTCCACATGAGGGTTCTGCATCCGCTGCAGCCAGCAGATCATTTCATTTCATCCGTCGATTCGATTCAGCAGCAAACAAATCAAATCCAACTGCAGGGTTGTTGGGGTTAGTCCCACATCGGAAATTGAAATTGACTGACCAGCTTGGCGCGCTTGACGGCGACGACGGTGCCGTCGGGGAGGACGCCCTTGTAGACGGCGCCGAAGCCGCCCTGCCCGATCTTGAGCGCCGGCGAGAAGTTGTGGTGGCGCTGAGGATCTCCTCGATGGAGAAGACGGAGCTCTGGAACGACGGCCGGTGCTGCCTGCCGCTGCCGCTGTACAGCCCGCGCGCGGAGGGCTTCGTCGTCCCGGCGTAGCCCGACACTGCCGCCATGGACCACGACCATCATCATCATCATCATGGCTGACGTGCACGTGATTGATTGAAGACGAGCGAGCGAGAATGGACGGACGGCAACAAAACAATCGACGCGACGACGACCTCACAAGTTGCCCAACCAGTCCATGGCAGAGGGCACGGAGGGGGGCGAGTTGACTTACAAGGCGGCTTGTTGGCCCCGACGGCGTCACCCGCAGGCGCGGCGGCGTTCCTGCTCCTCCGCTTTATGGACGCGGACGACGACGGCGACGCGGTGGAGATGGAGCTGAACCACACCCCGATGGAGCGGAACAGGGACCTCAAGGACGAGGAGGATGACGCGCTGCTACTCCTGCGGCCACGGCCTCCGCCGCTGTCGGACAGCGGGCGCGACCACGCCGGGCTGCGCGGCGGCCACCGCTCGTGCTCCGGCCCCGGCCGCCACCCTGACCCTGACCCTGACCCCGACGACGACGACGACGGGCCAGGCTCCCGCGGCGGTCGCGCCCGGCCATGAAATGGGTGGTTGGTCGGCAGCAGCAGCAGCAGACGTGGTCGCGTGTCGCGCCGAGCTCTGCCGTCCGGCACCGAAGCTAATATAATCCGCGGCAAAGGTTTTTTTGGTCGTGGCGCGCGACCGTGTCCAAGGTCAAGGCCGGAGCTGCTGCGGCGGGCCCGCATGGCAGGGAGAGGACGAGCGGCCTGACCGGGCAAAACGACCTGCTGTCCCAGTCCCAGTTCGCGAGGACGAGGCGGTGGTGGGCGGTGGCGAGGCGACCCCTTCTTCAGTTCCTCGCGGGCGGAGTCGGCAGCAGGGCAGCGGCACCTCAGTCAGCTCCACCCACCGGGCAGCAGGCAGCAGCTAGCGCTGCTGACGACATTTATTTCGAAAAAGAACTGCAGCCAACAGCCACAGCATCAGCTTGCGTGGCGTCATGGCCTGCCACTGGCTGCCTCTGCTGGGTGGGGCCTGATCAACCTCAACCTACCAACCATGTCCAAGTCATTTTCATGGAACAATTCCATCTCTCTTTTTCTCTTTGGAAGCAAAGCAAGCACACAGACACTACACTCGCAGCCGCGTCCGTGTCATGTTTCGTCATGTTTAGGGTAGCTCGACCTGTTCTATCTGCCACCTGGTCAACCAAAGCGACACCGGCTCAAGGCCTTTTGAGATCAAACATACATAAATCTCCAGCGGAACAAACTATGCCAAGCCGTATATTCTACATGCTTACGTTGTTGCAACGGAAACATTTATCTTATCTTATCGTACAACCATTTGACAACCTGTGGCATGGAAATTGATGCCACAATCGCATCATCATCCGTTCCAATATGTATCAGAATTAGACTTTGTTGTCCGTACCGTCTCTAAACACACAATCGTGACGAGGCGCGTCGTGTGGGAAGTAAAAAGAATGGATGGAAGAATTCCTTCGGGATTGGTTCAAAAGAAATCCTTCAATAAATATGGATAGATATATAAAAACCACCTGAGGAAGTAACATACTACTCCCTCCGTCCAAAAAAATATATAATTATGCAATCCCAGAACTGCTCAAGCCAACCATTTGCCAGAATCAGCCTCTTCTTTTTACCTGTCACCATTTCGGATTGTACAAAGGAACGCTACAGTCAACATTTCCCTATCACTTACCCAGCGCCTGATGGATGATCCATACAGGCACTGACTCTGAGAAACCAGATCGAAATACGAAGAACATACTCACACCGCAAATTCGGAACAAACCAAGAGGAAGAACAGGGAGAAAATTTCAGGGTTTTTCACCTTTAACAAGCACTTTCTGTAACCCTCCTGCCGTCATTCATAAACAGCAATGCTCCACACCCAAGGTAAAACAGAACACAGACGACTCTAGCACTTTTTCATGTCATTTTTTCTTCTATAAATTATTTTTTACCAAAACTCAACCTATTAGCATCTCCACCAGACGTCCAGACCAGACCAGACTAGAACAAAATCAAAGAGCAGAGTAGTTACTGCTTCTACTTTCCTCCACCAAAAGAATCCTAGCGTCAAGCCAATTCAACAGGCACCGCTGCTGCCGGGCCACCAAGAATGGATCCACCACGGTCAACAATGCTATTCGTACATCTCATCTATCAGAGTTATCTGCAAGAGACAGTTACATATCAAGCTTTTAGCCCAAAAAAAAAAAACCTCTGCTGTAGCAGCATGTCTATATTAAACCCTATCTACAGGAAACAACAGACAAAAAAGCATCCATGATTCCATGCCCATGTACTGCCGAAGGTCATGCCAGTGGCTTTCAACTGAATTAAACTGCTGTGCTAACCTGGTCACACACTGGGCATGTCTCGCTTCTCTCCATCCATTCAAGTATGCAACAGAGATGGAAATGATGCTCGCATTTGGTCACCGAACGGGGATTTTCTTCATCATATTCTGGTGGAAGGGCAGACAAAGCTTATAAGTGAAATCTTCTGGTTTGGAAAATTCAGATTGGCATCATCAGCTGATTCATCAGTCCAAATCACCATTCACAACAGGCAACAAAATGCACAAAGAATTTCAACAGGCACCAAACCATTTGCATCGGGTTTCATTATATATGCATCTACCAACCACTGAACTGCTAGAATCATACATGCAGAGAATACAAATACTCCTACATTAAGAAAGGATGGAATACATGTTACATCTATCAAAGACACTTCACAGCAGCAGCGGTTGTTTAATGGCTAGTTCAGAAATGCAATTCGCTTCATGTTTCATCCAACTGAATGTATATCCACAGATGAGAGTTAAGAATAGTAATTTACTTATTATATTTCAACTGAAAGGACCACCGGCATTCCAAAAATAGTAACAAGAAGAATGCAGGCATATAATAAAAGTAGCGAAAACAGGTGAATCAAGTTCCACAAGTTAAAAGGTGACAATGTAAAGATACTATCCAACAATACAGTATTTCAGTTCTAATCATGGAATGTTAATGTAAAGAGTTGCTGATCCCATGATCAGAAGAAACAAACCTTCAAGACAGATTGGACAAACATCATCCTCATCAACCTTATCTTCAGGAGCACCTTTTTCGCATGACTCAAATTCATCCACTTTTGGGGACTGCTGCCCGTCAGTTTTGATTTTAATGTCTGACTTCTCCAAATCTGCACATGAATTTGAAATCAGTATCATTAGAGGTTAATTATTTTCTCGAAAACGCAGGAGAGCTGCGCATCATTATATTAAGTAGATGAAGTAGAGGTTAATTATCGTGAATCAAGCTCACAACTAGTCAAATATTTTCTTTACCGGGATTTTCTGCAACAGCGAAGCAAACATCATAAGGTAAAGGTGCAGGTGGTGCTCGGTAAGTGTCGAGAGAGGATGTATCAAGATTTGTGTCAACTGCAACTATAGCAGAAGTTGGAGATGGTCCACCAACAGCTGACGACAAGGGTTCATGCTCCTCAGGATTTTGTCGATGCTGAATAATGAAAAAGGAAAGTTTATTTTGCAGCATAATAGATTAGAGGCAAACAAAAAGCTAGTGTTGAGTCAGCTTCAGTCATGTTCTTTTATTTCTCCCCTTTTTTTTGCATATGGAAGTGACCATCACATAAGGTATAGTAAAGCAACTGTGATATTATTGGCATGGTTTGTATTTCTGATTATTAAGGACTGATAAGAACAACAGGGAGATTCAAATTACAATTAAAATAATTCCTTCTATTGCATCAAAACTTCTATACAGAGACAGCTGTTCAACTTCTAGCATTGTGACTTGTGAGACATGTTAGAAACCAACTAGGTTATCGTTGCAGTTAAGGGTAAAGGTGACAAAAATACTTGCTAGGGATTGAGGGAGTCTTTTGACATGAAAAGTAAGACAAAGCAGGTTATACATACATAGATATGCACTGGTGCTCTATCTGACTGAGACGCCCTTGATGAACAGCAGCAACAGCAGCCACCCATTGTATCCTTAATGAAAAGCTTACTCCGTGAAAACCCAAAGTTCCGTTGTTCATATCCCTACGAAGAGAAACCTTACGCTGATGTAAGAAATCATGTGATAAATATAAATGGTGCAGAAAGAGCTTAACGTGCAACAATATCCAAGTAGTACTGGAATGGAGATGATTCTTAATATCGCAGATTAAACTGCGGCCTAGTCGACTTTATCAACAATTTCTATTCATTCCAGTGATAGCATCTATTTACAGGACTAGGAACCACAATAATCAGTAGGGACGCTAACGCTATTAGGCCCCGTGATGTGATACAAATACAAAATACAAGGCCGGAACTTTGGACCGAAACCCTTGGAAATTGAATTGCATCCCGTGAAAATCCAGCAAATTCCTAACGAACAAACATCCTGGTGGATGTAGATAACCCAGATTTTTTGGTGCACACAGTGACACAGTGGCTCCTAGTCGGTGACACGATTGGCATCATTACTTCCATGAGATTTTAACCCTTTTCTGAGAGTTGACAGTTCAATGATTGGAGACATCCTACTAGGGCCATGAATCACAATAACAAGAATCAAGCGTCCTAGCAGATTAACACGAGAAGCCTTCTTTTTTCATTCATGGTCAGCACACAAAGGCATCCCAACTCCTTGTGACTTTCCTCGCTACCAGCGACAGAACCACCCCGCAATTCGACACGGAAATATCTGCACCAAGTGGCCAACGCAAAATATCTATCTACGTATCTACGCAGAACCCAGAAAGAGAAGCCAGATGCAATCACGTCAGAGACAATCGCCGGTGGCAAGGCGAAGGCTTTACGCAGCGCGGTACGGATAGGGAGCGAAGCGAGAGAGTGCTCGAACTACCAGCCGCAATAGCCACCCACGAGATTAAAGCGCTGGCACCACGGGATCGAAGCGGAAGTGGAAGCGGAAGCGGAAGATTTTAGTTCGTACCGGGGAAGAACCGCGGCTGGGGGCTCCGTCGATCGCCTCGGGAGTTGCGAGACCTCCTGGGCTGGCTCCCTCCCCCTGTCGCGTCGCCAGTCGCCTCTGCTGTGCTGCTTGGTGCTTTCTTGCTCTGCTCTTCCGCTTCTCCCTCTGGAGAGAGAGAGGACTCCTGCTCCGTGATTCCAGAGATCCGGAGGGGGTTTTGTGCAATAATGGACCCCGCCTCCGCCTCAGTGGAGGGAGACGGACGATGGCTAAAGAAGGTGCCTTTTTTCCCCACCGAGCTGCAGCTAGTTCCTCCCCGCGAGCTGTGGGCCTAGATGTTCTCGGACCCCACATGTCAGTTGCTTTATTGCACTGGAAGGAATGGGATTCCTCTGTGTACTTGAACTTTGCCCGCCTTTTTTTTTCTTTTTCGGGGAAAAAGATGAAAGGGTATTTTATTTTTCTGTCTCTCCCCCGTGAGAGATGCCACGTGCGCAGGACACGTGGAGGGAGTCGGTTCGCTGACTGTGGGGCCAGCCACTTGGACGGAGCAGTGTGACGAGGCTGTCAACCTCGGCCCCTCGAAATCTTGTTGCGCTTGGCTTCACAAGTTGGTTGGGATCGTTGGCCTGTGTGAGGTGATGCTGATGTCGACGTGGCATTGACCTCTCTAACTTCACTTCACACAGCTCGCCAAATCGTGGTGGTAGGGCCCGTAGAGCAGGGGTAGACGAACCGTGTTGCCTGCCTACCTGGCTGAAAAAAAAAGAAAAAAAAAGATGGTAAACACTATGGATGAAAGTGAAAAATATGGAATTGTACTATGTATTAGGATCGTTTTCGAGATTTATCGTGTTTTTGGAAACGGAATTTGCAACGCAACCCTTAAATATGGAAACGGTACCGGATTTAGAATTTTTTCGATCGTTTCTTAGAGACCACATTTTGAGCAGGAAATTCATAACGGTGGAATATTGTTTTCCTTCTCACTATAAATTCACTCTAAAGTTAGCCTGTCGGTGTCGACGAAATATGCGTCGCAGTCTACCTAGGGGTACCTTACGATAGTAGATTGTAGGCGGAGGTATGGCGACGGCGGTCAAGCGTAACACAAAGAGCATAGACACGACGATTTAGACAGGTTCAGGCCCGCAAATCGTCGTAATACCCTACGTCCTGTGTTCTGGTGGCTGTATTGATCTGAGAGAAGATGTGATGAGATTGTCTTTTTTGGGATCCTCTATCCCTCCTTATATATATGTCGAAGGAATAGAGTTACAAGTAAGTAGCCAATATGGTACTATTCGTGCGGTGCACGTCGTGTGCCGCACGTCTACGTCTTGTGGGCTGGCCCACCTCCTAGTCGGGAGGCCCATATAGGTCCCTGGGGATATGCCGAGGTAATATTCCTAACAAGTCCCCGAGCACGTTATATTTTTATAGTGAGTTGTCATGAAGCCTTCGAGGAGATGCAGCCTGGTCGCTTTTCTTTTTTAGCATTGTCGAAGATCTCCGACCAGGTGGCCTGGTCAGGATGTAGTCCGGAGAAGTTTTCTGACCAGGTCGAACTGGTCGGAACCATTAGAGCTTGGTTAACGAGCATGTCGCTTCGTCGTAGGTCTGTAGCTGCTTGTCGGGAGGATGTGACCGTGCTAGAGAAAAAATTTGAAAGAACTTCTTCTTGGTAAAGTGTATCCACTTGGAGCTTGCAAGACTATAAGTAACAGCAAGGTCCTAGTAGAAGTCTGTACAAGTCCATCTTGGCGCTTGTCAAAGAAGAAAGCAAATACATTCACCATGAGGTGAAGTGTATCCACTTAGTCCCCAAGCTTGGTAGTAGGTGTTGTAGACACGTGGTGCCAAGCTATAGAGCATATTGTAACTTGCGCAGTCCCCGAGACTGTAGGCATAGCATGCCCATCAAGCCCCCCCCCCCCCCCCGACGTGCTACCCAAAATCAGCACCCTGATCCGGATAGCATGGAGCAACTTGATGGCACACCAGCTCAACCAGTAGGTTCTGGTTGACGACGAAGGTGAACCGTGACGAGGAGCGACGAAGTGGGCGGGAATCGTGACGAGTCGGCGACAAGGAGCGACGAGGTCAGCATGAGCCGTGGCGAGGAGCGACGAAGTCGGCGTGAACCGTGACGAGTCGATGATGAAACCAGTCCCCGAGACTGTAGTCGGCGACGAGGTTGGCATGAGCCGTGGCGGGGAGCGACGAAGTCGACGGGAACCATGACGAGTCGACGATAAGGAGTGACGAGGTCGGCATGAGCCGTGACGAGTCAATGACGAGGGCAGTCCCCGAGACTGTAGTCGGCGACGAGGTTGGCATGAGCCATGGCGAGTCGATGACGAGGGCAGTCCCCGAGACTGTAGTCGGTGACGAGGAGCGACGAGGTCGGCGGGAACCGTGACGAGTCGGCGACGAGGGTAGTCCCCGAGACTGTAGTTGACGGCGAGGAGCGACGAGGTCGGCGTGAACCGTGACAAGGAGCGACGAACTCGGCGGGAGCCGTGACGAGACGACGATGAAGCCAGTCTCCGATACTGTAGTTGATGACAAGGACATGAGTCGTTTGGAGGCGGAGGCAGGCGTGGCTGCTGAAGACCTTCTTTCAGACATGGGGTTTTTTGCTGCGGGGTAGCTGTTGTGGAATACAAGGTGTTTATGGACTTGTAACTGAAATGTGTCAAAGTTGTATTTATCGAGGCGGTGAGCTTTTATTTCACTTGTATGTCCTCTCGTGCCTGGTGAGTCGTGAGCCATAGCGATGAAACGTTCGGCCTTAGGTCTCAAATGGTCCAGATCGTAGGGCTAGTGCCACTGCAAGCGTAGGATACATAAGAACTCCCAAGGAGGCACGTTGCTGGCAACCCGCAGCGCAGAGGGTGAACAGCTCATGCACGCTTAGGGAGATGCCAGTGGACAGGGTCTTTTTCCGAGAGGCTCGATCGTGGAGTGACCAGGGCCTGTGGAGACCGTTCCTGCAGACGCTGGGCGAAAAGTCATACTGCTTGTAGAGTCGTCGACCGTACCGTGGTCGTATACAGATTCTGGGCATATAACCTCATGGCTCCCGACCCAAATGATATCGCACGGCTTCTGGGGAAATACTGTAACACCCCGGGTGTTAATCTTGTTAATAACTTAATTAAAAACTGATCATGTCATCATATGCATTAAGCATCATTCATTTGTTTGAAAACCTGAATATGCATGGAACTAAAATGAGTTTACTTGCTTGTGTTTGATCATTTATTTGAATGCAGGTCATCTTTTCAAATTCTCAAATTAAAAATTTGAAATCCAAACCCTAGTTCCCAGAGGGGGTGGATTAAACCCTAAACATGATTTTCAAAATCTATAAAGTTTTTGCTTGTGGTTGTTTAAGTAAATTTGTAGATCTTGAAGTTTTGAGCATCTTTCGTGTTCAAGGTTTTTCTTGAAAACCCCTGAAAGCTTGAGCATTTTGCAAAATAGCCGCAGGGTCAGTTTTGTCCTTTCATCGAGCAGTTGCATGGCGGGGTCGATCTCGACGTCGTTCCTGTTCGACACCTGTCCATGGACTCACGTCTTGTCGAGTACGTGGCGAAAGCACGGAACCCGTTACCGCCTTTAAAACGGGAAACCGTCCACTCTGTATCCCTTTCCACACCACTTTTCCCTTCTCGCTCTGCCTTGCTCCGCCGAGCGCTCCACCTCCATTGACGAACTCGTCCGAGCTCGTTAGCCTCTTCCAACCACTCAACCTTTCGCCATTGTCTTCGCTTTGATCTCGCGCATTCTCGAGTAAGTTTGTTGAAGTCGCCAAGCCTGCTTTCTTTCAGCGCGGATTCGTCTTCCTCAGCTCCGACGCGAGCGTCGCTGCTCTGGTCAGTCCTCGACTGGGCTGCACAGGAGCCACATTATCTTTTTGTCTTGTGATTCTTGCTCCGTGTTCATCTCTGATCCTTGTCGGTTTCTCCATTTTGCAAATGGTGGACCATAGCTCCGGGAACATCTTCGCTGCCGCGCAGTTCTTCGTCTCCGCCGGCACGTTCTCCATCGGCAGTCATCTCTGCTTCATCTCCGACCACGTTTGCTAGTACTTCGTGACCAGGGTGAGCTCCTCGACCTCTCCGCTCTACTCGTTTATCCTTGAATCGAGCCTTCGAGCTGTGTCCTCGAGCACCGCCGTTGTTCTTGTTCGGCGCAGCGGTGTGTTCGTCGTTGAGTCGTTGTAGTGGATCTTTTCGAGATCCAAGCCTTGCGCTAGCTTCGCCTAGCCGTCCTGAGTCTGTTTCGAGGGGTAGTTGCCCTCGAGCGCGTGCGTGTTTTCTTCGGCGCGTCGCGCAGATCTCCTCGACCGCCAGCGCCGTCGTCGAGGGGGTTGCTTTTAGCTCTGTGTTCGTTTGGCTTGCGCTTCGCGTTGTTTGGGGGCCGCTAAGCTTGCTGGAGTTGTTGGTTGGTTCGATCGAGGCCTAGCGTCTCTGCTCGAGGCCTAGCTTCTCTGATCGAGGGTCGATCGAGGTCTACCTTCATCGATCGAGGCCTAGCCTCTCTGATCGAGGTTCGATCGAGGTCTAGCTTCTTCAGTCGAGGCCTAGTTTCTCAGATCGAGGTCTCTCTTCTTCGATCGAGGTCTGTTCTCGACAGTGCGCGATCGGTCGAGCCCCGTCCGACCGCCAGCACCCTCGATGAGGTGTCTCTGAAGGTTTGTTTGGGTCGTGGCGCACCTCGTTGGGTTCGGCTCGGCGAGCCGAAGCATGTTCGAGGGGTAGTCGTTCGGTTTGGTCACCGACGGCGACTCGCCACCGTGTTTTGTGGTTCTCGACGCCGCTCGAGCGTCTGTGCCACTGTTGGGCATGTTGTCGCCGTCCGTAGTTTTTGCGAAGGGTTGTTCCGGTTTCCTGCTTAGTTCAGTGTGTTTTTAATTCTGTAAGAATGCCCTGTTTAGTTATAAAATGTTTAGAAACCCTAATACCTTTAGGTTTTGAGTGATTTTGGATTATTTGATGCAAATGGTCATTGTCCAGTGACAAACACAAGTTGGACATGCTCGATGTAATGTTGCTTGTTCAGTTCTTTTGGATGTAATTATTAACTTAGATAATCAAGATAAATAGTGTTTAATTAATTTGCTTCCTAGCCTAGTGTTGCTTTCCTTCATGAAGGGAAGTTGTACTTGAGGTGCTATCTGTTTAAGTCTTCTCTTATGAGCATGTTTGTTTGAGTTAAGTATCATGTTTACTATTCAAGCATCATCTAAGACATGTCATTATATCGTGTAGATTGTTCATTGGTTGGGTTGAATACCTCCAGTGCAGAGGTTTTCTCTCTTGAATCTGAGCCCGAGTTCGTTTATCCCTCCAACCAAGGCAAGCCCCGATGCATTCAAACACTTCCTTGTATTTAAAATGATTGCTTAATACACTTATGTTTATATTATTGCATTACGGTACTTTATTAAATTCCTACTTGATGCATAGCTTTATCCTTGTGCTATTTGTACCTTTAACCTTGCCGCCTGTTTAAAGATGCAAAGTTTTCGCAAAATGCTTAGTATGCTTAGAACTTTTATAGTAGGTGATTTCCGATCACCTACGCATAGCGGATTGCTTCGGCAAATGGTTATGTTTTCTGAGAAGGAGATGTTGTTGCTGGAAGTAATAATCTGAGACCGGGCGGACACGGTGTTGGAGAGCCATCAGCGGTGTCTGGTGAGCGGGTTCTTTCCGCCTGTGTCGATTAGGAGCCGTTCGTTGTAGACGTCCAAGGGTTGTGACTTTGGAGTACTTATCACATACTCCAGGAAGCTGGACTCTGGCTATTCTCGCTTGAAGAACGGTTAACCCGCACTGGGAGTGGAGAGATGGCGAGAGTAGCGTGTACCCTCCAAGTTAGCGAACTGGATGGAGGTGTACTATGCTCTCGGGTGGCGGAACCCCGGTCTTGGCGAGAGGATCCAGGGAAAGGTAGTCATATGCGTGCTTTGAGCGGCTGTATATGTCGTGTGATAGGGAAGCCCCAACTGGGATAAACCGGTTCGAATCGTCGTGTTCCTCGAAAATGGAAACATGACCCTGTCCTCTACCGGTAGTAATACACTTTAACTGGATACTTGTTGGATCCCTTCGTGGATGTTTATTACCCTGTTATCGATCATACATCTAGATCGGTACTTGAGTAATCTCATGGATAACATAAATGATTTCAATTCTTTTTATAAATGCTCATTTATGCAAAATACTTGATTCTTGCAAACCCCACCTTGAATCCTATGACTTGCATACTGCTTTGTTCACCAAATACTTTTCTTTGTCGGATAAGTCTTGTGGAGTACTCCTGTACTCGGGGTTTGTTAACCCCTGTTGCAGATGAGGAGCACAACCCAGTTTGTGTGGTTTCTTGCTGCATGACCGTGGTCAGTGTAGATGAAGATGAAGAATAAACTGTCCTTGCTTGACTCTTGGGCAAGAGTACCTCGGTTGTTTGTTCTTGCTCTATCAGCAGCTTGATGTATTTGTATCTTATGACACTAAGTTATGTTTCAAAACTTATGGTTTGTATTATGACTTTAAATTTCTGCTACTTTGATGTAATATAAAAATTTCGTATTACTTCTGTAATGATTGTAATGAGGTGATCCTGTTCGGAAAGAGGTGGATGACCCGCTGCAAAGTGGCGACACCTGATGGGCTAATTAAGATTTGGATCATCTGTTGGGATTAAGTTGGTTAATCCTGACAAGTGGGCCCTATCTTAAGAGGTTCTGTCACAAATACCATTTGGGAGGTCTGTCAATGTAGTCGTAGCGCTTAGGGTAGCTACTTCTATTCGCTATGATTCATTGGAAGACCAACTTCGGATGCTTTCTGGTTATGGCCAGGTTGTTTGGAGAAACGCCCTATGCGTTTTGGAGAGGTCGTCGAACACTATGGGAGTGTTTTGGAGAGGTCGTCGAACGCTGACGAGGGATGTCGACGAGGGTCGTGGTGTGTCATTGACGAGGGATGACGAGGATGGCGGCGAGTCGACGACGAGGGTTGTCGACGAGGCGAGCCATGTCGACGAGGTTGGAGGCGAAGAACAACGAGGGCCGCCGACAGGATCGATGGCGAACAGTACGATATCATCCGACCCAGCTTTCGAGCATCAATAATAAGCTTGACGACGATCGAGTACCTGCAACACAAACACGTAGAACGGGTAATACACGGTGTACATATGTATTTCAGAGAAACTCAATAACAAAGGTTGGTGAGAGTCATGACGAATCATCGACAGGGGGTGCGACAAAGGACGAGGTATGTTGTCGACGAGAGACGATGAGGGTCGTTAACGGGATCAGTGGCGAAGAGCGACGAGGGGCCTCCGACGTGGTCGATGGCGAGGAGCGACGAGGGGCCACCGACGGGATCGACGACGAAGAACGACGATGGCCGCCGACGGGATCGGCGGCGAAGAACGACGAAGGCCACCGACGGGATCGACGGCGAGAAGCGACGAGGGCCGCCGACGGGATCGACGGCGAAGAACGACTAGGGCCACCGACCGGATCGGCGGCGTGGAGCGACGAGGGCCGCCGATGGGATCGACGGCGAGCAGCGATGAGGGCCGCCGACGGGATCGACGGCGAAGAATGACGAGGGCCGCCAACGGCATCGGTGGCGAAGAACGACGAGGGCCGCCAACGTGGTCGGCGGCGAAGAACGACGTGGGGAGCCATGGCGAGTTGATGACGATCACCGAGGCAAGGACGGTGCCGCCGCCGGTCCAGATCATAGATCTGATCTGGTCATGACGAGGGCCACCAACGTGGTCGGCGACGGCGGACCGTTGACGAGGGTGACGACGAGGGGACATCGACGAGATCCGTCGACGAGGGTCGTCGACGGGGAAGATCATCACTTGACGAGCCATGATGTCGTTGCACACACCCCCTACCTGGCGCGCCAACTGTCGACAAAATATGCGTCACAGTCTACCTAGGGGGTACCCTACGGTAGTAGATTGTAGGCGGAGGTATGGCGACGGCGGTCAAGCGTAACACAGAGAGCATAGACACGACGATTTAGACAGGTTCAGGCCGGCAAATCGCCGTAATACCCTACGTCCTGTGTTCTGGTGGTTGTATTGATCTGAGAGATAGATTACAAGATGTGATGAGATTGTGTTTTGGGGGGTCCCCTATCCCTCCTTATATATGCCGAAGGAACAGAGTTACAAGTAAAGTAGCCAATATGGTACTATTCGTGTGGTGCATGTCGTGTGCCGCACGTCTACGTCTTGTGGGTCGGTCCACCTCCTGGTCGGGAGGCCTATATAGATCCTTAGTGATATGCCGAGGTAATATCCCCAACAGTCGGCTGCCCCACGTCTAATAAAATAGAGGCATGCTAGCAACATTCTCGTGCTAGTGGTGTCGTACTCATTAGGAGAATATCTTTTTTCTATTTTGCTTGCAATAAAAATTGCAAAAACACAAAATTAAGCTAAACATCTTTCAATGATTTGTGATTGTTTTTCTCTTGATTTATCCTACTCTAAGAACTTTAAAGGTGTACCTATATAATCGGTTAGCTAGGAATGTGATGAGTGACCCTTCTAGGGTCTATATTTGGCACACAATATAAATGGCATACCCTTGTAACAACTCCTAAAATCACAAGAATGATCGTCTTTGACGTTTTATGCATGCATTTCTTCTATCTCCGTCTTCCCCTTCTTCCCTTGGAGTAATCTCACTCTGTCATCAGTCGTCATGTCTATCTTGTCTATGGTAGCTATTATTATTGCGGTGGCTTTTATTCCCCACTTGTTGCTCACTGTCAATAAAAAAATCCATTTACATAGTGTTGGCTTCTTTCCTGATGTTGAAGTTGGGCAGTCCCAAAGGCACAAGGCCACTTTTAGATTGGGTCCTTGCCCTTATCTTGGTTGTCCACCATTTATGCCATATTGAAATCTGAACATGTATGCTACTGTACTATGACAGTCTAGCGGCATGCTGAAAATTTATAGATCTCCTTGAGCACTCGCCAGAAGCACATCGTTTATATAAAACTAATCTACCTTAATACAACGTTACGTAAATATTTTGCGTATTCGAGAAAAAAAAACTTCTTCGTGTGAAAACAGCATCTAGTCTCTCCTGGAAATTACTATTTTCATAATATTGTGCTACGATGAATCCGAGTGAAAACGCCATCTAGTCTCTGCTGGAAATTAGTATTAATTTTCATGCTATTGTGCTATGATGAATATAATGTATGGACACGTGACAGTCTGAAACGAGCAGGTTGTATAAGAAGTGACATGCATGTGAGATGAATATGCACATTTGAATATACAAGACATGTCTTGGGGATAGATAGATGGAGCAGTGGACTGATCGGAACACACCTAGCTAGTCGTTGTTGGAGTTTGTTCTTTTCTCTTTGGACAGTGGCAATTAGGTTAAGCTGGTTTATTTTGAAGGGGGAATGCGTGCCAGGACCTGCATCTTGTCTTGGACTTAATTGGATGTAGTAGAACTAGAGGATGCGTAACGGTGACGGAGGTCCATTGATAATTTGTTAGATTATTCTGTACAATAATATATAAAAAAAAACACACACACCTTGCTCGTGTCCACTCTTAACAGGAGCAGTTTTTTTTTCATTCTTCATTTTGAGAATATTCACCACAAGAAGTCCACAGAACAATACCACAACCAATCTATAGCGTCGAACAACGGTTGCTAAAACATAATTTTAACGATCAATAATTGGTCGGTATAAATTTCTAACTAATTATCGGTCGCTATATTTAGCTGTACCGACTCTAGATCGGTCGGTAGATATATTTAGCTATTCTCTCGAATGATGGGTCGGTAAAGACACTTATTAAAGTCCAACTATTGGTCGGTACAGTCTGTTTTCATTTTTGGCGTGGCCAGCCCAGCCCACTTGCACGCATAGAAACTTGAGCGGCCCACTAGTCAATTGCAACAACCAAAACCCTAACTATCCTCCACCACGCACACAACTCCATCAGCCGCCGCATAGTCACGGACTCAGCCACCACTCGCCCAGTGCGCGCGCTGCACCACCGCGCTGCGAGCTCGTCGAGGTCCAGTTCTCGCCGCTGCGGTCGCCACCCGTCCCCGCCGTCGCGGCCTCCGGTCCCGCCCCCGAGCTCTTCGAGGTCCCAGTTCCCGCCGCCGCAAACGCATCCCTGTTCCGCCGCCGCGGTGGTCGTCCCTGTTCCCGCCGTCACGGCCTCCGTCCCCGGCACCGCCCCTGTGGCCGTCGTCCCCATCCTCGGTTCCTCGCTGTCGCGGCCTCCGTCCCCGCCCCCGCAGCCGTTGTCTCCGTCCTCATCCCCGCTACCGCGGATGCCATACCCAAGGTACTGTTCTCTTCCCTCCCATCTGAATCTTCTGCTTTCACTACCTACGGCAGTCCTATTATGTACATGAGGGAGAGCACAAGATCCTACATGGAGTTTGGTGAACATAGCTCAACTCCAAAGTCAGGTCGACATGGAGATATTTAAGATATGCGTATGTGTATGTGTATGTGTGTATGTACAGACATGGGAAAAAAGAAACTTGATCTGAGATAAGTTGCGCGAACTGGCAGAGATCTTCCTTTTCTGTTGAACCATCTAGTAGCTGTTGATTTTCTCCTCGTTGCGTTTCATGCCATAAATAACTAATAAGTGTGATGATGTCTTTCCCTCATGGAAAATCTGACACTTTTAACTATTGCATATTTATTTGCACAATATAATATAGTTGGGATTGGAGAAAACATTCCATGAACTACTTGTGTGTTATAAATTACTTATTACTTATCACTACTAGTTTAACTGGTGTATAAAAAAATTGTTTGCAATAGATATGCAGATGTTCTACAATATATAACAATTAGCATTGTAGGGTCCAGATGAGCAGTAGCAGGGCAGGTGGGGTCTGGAGGTGGTGCAGCAGAGCGATGGCTTTGCACTGATAGATGTGGTGTAGCCGCAGGGCAGTAGCAGGGCAGGTAGCATTTCAGCTCCTGGATTACAAATCCTTGTATGGTTTACTTAGCTTTTCGTACTGTTATAGTTGTTTCATTTCATTGTTCGATACTTTATATTATGAGATGAATCATTGGTGCTAGCTAGACACCTTTGTATGAAATACTATTCTGACAGATAGCAAACTACCTGTCCAATAGAGTCTATTTTTAATTTCCTTATTAGTTCAAGCAATGTATGGCATATGAAAGTCATAATTGGTTTTTAGAGAAAATTAATCTCAACGTATATATACTATAACAATTGGTCTATGGTCTTCTAAGTGACCATTATATTTGTTGTATTTGCAAGTTATAGAAACTCTGACTCTTCCAACTCAATGTATATGTTACTGATCCTACTAGAAGAAATATCGGGGAATTCTTTTACTCATGTTGTATGCATGGTAGCTAGGGTCTGAATGGCACTGATCCTACTAGAAGACAATTGTTGCCAAGCTAATCTAGTTGGTTGTTGCTGTTGCCAATTTTTGCCTACAGAACTCAGAGTTACCATTTGGTGGTGCCTTATGGAAAGTTTGAGATGGAGAAACTAGCTGATGTGCTGACATGAATGGATGAATCAACTACTGATGTCTAGCAGGCACAGATTTTGATCTGACCATGGTAAAATGTTTGTCTATTTTTGCATTGTTATCCTACCATGGTTAAACTTAATAATTTAGCATTGTTATGTGTGGAGAAAATGGTAATTTTAAATAGATGTTTCCTCTGTTTCAACTAATATGTTTGCCAATGTACATTATCTTTGTTCTGATTGATATGATAAACCAATGTACATAGATAAATTCAAAACGGTTGTTTTCTGAACTAGTGTTGATTGGTAACACATGATATCTCATGGTGTGTTAATATATCATGCAATTTTATCCCATTGGTCTGTAGCTGAAAGCCAGAATATTTATATTGGATTGAATTTGAATTTCAGGCATGTAATTCTGGAAGGTGCAATGAGGAGCATGTTTGATGGTGTCAACAAGCCACTAAGAGTGCTCATGGAAGATGGACTAAAAGGCGTGGTGTGCTAAGATGTGTTTCTGGTCTTTAGTTTTTGGGTTACTATGGTGGGGTTGCTATGGTGTATATGCTTAGCTTTCTCTGTAGTGAACTCTTTAGGGGTTCATGGGCCATGTGGTAGGTGACTTGTAGATTTTAAAAAAGTATAATTGTACAAATGTTGACTTCAATGAAATATATGAGATGTCTATACAGTTATGTGATAGATGTGTAATGTGAACTTGTGTATATGTTAGACAAGCTGAAAGTTATAAGATTAATTTGAAATTAATTATATAATCAGTATGCTGATAGTAATGGATTGTTGGTTGCTAAAACGTGTAACCGATCATTGGTCGCGGTCGCTATAAACCCTGTCGGACGCTATAGACTTATAGCGACGCCATTTACAACGACTTATACATCGGTCGCTATAACGTTATAGAGACTGATGATTGATCGCTATAACGGCTTATAGCGACCCTTTGGAGAAGCTATAGATTGGCTGTGGCATAGTGCAGTTATATTGGCAGAAGAGTGATGAGTTGTTTTTTTTTTCATTCAAAATTCCAACTCGATCATATTAGTTTATTTACCTCGACCTCAATCAAGGCCCCCCAACTTGACAAACTCAGACAGTCAAACAATAGAGGTACGAGTAGCTAATTACTTATTTTTTAATTAAATACTACAGGGATTAGTTAAGTAACTAGTAGGACAGTAAGTAATTTAGCACTAGAGTAGAAGAGTGCATCTACTTTTTTTTTTGATCGATACTTCTTTTTTTGACAATGTTTGCATAATTTTTTAAAAAAATAAGATGAGTGGCCAAACTTGAGGTCAAAAAAGTCAGACGTCTTATAATTGGAGATGGAGAAAGTACTTCTTTTTTAATTAACTACTGCAGGCATTAATTAACTAACTAGTAGGACAGTAAGTAATTTAGCACTAGAGTAGAAGGGTGCAGCTACTTCCTTTTTTTTTTAAGTACACCTACAAGGTAGTAGAATAATATAGGAATCAATAACATATCGCATTTCGCTGAAGGAGCACACTGGGCCGAAGCGTTCTCTTTCTTCGGGCCTTCTGGGCTTTTTTCCCTGGCTTGTCAAACCTGGGCCTTCATTGGCTTTTTTCCCTGGCTTGTCAAACCTGGGCCTTCATTGGCTTTTTTCCCTTGCTTGCCTGACTTGGGATTTGTGGGCTTTTTACGCTGGGTTGCCAGACTTGGGCCTTCAGTCAATACATTTCACAGGGACTTGATGCAGATAGAGATCATTATTCTGCTAAAAAAAAAAAGATAGAGATCATTATTACTTGTTAATAAATTTGTACAGAAATTCAGGAATCAGGATAGGACAAGGGTAAGGTGAAAGAAGGAGGCTCAGGCTCGGGCCAGAGCTACACGTCAGGCCATGTTAGCTTGAATTTGCTGCTAGTAGAAGCAGAAACAACAGAGGAGAAAGAGATGAATGAAGATTAATTTACAAACAAAAGCATGTTATATCCGGATCCGGCCTGCTATCTCGATCAGGGAAGGTTGTACTCGATCGAATTTCTGTTGTAATATATATATATATATATATATATATATATATATATATATATATATATGTAAATGGATCATATTCCATATTATCCTTACAAATTGCCTTTTACATCGTAGGAGTAGTATATGTACCTTCTATATGTATATATATAATACCATTCTGATTTTATTTTATCACCAGCATCAATCATCATCGTCATCAGAAGAGGGGAAAAAAAAACTCCCGGATCGTCATCGTCATCGTCATGTACGGTTCCGAGTGCCAGCATGATCAGAATGTGATGATGGACGACGATCCGCCGGCGGCGCCAAATGGTTCCAAGGTGGTGACCCTGCTGTTCCGCCTCTCCACGCTGGCGCTGGCGCTCACCTCGGCGGTCGTCATGGCCACCGCCACCGAGTGCACCATCTACGACGACGGCGGCGGCGCTGACACGGCCACCGTCGTCACCTTCAAGGACTACAAGCCCTTCGTGTAAGCCATTATTGCATATGCATTCTATATATATGTAATATTCCTCGAGTATAATAGTAGTATATTTAATTTTTTGTTAATCGATCGATCTGCATGATCTGCTTGCTGATGCACCCGCCCATTGCATGCGAATGTTCGCAGATACCTTGTAGGTTCCAACATCGCAGCGACGATCCTAGAGGTGGCCGCGATCTACCTGCAGGTCGTCGCCGGCAACAACCAGGGAGGCGGCAGCGACGACGACGACGAGGATGCGCCGGCCATGGCTATTATCAATCCCCGGGTCCTCCTGGTTGCGGTCGACGTCGCTGTGCAGGTGCTGCTCTACTCGGCCACCGGCGCGGTGTTCGCCGCGGTGTTGGCCTACGGCCCTCAGATCAGCGCCTGCGCCGGCGGACACTTGTGCGAGCAGGTGCAGAGGTCCAAGCTCATCTCCTTGGGCGCCAGCCTCTCCGCCGGCCTCGTCTCCATCGCCAAGGACGTGCCGCTGCCCTGCTCCGTCTGGCCCCACATGTAGTAGTAGTAGTGTACTCCAGCTAGGTGGTATTATTAGTACGACGAATTAGGATACAGCACACAATATATCTATTTATCTTTTTGGTGATAGATGTACTCTACTAGCTAATTTGCATTCATGAATATGTTTGAATTGATTACAAAAATGATTGAAATTTTTTCATAAAAAATGGTACATGCATATATGAGATTCAAATGTCACGCTCGCATGCAAAGCCCTCCTTGTCGCTGCCGGTTTCAGTGAAGTCATGCATATGGCCAGGCCAGCACTTGGGTGTCAGTCGTCACCCACCTCACCGCGGCTTCCCAGTCCGTCCTCCAGATGAAGAGCAGCAGGATGGCCGTCTGCAGCGCCGTGCCGCACAGCATGCATGCCGGCCCAGATCCCCGGAGCGCCTACCCGAGGCAGAAGCCGAGGGACAGGCCGGCCTAAGGCGTAGTAGCACGCATCCGAGGTTGACGTAGGCCTCGCCGATATCGATGGCCACCCCGGAGATGACCGGCTGCACGCGCGCTGTTGAGCACCACCATGGTGGTGGCCGCCTGCATCTCCACGTCGCCCGTGAAGAGCGCCGCGAATGAAGCTGTCGCGGTACGCCAGCACCAGCGCCATGGCCACCACAGCCCCATGCCCGGCGACTGCGCCACCACCGCTGGCCGCCACCGCGTGCCTGGTGGCCGGAGCCCAGCTCGTTGGACACGCGCGCTCACGCTGATGGCCGCGTTCAGACCGACGAACAGCATCGCCTTCCAAGTCCCAACCGTTCACGTTCATGCATATGGACACGGATCTCACGTACGGCCATCGTCGTCGTGGTCGAGGCGGCGTCCGGTGAGCACGACGAGCACCGTCATGTACCAGCCAGAGCCCCCCGAGCGTGTCACACGAGCGCCGCACACAGGACAGGAAATCAGGAGCAGGACCTGAAGCGCCGGTGGTGGCGCGCGGTAGCCACGCAGCAGCACACGTACCATGGCCGGCGAGGGCGAGCACATGCATGTACAAAGCCAGGTTGTTGCCTGCCCAGCTGCCTCCCTGATGGTGGAATGATCGATACACGCATCACGCACATACATAGGCATTATATTCCACTGCATCCTTGCGCTCATCAACATGATTGAGCTTGAGCACCACTTAACTAGCTAGAAACAGCTGGGAGTGTTGCCTGAATGGAGGAGTATAATCTTGAGTCTCGGAACCATGCCAAGTCCACATATAATCTACTCCCTCCGTTTCAATTTATAATCCGTTTGACTTTTTTTACCATAACTTTGACCACTCGTCTTATTTAAAAAATTAGTATAAACATAGTCAAATTTAAATCATTTATATAGACTATTTATTAAATATAAGTAAGTCACACTAAAAAAATAATATTTTATAAAAAATATTGAATAAGACGAGCGATCAAACTTAAGGTTAAAAACATCAAACGAACTATAATTTAGAACGGATTAAGCACTGTTTACTAGTCGGCATACGAGTACCCCCATATAATAGTTAGAAACACAAGACGCGCTACGCTTTGAACCGAATTTTGCGTGCCTTTCGTGTGCGTGTGTGGTGTGGACATGTTGAGCATCGATGTCATTTTCCCGTGCCATGTATCATCGATCATCAGCACCTAGCTTGTTTATCAAATCGCGCACCTTTTCCTTTTTCCCGAAATGAGATCGAATCGGTCAGGAGATATATATGAAACACAAGAATTGATTTATCGGCTCAGATTGGACACAAGAAGCATAGGCTCGATCGGCAAGACGATATACATCATCTTTTGGATCTGTAGTTAAGTATAACAGTAAGTAATGCAAAAATCCCTCTTTTCATGGCCGGGATCACGCGGTTGCACTGCATGCAAAGACGACGTCGTCGGCCGGCGGCCCGGCGTACACAATAATGTAACCAACTGATCCAATCCAATCGATTTCGGTTAGGGCGTTCGTAGTCAGGCAAGCTAAGAAAAGCAAAGACGCCAAGAAAGGCAAACGGGAGGGAGCGAGCGGGCGTGGCAGCACCACCGGCGCGCGACGCGGCGAGGCGCCCCTCCACCCACCCCGCACCCTCCGGCATGAGCTACACGGAGCGCCTGCTCTACACCAGCAGCCCTGGTTGCCATCCTGGCAGCATTATTGCCCCCAAAGACCCGCCGCCGACGACATGGTGTGCGAGGACGAGGCCGGTGCGCCGCTCGTCGCCACCAACGCACGGGACGCCCAAGCCAGGCGCAAAAGCCCGCGCCATCCTGGCAGCATTTCCCCCACCGCTACCAAGGACCTGCCGACGCCGGCCGACATGCTGGTACCGGTGTGCGACGGCGACGGCGGCAACGACGACGACGAGACCGGCGCGCTCGTCTCCGCCGCCACGACCACCGCAGCCACCGGCTCGACGAGGGACGCGCCTGCGGTGCGTTCCCCGCGCGCCGCGTGGGCGCTGTTCGTGGAGGAGTCGGGGCGGCTGTGGGCGATCGGCGCGCCGATCGCCTTCAACATCATCTGCCTCTACGGCACAAACTCGACGACGCAGATCTTCGCGGGCCACATCGGCAACCGAGAGCTCTCCGCGGTGGCCATCGGCCTCTCGGTCGTCTCCAACTTCTCCTTCGGCTTCCTCCTCGGGATGGGCAGCGCGCTGGAGACGCTGTGCGGGCACGCGTTCGGAGCGGGACAAGTAGCCATGCTAGGCGTGTACATGCAGCGGTCCTGGATCGTGCTGGTCGCCTCCGCCGCGCTGCTCACGCCGCTCTACGTGTACGCGGCGCCGTTGCTGCGGATGCTAGGGCAGGACGAGGGCATCGCTGCTGCCGCGGGCACGTTCACCGTCGGCATCGTCCCGCAGATGTTCGCGCTCGCCGTTAACTTCCCATCGCAGAAGTTTTTGCAGGCGCAGAGCAAGGTGGGCGTGCTCGCGTGGATCGGGCTCGTCGCCCTGCTCGTCCACGTTGCGCTCCTTGCGTTGTTTGTGTCTGTGCTTGGGTGGGGCGTCGCTGGGGCTGCGCTCGCCTATGACGTGTCGTCGTGGCTCACGTCGCTCGCGCAGGTGGCTTATGTTGTGCGGTGGTGCCCCGACGCGTGGACGGGGTTGTCTAGGGACGCCTTCACCGACCTCTGGGCCTTCGTCAAGCTCTCGCTCGCTTCCGCTGTCATGCTCTGCCTTGAGATGTGGTACATGATGTTGCTCGTCGTGCTCACCGGACACCTCGACGACGCGGAGATCGCCGTAGACTCCATAGCCATCTGGTTGGTTCGTCTTTAAATTTGTTCCATCCGTCTCATCAAATTGATTTGATTTGATTTGACGATGATAACAATAAACTAACTTACATGCATGGTTGGAGCAGCATGAACATCAACGGGTGGGAGGGGATGCTGTTCATCGGACTCAGCGCGGCCATCAGGTAATCAGAACTTGCTTCATTTCATTTCAGAAAGAAAGAAAGAAAGGAACTCTCAATCAACAGAAGATCCATCCACGAACAACGTACGATGCAGCGTCCGCGTGTCCAACGAGCTCGGTTCCGGTCGTCCCCGTGCGAGCATGTACGCGGTGATGGTGGTGTTGGCGCAGTCGCTGGCGTTGGGGCTGCTGGCCATGGCGCTCGTGCTAGCGACGCGGGAGCGGTTCCCTGCCATCTTCACGGGCGACAGGCACCTGCAGAAGGCCGTGTCCAGCACCGCCTACCTGCTAGCCGTCACCATGGTGCTCAACAGCGTCCAGCCCGTCATCTCGGGCGTCGCCGTCGGGGGCGGCTGGCAGGCCGTCGTCGCCTACATCAACCTCGGCTGCTACTACGCCTTCGGCCTCCCGCTCGGCTTCATCTTCGGCTACCTCTTCAGATTTGGGGTCAAGGTAGTACGTACATGATATCTGCAATATATAGTTCCCCATGCATCAATACAGTATATGCTCAATGGTGGGTGGCCTGCTGGCTGGCTGAATTGTATGTATCGTTGGTTGCAGGGCATTTGGGCAGGCATGCTGTGCGGGACAGCGTTGCAGACAACCATCCTCAGCTACATAGTCTGGACGACCGACTGGAAAGCAGAGGTAGGTGACGATGCCATCCTAATCTCAATCTCAATCTCAATCTCAATCTCATGAGCAAGAATTCAAGAAACTGACTTCCAAGACCTTTTTTCAGGCGTCGCTGGCGTTGGAGAGAGTCAGAATATGGGGCGGCGGCGGCGACAACAGCCACCATGAAAAGCTTCCTAGCTCTGATTCTGAACAGGAGGACGCAGTTATCTGACGAAGATCTGGCAAAATATATTGCTGCTGCTTGCATTGTAAATTCCTCCCCGTCCATCGTCCCGTCTAGGATTTCTAGACTGACGTAGAGTAGTTTGCAGGGCTGCCTCTCTCGAGTTAGGATTTTGGATTGCTTCTCTTGCTTGTTTGTTATTAGAAGGGGAAATTCAGGCAATAGGATTAGCGTAGCTATACTCGTCACTAGCAGAGAACTAATATTAGCGTGGAAGTGAATGGTGAATTAGTACACACCTTTTTATTTATCTCTTTATACATCTAATAATACACAAACACCTAATTGATTATCATCAGCCTACAACATTATTTTAAAGACTAGTTAGACCTAGATTGGGAAGCAGGGATCATCCATTTTCCTTACAAAGTTTGAACTCATTTCTGTGAAATTTCTTGGTTCAAGTTCCCTCGTGGGCAACCTCGTTGCGGTCCAAGGTGATTAGCCTGACCCGACAATGATGGATATAGGCATGGGGAGGGAGAAAGAAAACCCACAAATTAATTTGAGAAGGATGCTCACCACCAACATGTAGGACATTGCATTGGTCTGACACTATCTTTTGTACGTCGAACAGAAAGAAAAAGAGATATATGCAGCGGCACTTCCTTGACACTGATGAGAAACTGGTGACACATGTCATGCAAAAAAAAAAAAGGTTTGTCAATGACAAATAATGGCGGAATAGCGACTAGACCTACCAACAAGCTACACAAAAACAATAACGTTAGTCGCGAAAAAAACACTTGAACAGTGAGACTAACTAAAATTGTTATGAGTCCAGTGTTTTGTTGATTGTTCTTGATTTTATATGGTAGATATTTATTCCACAACAATTAGTTAGATAGATGGCAATATAAGACCTTTTTTTTACTATGACAAGAATATGAGAGTTTGACAAGGTCAACATTGTTAGCACACAAGCGCCGTCGTTAGAGGATTAAAAAAGAGAAGTAGAAAAGGGGAGAACAAAAAAAAAGAAAGAGAAGTAGTAGAAACATCTAATGGAGGAAAAAAACATGTAAGAGAGGTAGGAGAGGGGAGAAAAAAGAGAACTAAAAAAAGGAAAAAAAAACAAGAGAAGTATAGAAACATTCAATGGGGGAAAATATGTAGAAGAGGTATATGAAAAGAGAGAAAACAAATAATGTATGTAGGACAGGTAGGAAAGTCAATGGGGGGAAAATATGTAGAAGAGGTATATGAAAAGAGAGAAAACAAATAATGTATGTAGGACAGGTAGGAAAGTCAATGGGGGAAAATATGTAGAAGAGGTATATGAAAAGAGAGAAAACAAATAATGTAGGTAAGACATGTAGGAAAGGGGATTAAAAGTGGCAAAACGAAAAAATGTCAGAAGTGGGATTTGAACCCACGCCCTCGTTAGAGGATCAGAACTTGAGTCTGACGCCTTAGACCACTCGGCCATCCTGACTTCTATGTTTAATTTCGGTATAGAAAATTTATAAACAAAATACATTGTTCACGCTGCGCCATCTGACCGTCCACGCAGAATCTAGCGCCCCCAACGGTCCTGATCAGACACAAACACTACTTCTCCTCTATAGAACCCTCCCCGCTCCTCTCTCTCGCCAATCCCCACCAAAACCCTAAACCCTCGCTCCCCGTCGGCGGAGGCGGCGGCGGCTACAAGTTTTTCATCGGCTCAGCACCATGAGGCCACCGGCTAGAGGTAACTAAGCATAACCCTATCCTTGTTTCCCATCCAATTGCTGCCGCTGGACGAAGGCTTATTTCTTCGTTAACTCCTGTAGGAGGACGCGGCGGGAGGGAGGCAGGTTCGATGGCGGCGGCGGCCGTGGGGGCGGCGGTGGCCGCGGGTTTGGCGGTGGTTTGGCGGTGGTAGAGGCGGGAGAGGGGACAGGGGTGGGAGAGGTGGCAGGACGCCGAGGGGCCGCGGCGGCGGTGGCAGGGGCGGCGGCCGCGGTGGTTTTATGAAGGGCGGGAGCAAGGCCGTTGTGGTGCCGCACAAGCACGCCGGTGTCTTCATCTCCAAGTCCAAGGAGGATGCGCTCTGCACCAAGAACATGGTCCCTGGAGAGTCTGTCTACGCAGAGAAGCGTATCTCTGTTCAGGTTCGTGACTTGCTTTACTCATGTCCCATTTTTATTGTATCTTATATATATATATATATATATATATATATATATATATATCGCCTGTGTGCACTACGAATGAGCTGACCTGTTTTAGATAGTCGATTGTCGCGTTTTGAATAAATCTGTGTATTGTCAAGGTCTGAACATTTGTTACTCTTCTGTTTTCGTTTTATTTGTTCATCCAAGTACGTTTTGTAGCCTCATTTAGAAGCTTAAACTTACTGTTGAGTTTCAGTCCGCAACAATTTAGTTAAAACTAATTGTTGCCCACTTTATTTATGCTCTGTTATCTTGTGACAGCATTCTGGGCTTTTGAACTCTGTAAATGATGATCTTACTCGGATTCCCCTTCAGGACATCAAAATGGATGATGCAAATTCGAGTTTCTGATGCGCTTTTGCCCAATGATATGTTTAGATTTGTTGAATAGTTTCCTGTATCATTTCTAGGTTAAAGAACTTCTTTGAATAAGTGTAATGCCATAATTTCTAACTCATCCATTGGGATTTGGTTGTATGACTGATTTATTTCTGCTGTTTGGTTGTTTGGACATTGTAGAATGATGATGGAGCAAAGGTTGAATACAGGGTGTGGAATCCCTTCCGTTCCAAGCTGGCTGCTGCTGTGCTTGGTGGTGTTGACAACATCTGGATTGTAAGATGCTTTTCTAATGTGCATAAGTTCTGTATGTTATGTTTTCTTGCAAGTAGAATTTGTGGTGATGTCACATCTGACAATTTGTTAATATCTGTAGGCTCCTGGTACTCGTGTGCTGTATCTTGGTGCTGCTTCCGGTACAACTGTGTCTCATGTGTCTGATATTGTAGGACCGGTGAGTTGTCTATCTCCTAAATCTGTTATTGATCTTTTGCTTGTTAAATTTGTTGCCCTAAGAATTTGGTTACTGTTGCAGGAAGGGCTCGTCTATGCTGTCGAGTTTTCTCACAGGAGTGGAAGAGACCTTGTCAACATGGCAAAGAAGAGGACCAATGTGATCCCCATTATTGAGGATGCCAGACACCCGGCAAGGTACCGGATGCTGGTTGGCATGGTTGACGTTATCTTCTCTGATGTTGCACAGCCTGACCAGGTAATGCTGTTATTTCCTTGCTGCCTAGTGTTGGAATCACATGGATGCCGCATTTTTTAATTGAGTGTTGTTTACCTGTGTTCTCTGCCTTCTTTTCATTTTGATTTGGCAATATTGGTCTTAGCAAATGATGATCATACTCGGATTCCCCTTCAGGACATCAATTGGATGATGCAGATTCGAGTTTCTGATGCCTGTTTTGCCCAATGCCAATCTTTATTTACCTTGTGCTATTTGTGTTTCCTTGTTTTGGTTTACTGATTGTGTCCTAGTGTGTCTTGCACCCAGTGCCAGACTTCACTATTTTCCTTTTCCATTTCTGTTTCCTCTGTATTGCTTATCTGGTCATGGCACATTTGATGACCCAGCCTGTTTTAATGTAACCTTGAATTTGGAATGTTATCACATTTCCGCATCTAAATTTTTGACTGGCTTGTTTTTCAAAATTAATGCTATATGCTATCGATTTCTGTTTCTTGATAATCTTATTTGCTATGTTTATCAATTTGGGGGAGTTGGTTATATCCTTCTGTGTTTGAATCTTGAAATGCAATTTTTTTGTGGACACATTTGGTATGGATCTTGAATATCATTTTCTGTTTGTAATTTGGAGTCATCTGGTGCCCACTTTATTGTTTTTATTTTTATTTTTATTATATGGTTTCAACTATATCTGATATCTAGAAATCACCTGCCATTTTCATAAAAAAAGAAATCACCTGCCATTGCCTATTTGGACCATTGTAATTTAGAACAGTTTGTTGCTTGATTTGTTTATATTTAAGGCTAGTTAGTTTCAGTTCTGTTGTTGACATGAAACAGTAACATAGGCAGCACCATATTAATTCCATCATGCCTTGTCCACTGCTGTTGAATATTCGGTTGGACTGAATGTGCAGACCCGTTATACTATATACATAGTAGAGCTTGGTATTCTTCCATATATATACATCGAAGTTTCTCAAACATGAGGCAACCATTTCCTTTGGGGGAAACTGTAATGCAACTGGTCTACAGCTTTTAAACATTGCGTGAATGTGTTATCCCGCAGGCTAGGATCTTAGCCCTTAATGCTTCATACTTCTTGAAGAATGGTGGCCACTTTGTCATTTCAATCAAGGTACTTTCCAGCTACACAATCAGGAGTTGGTTTTTGTTAATTCTGCAGAAGCTGCTTTACAGAATTGCAATCTTGGTCCTGCATTGATGATGTAATCTGACAAGAAGAAACCATTTTGTTCAGGCGAACTGTATCGACTCCACGCTACCTGCTGAGGCCGTGTTTGCTGCTGAAGTGGAGAAGCTGAAGGCGGATCATTTCAAGCCTTCGGAGCAGGTGACCTTGGAGCCCTATGAGCGTGACCATGCCTGTGTTGTGGGTGGTTACAGGATGCCCAAGAAGCAGAAGGCTACTTAGATTGAAAGATCGGTGCCCTGTTCTTGCCTACTGAAGATGCTATATGTTGTATTGCGGTGAAAGAAACTTTGAATTATTAGGGTTTTGATGATTATTATAGCATCTAGTACTTTGTGGACCTGCAGTGACTCGGGTTTAGCAGCAACTGTGAGGACCTGATGCTGTTTGTTTGCTGGTTTAACCAGCAGCTTTTTGTTAATGAAAACAATTTGAGCAAATGGGCTTGGATTTGTTGCCGGTTGCGTATTTGTTGCCGGTTTCTTTGATTGCCCAGTGACTCAAAGGCGACACCGACGCGCGCGATTGGCAGGCTCAAGCAGGAAATTCTCGATCGTATCTTAGCATAGAGCAATTTTGCGGTCATCAGAACTGCCGGACTAAAGCTTTGAATGGAAAACCTGTTCTCTAATAGTGCATATACTAGTATAATTCGCGCGCGCGTCTCGCGCTCGCGTTCTAAGTGTTCTAAGTTAGCTGTTCTAAGTTAGCTAGCAAATATTTAAGCAAAAAACATGTTCAGTGTCCACGGGAAACAAAATCAGAGAAAGTAGGGCTAAATATAGATGCCATACTTGGTATATACATTACAAAGTGACTACGTACACATCAGCTAAACAATGTTTGTAAACATATAGGATATATGTTTTATTTATGGATTGAAAACTTATACATACATACATACATAGACATATGTTCCAGGCAGTGATATATAATATGAAGTTTGGTAACTTAGAATTCATCTTTTGATTCTCTTGTTTGACGAGGTTTTGTACCAAATTTTTCTCATATGTTGGTATATTTATATGTGCTATCGCGGAATATTTTGTACCTGATGAAAGAAATAATTAAAGAAAAATAAATAGTGCACATGTATAGTCACATGTGCTATTTATCTATGGGAGTGAAAGAAGAGGCTACCACGTTACATGTGTATTATTCCTATATACATATGTATTTGACAAGCTAATACAAGTCTAAATACAAGCCGAGCTTGAAGAAAATAAAAGTCATGAAGAGTCCATATGGCAGCCATTAATTATGCGGCGTCGTGTGCTCGTGAAAGGGTCCCTCAGGATGCATTGGCCTGGGATGGATCGTGCGCGAGCTACTCTCTCCGTTCCAAATTATAACACATTCCAAGAATCTTGGAAAGTCAAATTTTTTCAAGTTTAACCAAGGTTATATGATAATATAATAACATTTATGATGTCAACTAAATATTATTAGATTCGTTATTAATTATATTTTTATAGTATGTCCATTTGATATTATAAATCTTTATAATTTTATCTATAATTATTGGTTAAACTTAAGATGTTTTGACTCTCTAAGATTTTTGGAACGTCTTATAATTTGTGACGGACGGAGTATTTTAGAGATGGTGAGGAAAGCTAACGAATTGTTAAAGCTTTCATGTATTTGAGAAGATAGAATAGGAGCAGCAGGTGCTCCTTGCCTACTTGCATGCAAAGGGCTTTCATATTCATGTGCTTTTGTAACCCAATGCAAGCTAAAAAAGGGATAAAAGAAGCTAGCAAGCTTGTACAGGTACGTGTACGAGAAAGAAGCAAATCAACGTGGCCTTTCAGCACCATGGCATTACAGGGGCGTACAACTGAAAAAGCCGATCTTGTATGCGGCACGTAGGTTCTGCTAGTTTATTTATCCGAGATGGATAAGGATGTGAGCGTGAATTTTTCCCGATAGAGTTGTTGCTGATCGTCGTTATCTTAATCTCCGTGGCAATCTAATCTCCGAAAATCACAACGCGGCGCATGCACAGCAGGGAACGCCCTGAAACCTGGCTGCTAGCCTATATAAGAGGGGAGGGCTGATGGCATGACGGCTGCCGCTACGCATAGCGCCGGCCGGGAGGCATGGAGGAGAAGGCGAGAGCCCTGGAGCCGGCCAAGCCAGGCATCGCTTTCTCTTCCTCATGCCGATGCAAGAATGACGTCCAACCGGCCCATCTACACGACACATCCAACACCATCTACACGAGGCAGCCGCACCTGCACACGGCGCTTTGCCAAGGAGCTGGCACTAGCAGCGGCAACCCCTCAGCGCCACGACACAGGCTGGAGCACGGAGCGGATCAATCGAGGACCTAGGTGATGCCAGCGACGCCCCAATGACAGAGGTGACTGGTAAATAGAAAGAGCGGTGTTCACAGACAGAGGTGATGCCAGCGACGCCCCAGCCTCTACTATCAGCAACGCCTCGGCGCAGTAGTTTGGCGCTACTAGCAGCAACGCCTCGGTGCAGTAGTTTGGCGAAGCCCTTGTTGCCCCAATTCTCTGACCACGAATTCTTAATCAACCAGTATTTTCCTTCAGCGTCTTCTCTATAAGATACGACCAGAACACAATGCAGTTAAACTTTATCTGGCACTTCTCCAACTTCACAGTCAGCTAGCTCAAGTGTTCTACTGCCATCAAACTTCTGAAATGCTTCATTGCTTGCATGGTGACTGCACGCATCAACCCCTCCTCAGGCTGGAAAGTTGAAGTACCCGTCAATACGAACAGCCACCGGTAAGCTATCTGTCTCACATGGACCACAACTGCCAGTGAATGGACCACAACTGCCAGTGAATGGGTAATCCACCTTGCTGACACAACCCGCCTTGGTCACCTTGCTAACACAGCCCGCCTTGGTCATATACCTGGTCATATACCTGGAAGCAGGCGGGTAGGCCTGGTCATATACCTGGAAGCAGGCGGGTAGACCTGGAAGCAGGCGGGTAGGGGATCCACCTTTGCATGCAGTCCACCAGCTGTTGGACGGACGGATAGATTGACAAGCTTTCCGGTCTTGATCTGGTATATGCCTTCGACTGCGGCCACAGCAGCACACTGATTACAAGTATCTGCATGCCAAACACATTATCAGTGCGCTAGGATCGCAAGATCAAAACATTCCAATTATACACACATGCATCAATCTTACCAGTTGCAGCTTGATCCATCACAGGAGTGACAGCACCAGCCTCAACCCAGTTCCGGTAAATCATCCTCTGCAGTAAAGAGTAAAGTTTACACAACTGACATTGTTCTCCCCGTTGACACATGTTAGTCCTTGCAAGTTCAATCACCGATTGTCTTTTTACATTGTATTGTTGTTCTGGAACTAATAAGCAAGTTTGTCTTTTTACATTGTATTGTTGTTCTGGAATTGAGTTCCCGTGCAATGCCTTTGGAAAATCTAGGAATCAGGACCAACTAAATTATTTCATGATTTGATCTTGCATTCCCCATGTGCATATGAAAATGCAGTTTCTGTCATGCATGGTCAGCTAAAATTATTTCATGATTTGATCTTGCATTCCCCATGTGCATATGAAAATGCAGTTTCTGTCATGCATGGTCAGCTAGAGAATAAGGACATTGTCTCAGGAATGTCTTGCCCCATGATGACAATGTGTTAGTCATCCGTTTGCACTAGGAGATCTTAATATGTTAATGCATTGAGAAAACTACTAATTTGGACATTTAATTTCGATCTGGATGATGTTTCTCTGAAGAAGTTTGTCAATTTCCGTTGTTGATTGAAGTGATGGATAATGCATAATGTATAGCTGACAGGAATAACCTTCTATTCTATTCATATCATACAATGGTGAATTATTTATCAGATAATTTGTCTTTGTTTATCTGCAGCTTCAGTTATAGTTTGACTCGTGATACCAGATGTTATGTATGATGATAGCTCAATAGTTAGGGCGCGAGGAACGAGGACTAGGGTGAGGATAGTTAGGCTATGTTTTGCCAAGAGCTTGAGAGATTGAGAGGGACTAGAATTGTTTCTTCATACTTCATTGCTTAATTCCCAATGACAGACTTTGCCTCTCTTTATATAGAGAAGGGACTAACTCTAAACCTAACTTAGCGGCTAAGCTAATGACTCCTGAGCCTATTGGGTTGCTACTGACGCTTGGGTCTATTGGGCCGGTGGCAGCCTGCTGGCTGCCCATACATCTCCCCCGCCCTTGGAGACCTAGCTCGCCCTCGAGCTGGATAGTTGCCGCAGACTTATTTGACGCGACCTAGGTAAAACCTTTTACATCTCGTCTTACCATTGTTATTGAAAACTAAATTATGAAATAAATGTGGACTATGACTAAGTTGTCCAGGGTCCCATGGAAAAGACCCAACAGCTAGCGTCGCGTCGGCCGAAAAGACGAAGATGTAGCATCCGACAGGTCCGCTGGGCGCCAGAATAGATGAGATGACCTCTGCAACTCGTGGCACAGGTTGAACCGCCGGTGGTGCCGTCCGCTGCGTTGCCATGGTTGTTGCCGGAAGACACCAGACCTGGAACGCCACAGGAAGAACGGGCGAGCTCGAGTAGTCAAACCCTTCAACTTGGATTTGCCAGCGCGCCTAAATGCGAAACAGGCGCGTTGCCCGCACCATGCGACGGACAAGAAATCCTCGCACTACTGCCTGTGCTCCTTCAACGCTTGCTCCTTCAACGCTTTTGTTCCATGAAGAGCCTGCGCTCGGCGGCGTGCCAGGAGTTCCCGTGCTGCTGCCTGGAGGCGTACAGCCGCCCGGCGTTCACAGTCCTCCTTGTCCTTCGTCTCGAGATGCGCCCTGAGACGATCCAGTTGTGCGGACACCTCAGCAAAGATGCGCGGGGTGTTGTCGATGCCAAGAGCGACCTGAGAGAGCAGGTTGGGGCACAGGGGCGATTTGAAGCGCAGGTGCAGAAGCTTCGTGAAGCGACGCCACGCCGGGACGCCTTCGTCCTCCTGGACTTGGAGAAACCAAACCCGAGCATCACCTTCCAAAGTGCCCGGGTTGGTGGACGGAGTTGCTTTCAATTTGCAGTTCGGTCGAGCCAGGCACAAAGGCAGAGGTAGCTCGTAGCTGGCTGTTGGTCGGGGAGGAGACGACGACGACGGCCGGCCGGAGGAGCAGCGACCGAGCTACTATATTAGCAGCTAGAGATAGCTAGTCAGCTAGCTAGCCAGGCATGGTACTGGGAGTAGTGGTCTAGTGGAACAACAACGTGGGGGCATCAACGCAACGCAACGAGCCATTATTCTGCCTCTGCCAATGGCAAATGCCAATGTCAATGCCAGCCAACGGGAGAAAGAATAAATGGCGTGCGCACGAGTCGAGAGAGTGCGTGCGTGGAGAAAAAGGACCCGCCGGGAAATTCGTCGCCGTCGCCGTCGCCCGTCGCCGTCGTCGTCGAGATGGTATGGGCGCAAGGCAGGCAATTGGCCGGCTTTGCGCATGATGGATGGGGCTAGCTGGGTGGAAGTATAAACAAAATGGCTGTCGCATCCATGGCGTGCAAACGCTTTCTGCCGCCGCATTCGTCGTTCCAAGTTTTCGGCCCGATCCGCGTGATCTTCCCCGCTTGGCCACACCACACCATACAAGATACGAAAATTGCCACTTTTGGAACTTGCGCAAGTAAATTAAAAAATCAAATTTTTATACGACCTCTGTTTACGGAGACGGTTTTTTAGTTTCCACCGTCCCTGTAAACCCAGCGATGATCCAGTTCGCTTGAATTTATCAACTATATATGATACACTATTTTTCTTCTCATAACAAAATAACATGAGTCATAACAAAATAACATGAGTCGACTTATAAATATCATAAATCATCGGTCGAAAGTGTATATTCACCTATGTAACACGTATTGCAACAATCATTTAAAATGCACATTCTTTTCAGTTTAGAGGCGAGCGGCAGTGTACAAATCCCACACTTCTGGAAATTTGAGGTAAAATGTTCATTCTATATATATCGACCTCATCTGTAGGTTGTATATGTAGTTTAACTTATAAGGACAAACCATTTAAAAAAACAGAGCAAGTATATGTAGTGCACCATGATCATACATACACCACCACCAAACTAAACTAATTAAGGTTCTTTTTCCTCAGTTTGTTCAGTCTTTGGTCTATAATGATACGATTTGATTTTCAATAAAGTTTTTATTCGCAAAAAAAATAAATTAAGGTTCTGCAAGAATCAGATACGCACGATCGACGTGCCTGCCATGAAGGTGCACATATAATATTCTTGTTTATTAATTGGTTTGTCTATTAAATCATTAATTAGTCTATGTTAGTATGTGTTAATTAATCACGCACATGCTAGTTTTATATTGACCATATGGATCTCCTCGAAAAAGAATGTCCATAGGGATCTGCGCTGTATATATAGTAGTCGGATACGGATGATCCAAGTTTGATAATGCTGGTTTAGTTATGCTCACGAACACAATTATTAATGCTCATCTGCACGTACGGTGTAAACTTATATAATAAACTAAAGTAGCCAAAGTCGTCGTACCAGCAAACAGAACTACGCCAAACTGCCCATTCGTCATTCTTACTAAGATACAAGATTGAGGTTAAGTGTACACCATTAATAATCGATGATGCTTAAAATAAAATGTACCACATTATTAATTGATGATGCTAAAAATAAAGTGTATATTGAAGTTTTCATGGGCTTATATTGGTGACATTCGAAATAATGCTAGCTCCGGTGGACTTATATCCATGCACTGTGTTCCTTATAATTTAAAATCCCAAGTGCAATTCAGAAATCATCTAAAGAAATCGATGAACTATGTAACAGTGTAATACCTAATCATCTTAAGAAGTCATTTAGTCACCTTTCACCCGGTGTGACTATGAGTCCTTGACTGGGGCCGAAAGTGACTAGTAAAGCATGAGATACTCAATCGAATCCTCAGTTTCACCATTCTGGTTCGGGACTGTGCTCAGCTTCGAGAGTTCCTATACCGTTATCACGTTGTAGAGTTGCTGTTTCCTGTACCATAGTAGCATCATCCAATGGACAACAATCAGTTACATCTGAAGTTTGGAATAGTCTTCTGAATGGTTAAGTATCGATTTTTGTTGCAGATATATAGTGTTGTGAGGAAAGAAATCTGGTACCGTCCCGACAAGATATGCTGTACGTACATGCTAGCACGGAACAAGAAGGTTGACGAGACAAGGCAGATCTCAAGTCTGAAGATGTGCTATTCGATCAGCACACTTATGGCGACATTGTGAGAGCGTTCTGCGATGCTGGCTTAATTGATCTGGCGATTGAAATGTACGAAGACATGAGGAGACCCACCTCTATCACTGCCATTCCGTGTGTTATCCTGAAAGCTAGGGCTGGTCCCATACCCCGAGCTGAGGGAGAAGATAAAGCAGGATTTTCTGGAACTTTTCCCCGATATGATTGTATAATATGACCCGCCAGATAGCTTGTCAGATGTAGATGACGAATTCAAGTGTTGATAAATATACACATTCTTGTGTTCTTGCTTCAATGCTTTATTCCTGGAGTTGCTATTCTTGAGCCATTGCCGCCCGCCCAGCCGGCTTGATTGAGGTTGGCTAGAAAGGCCCAATCTGGAAAGAAAAAAAAAACAATGGGCCCAACCCAACCAAACCAAACCCAAGGTTTGTGGGCGTGGCAGTGGGGAAAGAAAACGTCTCCGCACGCAACGCCATCTCTCGCGTGGCGTGCTTGCTTGGATTTGGGATTTGGATTCCTTTCCCCACCACCTCCACCTCCGTCTCCGTCTCCGTCTCCCTCCTCCTCCGCCACCTGAGAGCAAGCAAGCAACCGCCCCCCGGCCTCTCCCTCCTCGCTGGTACGCGCGCCTCCAATCCCGTCCGTCCCTTACCTTCCCTTCTCTTCCCCCAATCAACTGTGAGATCGGATGATGGGGGATCCCCTCCCCCTCCTCGTCGGGTCGGGTCGGGTCGGATCGGATCGGAGGTAGCCATGGGATGACCCGGCCTGCCTTATTAGGTTCATTGAAGACTTGTTTTGATTGTTTTATCCTCTTATATTATACAGTTCCAGAGACGTGGTGTTGCGATTTTACTTGTTTCATTCATTCATATTATGATGAGTAGCATTGTTGTTATATTACATTATTATTAGAGACTCCTGCTCCGCATCCTGGTACGGTTCTGCGGCCAGAGTGCTTACTCGCCGGCCGGCTGCAAGTGGCCGTGAGTCTAGGTGCCAGTGAATTGATCTCTCCACTTTATTATCCTCCCCCCCCCCCCCCCCCCCCCCCCCCCACCACCACCACCAAAAAAAAAAAGGTACACCCTAACCCTACTACTGCAGCTACGTGTGTGCTTGATGGACAAACAACCGTGGCCATATCATTCGCCCATTTGCTCATACCACGATTTGGCTTACAGTACTGCCGGCTCTAGTGACAAGTCTAGAGCGATGCAACATGAGGATGCCTGAACCAACTGCACAGGCACCGCCACTGTTTTATTTGTCTTAGGAGTGACTGGATTCCATTTGTCCTGCAGTTTCCTTTTCTATTGTTATATATCACTCTTTAATTAATGGAAAAAGTCTACTTACCCCCTGAACTATTGGGGTGCGTCTAACCTAGGCCCCCAACTACAAAACCGGGTAACGAACACTCTAAACTTTCGCAAACCAGTCAACTAACCCCCTGGAGCGGTTTGGGAGGGTGGTTTTGCTGACGTGGCGTCCACCGTGTCACCGGTATGACACAGTGGCGAAGGCCTGTCTCGGTCTGGGTCACTGACCGGTGGGCTCCACCTGTCTGGACGCAGCGACGTCCGAGCCTGAGCAGAGCAGTCACCGCCGCGCCGACCTCTGCCTCCGCTCCCTGCACCCGTCCCTCCCCGTCACATTCAAGGTCCAGACCTCCTCCCCGCTCAAGTTCTTCGTCCGCCCGCCGCGCGGCGCCGTGCCGCCACTCTCCACGGCGTCCCTCCGCGTCGTGCTCCGCCCGCAGCCGCACGCGCTGCCGTCCTTCCCGCGCTCCCGCGCCGACCGCTTCCTCGTCCTCTCCTCGCTCTCCGCGGCGCCCTCGACTCCGCCGTAGGGGGAAGCAGCAGCAACGACAACGGCGGCAGAGGAGGCGTCAGCGGCGTCAAGGTAGGCCACGTCGTTGACCTGCGAGTGATCCAGCAACACCGGGCGGCGCTCGTCGAGCATCCAGTTGTGCACGAGCACGGCGCCGCCGTGCGCGGCGCAACACCCGCCGTCGAGTGCCACGCGGATGGTCGTGCCGTCCCCGTGCGCGCGCCCGGCACGGACGCCGCGAGACGGAGGCTGTCGCCGTCGAACGCGCCCCACCACGCGGCGCGCACGTGGTCGAGCAGGCCGTAGTAGAGCACCTCGCCGGCTTGTGTGCTCCCTCGGCGGCGTGGTGGGAACAGGTGGGAGTAGGGCGCGTCTGCTGTAGGCAGGGCGGGGAGGGGAGCTCGCGGCGGCGCCCGCGTGGCCGCGCTCCCGGTCACGGGCTGGGCGCATCCTAACAGGTGGGGCCCACCGGTCAGTGGCCATGCACGCCATCCCCTTCGCCACCGTGTCAAACCGCTGATACGCTGGACGCCATGTCAGCAATACCACTCTCCCAAACCGCCCCAGGGGGTTCGTTGACTGGTTTGCGAAAGTTTAGGGTGTTCAATACCCGGTTTTGTAGTTGGGGGTATAGGTTAGACACACCCCAATAGTTCAGGAGGATAAGTAGACTTTTTCCTTTAATTAATTATTAACTCTGCAGTTTCATTGGGTTGTTTAACCACTTGTGAGTCGTGACAAATCACCTGCCTAAATTGGAGTTCTAATTCTCAACTAGTAAAACCCTGCCTACCATATCACAGCCAAGATATTGAGCACCCTCCCCCACCCACCCCACCCCCATAATACAATGATTTCACTGATGTCTGTACTGATATGTACCGTGCTGCTGAAGGTTGTTCCATTCTCTACCTAAATTAATTTTATGCCTTCATTCTAACCTTCTGCAGTTTGCTTCACCGCTTTAATAATCGCAGGGAAGATGGAGCCTGGCCAGAGCGGTACTGAGCAGACCTCTCCGCGCGGGAATGACTGGGAAGTCGTGCAACTGACTGCATCAGCATACGCGGCCGCGCCTGCTCCGAGGAGGCCCGAACCTTCTGAGGAAGTCGAAGCTAAGAAATACGGCGCAAAAGGGGACGATTTGGCCGCTGGACTACTCATGTCTGGCCACTTCTCGGTGTCTCAGAGTGAAGTCGAGAGCCTCCTTGTAGGCGCTGACAGCAAAGAACCACCCAAGGAGCTTTGCAGCCCAGATGCAGTTTCCAATGAGGGCGATGGTGAGAAATACCAAGAGACCTGCAAGCGTAAGCTGGAGGATGACGTCCCCAGCATTCCATCCTTCGACAAAGGGAAGGATGTTTCCTTGGGTGATATGGCGTTTGATGATGGCAAGGCATTGAAAGGCATGAGTTTGGTCGGTGAAGAGCCGGTTGGGTTCTCGTCGCCTATCTACAGCTCAATCGAGGCTGAAAATGAGTTAAGTTGGTCAGCTACAGAGAGTAGGAATGAGAAGAAAACTGAGGAGCCTACTCTGCATAACTTGAACCCCATAACTGGTTCATCAAAGGTTGTTTCATCTGATGAGCAGAGCGAACCTGCTGGTTCAGGCCCACGTGAAGCATGGTGGAAGAAGCAGATTTTGTCTCTGTACAAGAACGCAAAGGAAAGTCATAGTTTCTGGCCTATTGTCGTGACTGCTGCTGCTTTGGTGGGCCTGGCATATTTTGGGCGGCGCTGGCAAAAGGGAAAGGTGCAGTTTCAGTCAGTCAAAATACCATCTTCTAGCAATAAGGAGGTAATTGCAAAACTCACCTTTTCTTTATAGCAACAGGAATCATGTCAATCATGCCATAGGAGCACCCTAGTGACAATACTTTGCTGCCATGAAAATGTTTGGAAAATACATTACAAAGGAAAATTGCCACAATAGCATTATGTTGATACTTGTCTGATTATGTCTATCATAGTTACTGACCTTATAACCAACTAATCACAACATACTTGATATGAGCATATAATTAATTAATTATCAACTTAAATTCCGGTATCTGGTTGCAAAATAGGCCCAGTTCATATGAGTCATGAGTGTAGATGTTAAATTTCTGGCAAGGAGTAAGTAGCTGTGGAGTATGTCCAGTTGAATTCGATGTACATGGGTTATATAACCATTCTAATAGTTTGCTGTGGTGTGAGGTTGAGCTTATGTTGGTACTGTTGTTCTGCCATCGTACAGCTGCGTCAAACCAGCCTGTTGGTTTTCTTCTCTGTTTTCTGATATTTGTTTCTTGCTGTTGCATCATATATATTCATATCCTGACAAGCATGCTTTTTAAGTTGCACTTGCCAGCAATGATAATTTCACTACGAATGGGCATCTTGCATGCTAGAGCTCCAGAATTTCGAAATATGTGGATTGTCTGAAGTCCTGCCTTATCTGTTTACTAGCAAGCTAGTTTATCCGTTTTCTAGCATGCTAGTGTTTTGTGCCGTGGTATATATATGTTTTACTTTTTTTTCAATTACATATAGTGCCTGCAAATGCTAATGAATCCTGACTCTTGTTTGCATTTCAGAAAATCAATGATGCGGTTGGACCATTAAACCGTTTCAAGGACATTCTTGTTGCTGGCAACCACCCAAGTCATGGTATCCATGGGCATGCCCGTGCAAACTGAATGTAATCAGCCTGTGAGCCCATCAGCGTCCTGAATCCATACTATTATGTATCGCCTGAGAATCAGGCTCAAAATGAAGACAATCCATAGGGCAAGACTGGAGCAATGGTCCAAGGATTGAGGATGTTTATGCAAACGCAAGTATGTTTGGTGGCTATGTAAATTCCAAAACTCTTTTGGGCATGTAAATGTTTGAGTTTAGTGTGATTGCTTTTCTTTTGGTCATCTCATGGAACCTCCGCTGGTTTCCTTGTCTAGTGCGGATCAACTACTGTACCCGCCGTATAACTCATGCATGCATATATATGATGGGGCTTGGTATGAGTGAATTTTACTTCACCGTTATGTTGACTGACTGCTACTGTGAGGCAGCCGATTGTAGTCCCTTTATATTTTCTGGTGCAGAGTTGACCTGACAATCTTTTATCGTGGCTTGCGAGGCGGCGATAACGGGGTAGCGTAACATATGACTGTTCTCCCTAATTAAAATATATATATATATATATATATATATATATATCAGAAGGATAGCAGGGGTATTCTTGTGGGCGCTGTTGGCTTGTTGTGGCCCTTGGCTCGCACAGAAGGTCATCTCGGCCTGCGTCAGCTCATTTATAGATAGCTTGTGAACGAGTTGAGAAGAGATGTTGATCAGATGTACACATCATATCATTTATATATGATACAGCCATATCCCTACAGGATATCATTGTTGAACGGGTCAGCAAGGAGGCCCCTACTTATTTTTTGATAAATATATGATATGCACAGTTTTTGAATATTCAAGAGTCTTTCTGAACCTCATCCTCTAAATTATCATTTCAAGAGCTATTTACGTACAAATCGTTTTCTATATATTTTCACTCTTTAACAATTTTTCTACTTTAGACATCCATTCTTGTGTTTTCTATTTTGACTGGCGAGGAATCTAGAACATAAAATTGCTATATTTGAATAGTAATCCAATAAAAAACTGTTGGAGAAAACATTTTCATCTTAATCTCTGTTTCTAATAATCGGAAAGGATATAGAGAGTTTATTGGAGTTGCTCCTGCATCCTACAGGTAGCAACAAATACAAAGGGGTCTTGCTCTTAAGCCGATCCCCTACAGGGTTGTATTAACAGGCAGGCCTAATAAACATCTCCTTCCCAATACAATCAAAGCTTATTAATCTGCTAGTGGCACGGTGGTTATGATCCTCCAACTAGCAGATGCCAGCTACTCATCATGATTCATGACAAATAAGACAGATTAGAGAGAGAGAAAGAGAGAACAAAAAAGGCAGGCAAGGCCCTGCTGTTTCATTGGACTAGCTAGTGGGAGTAGAGCTCATATATCAGAATCAGAGTAGTTGGGTTATTAGCTGCCAAGGGTATGCATATGCTGCATGTGGGCATGTGGGTGGTTGTGGTGGTGTTGGTGCGGGGTCATCTCATCTCGTTCACAGGCTGACAGGCACGCTCACCTCACCTCATTCTCAGTTCTCAGCATCAGCGGCGGGCGATGCGCGCTGACGGCTACAAACAACCAAACCAACTACTACCCAAACGGAATGCTGCTAAGCTCAACGGGTCAGGCCAGGCCTGCACGAATTCAACTGCTTTTTTCTTCCAGGGGGAGACAAGCTTAAGGTGTCAATTAAACTGGCAGTATTTGTCCTACACAAACGAGTACTAACGGAGGAAGAGCGCGCAAAAGCAGGAGAGAGTTCATTTTTTATCATCAGAAGTTATTTGTCACTGTTCCTTTCCTTAGAGAAACTCCAGCCCAACATGCAAATTGAGTCCTTATTTTTTTCATTTGCATGCTGATCTGCATACAATAGAGGTCCAAAATTGACTCCAACACCAGCCCAAGACCCTATTCTAGCCCAATAAACCAGCCTTCGGTGCCCCCGCACGCGCGCCCGCTGGCTCGCCGCCCACGCGTAGCCAGCAACGGCGCCCCTCCCGCGCGCCGCCTGCTCCTCGTCGCGCGAACCCGCGTCAACGTCGACCGCCCGCCGCGCGACGCCCTCGCGCTGCGCCGTCCCGGCCGCGTCCCTCGGTGGAGAAGACCTGCTCCATCTTCGTGCGCCTCTTGCCGGAGCCCGGCCAAGGAGCAGCCAACCTCCACGACCTCCGCTCCGTCCTCGACATCTGGAGGAACTACACCGCCGGCACACTCGACGAGCGACGCACAGGCAAGTTTTAGTGGAAGCTCCCGCACATGCATCCACTGATCGATCGACTGAGTGAGGAGATCCAGCTGGAGATCAGGAACCCCGGCCGGCACATCGATTGAGGTCCACTCCGATATGATCCCGACAACGACACGGCGAGGAGTGCAGCATCAACCACCTGCGACTGGCGGTGGCTGCCTTCCTCCCCGTGCCCGGCCTGTCTGTCACATTGACGTTGCTCTTGTCCATTCTTTCTCGATCTGCTTCTTGGTTCGTGGCATGAAATCTAAGGAGGTTGCATTGAGGGGTAGGTTCCATTCTTTTTTATTCGTCATCATCGATCAAAGGTTAATATATACTAGTAGGTAGCTAGAATTCAGGAAAATTCGTTAAGTTATACTGCTCTGTAATGTATGTATGCACACATCACAGCTTATATATATACTGCATTGGTGGGCTCTGTAATGTAATGTATGTATGCTCTGTAATATATACTTGTTTTGACCATTGGTGGTCTACAAGGCTGCATCTTTTGTTGAATATTCCAGTTATTTTAATATGTTCTTACCTCTGTTTGTATTTGTGATGCTGGTAGTGTTCACTTCGTATATCATACATAAACCGACGTAGTTCTGGGTGTGGTAGACAGAGTGTTTGGTTTTGTGAAAAAGGGAGGAAGAGCTTGTACTTGCTTCCTTTCAGGTCTACCTGCTTTGTGTCCTTCTAGGGAAAGATTGGAATATGGTACTTGGTTTTGTGAAATGGTTCTGACCATGCATAGATAAATTGCTAATTTTTCTCATTTTTTGTAAATAAATACTTTCAATTTCATGTGGCAGTTAACCTGTGCTTAGCTGCTTCTACTAAACTTTTCTGTAGTACTAGCAACTATCTGAACATTCAGACGGAAGGAGCATATGCTGTACAGACAGAAGGAGCAGTTCAGTGATGGCGTTGGGTACATATATCTGCTGAATGCATGCAGGTGACTGACAAGATGCTGTCGAATGCAAAGTTCATCTTCCCACACAGACATAGATCAGTAACAACTAATTAAGATTTGGGTCAGTGCTCGTGCACAAACAAGCTGTAAGATTTGTCAGTGCTGAGATCATATGAATTGCAGGCTCTATTTTTTTTGTTATGGTACAGGCGAAATGGTACCTTCTGCACTGCCAAACTAATTATTGGAGTTTATAACTTTATTTGATGGCATGGTAAATCATGAATTAAATCTGGAACTATCTTTAGTACTGTATATGCGAGGGACAGATGAACAACACTGAAGAATATATGAACGGTTGGCAAATAAGTACTTGTACCAGACAATAAAAAGACAGTGAAACTCTCCAAGCATATAATCCCTCTCATTGTAATCCCTCTCTGTCTCATTGTAATCCCTCTATGTCTCTCTTTTTCCTTTCTCTGTAATTCAGTGTTACCTGTCTCTCTTTTCTTAGTTGTTTTATTTATATTTATATACATGAAAAAAATAAGTAAAGAAATATTCAGTACCTGTGGTAAAATTCAGAGTATGGGGTATCAGCTTGGAGGGTGGACAGGTGCTCCTCAGCCTTCCTCTATTTGCTAGGGCTGCAATATGTACACCAGTGAGATCTGAATCTGATGAAAACCTGAGCTTCCTCTATTCTAACTAAATTTCTCAAAATCACTTTCATGCTAGGACCTGCTAGGTAAAAGGAATGCTGGAGGCAAAAAAACAATGTGACAGTAAGCAAATTTCCTTCAAATACAGGCTGCAGCAGAGCAAAAAGAATAAAAAATGAAACATATGGAAAAAATAGCTTTTGGGAATAGCAAAATAAGGTGCAAAGAAACTGAGAGGAAATTAAGAGAACGGTATATAAAAAACACTTAAGCAAGAAACTATGAATGTTTAAGTTCAAGATATTTGTGTCATGGTGTCGGGTACGAAGGTAAGGGGTACCCTAAACCCTTCGATAAATTAACGCTAAACATAGCAACCATTTTTAAGGCAAGGATCAGCCCACTACTTGGTGAGACGCGGCCCATCAATCGAGGGCCCCCTCCACACCAACTACAGCAACAAGCCACGGGCCGGCTCCACCTCGACGACGGACGAAGGGTCGAACGAACGACCCCCGGCTCCACCTCGACGACGGACGAAGGGTCGAACGAACGACCCCCGGCTCCACCTCGACGACGGACGAGGGGTCGAACGAACGACCCCCCGACCTCTACCTCGACTTCGACCTCTCGAACCCCGTCGACGCCTCGACCTCCCCCTCGACCAAGGGCCAAGCAGACGACCCTCGGACGAGGGGCTCGATTAACCCAACTGCTCCGGCATGGGTAAAAGCGAACCCACCTAACGACATGGGCGCCCGCGTCCGCTGTCAAATCCGCCAACTCCCCGTCCAGTCCCCGATTCCCATCAACTGTGCCGCCACTGTTGCCACTATGCGAGTACGGACTCCAACAGTACCCTTCGGAAGGTGAACAATGCGACCCTCGACGACGACTTCGGGGACGCGGCGGAGTCACACGGGGCTCGACCCCCTCCCTCGACCGGGAGGCTCGACCCCCTCCTCTTCAACAACTCCGGTACGGAAGACGTCTCATCCGCCCCGTCCCGCTTCGGCCGTGGGACTCGTGCCCGCCTGCAGACACTGCACAGCGACGACTTCTACTGCCGCCACGACCAGGGACGCCTGAAGGACGAGAAGGCCATGCCGCCACAGTGCCCGACGTCTCTCCGCCAACACTGTGCCGCGAATACGCCGCCCATACTTCTACTGTTAGGACCCTGTACCCTCGGGTCTCCCCTTGGTCTATAAAAGGGGACGCCGAGGTAGAGTATGGGAGAGGCTAGAGACCCGGGACGATCGGACTCTCGAACTCGAGTTCAGACTCCGACACTCCACACACACACCGCCACTTGATCGACCCCTCGGGTGGTCCGATCCGTGTAACACAGCTTGTACCCCCCCTGTACGGGCACGCTTTGGGTGCGAGATAATACAAGACATCCTCCCCCCGCTGGACGTAGGGCATCCTCGCCCAAACCAGGATAAATCTTGTGTCCATCTTGCATCACGTCTGAGAGAGGGAGCACGCGATATACAAATTTACTCGTTGGTGGTCTTAACCCCCGGGTCATAACACCGACTGTTGGCGCGCCAGGTAGGGGGATTTGCGTGTCGATCAACTCCGAACTACTCTCTCAGATGGATCCCACCATCCCACTGTTTCCATCCAACACCGTCATCTGGTTCGGCTGTCTAGGGTTCGTTTCCACGGACGAGGGCGACTTCATAGTCTTTCCCTCCACCCGTGGCCTAGACACCAGCAGCTCCGCTGCGCCGGAGCCAGCAAGGATCAGGCGACGGTCCCTCCGCTTGCTTCTCTGGCCCGCGATCAGGAGGAGGCGCGAGCGGCTTCGACGTGCTCGCCGTCGTGCGAGCTCTGGGGCGCCGGATGCCGTACCCCCGGTCCCAGTTGGCGACACGGCCCCCTCTCCAAGGGGTCCGTTTGACCCACGCTGGTGGGCCGAGGGCGGGCGTCTCCCCGCGCGGGACTTCGGTTCTTCCACGTCGTCGTCCCCGGAGGCTCCCGTGGCTTCTCCGACACCCTCAACCCCGTCACTGCCGCGTGACCCGTTCCCGTACGGGCTCCGCAACAGTGCCGGAATCTACTCTGCTTTCGCAGGGATGCAAGTACACACATACGACGAGTCTCCATGGACCCCGTTGTGGGCGACGGCCGATCACGTCGCTGCCTCTTCACCAGGCGAGCCAGAGCTGCCCCGTACGTGGGGCACGTTACGACGGCGCCTGGAGGAGGAAGAAACGGGCAGGCTCTTCCCCCACTTCTACCACGCCGACTTCGACTCGGACTCTCCCGACGAGAGTTACGACTCCACTCGGGAGTGCTTCCACCTCGACGAGCAAACCGTCCTCCAGGACGACGTCGACGACACCGCGGCCACCGAAGAAAGGGAAGGGGCCAACGCCACGCCACCTCGAGATGCCATCCCCCCAAGTCCTGATAGAGCCGACCCACCCCCCGATGTCCAGATTACGCAGGTCCGAGAGCTTCTCAGCAAGCTCGAGGAGGAGCGTCTACGTCTTCAGCAGCTCGAGCACGCCCTCGAGCGGGATCGAGGGCGCCCTCAGGGTGGAGGAGCTCGCGAGCGGGCCCGGGAGGTCCACCGGCAGATCGTCGAGGAGGGGAACGCCGAACCCCGAGTCTTCAATCGCGCCAGCCAGAATGTCGTGGCGGCCGCGATGCTGCTCCGCGGCATGCCGGCGCCATCGACACCCCAGGCACGGCGTATCAGGGAAGAAATCCAGGGGCTGCTCCAAACTGTGGCCGTGCAGCAGGCAGAGAGCTCGGCCTCGAGGCGTCGAGGGGCTGCCTCCGAACGGCAAGCCGCGCCCCCTCGACAAAATCGGGAGGCCTCTGTCCACCAGAACAAGGCGCCCCAGGGCCGGGTCGAGCCACAACCGGTTCGGGAACGCCCCGTCGAGGACCTCCCCCCTCGAGTGAACAACCGACGTCGATACGGCGATGCCGAGGCTCGAGGCTACAACGCTCACCGAGGCGGGCGCTACGACAGCGATGAAGACCGATGTCGGTCTCCGGAGCCGTCGGGGCCCCGAGTCTTCGGAAGAACTATCCGGCGGGCCTCCCTGCCCGTGCGTTTCCATCCACCCACCAGCCTGATCAAATACAACAGCGAAACCAAGCCAGAGCTCTGGCTTGCCGACTTCAGGCTGGCATGCCAGCTGGGTGGAGCCAAAGATGACCTTGTCATCATCCGGCAACTCCCATTGTTCCTCTCCGACACCGCTCGAAGGTGGCTCGAGGAGCTACCCCCGGACTTGATCCAGGACTGGTCCGACCTAGTCCGGATCTTCGAGGGTAACTTCAAGGGCACCTACGAGCGGCTGGGCAACTCCTGGGACCTTCGCAGCTGCAAGCAGAAACCAGGAGAGACCCTCCGCGCGTTCACCCGCCGATTCTCGAAGCAGCGTACCGCACTGACCCACATCTCCGACCACGAGGTCATCACGACGTTCATCGCCGGGACAACCTGCAAGGAGTTGGTGCGGGAGCTGGGGCGAAACATCCCCACGACCGCCAACGAGCTCATGGACGTCATCGCCAACTACGCGGCTGGCGAAGAGGCCGTTGGCGCATTCTTCCAGATTCCCCCAGGGAAGGGGGAGGACAACGCGGATGAACCCGGGGGCTCAGACGATGGGCCCAAGAGAAACAAGGGGCCCAGGAGGAACAACGACGGCAACGGCGACCGGAAGAAGAAGAAGAACCAACAGGGCCGGCGGAACGTCGAGCCCAACGTCGATCACGACGACGAGCCCGACGACCTTGTCGCTGCAGCGGACAAGCGGAAGCCTCGAGGGCCCCCTCCCGACGGGGGCGTCTTCGATAAGATGCTGAAGGAGCCTTGCCCATATCATATGGGGCCGGCCAACCACCGCCTCGAGGATTGCCGCATGCTCCGAAGGCACTTCGTCCCTCCTGGCCTCAGGAGAGACGACGACAAGGAAGACCCGCCCTGTGACGTCCACGTCAGGGGCGACGTCCAAAAAGGAGGCTTCCCCGAGATCCACGACTGCTACATGATCTACGGGGGACCCTCGACCCGCCTCACCACGCGCCAGCGCAAGAGGGAGCGTCGAGAAGTTTTTTCCGTTCGGGCCCAGGCCCCACGGTACCTCGACTGGTCCCACACGCCGATCACCTTCGATCAGGACGACCACCCCGAGCACGTCCCCAACGCGGGGGCTTACCCGCTCGTCGTCGACCCGATCATCCTCAACACCCGCCTCAGCAAGGTGCTCATGGACGGGGGGAGCAGCCTCAACATCATCTACGCCGAGACCCTCGACCTCCTGGGGATCCCAAGGACCATGCTCCTACCCAGCGCGGGGGGCTTCCACGGGATCGTCCCGGGGAAGAAGGCACTCCCGATCGGCCGCGTCAAGCTACCGGTCTGCTTCGGCGTCCCCTCGAACTTCCAAAAGGAAGAGCTGACCTTCGAGGTAGTCGCGTGGCGAGGCACCTACCACGCCATCATCGGTAGACCAGGGTACGCCAAGTTCATGGCGGTCCCGAATTACACCTACCTCAAGCTCAAGATGCCGGGACCCTCGGGGGCCATCACCGTCGACACCTCCTATGAGCACGCATACGACTGCGACGTCGAGTGCGTGGAAAAAGCCGAAGCCCGTGAGGATTCGGCTATCCTCGCGGCCCTTGACGACTTGTCCGGAGAGATCCCCGACCCCAAGCGCCACGCTGGCAACTTCAAGCCGGCGGAAGACAAGAAGAATGTCCCGCTCGACCCCGGCCTCGAAGATGGGAAGGTGCTGACGATCAGTGCCACCCTCGAGCCAAAATAGGAAGCCGTGCTCGTCGACTTTCTCCGTGTGAACGCCGACATGTTCGCATGGAGTCCCTCGGACATGCCGGGCATCCCGAGGGAAGTCGCCGAGCACTCCTTGGACATCCGAGCCGGGTCCAAACCGGTGAAGCAACGCCTGCGCCGCTTCGACGAGGAGAAGCGCAGGATCATCGGGGAGGAGGTCGACAAGCTTTTGAAGGCCGGATTCATCAAGGAGGTACATCATCCCGAATGGTTAGCTAATCCCGTGCTTGTAAAGAAAAAGAATGGGAAGGATAGGATGTGTGTAGACTACACCAGTTTAAATAAAGCATGTCCTAAAGTTCCTTTTCCTTTACCACGCATCGATCAAATAGTAGATTCCACTTCGGGATGTGAAACCCTTTGCTTCCTTGATGCGTATTCCGGCTACCACTAAATAAAGATGAAGGAGTCCGATCAGCTCGCGACTTCCTTCATCACCCCCTTCGGCATGTTTTGCTACCTCACCATGCCCTTCGGCTTGCGGAACGCCGGGGCCACCTACCAGCGATGCATGCTCCACGTCTTCGGGAAACACATAGGGCCGACCGTCGAGGCCTACGTCGATGACATCGTGGTCAAGTCCAAAACCGTCGGGAACCTAATCGGAGACCTCAAGATCGCGTTTGGGTGCCTCAGGGCTAATCGCATTAAACTGAACCCTGAGAAGTGTGTCTTTGGGGTCCCTCGAGGCATGCTCTTAGGGTACATAGTTTCCCAGCGCGGCATCGAGGCCAATCCCGAGAAGGTAACCGCCATCACGAGGATGGGCCCGTTCAAAGACCTCAAGAGCGTGCAAAGGGATACTGGATGCCTCGCCGCCCTCAGTCGCTTCATCTCGAGGCTCGGAGAGAAGGCCCTACCCCTTTACCGACTCCTGAAGAAGACGGAACACTTCGCGGGGACCGCCGAAGCCGAGGAATCGCTCTCGAAGCTCAAGGCCTTGCTCACCTCGCCCCCGGTCTTGGTCCCCCCGAGCCCGGCCGAGCCCCTCTTGCTCTATGTCGCAGCGACTACGCAGGTAGTCAGCGCGGTCATAGTGGTCGAGAGGGAGGAGGAAGGACACGCCCTGCCGGTTCAGAGGCCTGTCTACTTCGTGAGCGAGGTCCTTTCCGAGACCAAGACAAGGTACCCTCACATCCAGAAGTTGCTGTACGCGGTCGTCCTCACTCGGCGGAAGCTAAAACACTACTTCCTGGGCCATCCGGTCACTGTGGTTTCTTCTTTCCCCCTCAGAGAGATAATCCAGAACCGGGAGGCATCGGGAAGAATCGCCAAGTGGTCCGCCGAGCTCATGGGGGAGACCCTCTCCTACGCCCCTCGGAAGGCTATCAAGTCTCAGGTACTGGCAGATTTTGTTGCAGAATGGACCGACACCCAACTACCCCCAGCGCAGGTTCAGAGCGAGCTCTGGGCCATGTACTTCGACGGATCACTGATGAAGACAGGAGCAGGCGCAGGATTGCTATTTGTATCACCCTCAGGGGTCCATATGCGATATGTCATCCACCTCCACTTCCCTGCCTCCAACAACGTCGCCGAGTACGAGGCCCTCGTCAACGGCCTGCGCATCGCCATCGAGCTCGGGGTTCGACGCCTCGACGTGCGAGGGGACTCTCAGTTGGTGATCGACCAGGTGATGAAAGACTTGAGCTGCCACGATCCTAAGATGGAAGCCTACTGCAAGGAGGTTCGAAAGCTCGAGGACAAGTTCTATGGCCTCGAGCTCAATCACGTGGCCCGTCGGTACAACGAAGCTGCCGATGAGCTGGCCAAAATCGCGTCTACTCGAGGGACGGTCCCCCCCGACATCTTCTCGAGGGATCTGCACACACCATCCGTCAACCTGGACTCGGGGGCTCCCGCCCTCGAGCAAGGGATCGACCCACCCCCCTTGACCGATCCCCCCTCGAGTGGGGGAGAGGTCATGGAGATCAATGAGGCCGCCGCGGCGCCAACCCCTCCGACGGATTGGCGCGCGCCTTACCTCGAGTACCTGACGCGAGGCGAACTCCCGGAAGACCGCATGGAAGCCCGTCGAGTAGCCCGACGTGCCAAAACCTACGTCTTGTACGGGGACAGCCGCGAGCTATATCGACGCAGCCCGTCGGGTGTACTTCAACGCTGCCTCACCCTCGAGGAGGGGAGGGCGCTACTGAAGGATCTACACTCGGGGGCTTGTGGCCACCACGCGGCGCCGAGAACGCTGGTAGGAAGTGCCTTTCGATAAGGCTTCTACTGGCCGACGGCTGTCAACGACGCCACCAAACTCGTTCGATCCTGTCAGGGATGCCAATTCTACGCCAGGCAGACCCACCTACCCGCCCAAGCTCTTCAAATGATACCCATAACTTGGCCGTTCGCAGTATGGGGGCTCGACATGGTCGGCCCCCTGAAGAGAACCAAGGGTGGGCACACTCACCTTCTCGTGGCTATCGACAAGTTCTCGAAGTGGATCGAGGCTCGACCCATCGCCAACATCCAGTCTCGGCAAGCCGTGCTATTCTTCACCGACATCATCCACCGCTTCGGGGTCCCCAGCGTCATCATCACCGACAATGGCACGCAGTTTACCGGCCAAAAGTTCCTGGACTTCTGTGACGATCACCACATCAGGGTGAATTGGTCCGCAGTTGCCCACCCTCGAACTAACGGTCAGGTCGAGCGTGCCAATGGTATGGTTTTGCAGGGCCTCAAGCCAAGGATCTTCGACCGGCTGAACAGACATGGAAAGAGATGGGTCGACGAGCTGCCCGCTGTGCTATGGAGTCTCCGAACGACACCGAGTCGAGCCACGGGGTTCTCCCCGTTCTTCTTGGTCTATGGGTCCGAGGCCGTCCTCCCCACTGATCTCGAGTACGGGTCCCCTCGACTGAAAGCCTACAGCGAGCAAGCCAACACGGTGGCCCGAGAGGACTCCCTCGACCAGCTCGAGGAAGCTCGTGACATGGCCCTCTTCAAGTCGGCTCAGTACCAGCAGACGCTGCGACGCTACCATGACAAAAAACGTGCGCAAAAGGGACCTCAACGTCGGCGACCTCGTTCTGCGCCGTCGACAGAGCAACAAGGGGCGTCACAAGCTGACACCACCTTGGGAGGGACCCTTCATCATGGCAGAGGTGCTGAAGCCCGGCACTTACAAGCTGAAGAACGAGAAGGGCGAGATCTTCACCAACGCGTGGAACATCGAACAGCTACGTCGCTTCTATCCCTGAGGCCCCAGGGCCTTGTACATTTCGCATTTATGTACAAATTCTCGAATGAATAAAATGTTCTCGAAGCACATTTCACGTTCGTTCGTAGCTCGAAGGTAGCCTCGACCTTGCCTCAGCAAAGTCGAGCTCCCCTCGGGGGCTGATGGAAGGGCACCCCCTCCTAAGTCCTCGAAAAACCCGTACGCTTTTCCTTCGAAACTCGACTCTCCCTCTCGTTCTTTCCCTCGAGTACGCTTCTTAACTAAGTAAAGGCGCCTCGAGCTCCCTAAGGGTCGAGGGTGTTGTCAAGCCAGGGACCCACCTACGCCCCAGGGCTACGGTATCCCCACTCACCACCCCCTTCCAGGGATACGAGGGTGCGTCGAATACTTAGTTCACAAGCGTCGACTTAGGCAAAGAAAAGCAGAGAGAGCTCGAGAAGTAGGAGTAACGAGACGAACCCGTCTATAACACTAAGGTAGCCTCGACTTTGCCTCAGCAAAGTCGAGCCTCCCTCGGGGGCTAACAGGGGGGGCACCCCCCCTAAGTCTCCGAAAAACTCGAACGTTTTTCGAAACTCGAACTCTCCCTCTCGTTCTTTCCCTCGAGTACGCTTCTTAACTTAGTAAAGGCGCCTCGAGCTCCCTAAGGGTCGAGGGTGCCGTCGAGCCAGGCAACTCAAGGCACTATTTAAGGTGGAATAGAACTTACCTCCATTCCCTCGCGTATGTCTGCGGCGGCGACCTCCGCAGCGCGACGTACCGAGTGTTCGAACCAGCCCCGGAGCTCCTCGACGTTCTCCCACCGTCAGAGCTCGAACTGGTCGTCGAGCATGAGGAAGACCCGCTCGGGGTCTCGAGGGTCCGCCACCTCGAGGACCTCCTGGCCCCACGATGCGCTGCGGGCGGCAATCCTCTGCTCCATCGTCCCGGTGACGTCAACGCGCAGGTCCCCGCCTCCTCGATAATCGGAAAGTGGCGAGGCTTCTTCCTCTGGGCCACCTCGCGAGAACGTCGACGGCCCCGCCAAACCATCTCCACCGGGAGGAGAAGACCCCGGCCACGATGGCCCTGCGCGATGAAAGACTCCAAAAAGTTAACACACAGGAAGATAAACCCTCTGCATCCCGAGTGAGTCGAAGTGTGACTTACCTCGAAACAGCGGCCCCCCAGCCTCGAGGGGAGGCTGAGCCACCTCCGGCTCCGCCCGAGGAGCCGCGATGACGGCCAGATCTGCCAGGTCCACCAACTCGGCCACCATCTCATCCACCTGGGCGGGGTGGACTCCATCAGCATCCCGCCCTGTGCCGGCGCGGGCGTTCCCTCGACGCGCTCGAGCTGGAGTCGAGCCTCCAGCGCAGCTAGACCCTCGGGCCAGCGCCCCGGCGTCGGGTGAGCCAGGGCCTCCCGCTCGTTCGCGGGGGCCAGGGGTCCGACCACCTCCACCACCTGGGCCGCGGCCGCTGTCGGCAGGGGCTCCGCGCCCCCCGGGGCGCCAGACGCAAATTCCTCTGACGGCCGCGCGGCGCAGCGACCGTCACTTCGGCGACCACCGCCGGCGCGTTCGCCTCCTCCATCGTCGGAGCAGATGCCGAGGCCCCCTGCGCCGCCACCTCCTGGGCCGTGGCTACCCATGCCGCCTCGGGGGCAACCGTCGAAGGGGCGGGGCGGCGGGGCCGACCTCGGCGGCTGCTTGCGCCACGGCCCCCGTCTTCAGCTTCTTAGCAGGGGCGGGAAGCGCGGCTCCCAGCCGGCGCTTCGACCTGAAAAAGGAACACGTGCACAATAATAAGCACGGATCCTTACCGACAAAAAGAAAAAACAGACAACGGCTATAAAATCGACTTACCCCCTCGGAGCCCGGCTCTTCGGCCCCATGACCGTCGGGCTGGTCGAGCTCTCGAGCGCCACCGCCTATGGAGTGGGGGTCGAGGCGGCACTCGGCGCCTTCTCTCGGGCAGAGGCTGGCGACGCCACCGTCGACTTTTTGCCGGCCCCCACCTGCGCCGACGGGCCCGGCGCCCGTACGCTCGACGTGGCAGGCTTCGGGGCTCGCTCGATCGACCCTTTGACGGCGGCGTCACCTTCGTCTTCTTGCCGGTCTCCGCCTGCGCCGGCGGGCCCGGCGCCCGTGCGCTCGAAGCGGCGGGCGTCGGGGGCTCGCTCGATCGACCCCCCGACGAGGGTCGGGACGTCTGCAACCGCGTCTGCCGCGGCGCGACCGCGACTTCTTGTGAAGCCACGGGGCGCTCAGCCCGTGGCCTAGCTTCAACGGAAGGGGCCGACATCGAGGTCGACCCCCCCTCTCCACCAGTAACAACGACCGCCTGCTTAGGCGCCGTCTCCTCATCCTCCTCCTCCTCGTCCTCCTCGTCCTCGTCATCGTCCTCCTCCTCCGAGGGCGACAACTCCTCATCGAGGCCCAACCGCCTCTGTTGGGCCCGGCGCTGTTTCCTCATCTCTCTCTCCCGAGTCTTCCTGGCCGTCTTCTCCTTGGCCTTGTCCTTGTCGGACTTCTGCTTCTCCGCGCGGAGGCGGTTCGCCTCTCTCGTGGCCCGGTCCTCCGGCACCGGCGAACGTGAACGTTTGTGGGACACATTCCCCTGCGGGACGCGAGACGGTTAGAGAACAAGCAGAAAAGACGGAAGGGGCGGGCACGAAGACTTTAACTGAAGGAAAGGACCTTACCAGCTCAAAGAATCCCTCGTCCGGCTTCATGGGGACCTTCGCGACGTTCTTGGGGTCAAACCCCCCCCCCCCGCGAAGAAACGGCGGACGCGGCCAACCACCCAGTCCGGGGTTAGCTCTTCCTCGACGAAGCGGCAGCCCGATAGATCGACCCCCGGACCCATCTCGTCGAGGCGAAGGGGTCGAGCCATCAGCGGCAGGACCCGCCGTCGGTGGAACGCCGACGCAACAATCTCCGCGGTAAGGCCCCTCTCCTTCAGACGCCTGAGCGCGTCCAACAAGCCCTTGAGGTGCTTCTGCTTGTCCGTCGGGACGCCGTACCTCCAGCGCTCGGGCTCGGCGTCGAGTGTCCTCCCGGTGTATGCCGGGAGCAGATCGTCGTCGTTCCTCAGGTAGAACCACCCGGAATGCCACCCGGAGTGGCTCGAGGACGGGTTCGCAGGAAGCCAAAGCTCCGGCCGCCTGACGAAGATGCTGCAGCCCCCGGCCCTGACCTTCCGACGGACGCCCTTGCTGACCGAGGCGTTAAAGATGTTGGCCTTGAAGATGTGAAGCCACAGATCCCAATGGGGCTCGATCCCCAGATAACCCTCGCACACCGCCGCGAAGACCGCCGCCTGGCTGACGCCGTGGGGGTGAGGTGCTGGAGCTCCACTTCATAGTGGTAGAGGAGCGCACGCAGGAAGCGGCTGGGTGGGGCCCCCAGCCTCGCCCGGTGGAAGACCTCGAGCGACACCACGTACCCCTCCGGCGGGTTGGGCTCGGCATGGTCCTGCGGCGGAGCTATCCACTTCGGCCTCTCCGTCGAGGTAACGGGCCGGAGAAGTCCACTCTCCACCAACCCCACCAGATACGACTCATGGACCGAGGAGGTGGGCTAGGCGTCGGCACCGAAGAGCTGGAAAGCGGCCATGGGGACGGTGGTTGGCTCGGATTTGGCGGCGGATGGTACGTTTCCTATCTTTCTCTTTCCCTCTCGCTCGCGCAGATTTCCTGCTCGCGGGACGCCTAAGGCAGAGGCGGGGAGAAGAAGGCAAGGAAGGCAAAGGCAAGGAAGCGGGGAAGGCAAGTGCGCGGAAAAGGCACCGAACCCCTCACCTTCGCTATTTATACGCGGGAGGCCAACGGACGGATCCGGCAACAGGCAAGAGAATCTCCGCATTTAATTCGCCTATAATTCCTTCCTCGTATTCCCTCCAGGATAAGGCGAACCGTCTCATCATCGGGTTCCGCGCCGCACTCCGCTCTGTAACCGCACTGTTGCGCCGAACGGGTACCGCCTAAAAAGGCGTGCGGCCGGAAACGTCGTCTTCGAGGGTAAGGAATCTTGAGGCAGCGAGAGCTGGCCCTCGAAAGAGGGTTCGACAGCTACCCTCGAGTACCCGAGGCCAAAAATGACCTCGAGTTAGGACCTCGGTCCACCCCCAAAATATCGAGGGGATAAAGGCCGACCTACGAACGGGTTCGATAGCCCCCCTCGAGTGCTCGAGGCCTGACAGGGCCTCGGGTCGTCAACTGCAGTTCATTCCATGGCCTCGAAGGGGTAAAGGCTGGCCCGTCCGGGGGTTCGACAGCCTCCCTCGAGAGATCCGACACAGGTATGTCCCCAAGTTCAATACAACAACCACCTGCTTTTCCCCTCGGCGGTCCACAAGGTCGGACTCCTCCTCCTGAGGATAGCGTCGGATGACGAACCATCCGTCAAATCTTGAGGGAGCGAAGGCTGGCCCTTACATAGGGCTCGACAGCCGCCCTCGAGTACCTGAGGTCAGGAAGGACCCATGGTTAACAGACTCTGGTCCACCCCCAAATCTTGAGGGAGCGAAGGCTGGCTCCACGAACGGAGTTCGACAGCCGCCCTCGAGTACACGAGTCAGGGATGTCCCGATAGCTCGAGAACGAACTCTCGAGGCTTCCTGGGACATATCCGAGGCATACCTAGGAACACCTAAGGATCCCTACGCTGGGAGGCATCGAGCCACCAACTCCTATCGAATGGGGTTGGCACCTTGGTGGTCCACATGGTCGTGCTTAGCGAGCCGTACGGCTTGCTTAACAATGAGAACGCCTCCGGGCCACTAGTCGATCCCTATCGAACGGGGTCGAGTTCTCACTCGGATTTTTACCCATACAGGGCACCATTTCTGATGGACTCATGCCCGAGAACAGCTCACCGAGGACTTCGGGCTCATCCTAACGAGGATAGCACGATGCTCTTCACCCCACGATCCGAGCGAAAGGATCCGTGGGAAGGACGCTATGAGGTAGTGAAGGCTTGGCCATTCGAGGGCTCGAGGGCCCGACTACGCACGGCACCCCTCGACGAAAGAGGGTCGAAAACTCGTAACCCGGCAGACAGAGTCAACCTCTCGGGTGGGGCGCTCTGACTCCGGTGGTGCTCGAGGGAGCGAAGGCTGGCCCTCGGTAGGGTTCGACAGCCGCCCTCGAACGCTTCTTTTTTCAGGAAAGGGAATGGAATCGACCCCTCGACAGGGCGCCGCTCCTCCAGGTATCCTTAAAAGATCTCACTATACAACGTATTTTAGCCCCCAGAGGAGTTCTTAATCACTCCTCTGGGGCCTCGGGGGCTAACCCCCAGGGTCGGAGAATCGGGCTTCTCACTAACCCTGCAGGACAAGGATAAAACCTCCGGGCGATCCTTACTCCCTCCGAGAAACGCGCATCATAGCCCCCAGAGGAGTTTTAAATCACTCCTTTAGGGCCTCAGGGGCTACTGTCGGGTACGAAGGTAAGGGGTACCCTAAACCCTTCGATAAATTAACGCTAAACATAGCAACCATTTTTAAGGCAAAGATCAGCCCACTACTTGGTGAGACGCAGCCCATCAATCGAGGGGCCCCTCCACACCAACTACAGCAACAAGCCACGGGCCGGCTCCACCTCGACGACGGACGAAGGGTCGAACGAACGACCCCCGGCTCCACCTCGACGACGGACGAGGGGTCGAACGAACGACCCCCCGACCTCTACCTCGACTTCGACCTCTCGAACCCCGTCGACGCCTCGACCTCCCCTCGACCAAGGGCCAAGCAGACGACCCTCGGACGAGGGGCTCGATTAACCCAACTGCTCCGGCATGGGTAAAAGCGAACCCACCTAACGACATGGGCGCCCGCGTCCGCTGTCAAATCCGCCAACTCCCCGTCCAGTCCCCGATTCCCATCAACTGTGCCGCCACTGTTGCCACTATGCGAGTACGGACTCCAACAGTACCCTTCGGAAGGTGAACAGTGCGACCCTCGACGACGACTTCGGGGACGCGGCGGAGTCACACGGGGCTCGACCCCCTCCCTCGACCGGGAGGCTCGACCCCCTCCTCTTCAACAACTCCGGTACGGAAGACGTCTCATCCGCCCCGTCCCGCTTCGGCCGTGGGACTCGTGCCCGCCTGCAGACACTGCACAGCGACGACTTCTACTGCCGCCACGACCAGGACGCCTGAAGGACGAGAAGGCCATGCCGCCACAGTGCCCGACGTCTCTCCGCCAACACTGTGCCGCGAATACGCCGCCCATACTTCTACTGTTAGGACCATGTACCCTCGGGTCTCCCCTTGGTCTATAAAAGGGGACGCCGAGGTAGAGTATGGGAGAGGCTAGAGACCCGGGACGATCGGACTCTCGAACCCGAGTTCAGACTCCGACACTCCACACACACACCCGCCACTTGATCGACCCCTCGGGTGGTCCGATCCGTGTAACACAGCTTGTACCCCCCCTGTACGGGCACGCTTTGGGTGCGAGATAATACAAGACATCCTCCCCCTGCTGGACGTAGGGCATCCTCGCCCGAACCAGGATAAATCTTGTGTCCATCTTGCATCACGTCTGAGAGAGGGAGTACGCGATATACAAATTTACTCGTTGGTGGTCTTGACCCCCGGGTCATAACACCGACACATGGGTTCTCTTATTTTATCCTTTTTCTGTTTGCTTTACAGTTGTACTGTTATCCTGTTATCTCAGATTGTGTCTGGTCTTAAAAACTATATTTTTTAATGTATGGTCTTAAGACTATGAATGTTTTTTGGAGCAAGTGTAAAGAAACTATGAATGTTATCCCATATATCAAATATTTTGGAGCAAGTGTGCTAGAAGGTATGCTCTGCAGGTTGCAAATTTTTTTGAGTTTGTCAAGAAACTGAAAGAAGCTTCACCAGACCAAAACATTGTCACAAAAGACAAGAAACAACAAATCTTGCTTCCTGCTAGTGGGGGTCTCTTCCTTCGAGATGGCAGCTCCTTATCTGAATCTAGTCTCAAACCACTGACTTTGTAGAGGACAAGATATTTGGGCAATAAAAAACTATTAGCTATTTAAGCTTCTGGATTGCCATCGGGAGGATGGTGTATATCAGGAGGTAGGAATTAGATGATCCTTAGGTATTATGTTGTTTCCAGGAAATTCTGCAATAGCTCTTGATGCAAAGTTCTGTCAAAATAAATAATGCAATAGCTTGATGTAAATACATATCCTGCTCCCAAATGTCATTACAACACAGTCTACAAATCAGTTACTGAACAGACAACCACACAGTCTACCACACCTAAAAGAACTAGGACTGCAATCAGTAAACACAACACTACCAACAGCTGCACCAGAACGATAAGCCTTGGTCCAAACAAAGACTAATTGCATACTTGTCTGCTTGTCCAATACACAACCCACATACATTAGTTTAGAACCAATCTCCAGGAAATCAAGCAAACAGCTACAGTCCACACCACTTATGTGGTGCTGGGATTCGGAGCCCAAGCAGCACTGGTTGGCTGGGCAGCCGATCATCTGTGGCACGGACGGAGGGGAGGGCGCCCCCGGAGCTCGTTGCCGCACAGACGGAGGGGAGGGCGCCGCCAAAGCTCGCTGCCGTGGAAGAGGGAGAGGAAGCCGCAACGCCGGGGCAGGGAGACGCGAGCGGTTGCAATGCAGCGCGGCGAAGAAACGGTGGATGGGGCGACGACGCGGTGCAGGCGAGACGCGCGCGGGAGGCGGCCGGCGGCTGCGGCACGGTCGCTCGCGGTCCCTTGGCCAGGTTGGGAAAAGTGGGGTGGGCCCCACAGGATAGGGGCTGCTAGATCTGGGGACCTGAGATTATAATTTGAGGGGGCATGTAAAATGAGGACCCAGGTAGGGGCTCCACTGGAGTTAGAATTTTGTCCAAACTTCTAAAATTTAGAGTAGAGACCCAAGTAGGGACTTGGGATGGAGTTGCTCTTATAAGGTAGAGAGAGGAGCCTCGGAATTGGATAAACCGACGCCGAGGAGTTATAATGCATTGTCTTAGTAAGTATGGACTAAGTGGTGAACCCTTCTCTTCCGACCGCTACAATATTGTGCTAGCGTTCAACGATGATGGTGCCGAGAAATCCCGTCAAGGTCACTCTATAAGCAGTCATAGTTTCATCTTTTTATTATATTTTGAATAATCCAAACCCTCTCTAGTTTCGTCTAGTGTATGCTAGGCTAAATAATTGTACAATTATCTATAATTAATTAACACACTCATCAAAAGCAAATGCCTAAAATACATTACATTCGTAGTTTGAGCATTGTACTGCTTTTCATTTGCTTGCTCCCTAACACCACTGAGGCTTAATGTTTTACTTATCAGTCATGGGCTTAATGCTTTACTTATCAGTCATGGTATAATATTTTTTTTCTCACAACAAAACAACACCAGCAGTTATCAAGGCCGCATACCAAGAGCTTCATAAGTTGTTGTGAACTGTGTTTTTACCAAACATTTCTTTTTCAAAACAGCTCCATGTATAAAACTGTTTTTTCTCACACAAGGGAACTGGGAAAGGTAAAGTTGAAAAGGTACCCTTTCACATCTCTCTATCTCATTTCTCTCTTTTAACCATTTGTGAAGTTGTTGGTGAAACCGTTTTGCCAAAAACTCTCCAACGATCATCTTCTCCACTCACCCGAGTCATTTTGACATGAAGCTTTCTTTCTCTTCATTCTTTGTGCTTCAAGCTCCCCTTCTCAAATCTTGGTGATTCCTTGAGGGGTTTGACAGAAGAGAGTGTGAGAAAGCAAGAGAAGATCCTTCTCCTCTGTTCTTGTGCATTTGGTGATCCCTAGACGTTTGGAGTGTTCGTTACTCTTGGAGTCTTGGTGCTTGGCTCCTAGATGGTTAATGGTCGCCTAGGAGCTTCCAACTCGTTGTGGTTGAGTACCAGAATGTTTGTACCACCCTTTGTAACTTAGTGGAACCCTCTAATCTACTGTCTTGGTAGTTGGTTGGAGAAGAGAAGCGAGTTGAAAGAGACTCGCTAGCCTTTGTGGCTTCCTCAACAATGTGGAGATAGACAAACCTTTATAGCGAGTTAAACCACGGGATAAATTCTTGTATTCTTGTTATTGCTATTAATTGTGATTTGAATTGATTTCTAAAGCTTGCATCGGATCTAAGAGTTCCTCAATAGGTGCAACTACCTGTCTGGAAAGCTCAACACACTTTCCAAAAAGGCAGGTGAAAGCCCAAGTTTGGTTTTGGTTAATTGATGAAACCTATGGACTAACCCTATGACTAAGTGTTTGATCAAGATAGGGTGATCCAACATGTGAGATGGAGCAATGTGCATGATCATGGTGGATGATGGATCAAGTGCTCCATGCTTAAAGAAAAGAAGAAAGAGAAAAACAAAAATGGCCCAAGGCAAAGGTATATCATAGGGGCATTTTTGGTTTAGTGATCAAGACACTATAGAGAGTGTGATCACTTTTAGGATAGATAGTTGTACTATCAAGAAGGGAAAACTCGTGTCGATTGCAGTTATCATGTGCTACTAGGTTTGCATTGCATGCATAATTAAAATGAACCTAAGTGACATGAAACATAGAATTAAATCCAAGATAAAATCATGAAAAGGCTAACACAGGTGAACAAAGGTTGGAACACAAGGTGTTAGCATATGGAAGCTTGGAGAAGAAGAAGCAAATCAGTTGGACCAAGAAAGGAGGTCCGGACGCTCGGATTACTCAGTCCGGACAAATGGAACTGCGTCCGGTGGTAAACCCTCACTCTCGGCTTCTCTGGACAGGAGGTCCGAACGCTAAACAAGGTCCGGACACAGGCACCGGACACGCGTCCGGAGAGCAGGGGCTCTCTGTTCCTCTCTGCAAAAGGTGACCGGACGCTAGGTGTCGTCCGGACTCAAGGCTCCGGACGTGCGTCCGGGCTATTGGAGCCCTCTGGAACCTCTCTGTTGGCCCCCGGACGAGGGCGATATCAGTCCGGACACTGCACTGTGCTCTGCGTCTGGAGACACGTGGCGGCTCCCGGCGAAGGCGCGAACAGGCAGATTCAAACCGAGAGGGGTCCGGACGCACCCGCAATGGTCCGGACCCCCATCAAAACAGCGTCCGGAGCTACGCAGGAAAGCAAGGCAAGGGGGCAAAACGGCTAGTGACTTTGGGGTTGCTATTTATATGTTTTGGCTGGCTCAAGGAGCACACTCTTGCACCTCTCATTCATTCTCACTCATTGTGCTTGCTTGAGATAGCCCCCAACTCACTCTCTTCACTCTTGATTGTATATTTGTGAGAGTTTGAGTGATCCAAGTGCTTTGATCATTGCATTGCATCTTAGTGGCGCTTGGTCATCGTCATCGCCACGGGATTTCTTGTTATTCTTGGTGTTTGCCAACACCTAGACGGCTCGGCGATTGAGGAGAAGCTTCGGCGCGTGTTGGTGATTGTTCGCGGCCGGCTTCATCGACTTGTGAGAGGGCTTGTACCCACCTCGGCGGAGCGCCAAAGGGTAACTCTAGTGGATTGCTCGTGTCATTGAGTTACTCTCATTTGGGTGGTTTCTTGTGGCGCCCGGGTAGTGGGGTTGGCTTGTGAATTGTCAATTAGCCACCGAAACACCACTTGAGTAGTCGACACAACGGGGACTAGCTTGGTGGAAACCAAGTGAACCTTGGGAGAAAATCATCGTGTTCATCTTGTCTCCCGGCTACTCATTGGTTTTCTTTGTGATTGGCTCTCTTTATTGACATCCATACATCACAAGACATTGGTATATCAATCACCTCTATCTCTTGCACTTATCTTTCTTATCTTGCCTAGTTAGCTTGTTAGTTAGTTTCTCTTGTTAGGTGTTCTTGCTAGCTTGAGCTAAGTGCCTTAGGTTCTTGCTATTGTTTGTTAGGAACTTAGCTAACTAGAATTACATTGGATAGGTGGCTTCGCACCCCTAGTAGAGCTAGAGAAAAAGCTTCGCTTAATTGTCTTCTAACCTTTTTCTCTAGTGATTTGTAGATTTTTTATTAGGCTATTCACTCCCCTCTAGCCATCTAGGACCTTTCAGCAGGTATCACATTCGATTTATTTTTCATTCGTACATTTCGTGGTAGGTTGTTTTGTACTCTGATCCCCAGAGGGTCCGTGTATATACGTTTTTGTACATTATTGGCATAGAAATCGAATGCTTACCATTGTTGTCTTGATCATGCCATTTTCTTTCTTTCTTTTTCGCTCATGCCCATTTTATGAACATGAACAAAATAGACCTTTAGATATATGCAGTGCTTATACTAGTGATTTTATTATTATTTACTGTTATTATTTTTTGAGCTCTAAAATAAAGTCTACTCCACACTCAGGGCCCAAATGATCTGCCCGGACCAGATCTGTCTCTCATAGTCTGCAACCCTCCCTTTTTTTCTTCTTCCATGCCATCTCCCCAGCGTGCGTGTTGTACTCTCTCCCTCCCCGTTCTCTCTCGTGGCGAGACTGGGTGGCCGTCGCTGTCGTCCAACCCACCAGGTGGCCACTTCTTTGTCTCTTCATCGGCGACGAGCACCACCAGGTACGCCAGTACGCCCATCCCTTGGCCTTCCCTTCCTGCTGTGTGAAACCGACCACCCAAGCCCTAACGTACTATTTATATTTGGATCTGATCCAACTACGACCGTATATGTATGAATTTTGCGTACTAGCCTCGATCGCTTTGCAAAAGTTATCCTTAATTCTGCTAACTCTATTCCTCCATGGCTCGATTAGGTTCCTAGTCTCCGGCGCGGAGTGCAAAGCGGATCGATCTCAGCTCAACAAGGACCCAAGGTATGGAATTTCGGGGGGTTTGCGTCTGCAGTCCCTTGTCCCTTTTCCCGGTGCCTTCCCTTTGACGGTAGCATTTAGGGATTATAAATAGAGCGGATGGTTATCCGACTTTGCACCCATGATCTAACAATAGCATATGTGTGGATGGTCTCGTCGTAGAACTAGCTCTCCTGCTAGCGAAGTGAGAGGTATGGCTCTCTACCCATTGATTTCAGGATATAACCTAGCCCTCCCATTGGACATGGATTGATGACATATAATATAAGATATTTTATTATCCCCACCCTATATCAGGTTTTTATTCCATTTCGGATGTACAAATAAAGATTGTATTGTTACCTTCTGTCATTTCTTATTACCACTATCTCTTTTCTACGATTCAAACATCTAATCTTTTCACTGATCCAACGAAGGTACATGATTCGTCGTCATTTCTTGAGGCCTATTTGGTAGGGCTCCGTCATAAAAGCTTTGGTTTTGACACCTTTAAAAATGGAAGTGTATCTAAGTCATTGTTCTGGTAAAACCATTTGTGCGGGTAGACAAGAAGGCTGAAATGTCTATAATCCCTCTGTATTTTTTATTTATTTTGTCCTTTCCCTTTCCCCGGTGGAGAGACGGACCGGGGGATCCCGCGGCGCACCACAAACTCTTCCCTTTGTTCTCCGCCGCCCCACCGCTCCCGCTCCGCCGCTCGGACTACCACCACTGCCCCACACCTCCCGTCGCGCCACCGAGCGACGGCGCGCATCAGCCTCCTCCGCTCCGTGCTCCCCGCCCCGCCTCCCGCGCCGTATCGCCTCTCGTCGCCGCCCCGCCTCCCTCTGTCGTTCCTGGCCGCCGGACTGCTGCTCCGTCTCTGTCTACGCGCGTGAGGAGGGAGGAGGAGCCGCAGCGCGTGGATCCAGGGACAGCGGTGTCCATCCCGCGTGAGAAGGGAGAAGGAGCCGGTGAGATCTACTTTTTTTTCAGCTTCTCCATCTCTCGCAGCTCTCTCTCAGCGCGTTTTGCGGAGATTCGTCTGTAGCGACTGCGGGGCAGTCCCAGGCGGGCTCGGCGGCGGCGTCAGCGGCTCCTACCGGCTCTCGACAGTCGCTTCGCGCCCTCGCCAAGGCTTTTGGAACCCTGCTGACGCACGGCCTCCCAACCTTGCAGGTTGATTCGATCTCTTTGGTTTTGTGGACCCTGATCGGACTCCAGGGACTGGAAAGAACCGCGCTTGCTTGATCCTTGCCGCCACAATCATGCAGAGTGGGGGCGAGATGAGGCCTGTGCACAACAGCGTCGATACAGTTAACGCTGCTGCTGTTGCCATCATCACCGCGGAGAGCCGCACGCAGCCTCCTGCAGAACCGGTTTGTGCTTAAATATCTTATCACTGCATATATATATTTTTTTATCAACGTAAGAAGCTAGTGATTTCCTGCATGGCTTTTAGTTGGATGACTTGTGTAGCTTCCTTTAACGATTGCGTAGCCGAAGCAGCTTTGTACGTGCGGAGTTTGCGGTGTAATGGTTATGCTTAATCATCTGTGGCTGCTTGTTTGTGTGGCTTTATATGCATGGCAAGAAAATTGCATCTCATAGGACACGTGTCATGGAGCGTTTCTTGCATGTACTTCAGTTGGGTAGGCATTTGATTGTATTATTGCAGCTAGTAACGGAAGAATGTTGTCGTGTAGTCAGACTTTCTAGGTTTTGGTTGTTAATAAGTTTGTCGGGTATTTAGAGTGTAGATATAAAACTTAGATGCATGGATTTTCCATTCGATGGTATTGCGCTTTAATTTATTTTAGTTTTATACATAGAGTGCAACAGTAATTAGTGGAAAGTTGTAATTTTGGGACCATGTCAGTGTTCGAAACTACATGCTTATGTCACTGGATTGAGTGGTCAGTCTTTTTTTTTCCATAAATATATTTTCCATAGGTTTTTGGTGTTACAAAGGGAAATGAATGTTTACAGAACTTGGCAAGCGAAAAGAATAGAAGAAAGCATCTGATTTGTTCTTGCATTCTCCTCTTTGCTCTAGGGGCTTGGGAATATGGCTCAGTTGGTAGATCCTTGCACTTGCAACTGGGTTTCTGTGATTATGGGTTGACTGTATAATTTTTCCAGGCTTCGGACCTGATGATTCTTGCTAGAACTAGAAAGCTTTTTTATTTTTATTTTTGGTGGTATAGATGCAGCTGTAGAATGGCGATGTTGGTATATTCATCCGTACATCTGCTTTTAGTATCTATGAAGGAAAAATTGTGGGCTATACTCTTCGCCTAGTTAGATTTGTTAATTTTCTTTTGTTATACTATTTTGGAAGTGCAAGATTAAGGTATCAGCAATGAGACAAAAATCTGGTCCCTGCATTATGTTTTTTTGTGAAACTTCGACTCATGCTCTGTTTTTTTTATTGAGAAACTATAGGATGAGTAGTACATTTGACATGTACAGATTGCCTTATTTGTACCTCTTCTGTTTGAAAGGCACTGAGAGTATACCCAGCTCGCCTTGAGGGTCTAGTACGCCTTGTCACCTTGGAAACCATGGTTTGCAGGCACTGAGAGTATGCATGAAAAAGGCATTGTAAATAGCAAGAAAACGCCTCAGAAAAGAAAGGGGGATAGTTGAAATGGTCAAATTGAATTATTCATTGGACTACATCGGACAATAAGATGCTTTCTTTGCTGGCGATATTCCACCAGCTGTTTCATTCTATTTTTAAATCCCATTAGGTACTATTGTTTATTTTCTAATACAGGTTGATGTCTAGGTTTTCATCTTTATATTTGTTATTAGCCCCTCTCCCTCTTCCAGCTTGTTTGTTTTTGAGGGCCTGTGATCCAAACCTGTGATTGTTGCTCTCCAGAGATCTTAAACGGTACCTTGCAGAGCTGGCTATCGATTCATGGATTATACAGTATATATACACATCAGAGTTTATCTTATAATTTTAGTTTTTAATTAATGAAAGCAAATTTCCCTCCATGGTGATACCATTGTTTCAGAACATGTTTAAAAAGCCTGTGTTCTTTCTCCATCCACTGCAAATACCTCTGGTGTGTTTTTAGCTGTGGTGATTTTATTTGCCTTTTCATTTAATGTTGGCTGCAACAAAATAGCACACAGGCATTTGATTGCCTCGCTGAGTTATTATGTGTGATTGGCCATGTTGTGCTGCAATCTGATTAATGATTACATTATACATAGGTTTTTGTTCTCTCATTCATATGCAGTGCAGAGTTATCTCGTTCTGATTCTTGATTTCATATCATCACCAAGTTATGCTTCTTTCTGTGTTAACTGCCCTTTTTTGTTTGCAGAGAAGGAAATGGGCCGATCGGTTGAGCATGTACTTCTGCTTTGGATCCCAGAAGAATGGCCGGCGCATGCGCGTCAACCATGCTGCACTTGTCCCAGAACCTGCACCTCAAAGGACAGATGCTCCTGTAACAGAAATTCCAAACCACCCACCACCTCCTGTGTTCCCCTTTGTGGCACCTCCATCCTCTCCTGCTTCTTTCCTTCAATCAGAACCCACATCAATAGTACAATCACCAAGGGTTGGAGCTCCACCTTTTTCGCCCCACTCACTGAATTCCCAATCCCCCACAGGGCCACCATCCATCTTTGCTATTGGGCCATATGCACATGAGACACAACTAGTCTCACCTCCAGTGTTCTCGGCCTTCACAACTGAACCATCAACTGCCCCTTTCACTCCTCCTCCAGAGTCTGTCCATCTGACGACCCCTTCCTCTCCAGAGGTCCCATATGCAAAGCTTCTGACTTCAATCAACAACAGCAAGAATGGTGAAACAGGCGATCTTCAGTCGTATCCAAATTATCCGGACAGCCCAATTGGACGCCTGATATCTCCAAGCTCGGTTGTTCTGGTACTTCCTCCCCATTCCCTGACCCTGAGATGCAGGCTTCCTCGCGCAGCGCTTTATACTCATTCCCAGTTCGTGAGACACCTAAGATATTGGATGGGGAGGGTGTTGCAACACAGAAGTTGATACCCCGCCATATGCGCAACGGTGGGTCCCTCTTGGATGGCCACATCACAGCAGCTGTACCAGTTGTTGACTTCTCTGCCCGGCTTCAACCCAATGAGCATGCTATGGATCATCGGGTATCATTTGAGCTGACTGTCGAAGATGTCGCCCGCTGCCTAGAGAAGAAAACTGCAATTTCTGGGGATTCTGGCACGGCATCTTTCCACCTTGCACCCACCAGCAACGGCGATCACCACAGAGAATCTAACGAGGCAAGGGCAGGGCTATATGTTGATGAAACATACCATGACTTGCCCGAGAAAGCAAGGCGATCCCTGTCCCTGCGCCTGGCCAAAGAATTCAACTTTGACAACGTCGACGCTGCTAACGTGGAGCCAAGCGTCGGATCTGACTGGTGGGCGAATGAGAAAGTTGCTGGGATGACATCTGAGCCAAAAAAGAACTGGTCCTTCCACCCGGTGGCTCAGCCTTGGGTGAGCTAACCTGTGCACTGACCATAATAATAATCTTTTACAGGATGAAGGAATTAGCTTCTTTTACTTACTTCTGTTTCAGTGCTCGATTCAGCAGGTATGACTGGGAGGGATGCCAACTTGTGCTAAACATGCAGTTAGTGGTGATTCTAAATTTAGATAGTATAAGTAATCGAATGTCCGTCTAATATCGTCATGGGATACTAAAGGTTTATTCTGGGGGTGTTTGGATGTGACAAACCGCAAACTCTTTTGGTTTAGGGTCGGTCGGTCGGAACCTGTCTGTGTGTGTTGTATCCTGTGTATGCACTGACATGTTGTCCTGATACCGGTGCTGTGTTGTGTATGTACATAATAAAGTAGTTTAAATTAAAAGGGTACAACTCTTTCCTTTGATTAGTTGCCAGATGTTGTATGTGATCGTTACTCTCATCTTCCTGCTGCTGCGCCCTTGGTAGCAAATCAAATTTGTCTGTACTCTCTCCATTCCAAATTATAATAAGATGTTTTGCTGTTTCTAGATACATAGATTTTGTTATGTATCTAGATATACATTTATGTCTAGATATACAGTAAAACCAATGCATTTAGAAAAGCAAAAGTGCCTTATAATTTGGAATGTAGGAGTAGTATTCAGTGCTTTAGATATTATTATTAGTCGTCTGTTGGGTCCGGGGCCTGCCCTTGTGATAAGATGCTGTTATAAATTGTACATTGTCTGTTCATTGTATTACGAATCAGACAGAGGACTGTCTGTTCATTCTATTACGATTTGCGAATCAGACAGAAGAATGATGGGGATTTTGCATCCGTACCAGAGATTACAGGGTCCCACGGTGGACAGAGCTGAAGGTGGTTCCCAAATTTCAACTCAAAGATGACGATGACAGGGCCGGAGATGCTCTGGCACCCACCATAGATGATAGTACTCCATGACGGGGAATTTGAGTAGTTAGCCTGACGGGCAATAATGCTTTTGCTGCAAAATACCCATCCGTTTTGATTACCGTCGATGATATGACTGGCACCAGTCTTGTCTTGTTCAAATTCATTCCGAAATTCAAGTTTCAGCTAAATTGGCGATCGGGGTGACATAAAAAAAATTTCACACCACCTAGAGCTAAACTGCCCGATGTAATAAGCGAAGAATACTTCTGAAGAAAACAAAAATAAGCTAGACAAGTTGGAGCGTAGACGGATAATGCTGGTCCCCGTCCCCTCCCATTTTTCCATCAATAATTTAAGCTACCGGCGGCTTCTTCTTCCGATCAGCCGCCGTCGCCTCACCGCCGGTGAGCCTTAGCTAGGGCGCCATGCCTCCGTCTCCGTCTCCGTCGCCGGGCCCTGCGACCGGCCGGCGGCCTAGCTGGTTAGTTGTTTCTTCCTTGTCGTGGATCGATCAATCATTGCGTGGCGTGCCGATGGATATCAATTAGCAGCTGGATTATTGGTCACTGAACTGAGCATGATGAACCGACGATCGAGTGGCTCACCGAGCAGCAGCGATCAACTTCCATCCCATGTCACGCACACCGACCGGGAGTATAATAATAATAAACAATTATAATAAGTTTATAAATACTGCTGAAGCATACGTAACCTCCTTGCATGTGGCGTATAGCCGTATATCTATACAGGTGCAGTCTTCTAGCTCTCCTTGTACTCTATGCCTCCCGGCCTAATCCGTCAGTTGTTAGTGCTACGAACATGACACGTCCGTCTAGAGTGTATGGTGTACGATCGTCTCTACCGGGTCAAAGTATACATTAACTAGCTACAACTCAATTTATTAATCGCGCGCTTGCCTTTGATTTTGGTACCGTTTACATATCACGTTCTATGAAACACTTCACGTGAAGCGCAATTTACTCCCTCAATTATCAAAGTGACCGCGCGCTTCAGTCCTCTAGAAGTTTTTTTTTTCCCTTTCAATCTCATCCCTTGTCCTCTCTTTTTTTTTTCTCTCTCTCGAAAAGCCACGAGCACGAATAATGCCGGACATGTCTTAGTAGAGAAGAAATAGAGTACAGCACAAATCGAACAATAAAAACGACACATTCACACCGTGGAAGCACACACAAGACAACCACCACAACCCACTTTACAACCAAAGCACCAACAGGGGGAGAACAAGTGAAGAGCTTAGGAGAGAGGGAGGGAGTTCTCAATAGCTAGTGATGCCTCCAAGGAGGGACATTGCATTGCTCCAACAGTGAGTACTAGCAGGTGGATGCACATTGCTCTAGGTTGCTGGTGACTCAGAGTTAAGACGAGTGAGGGCGTAATGCTAGGTTGAAGTTGAGTTCAAGTTTCACCTGAACTAGATTTGTTGTTAGTTCAAGGGAGTGCCTGAATGGACATCATGAATCCTTTGGTCGCTCGCTCGCCGATGAGGCGTGATGCCGTGGCATCGTCACAGAGTAGAACGGAAAAAAAAACGAGGACTAAAACATTTAGTCACTTTAATAATAATCAAGGGATGAAAAAAAATTAGCTTCGAGGGAAAGTCGAGAAACCAAGAGATAAGTTAAATATATAAACCTCTACGAAATTAAGCACAATAAACTGCCCATGCCTGTTTTTGTCAGGAGCAACATATCCGTGTCTGAGATGTGACTATATGAGCAATTGAGCATCACATGTGGATTATTTATTGATTGTTCCTTGTCGTCAATAATAGGATGGGGAACGTAGTAGAGTAGGCATAGGAAAATGACATGCTTCACCGCATGTGGCGCTGAACCTTTCGACGACGAGTCTAGCCTTGAGGTAATTAAGAGCGTGGTTTACCTCGCTGCTCTTCAGACATCATCAGTCACAGTCACATACTTGGATGGACATATCTAAAATCCTGTCAAAACTACACTCACCCACTGATAGGGGTAAGTTCCAAGTCTCTGAGTGTCTGTTCCTAACAAAAATTATGTGGAGAGCCAATGATGATGATGAACAAGAGAATAGTGATGATAATACAAGGGAAGCGAGTTGGGCTCCCGGCTCGTTAGGGTTCGCCCTGGTGCTCCCCACGGCGCCGCTGCCGCTGCCGCCGCCGGCGGCGGCTGCCCCCACCCCCACCCCGTCCCCCTCCTCCTCCCTCTCCAGTTCACCTCCTTCTCCCACCCTCGGCCCTCATCTTGGCGGAGCCACGCGTGGCCATGGTGGTCCGGCTGCTCGGAGCGCCGCCTGTCCCCGACGTGCAGGCGAGCCCCACGCCGCCGGATGCGCCCGGCCCCGCTAGCACGGCCAACGCAGTTGCCGGTAGCGCTGCAGCCGCGGGATCCAGCACCGAGGTGCCTCCGCGGCCGTCCCCGCCCCCGCCAATGACGGCCACCACGGCGGTCCTGCTGATAGCGCCGGGCCCTGCCGCGGCGGCTGCCCCGCCCATGCCGTCGTCGGCGCCTTGGCCTGCTGCCGCGGCCACTCCGTCCACGCCCCCGTCGACGTCGGGTCGTGTCTCCGCGGCCGCCCCGTCCCGGCCGTCGTCAACGGAGGGCTTCACCGCAGCGCCCGCCACCTCCAGCAGCAACGCCATCAGGCTGGTCCCTATCTCACCGTTGTCGTCCTCGTCGGACGGTGATGTGCTGTTGAGGACTGTGACGTCGCCCGGACAGCCTTGGGCCACCGTGGCACCGCCCGCCATCCCCTGCTCCCCGCTCTCCCCGGCCGCGACTCCCTTCTACCCTGGCTGCTCCGCCGGTGGGCGCTCCAAGCGTCATCGGTGGGCGGACGACGACGGTGATAAGTCCGACGGCGACCATCCCAGAACCTACCTCGACGTCGTTCTTCATCCGGCGAAGACGGTAGCTGTGTCCCCGCTGCGTGCCCAGACTCGTCCAGCCGTGGATCGGGGCAGTGGCGGGGCGGACGCAGGAGGACGCAGTCCTAGGCGAAGGCGGAGGAGACGCAGCCGGCCGCGCCCCCAGCTGGTGCATGGCTTGTCTGCTCGGCCATCGGATGATCGTATCCCGAGCCACCGACGCCTTGGCCGCCGCAGACGGGTCTCCGCCCCCAACGTTGATGGGTGGCGGGAGATCCTCTCGCGCAGGAGACAGACCCTGCGGCCGCCTTGGTTGAGCATCGCCAAGTGCAGCTCCCGCAGGCCCGGAGGATCCCCGCAGAGCTCCACGCCAAATGTTTCAACTGTCTCTCCTACTCACATCGTGTCACGACTTTCTGGTTACCGCGGCGTTGCCTGCGTTGCCACGGCTTCGGGCACCTCGCCAGGGAGTGCAAGCGGCCTAGGTCTCCTACGGCCATGGCGGCGAAGGACGGCTTGCCGCGACGCTCTGTCCACTTTGTCAAGTCACCGGCCTCCCAGCAAGCGCTCCATGGCGGCCCGCCGAACTCGCTTGGGGCCATGCGGGGTGCCGCGGGGGGCGGGGGGGGTGGAATCCGAAGACGACGTTGGCGGCGCCGGAGTGCGCCGGCGTTGGACGCCTGCATGGGTGCGCCCTTCGACTTGAACGACCACGCCGCTGCCGCACACTGCTCCCTTGCGCCAGATCCACTGGTGGTGGAGCTGTGCGTAGTCAGGGAGCCTCCGGCATGGGTCGACCCCATGTTGGAGGAGCTTGCCGCTTCGCTCGTCCTGACCACCCCGCCTCTTCTGCTGGTTGCCTCTCAGGACATGGATGCATCGCTGTTGGACACCTGTCCTCCGGCGAAGGATGCACGGTGGACGACGGACTTGCCTCTGTAGTCGCTTGTGCAGGGGCAGACCGGTGTCGTGGAGGGTGAAGCGTGCTCTGGCGACACCCTCCCGAACGCGGAGCCAGCCACACCGCCCCGACGCACTTGTCCTGTGCTGCTCAACGCCGAGCCTACCATCGTGGACGTGACGATCGAGGCTGCGACGAACGTCGTCAACAACACTCCATCATCGGCATCGGCTGAGAGACGACTCAAGCGCTTCACCGAGCAAGTCAAAAAGCCAAGACAACCGCCTCTGTTGGAGCTACCCATAGTGGATTCGGCCTATGGCAAGTACGCTCCGCTATCGTTCCCCACGCGAAGCAAACGGATAGCGGTGCAAAGCACATCTCATATTCCGGTTGCCAAGCGAGGTGAGTATCTTATCACGAAGCGCTTGGGGCTCACCAGTGGGATGTCGCCTCCGTCGACGTCGGCCGTCAAGGCATACGACGAGATGTTTAGCGGCGACTCCAATGTGCGCATTCCGCGAGTTGTTCCCACCCGTCGGTGACGTGGGCCCTCGCAAGCAACGTCGCCGCCGTTCGGCAGCCCGGCCATAGGCCCCCTAGCTGCAGTCGCAATTTGGGTTGATCTAGATTCAATGTAATAGCATAATTTGTTGTTTACTAGGGAGGGTCTGAGCATTCATGTACAACTTATTGTCCCCCTAGGACGCCGTTAAGGCGTGTTGTATTGAACTTTTCCTCTATCTTAATACAAAAACGAGCAAACCTTTTGCGTGATTGAGAAAAAATTATGTGGACTACCTAGAAATATATAATTTTTTATTCCAGCTGTGACTGAGTATGAAAGGATCCAATGGACTAAGTCCTTGATGACGGTCCAAATACTCCAGTGGATGGAGGTCTGTCTGTCGACCTCCGCTGCAACTGCAACAGTGCTTCACTCTTGTTGCAATCATGTTCCTGTAAAAAATTACGTACCGAATAATAAAAAATCTCATGCATTACCCGGCCTCATGATTGGGGAGGCTGCAGAGAGAGAAGGAAGGAAAATATCCAACCGAGAGGGGCGGGCCATGTGGAGATTGCCAAGTGTGCGCTGCCTCCTTGGAACATCCCAGGCCATGTGTTGTTGCATTTGCTTGCTTTAGACAAATAATCCCATCCCATCCTACCTGGATGTTCCTGCCTGCCTGTCTGTCGTCTCGTGACGTCTGTCCAAGAACACTCGCTCCTACCTACTAGCTTCTTCTTCCCAATTCAATCTGCTCGCTCGCTCGTGCCAATTCTTCTTCTTCTTCCTTCCTCCGTTGTTCCATTCGGTTGTTCATTCTTGTAGTTGTAGCTAGCTCTCGGATGGAGACAGAGAAGATAATCCAGGTATGTACGCTACTTTATGCATGTAGAGTATGCGGCTACTAGTGCTAGCTTCTTAGCTAGTTGACCAGCAAGCAGCTAGGCGAGCTCCAGTCCCAGCTCCATTCTTGAATTCCTCCTCTCTCTCTCCCGCACGCAGCAGATCGATCGATCGCACACAACTTCATCAGTTGTTGTCAGATCTTAGATTTCATTTCTTCGGTGGTTACTTGTGGTTGGTGCAGAGTCCTCCAGCGCGCAATTCCCTCCCAAGCTAGCTAGCTAGATCCCCTTTCCATTGATTTTGATTCGTCGTACGTCGTAGCATAGAATTACAATACAAAACAGTACAAGCAGTGAAGTGAAGAATCTGCAAGACAGACAGACAGTAAAAGCAACATCAATCAACAAGGAGAAGAAAGCTGAAATCAAATCCAAGCAGCAGCAGCAGCAGCAGCCGGCCCCCAACCAACAAATTATTAAAGATGGCCATGGAGCCCGTGGTGAAGGTGGCACTAGGCACAGCGGCGTTCGCGGTGTTCTGGGTGCTAGCGGTGTTCCCAGCGGTACCATTCCTCCCCATCGGCCGCACGGCGGGCTCCCTCCTAGGCGCGATGCTGATGGTGCTGCTGGGCGTGATGAGCGCGGACGAGGCGTACGCGGCGGTGGACCTCCCGATCCTGGGCCTCCTCTTCGGCACCATGGTGGTGAGCGTGTACCTGGAGCGGGCCGACATGTTCCGGCACCTGGGCCGTCTCCTCTCGTGGCGGAGCCAGGGCGGTCGTGACCTGCTGGTGCGCACCTGCGCCGTGTCGGCGCTCTCGTCCGCGCTCTTCACCAACGACACCTGCTGCGTCGTGCTCACCGAGTTCATCCTCAAGGTGGCCCGCCAGAACAACCTGCCCGCCCGCCCGTTCCTGCTCGCGCTCGCGTCCAGCGCTAATATTGGGTCCGCCGCTACGCCTATTGGGAACCCGCAGAACCTCGTCATCGCCGTGCAGAGCGGCATCTCGTTCGGGCAGTTTGTGTTTGGTATTCTACCGGCTACGCTCGTCGGCTCCGTCGTTAACGCCGCCGTGCTGCTCGTGATCTACTGGAACCAGCTTGGTGAGTACGGTGGGTGTAAGGGAGGAGCGAAGGAGGAGGTGGTCGCCGACGCCGTGCCTACTGAGGTCGTGGAGGAGGAGGACGTCACCTCGCACAGGTTCTCGCCCGCCACCATGTCGCACCTCCTCCGTCGTCGTCAGAAGGCCGACGAGGCGGTGCCGGTGGTGGTGGTTCATGAGCAGGACCCCGTCAAGCCGGCCAACGGCGCCGTCCACCTCCACCAAAGAAGGAACGGCACGACCACCGCCGCAGTAGCAGCGGTGAACGGGAAGGTCGACGAGCAGCACTACGAGTCTTCGTTCCCGTCGTCGACGGACGACGACGACGACTACAGCGCATACACCGACGACGACGACTGGAACAGCAAGGTTTGGAAGGCTTGCGTGTACTTGATCACGCTGGGCATGCTGGTGGCGCTGCTGCTGGGTCTCAACATGTCGTGGAGCGCCATCACTGCGGCGCTGGCGCTCATCGTGCTGGACTTCAAGGACGCCCGGCCCTGCCTGGAGAAGGTGTCGTACCCGCTGCTGCTCTTCTTCTGCGGGATGTTCATCACCGTCGACGGGTTCAACAAGACGGGCATCCCCAGCGCGTTCTGGGACTTCATGGAGCCGTACGCCAGGATCGACACGCCTACGGGGACCACCGTGCTCGCCGCCGTCATCCTGCTGCTGTCCAACGTCGCGTCCAACGTCCCAACAGGTCAGTCAGTTTCCCTGCTGTCCAATGCATGCATGAATGATTTTTCCAACAAATTAAAACAACTCAACTCATCTGATGGACACGCATCGCAGTCCTGCTTCTTGGCGCTCGCGTGGCGGCGTCGGCGGCGGCCATCTCGCCCGCCGCGGAGACCAACGCGTGGCTCATCCTGGCGTGGACCAGCACGGTGGCAGGCAACCTCTCGCTGCTGGGGTCCGCAGCCAACCTGATCGTGTGCGAGCAGGCGCGACGCTCGCAGCAGTACGGATACACGCTCTCCTTCTTCAGCCACCTCAAGTTCGGCTTCCCGGCGACGATCCTCGTCACAGGCCTCGGCCTGCTGCTCATCAGAACCTACTGATCACTGATCACTCATGGATGGCAATTTGGTCTGGGGGAACAAGCTAGTACACTACAATGCATCTCTCTCATCAGCATCTCTGGTGGATTCTTTCTCAGCATAGATATGATGATGATCGCGTCACAGACAGGGGCCGGGTCGTTTTGTTCTTCAGTAGTAGTAGTAGTTGTTGTTGTTGTATTGAAATTTCTGCAAGATTCGTTGCCCTCCTCCTCCTCCTCCTCCTCTCCTATAATGGTGATGACAAGCAAGCGTAGCACCACCACGTACAGAGCGAGATGAGCATGGTGCTTGCTTGCTCGGAGCTGGAGGCGTTTTGCATTGGGAATTTGGGATGTACAGTACATATACATACACGTATACACTCTGCTTCTGCTAGTAATAAGTACTCCGTACAGCACTACTGAAGAAATTTGTACATTCTGGTTTCTGGAGTAGCAGGTTCATATGTATCATATCATATAAGAAGAAAATTAAAAGTTGTATATCACGTTTAGCATTCTATCTATTTCTGTTTCTTCTACGTGTAATAGAGCTAGCCAGTTAAGTAGTATGTTGATGAAATCAAATTGTGAATGTTACAGATATATAAGAAACAAAACGGTGGGTTAATTAAAGCCAAAAACCGATGGAGTTGTTCTTCTTCCTCTTATTATCATATAATAATGATGATGATTATGTATGTATGTATGTATGTATGTATGTATATTTCAGCCAAGTTCGAATGAATGGCGGTCCAACTGTTGTTTGTTTAGAGCAAGGCTAATAATGACGACCGCGCATTCACACAGTAGTTAGTTCTTCACTCCGTTGATACATGTTACACTTATCTCTCTTACAAAATTTTCTTGGTTATTGTCCCCAAGTCAGCTACCTGTTTCTTCTCTCTCGTCTTCTCTCTTTTCCATCTCACCATCTAGCCTTCCTATACTCCGCTATTATACTTGCTCTTAGAGAAAATTTTAGGATGACGTGCATATTATTATTACAAGAGTCACCTACTTATGTGGTCTTTAAGGGGTTCTCAGAGTTACTTAGGTTAGCGGGATGTCGTGTTAGAGGGGTCTCACCATTTTTTTACCTCTACTCTAAACTATGTGGTCGTAAGGTTCTTGGATCCTAAATAAAACTAAACAATTCTATTTTTCTTAAGCGAATAGCAGAGCTCCCAGACCCTTCTTCAAAATTTATTCGGCCATAGAGCAAGCACTCACTATGATCCTCGCTCATAGTAAGAGTGATTAATGTCGACTAATTATAGTAGGTAACAAGAACTTCTACTAGTAATTAAGCACAAAATGAGTATATTAAGGGCCTGTTTGGGATTGCTCCACAAACTCTGCTCCGTAAACTCCACCGTGGAGCAGCTTCACAAAAAACTGGAGTTTGTGGAGTACCTCTTTAGGTGCTCTCACAACTTCACCTTTTTTCTGGAGTTGCGTGCACGGAGGTGAAACCGTTTGGCTAAAAACATGGAGCAGAACTAGAAAAACGTAGAGCGGAGCAGTCCCAAACAGCCCCTAAGATTTTAACAATTTCAAGCTAAACACTACTATAAGTTAGAGCTTGGTTCTTAGGAAAAAAAGAGAACTAATTTCATATTTTCTATGCGTAAAATATTTCTATAGACTTTGAATTTGTTTTTTATAAATTGATTTCAGGAATATTTTTAGTTCGATTTATCTCTGACTTTTAACTTAGTTCGATTTATCATGGTGTCACGTCAACAAAACTAACCAGATGCAAAACCCAAATGATTTTATTAATAATGCAAAAGTTATAAAACCGTAAAACGTCGGTTTCGTAAACGAGAAGGGTAAAATCGGACGATCCTAAAAGCTGAAGAAGGCCAAAAAGAGTTTTTTTTTAAAAAAAGAAAAGATTACTGTCAAATAGAGCTGGGCCTCGTGTCGCTCACTAGGCTTAGCCCGATTGGCCATTGATAGTTCCAGTAAGTCCAGGCTCAGGCCTGAGGCCCATGTAAAATGTCCCTACACGGACCGGACCTGCCTATTCGCTGCAAAGCCTGCAGCCCTCCACTTTTCTCCCTCCGTTGCCTAGCGTGCGAGCTGCACTCTCCCTCCCCACTTCTCTCTCGAGGCGACGGCGACGGCGACGGCGACGACTGGGCGGCCGTCGCTCCCGCGCTACTCGTCTTCTTCGGCTCCTTCGCTGTCTACGAGCACCACCAGGTACGCACGCCCCTTGGTCTCCTCTTCGTGCTGTGCGAAACGGAGAACCCTAACCTACTATTTGTACTGTATTCGGATCTGATCTAGCTACAAGTGTATATGCATGTATTATGCCTACTAACTTCGATTGATTTGCAAACCCGCGTCCTTTACTAGGTTAGTATAAGCTGTTTGGTGCCGTGCGTGTACTTACCATGTTTTTGTTATGATTGATTGTGCCAGGGCAACCCGGGTACTTCAGTGGCTTCGCAAGGATGTCTTGGTGCACGATTGAGTCTGATCCTGGTGAGTTTTCGCATGGTCTCATCAATGCCTATCTGTACTGTTCCTTGTAATTTCCGATTCATGAGACAGTGTATGTCTCATCAATTCCTAGCTGTACTTTTCCTTGTAATTTCCATGTCATGGGAGTTGTATGGCATGGTAGTGCACGTGTAGGACACTTCTTCCCTCCCCCCCCCCCCCCCCCCCCCCCCCCCCCCTGCCCATCTAGCTCCTGTATCATGCATTTTCTGTGTTTTGCTCATAAGTGTAGTGGGCTCGGTTATACTTGAACTATCTTCAAGTCAACAATTTTCCTTTAAAGTCATGATGATTTCTTTCATCATTGTTTCAAGTCATTCAGCATCTGCTCTCCTCCATCCCTCATAGAAGCGTGAGAAAACAACTTATTTCACCAGTCACCACACTTTTTAATAGTCTACCGACCATTGTTAGCTCTGTTCTTTGGCATATTGCTTTCTCCCTACTTTCATGAAACAGCAAGCTATTGATGAGTTCAATTTTGTTATGCTTACTTCCATTTGTACTTCTGTTTTTGTTGTTCTAGTCAGTGTTTTCATCCACTGCTTATGTTTTACTTGAGCAGGTGTGTTCACCGAGCTGATTCAGCAAATGCAAGTGAAAGGTGTACAGGTTAGCTTCCAGGGCTCTGTTGCGTTCCTTGCTCGAACTGTTTGTTTTCTCATCACTTTAACTGTTATTGTATCTGAAATGGCAGTATGCACTCAGCCTGTTCATTCACTAGTGTACACCAGTTCTTCTGAAGATTTGTTTCTTCCCCATGCTGTGAAACTGACAGCAACCTGGAACTCTCATTTTAGAAACTGCCTTACTGCCATATTATATGACTGTAGGATAAGCATAATTAATATATGGCACGTAGCTGATTGTAAACTTGTATGTCAACAAGATTGTGAAGACATTCACTTTAGTTTAAAGAAGAATAACTGATAATTTGCTGTCAATAGTTTTTCTTTTTTACCTTTATGCAACCCTCAACTCAAATTCAAATGAGGGGCCTTATCTTATCAAAAAGTATGAGACCTTGAGTGAGATTTTGTTCTACACTTGCTTATTCACTTGCACTCGTTAGTATGGGACCTCTAGTCACATGACAACATGCCAGCTACCAACTATGTTTGTTTGAGGTCATGTTTTTATTCTTGAGTTCGATAATGTTGGTACTTCAGTTACCATAATAATATGTATAAAATAGGTGATTCTAGAAATCTGCGATGAACATTTTTGTCAAGTTATCCATGTAAAAAAATTAAAACCCAGACATTTATATATTTGGGATGTTCTTTAAACAGGTGGAAGAGCTTTATTCTCTTGATGTGGACTCTCTTAGTCAACTGCGGTGAGAATCTTTATTCTTTTATGTCATCAATATCTGCTATCTGAATGCCCTGAACACATATTCTTCCTCTCCACTTTTCATAGGCCAGTATATGGGCTAATTTTTCTCTTCAAGTGGATACCCGGGGAGAAGGATGAACGGCCTGTTGTCAGAGATCCTAATCCAAACCTTTTCTTTGCGCACCAAGTTAGTTCCATTCTGTCCCTTTTAGCTTACTAAGTTTGCTACTTTGTGCTTAACAATAACTGCCAATCTATCTGCTTATTTTCAGGTCATCACTAACGCATGTGCTACTCAAGCTATTCTCTCAGTTCTCATGAATCGCCCTGAAATTGACATTGGTCCAGAATTATCTCAATTGAAGGAATTCACAGGAGCTTTCACACCTGATCTGAAGGGCTTAGCTATCAGCAACAGCGAATCTATCCGGACAGCTCATAACAGCTTTGCAAGGCCAGAGCCATTTATTTCTGATGAGCAGAGAGCCGCGACTAAGGATGATGATGTTTACCATTTCATAAGCTATTTACCTTTTGAAGGTTTCCTGTATGAGCTGGATGGGCTGAAGGAAGGGCCTGTAAATCTTGGGCAGTGCGGTGGTGCTGATGACCTTGATTGGCTACGGATGGTGCAGCCAGTTATTCAAGAAAGGATCGAGCGGTATTCACAGAGTGAGATTAGGTTCAATCTTCTGGCCATCATAAAGAACAGGAAAGAGGTGTACAGTGCTGAGCTGGAGGAACTGGAGAAGAGAAGGGAGCAAATTTTGCAGGAGATGAACAAGGCTTCCGCCACAGAATCCTTGAACGACTCGCTTACGGAGGTGATATCGGCAATCGAAACCGTCACAGAGAAGATCATCATGGAAGAAGAGAAGTTCAAGAAGTGGAAGACGGAGAACATCCGAAGGAAGCACAACTACATCCCTTTCCTATTCAACTTGCTGAAGATGCTCGCAGAGAAGCAGCAGCTAAAACCTCTGGTCGAGAAGGCCAAACAGCAAAAGTCATCAAGCCCTAGCACAAGATGATGGTGAAATGACATAGACTGGTAGCTTTTGCGATGTCCTCTGTGAGCGTGTTATCTTATCAGATAAATTGCCTAGTTGGCAGCTTAGAGAAATTATTACCAAGGTTATTGACCATTCTGCGCGCTGTGTTGTGTCAGCAGCCAAGGCATTTTTTTGCCGAGTACGTACGTTGTTGAAGTGGTCAATTTTAGTCGTTTATTTTGTGTCAGCTTAATTGTCCCTGTGGATTATAAAACGCGTTGAAGGCTGTGGGTCGTTTTGGGTAATATTTTTTAGATACCACTTGCTAGTTGAGTACAGGATCCATGCTACCTGTCGGAGTTACTTAGTTAGCCACTGGGAAATGTGAGCGCCTGTTTGATGTGGCTCCGCTCCGGCTCCAGTTGCAGGTCAGAGGAGCGCTTCTGTAAGAATGAATGGAGCCCGGCAGAGCTCCATATTTTCTCCTACGGCAGAGCTGCGATTTGATTTCGGGCTCTGACAGAAGGGAGCCCGGCATTGGAGCAAGCGGAGCCTCACCACTTTATGTGGGCTACAGTGCAACACAACAACAAAATATCGTTTTGCCTCCTAAAAGAAACAACATGAAATGAAATTTATACAACGCTCTAAATTATATATTAATGCTCATCGCTATCTTCGATTACCTACACCACCTTTTTAATATACTCCCATCAATGTAAAATAATTGCATGTCATTTTGCAAGGAATTATTTCATCTCATTTCTCGAGAAGTTACATTCAAAAATATAAAAGTTATTCACGACAAGTGAACTTGCGAACGTGTACATATTTTCATTTTCAAGGGAATAATGTGAAAGTTTCCATGGGGAGGTGTTGACACCGTTTTTCGGCATGTGTCAAATGAGTTAAGACTTGCATTAATCGGTAATTGTTTTCTATCGACATCGAAAGATCATCGGTCGATATTACCGATGAGAGTGAATGCTGCGAAAGGGATAAGTTTGTTGCCGATGGAAACTGGACGATTTTTGCCGATAGGAGTTAATCGGTAAAGACAAGTTACCCGTGGAGGTGAAAAGTTGCCGATTGGAAAGTATTACCGACAAGGAGATAATGCCGATGGGCACAAGATGACGTGGCGGTTGACGTCAGTAGGGGATTGCTGATGGCAGTAGAAGGAGGTTGCGGATTGAGAGTCTGCCAATTGAAAGTTTCATCGAAGAGAAGACATAAGGAAACTGGTGATCTCATACCGGTATTGTTATAGAAGTTTGAGTCCGACTCTTGCATGAGTCACTTATTTCCTTAGAAATAGAGGTATTTGTTTAGGAAAACATTATTGTCCGACTCCTGCGCGAGTTAGTTGTTTCCTTAAAAATAGGAGTTTTGTTTAGGAAAGATATGAGTTGTGACTGTTTACAATTCCTTTTGCTGGGGTATAAATATGTACCTAGGGGTCGTGGAACAAGAAATATCAATCATATATCAAACAAATCAATTACGCTTATTTACTTTTACTGCAATTTACCCTTTTATTGCATTAGCCTTAGTTTATCTACGAGTTCTTCAAGCTTCGACGGGCTACATCTCCTTGATCTCCGTCAAACCCTTGCAAGTTCCGCGTGGGAGTAATCTGAGCCTTGACATCCGAGCGTATCGTTGTTGTCTCGTTCAGCTCTGCTCTAGTTATCCTGATCAAGTCTGAGTCTTGACATCCGGGTGCATCGTCGTTGTCTTTTTTGGATCTTGTTCTAGTTATCGTCCTTGTCGATTAACTGGTCAAATCGACTGACACACCTTTGGATATCGAATTCGGGTATAAGCCCGAGGTGTTCGCAGATCCTGACGCTTTTTGTGTCAACACCTCTTTTGGCACACCCGGTGAGACCAATTATACATCTGTTATGGGTGATCATACCGACGTCAATCCGAGGAACGTCATCGAAGTCTCCGAAGCCGATCTAAAAGATGATCAGAAACTGACTATGGAGCGGGCTATGGAGGAGTACAAGCAATTGTATCTAAAGTCCTTCAGCCTAAGCAGGAGCGGCGAAGCCATCCAGAAGTAAGGTCCGCCGTTGCCGCGACAGGTCACGTTTGATGTCAATCCTGGTAAATTGCAAAAGATGGTTAATTCTGCGTTAAATCAAGCATTAATTAGCCACTCCAATGTGTTGTCCAATACTATGTACAATGTTGTTATGCAATCTTTCAAAGAAGGACAAGCACCTCAGTATGTTGGTCCAACGTATCATCAGTCTGGGTCGGCATCTATAAACCCATCGGTAGCTCCAATAACGTCTTCTACTCCTTTGGATCCGTCTGCCGATGTGGCTACGCCGCCAAGGCTAAGTCCTGAAAGCGTCGTCAAGCTTAGTGCAGATCCAGTGGCGTCGGCAATGTCGGGACCTGCTATCCAGAATCATCCAGCTTCCGTCAACTGGTAGGGATACGGTATGCCTCCAAATCCATCTGCTGGCTCTAGTCTAGTGCAGAGAGATAGTTCAGCTTGGAAGGGCTTCACGGCATCGGCAATGCAATCACAGTCGATGGTTCCTATGATGCATTATTCTACGTCTTCTCCAATTGTGCAAATGCCATCAGAAGATTTCCAGGTGGTGATTCCTAAAGTACCTCTGATGCCACCATCGGCAAATTCTGTGCCGATGCAACAAAGCATAGCATCTGGGACTCAACCTATGCTGATAAATTCTCAGGCTGGAGTACTAACACATCAAGGTAACCAATTTGTTGATTACTCCAAGGTGCAGGAGCAGCAGGCGCCAGTTAGCTATCAGCCATTGGTAAGTCACATGTCGATGATTTATAATCCTGGATGGACCAATCAGCCGCTGGTTCAACAGCCTGATGTACTAACGAATCATTATGGAAGTCCAGCGAATACTCAGAGTGGAGCATCGGTATTGCAACCGATGAATATGATGCCACAACATAACCCAGTGAGTGTACAAAATTATCCATTGGTAAGTCAGCCGGTGCATAATGTCCAGATGACTGGTGCTGCGCCCGTGACAATTACTTCGCATCATCTTCTACCAAAACCTGAAGGGGTGCATCAGCCGGCTCCACCAGTCAACAATCAGCCAATGAGTCGGTAAGAGCAGGATGCATATTGGACCGATAAGATTGCCGAAGTGATGAAAGAACAGTTCGGCATTAAATCCAAGGTTAATATATACTCTTATCGGACGCCATATCCTCCGGCATATGACTTAATTCCCCTCCCAAATCGGTACAAGGTGCCTGATTTTACCAAATTCTCTGGCCAAGATGACACGTCAATGATGGAGCACATCAACCGCTTCATTATCCAGTGTGAAGAAGCTGCCAGCAGAGAAGAGCTAAGGGTGAGATTGTTCTCATCATCATTGTCTGGATTGGCGTTCACGTGGTTCATTTCATTGCCTCCGAACTCTATAATCACATGGGCCGATCTGGAGAGGCAGTTTCATAAATACTTCTTCGCTGGCGTGCATGAGAAGAAGCTTACCGATTTAGTCAAGCTGAGGCAGCGTAATGATGAATCGGTGGAAAGCTTTGTCCAGAGGCTGCGAGACGTAAAGAACAAGTGCTACAGCCTAGTACTTGATGATCGACAACTGTCGGATTTGGCTTTCCAATGACTACTGTCGCATATCAAAGATAAGTATGCGTCTCAGGAATTTGAAAGCCTAAGTCATCTGGTGCAGAGGATTGTCGATCAAGATGTTAAAACTTTTGAGCCCAGGAAGACTTGGAACAAGAAGGTGGCCTTCATTGGGCAAGAAGAGGATTCTAGATCAGATGAAGAGCTGAGCATTGGCGCTGCTGAATGGGTTAAGGACAAGAGGTCGGTATCCTGTCCGTTTGGCCAGAAGGAAGCTGAAAGGTTCACCTTTGATATCACCAAGGCCGATAGGATGTTTGACTTATTACTTCAAGAAGGGCGGATCAAGTTGACGCCTAACCAAGTAATTCCATCGGTCGAAGAGCTCAGAAAGATCAGGTATTGTAAGTGGCACAATGCGACTTCGCGCAGTACCAATGACTGCAAAGTATTCAGGCAACAGTTGCAGTCAGAAATTGAATCTGGACAAATTAAATTTGAAAATTCTAAAGCCCAGAAACCGATGAAGATTGATCAGCACCCATTTCCAAATAATATGGTGGAAACTAGTAAAAAAACTAAAGTACTGGCATCAGAAGCTGCCAGGAAGAATGCATCGGTAGATCCTGACCATCAAGTGGCTGAGCGTGATGAGAGAAGGTTTGCCAATGACCGAAAGGGCAAGAAAGTTGCCGGTGAAGGTAGCAATGCCGAGAGAGCTCCTGTTGTTATAATCACGCATAAGCAGCCAAGGCAAGAGTATCGGCAATCGCAAGAGGAGCAACATCGGCAGGAAGAAGAAGAGCACCAAGAGTGGCTTCGGCATAAGGACCACTGGAAGTGTCCCTTCTTCGTTCACTGCTGGGAAGAAGGCATCAAACTACCTACTGCCGATAATTATCCTGAATGCAATGGGTATTACCCTGCCGATCGGTCAGAAAAGAAGCCATGTTTTGACGATCGGACGTCCAGGTATGCTAGGCCGCTCAGAGAGAAGAAATCGGCACATGATCGACTGGGGGCAAGCTCAGCGCGCATAACAGGCTTGGCAGGCGTGTTAGTCAGAAAGAACTTGAGGAGATGGCCAATGCAAGAGTGCCCGACAAAGAAATATTCTCCAGAGATCCAAACATAAGGGGTGATGCCGATATAAGCAGTGAGAAGCAGCACCAGCCTGTTTAGAAAACCAAGCCTCCTCAATGGTGCCCTAAGGGTCTGACGAAGACTCAGAAAAAGGAGAATCCAGTGCGAACGCCAAAGTGACTTATATGACGGTGAAAATCCTTCAAGGGAAAAACAGTGGAGGCCAAAGCATAAGGATAGGGATCCATCGGCAGAAATCAATATGGTCGTCATATTGCCGATGGAGTTCATGGCACCTGACAGCGACGAAGAAGAAGCTGCTGAAATGGCGCAATTGGTGTTGGATCCGATGGCAGTTGTCTTTGAGAAGCCTGCCGATGGTGAAAGGCAGCATCTAAGGGCTCTGTTTGTTAAGGGCAAAGTGGATGGACAGCCTGTAACGAAAATGTTGGTGGACGGTGGGGCATCAATCAATATAATGTCATATGTCATGTTCAGGAAACTTGGGAAAGGTGACCAAGACTTAATCAAGACGGACATGAAACTTAAAGATTTTGAAGGCAATGTGTCGCCAGCTATGAGAGCCGTATGTGTTGAATTAACCATCGGCAGTAAGACCTTGCCGACGACGTTCTTCGTGATTAGTGGCAAAGGTACCTACAACTTGCTCCTAGGAAGGGATTGGATCCATGCCAATTGCTGCATCCCTTCCACGATGCACCAAAGTCTTATGCAATGGGTCAGGGACAAGATTGAAATCGTTCGAAGTGATACCCCATCGATTGTTGCATCGGAAGAATCGGAGACTTATGAGCAAACCAGGTGCATATCAGGTGAAGCTTGGGACACGGAGTTCCTTAAAGTTGCAGATTACCGCATTACACCGATCCAAGCAGTCGGTCCTGAACGAGTTTTAATGGATCGATTTGCCGATGATGGAAAACTAGGACACGGGTTCACATCCGCCAATGATTTACTAGAGATAGATATCGGCGATGGCAGTAGGCCCAGGCCAACCTTTATTAGTACTAAGTTAGATTCCCAATGCAAACAACAGTTGATTGATTTATTAAAGAAATATAAAGATTGTTTTGCTTGGGATTATACAGAGATGCCTGGTTTAGACCGATCAATAGTCGAACATCGGTTGCCTATTAAGTCTGGATTCCAACCACATCGGCAACCTGCACGCCGATTCAATCCTGTGGTATTACCTGATGTTAAAGCTGAAATTACAAAGTTAATTGAAGCTAGGTTTATTCGGCAATGTCGATATGCCGATTGGATTTCTAATGTGGTTCCTGTGTATAAGAAGAATGGAAAACTTCGTGTTTGTATTGATTTCAGGAATCTCAACAAGGCTACGCCGATGGATGGTTATCCGATGCCCGTTCCCGATCTGCCGGTTGATGCTACTGCTGGATATCAAATTATTAGCTTCATGGATGGTAATGCTGGATATAATCAGATATTCATGGCTGAAGAAGACATATCCAAGACTGCTTTTAGATATCCAGGTCATGTCGGTTTATTTGAGTGGGTTGTCATGACTTTTGGCTTGAAGAATGCTGGTGCTACTTATCAGAGAGCAATAAATTTTATTTTTCATAAGTACATCGACACGATAGTCGAAATCTATATTGATGATGTGGTGGTTAAATCCAGAAATTTGAGAAGCATCTTGCCGATTTGCGAAAAATCCTGGAATGCACAAGGGAGCATGGGTTGAAGATGAATCCTAACAAGTGTGCATTTGGTGTATCGGCAGACCAGTTTCTGGGTTTTATGGTGCATCAGAGAGGCATCGAGATCGGTAGAAAATCTATTGATGCAATTAATAAGGTGCTTGCCCCTACAAACAAGACTGAGCTACAATCCTTGATCGGTAAGATTAATTTCATTAGGAGATTTATATCCAACTTATCTGGTAAAATTAAATCTTTCAGCCCGTTGTTAAAGCTGAAAGCCGATCAAAAGTTTACATAGAAAGAGGAACAACAGTTAGCCTTGGAAGAAATCAAAAATATTTGGTGAACCCTCCAGTCTTGGTTCCACCTCAGCACGGGAAGCCTTTCAGGTTGTATTTGTCTGCCGATGATGGTGTTATCGGGTCAGCTTTAATCCAAGAATTTGAAGGGAAAAACGTGTGATTTATTATTTAAGCAGAAGGCTTATAGATGTTGAAGCCAGGTATTCAGCCATAGAAAGATTATGTTTATGCTTATATTTCTCTTGCATGAAATTAAGGCATTATTTATTATCGGCTGAATGCACTGTTATCTGCAAAGATGATGTGGTTAAGTATATGTTGTCGATGCCAATATTAAGTGGGAGAATCGGAAAATGGATTCTAGCACTCTTAGAGTTTGATCTGAAGTATGAATCGGTTAAGGCAGTTAAGGGTCAGGTGATGGCCGATTTTGTTACTCACCATTGCAATGTGGTAAGTTCTGTAGAGATTGTCCCTTGGACTTTGTTCTTTGATGGGTCTACATGCAAAGAAGGGGCAAGTATCGGTATTCTTTTAATCTCACCCCGTGGACGGAAATATGAAATTTCACTGCCGATTGTTGCTACCTCAACAAACAATCATGCTGAGTACCAAGCTCTGCTAAAGGGGTTGGAATTACTCAGGGAGGTACGTGCCGATGCTATGGAAATCTTCGGTGATTCCATGTTAGTAATTAACCAATTGATTAGAACGTATGAGTGCCGAAGTGAAGCTTTAATTGCAACCCATGAAAAGTGTTTGCAGTTATTAAAAGAATTCAAAGAGTACCGCCTTGAGCATATTCCTAGGTTGCATAATGAAGAGGTCAATTGGTTAGCACAGAATGCTTCAGGATGTCAGCCGATTCAAAAAGTTGTGACATCGGTGATAGTTGCCGATAACTGGAGAAAAGAAATTGCCGATTACTTAAGAGATCCGTCTAAGAAGGTTGAAAGGCGTCTAAGGTTCCAAGCTACCAAGTATGTGCTCCTTGAGGATGAATTGTATTATCGGACGATTGATGGAGTTTTGCTCAGATGCCTTAGTAGAGAAGAGTCAAAAGAGTTGATGGGCGAGATCCATGAGGGTGTGTGTGGGGCACATCAATCGACATTCAAGATGAAGTGGATGATTAGGCGGAATGAATATTATTGGCCGACAATTCTTGAAGATTGCTTCAATTATTTTAAAGGGTGCCAGGATTGTCAGAAGTTTGGTAATGTACAGAGGGCACCTGCATCAGCAATGAATCCTATAATCAAGCCTTGGCCGTTTAGAGGATGGGCTATTGACCTCATCGGCCAAATTTACTCACCGTCAAGCAAGGGGCATAAGTTTATACTCGTTGCTACCGATTACTTCACGAAATGGGTTGAGGCGATTCCTTTGAAGAAGGTGACATCGACAAACATGGTAGATTTTGTAAAAGAACATATTGTTTACCGATTCGGTATTCCTCAAACTATTACCACCGATCAAGGAACCGTGTTCACATCGGGAGAGTTTGATGAGTTTGCTGCTCGTATGGGGTTCAAGGTATTGAATTCTTCTCCTTATTATGCTCAAACTAACGGTCAAGCTAAGGCGACTAATAAAGGAGTTGTTAAGCTTATCAAACGCAAGATTGAAGAAAACCCTAGAAGGTGGCATATAGTGTTAAATGAAGCCCTATGGTCGTATCGGATGGCGTGTCATGGTGCAACCAAAGTTTCGCCGTATCAGTTAGTCTATGGACACGACACTGTCCTACCTTGGGAAGTTAAAACTGGTTCTAGGTGATTGTTTTTCAAGATCAATTAACAGTCGATGAGTATGATACTCTTATGAAAGATGAGTTAAAAGACTTAGCAAGTCATCGGTTGAGGGCTTTGATCAACATTGAAGAAAATAATAAAAGGGTTGCCAGATGGTATGATAAGAAGGTAAAGGTGAAAGAATTTGCCGATGGTGATCTGGTCTGGAAATTGATTTTACCGATTGGGACTAAGAGTTCTAAGTTTGGAAAATGGTCTCCTAATTGGGAGGGTCCGTTTCGGATAAGTCAGTCTGTTCATGGTAATGCTTATATTTTGGAAACCCTCGAAGGGGTTGCGTTTCCTAGAGCAATCAACGGTAAATACTTGAAGAAATATTACCCTAGCTTTTGGGTAGATGCATAGAGTACCCGTTGGAATGCCGATGAAAGAAAAGTTGTATAAGACATCGGTAAAAAATGTGATGGCGTTATGTTACAAACAAAATCAAGTATCGATGTTATGCTTGCCGATACAATAGATTACAACAGATTATAACAGGGATTGAATGGATGTTATCGCACGCAGGTGAATCTGATTTGCTTCTTCTATCTCCCTAGTGTCATCATCGGCGGACCCTTCGACTGGCTTGATCTTTCTTTTCAGCAGAATGGCTTGCCGAGCGTTTGCATCTCTTTCTTATTGCAGGGCTTTAACAACATCAGGCAGTTGAGCTTTCTTTTGGCTGGCCACATTCAGAGCTTCATCGACTTTCTTTAGTTCAGCTAGCAGTTCTTCCCTTCTTGCCGATAGGTGAGTGATTTCTTGCTCAAGATTAATGCCACAAGCTTCTAAATGGTCGATGCTCTTGTGCTTCTCATCGGCAACTTGTTTGAACCTGAGCATTTCCTCTTCAAGTTTTGATTGAGCGTTTCTATCGGCAATACAGCGTGAGGCCTGTTGGTATTGGAGTTGTCGGCTCTCAAGGAATGCTGCTTGGAAGAGTATTTCTTCGATATCGGCAGACAGATGACCTTGAATCTCCTTGAAAGCCACTTTCGCTGTAGAGGAATCTTGAACTAGGAGAAGTGTACTTTGTTGCAGTGAAAGCAGCAATGCTTCGAGTTTGGACTTGATGTCTGCCGATATGGTGCCTGGAGCTGGAGCAGAACTTTCCTCAGCTTCATCTTCATCGGGGATGTCGACAGCGAAAGAGAACAGGCTATTCGGGGAGTCTTGGGCCTGAAAAAAAAGAAAGTTAGAGTTTGCCGATCATAAGTTTATATTGCAAGTTTTATGATCGTCGGCTTACCATCTTAAAACGGTTTTCTTGCTTGGGACTTGAGAAGGCAGCTGACATAGCATCATCTTGAAGATCGGCAATGGTTGCCGATGAGCTTGCCTCCGTCGGAGGAGCGGTTGGTGCTGATGGTGTTGTTGCTGGTGCTGCCTCTGTTGTGGTGGCTAGCTCCTGTGGCAATGATGTCGTCCTCTGGTCAGAGATTTCATCTGGTGTAGGTATTGGTACTGATGCCGATGCTATCTCCATTGTTGCGGCTGGATCCTGCAGCGGTGGTATCGTTTCCTGGTCGGGAATTTCGTCCGCTGGCTGCTCAGGAATGGATGCCGATGGTGGCTCGCCTCAAGCGTTTCTTCTTCGGAGCAGCAGTTGGTGAACCAACCCGTTTCGGTTGCGAAGCTTGGGGGCATTGACAGCATGCGTTGGAGAAGCTTGTACATTCGGAGCAGCTGCCGATGACCTCGTTGCCTGTAAAATATATTTGGTGCAAGTTAAATGAAGTGAATGTTGCCGATGAGGTTTTGTAATCGGTATAAGTGAAATCGAAATTTACTGCAAAAGCTCGCGCCAAGATGGCAGCAGCAGCCGATGGAGTAGCGATGGTCTTTGCAGGTGTCGACTTAGGCTTGAGGGTAACCTTAGGTACCCTTTGAGGTGTGAAGGCAGCCAATGTAGGAGCCTTGTTGCTGATGATTGATGAGGGGCTCACTATTCGAAGATTGAAATGCTTGTCGCTCTTGCTTGTTCGGGGGATTGGATCATCAACCTGTTAAGTAAAAGAGGGTCAGATGCCGATAGTAGAAGTAAATAATAAGAAATGCATTAGAGTAAAAAAAAACTTACTGCATCATCGGGAATGATATGATCGGCATCGATTAAATGCCGATAGTGGTGCGATGATTTGACGAACAATTGGCTTCTCCATTCTTGCCACCAAGATTTGTACGACTCCGTGATAAAAGATGTTGGTGTCCAGGAGGACAGGTCAATGTTTGATGTATCGGCATGGGGAGAAAGATTGACAATTCTATTCCAATCCATAGCACCGGAGATAACTTCTCTTGGTTTTATCACGTTGGCATAGCTGAGTTTGATCGGCAATTGACCAAATGCCAGCTGTCTTGCTGCTGCCGATAGATAATAGAACTCATAAGATGCGGGAGTGTTCTTCTCGGTTCCAAAGATGTTGACTGGAATGGCTCGGGGAACAATGCTAGCCTTCATGATTGTTTCATTCTATGGTACGTTCCAATCGGTAAGGTTGAATAACAACGGGAATCGGTTGTTTTCATCAACATAAGACCACCAAAATCGTTCTGCAGCAGGGACTCCATTGTAAAGCTTTTGGAAGAACCTACCAAATTAATCTGCATTGGCATCGGTTCCTGGTAGCACTATGATAGCCTCCCCAAAATTGTGTGGGGGACGAGTTGTCGATTCATCATCATCAAATACATAGTCCTCCGATATATCCCTTGAAAATTGCTGAGTGAATAAGTCAAATTGGAGGACTTTGTACATGTGTGCGTTCAACCACATATTTATAAACCACCAAGGACCTCTAAGGTTGCCGATGAGCTCGCCTAGCAATAGCTTCCTGGATACTTGGTGCATGAGGTAATATACCGATCCAAGGAGGTATCGGCCAAGAGGGAGTTTTGCTCCATCAGCCAGAAGCTCTGCTGCGGGAAGATACATGGTGGTAGGTCCAACTGTTCTGCCACAGAAGATGAACTTTTCTAACCACATGTTTAAGAAGATGGCGTGTTCCCTCTGACTTACCGATCCAGTCTTCTGGTTCTCTCGAATGTATCCAGTCCAACCGTCGATATTGCATGTATTCACTTTATATTCAGCTTTCCTACCGAAAAGGTTGGAGGGATCGGCAGAAGAGACATCAAGGCCGGTAAGCATATGCACATCGGCAAGGGTGGGAGTAGCTGGTCCGTGTCTGAACAAAAAGGAATTCATTGTATCGGACCAGAAATAAGTGGCAACCATCATCATATTCTCATTCTTTGCCATATCGGCAATAGAAAGTCTTATGCACTGGTCTAGGTTGCGCTCTGCCCAGTAAACTTGCTGTGTTCTGATTATTCTGAGATACCGGTTCTTCCATCCCTTGGTGGGTTTGGGCCATGAACGGAAAACATTTTTCCATAACCCTAGGCTGAAGCACTCGGATCTGAAGGGAATACGGTTGGTCTCCACATTAATCAGATTGGTAGGATCGAGATTTCCCATTGGGCCTAGGAAGTTAAAGTTGGATTGCTCAATGGGGATTACTACCTTGTTGTATATTTCCTAGGTTTCAAATAAAAAACCAAGGAAAGAAAGGGAAAAGGATTACGAAATTAATACGAAAAAGAAACTTGCATAAGATAAAGCAAGAAGAGAGCGGATTTACTTTGGGAACTTCGAAGTTGATCGCCATTGAAGCTGTTCGTGCCCTGCTTGAGGTAGTCGCCGTTTCTTGAGTTCACAGAACTGTTCTTCAGAGCCGCCGCCGAGGTTGAAGATGAGGGCAAATAAAAGTGAATGCAGGCTCAGGGTGAAAACCAAATTGGATGGTGGTAACTTTTATAAGCCTGGTTAGGAGTATTTTGGAATTTTCTTCGCACTAAGCAGGAATATGGAAGGGTATGCAATAGGTGTGCGTGGAAATCGAGGAGATATGATTGGGCTTACAACTGTTCGCACTGCAGTAGCAGAATTTTGTTGATAAATTGCGATTTTTACGCACGGTAATCGAGGAGGTCGTGCAAGTATCTTGGAGGGAAAGGTTACAGTAGAAAAAATTTCGGCGCGTAAAATATTCTACACTCCGAAATTGGGGGGAATGTGTTGACACCGTTTTTCGGTATGTGTCAAATGAGCTAAGACTTGCATTAATCGGTAACTGTTTTCTATCGACATCGGAAGGTCATCGGTCGATATTACCGATGAGAGTGAATGCTGCGAAAAGAATAAGTTTGTTGCCGATGGAAACTGGACGATTTTTGCCGATAGGAGTTAATCGGTAAAGACAAGTTACCCGTGGAGGTGAAAAGTTGCCGATTGGAAAGTATTACCGACAAGGAGATAATGCCGATGGGCACAAGATGACGTGGCGGTTGACGTCAGTAGGGGATTGCTGATGGCAGTAGAAGGAGGTTACGGATTGAAGAGTCTGCCAATTGAAAGTTTCATCGAAGAGAAGACATAAAGAAACTGGTGATCTCATACCAGTATTGTTATAGAAGTTTGAGTCTGACTCTTGCATGAGTCACTTATTTCCTTAAAAATAGAGGTATTTGTTTAGGAAAACATTATTGTCCGACTCCTGCGCGAGTTAGTTGTTTCCTTAAAAATAGGAGTTTTGTTTAGGAAATATATGAGTTGTGACTGTTTACAACTCCTTTTGCTAGGGTATAAATATGTACCTAGGGGTCGTGGAACAAGAAATATCAATCATATATCAAACAAATCAATTACTTTTATTTACTTTTACTGCAATTTACCTTTTTATTGCATTAGCCTTAGTTTATCTACGAGTTCTTCAAGCTTCGACGAGCTGCATCTCCTTGATCTCCGTCAAACCCTTGCAAGTTCCGCGTGGGAGTAATCTGAGCCTTGACATCCGGGCGTATCGCTGTTGTCTCGTTTAGCTCTGCTCTAGTTATCCTGATCAAGTCTGAGTCTTAACATCCGGGTGCATCACCGTTGTCTTGTTTGGATCTTGTTCTAGTTATCGTCCTTGTCGATTAACTGGTCAAATCGACTGGCACACCTTTGGATATCGAATTCGGGTATAAGCCCGAGGTGTTCGCAGATTTTAATATACTTACTTTTTTTCCATTTTCGTGTGGAAATATAAGTATCTTTTTTTTTTATAAAAAAATCCCTTCCTACTACTAGAGTAGCAGCTCTGTCGCGGCAAGCCCAAAAAACAGAAAACGGGTGGACGGGCGGATAATAGAGTCCAAAAAGGCCCAACCAGCCCCCCTCCCTCTCCTTCCGCACTTTACTTGGAATCCATGGCGTAGGCCCAGAGAGATCTAGCTAGAGTTTCCCGCATCTGCCTTCGCCTCCGCCTCCGCCTCCGCCCCCCGCCCCGCTCCGCCGCCGCCCCGCCACAGGCCCACAGGAAGGAAGGATGGAAGCCCCGGGCTCCCCCTACGCCTCCTCGCCGGAATCCGCCCCCAAGCGTGCCCCCCGCTCGCCTCCGCAGCAGCAGCCTCCCTCCGAGGAAGGAGGTAACTTCCACGCGTCTCTCTTCTCCGTCCCGTCGCGCGCGCGGGTTCGCTCTCCCCGGCGTCTGTATGTACGTGGCCCCTGAGTTCCCGTGCCCGGCTGCCGCGTGTCTGGACTGGATCCGTGAGATCTGGGCCTCCGCTTCTCGCCCTTATGCCGAGATCTGTAAGCAATTGGCACTAGTGTCGCGTCTCCATGGGTGCGCTGCGATTTGAGCTGCGTTTCCCACATGATCGCCTTCACGGGGTTGCCCTAGTACAGCTTTGCTTTGCTTTGTTGTCTCCACCTCCATCCACTCTTATAATGATATATACATAAGCGTCACTGCGGAGGACGTTCGGTTCAGAGTTGGTTTATCTGTAATAATGTTTGTCCTCGGTTGGATTGCTGACGCCGTCGCACATCATTTACTGGAAGCTGATACTGATGCGGGTTATTATGTGGGCATGACAGGCTTAAGTTAGGACATTTAACTGCTGGATGCCATGATAAATGTGACACTTACTGCATAATAGTTAGTATAATGATGGCACCCCGTAGCTTAGTGTTGTAAATTATTCCTCCTCTCTTCTCTGTTTAAACTTTAAAGAGAAGTTTCAGTTACAGATATGGTCCTGTTTCATTTCAATTAAGTATAGGTCATTGGATGCCAAATTCATATTATAGCTACTCTAGCCTACAATTTCTGCTATCCTGAAAATGTTGGGATACTAAAGTTTTCAACTGGTTATGTTTGTGAAAATATGCTAATTGGTGATGCTTAAACCATGGCACTTGGTACTTGTGCGTAGACTACAAGTTGTTTCTATGATCATTTATAGTGCTCTTCTTGTTGAATGGTACCTCAGCCCTGTACACTTGTCCACGTAGTCAGTTCTGTTGGTAACCTAAATGAACCCACTAGAATCCAGAAGGTAGGATAAAGCTTGTGGCCTACAGCCTACTCCTCAACCAACTAGGTGAAATAGTTTTGTCAGCTTAATACTCCATCCCCACATAGTATGTTGCGTGCATTGTTTATATTCTGTGTTTGTGCCATTTGGATTTACTTGCTTACTGTTTTCTGGAATTGTGATTTTTTGAACTGAAATTATTTAAGCCATGACATCCTTAGGCTTCAACTGAGTTAATACATGTACTGGTGGTTTCCAGTTACAACTGCAAAATGCATCAACCTTGCTGTTTTTTAACTTGAAAACTTAATGATTAAACTCGTTTAACTATTGAGATTCAACATGTTTCTCAAGTTTGAATTGACATTTCTTCTCAGATGACAAGGAGAAGACAACACATTTGAGGTTTCTGGTGTCTAATACGGCAGCAGGATGTATCATTGGCAAGGGTGGATCAACTATTAATGACTTTCAGTCCCAGTCTGGGGCTCGTATTCAGTTATCACGTAGCCATGAGTTTTTTCCTGGTACAAATGACAGAATCATCATGGTTTCTGGACTGTTTGATGAAGTAATGAAGGCCATGGAGTTGATTCTCGAGAAACTTTTGGCTGAGGTAAAGCATTTTATTTGCAAGCGTCTGATCCATGATTGATGATTGATGTTCTCCAGTTACTTTATCAGGGTGAAGAATTCAATGAAGCTGAAGCTAGACCTAAAGTTAGACTTGTAGTTCCTAACAGCTCGTGTGGAGGGATAATTGGTAAAGGTGGAGCAACAATAAAGTATGTATATTTTTATAGACCTGTTCTACTTTTTTGTGTTATCAGTGGTTTTGTTCCCATTGTGGTAGTTAATTTTAATTACAAGCCGGTGATATATGATGATTCGACAAATTAACCATGCTACTTAAGTAGTTAAGTAAGAGGCATACTGTTCCTACTTTTGCAAATAGTCTTTTAGTTGTTTGATGGTAAATTTGTTTTTCCTGTCCTAAATATCTTGACTCATTCCCATTTTATATGGATGTTCTTTTTTGCATTACTCTGCATGTTGAAAGTTGGTGTGTTCTCTTTTCTCTTCAGGTCATTTATTGAAGAATCACATGCTGGAATCAAAATTTCTCCACAGGATAACAACTATGTTGGTTTGCATGATAGGCTTGTTACAGTCACAGGAACCTTTGATAATCAGATGAATGCAATAGATTTAATACTGAAGAAGTTATCTGAGGATGTTCACTACCCACCTAATTTGAGTTCCCCATTTCCATATGCAGGTATATCCTAGCATCTGTCTTTTATGTATCGCAGCTGCATTTCACACTTTATGACGACATGCATTTCTTGGAAACATAGTTGAGCTTTCTTGCATATTGACATGTGGTATTTGCAGTATCATTTGCCAGTTATGGTCAAGCCTGGCATTTCAATTCTATATATATTGAATCACAACTTTCTGCGATTGATTCTGTTCTTTAAATTTAATCAGGTCTTGCTTTCCCAAGCTACCCTGGTGTTCCTGTTGGTTATATGATTCCGCAGGTGCCATTTAATAATGCTGTGAACTATGGACCTAATAATGGGTACGGAGGAAGGTACCAAAACAACAAGGTTAGTGCTTTCTCTGGGTTGCTCTGCTTGTTATCATGCCCTCACTTGTGTGGATTTATTCTGTAGGTGCATTGCAATTCAGTCCACTTTGTTGAAACTGAGCTATTCTTTGTTTTCTTTTGTTATGCACTAGAGAGGTAGGCTGGAGCCTGGATGGCTGATATGTATGGCATGTTATCTAATGGAAACACTGTTCTGTAGTGTAATCATGTTATATTTTCTGTTCTGAACAAATTCAAAGAAATCTCATGGAGACAAACTTTGATAGTACAAGTTGGAGGTCTCATAAATTTAAGGTAATATGGTGCTAGTATTGTAGTGGGCACTATTGATCTTTGTTATGATTACAGAGTGCAACCTAACATTAGAATGATGTTAATGAGCTGGTGTAGATGTTTGATTTATTTTGCATATGCTATTTTCTTGCAGTTTGACATTTATATGCTTAATCTTTCATGACTTGGTAATACTGCTCGTATGCTGAGATGTTTGAAATGCTATTATGTTTTCTGTGAACATTATGTAGTTTTTTGTTGGTTGATGTTGTGCATGTCGTGGAAAGTGTGGCTTTTGGTGGGAAACATGAAAGAACTTCACCCATTGTTACAATTTAATTGTTTCGTATTTTTGACATATGTATCTATACTGCTGGATAAATATGATTTGACTATTAACTGTTGAAACTTTGCAGCCCAGTACACCTATGAGGTCGCCTGCTAGTAATGAAGCCCAAGAATCTTTGACCATTGGTGTAGCCGATGAACACATTGGTGCTGTTGTAGGTCGTGCTGGAAGGAACATAACAGAGATCATTCAGGTAACTGTACATATTGCATTTGGTTTTACTATAACAGTAATGTGGCCAGTCAGACAATCGTAGGCTAAGATCCCTATCTCCCTGTATGATACGTATCAAATTGCTTCTGCCTCTCAAAACTTGTTGTGGTCTGGTAGATTGCGCTTAAGAGAGGTATAAACACTACGCTGTGCCATTGTTACTTTTAGGAACAAACGATCATCAATAGTACAAAGGTTTTGAACAACCCATGATAAACTGCTGGGGCCCTTGGTGTGAATGCACTATGTTTTCACTAAAATTAGAAGCTAAATAATGTCTTACTATTTGTTGTCCATGCAGGCTAGTGGTGCTCGGATCAAAATATCAGATAGGGGTGACTTCATATCTGGGACATCTGACAGGTATTTTCTTTCATACTCCCTCCATCCCAAATTATAATCTCAAATTATAAGACATTCCAAGAATCTTGGAGAGTCAAAGCATCTCAAGTTTGACCAAATTTATAGAAAAGGTTATAAAGATTTATGATATCAAATATGTATATTATGAAAATATAATTGATGAAGTATGTAATGATACTTAGTTGATATCGTAAATGTTATGATATCAAATATTATGATGTTTTGACTTTTCAAGATTCTTGGAATGTCTTATAATTTGGAATGGAGGGAGTACCTTTTTTCCTATATAAGTAAATAATGTGTTTTTGCTAAATCTTACCGCTGGTGCAGGAAGGTGACGATTACTGGAACAACAGAAGCTATCCAGACCGCGGAGTCCATGATCATGCAGAGGGTGTCAGCCAGTTCAGAGAGGTGATGAGCCCCTTTTGAAGGAAGGACGTGGGCCATTGTTGAGTCCGAGCAGCATGTTTGATGCAAGTTAGGAGGACTGCTTTCCTTTTTCTTCTTCTTCTTCTTTTTTCTTTTTCCTAGCAAGCTCGAGAAGCGAAAATCAAGTTATTATTGTTTGTTGCGTTGCGTCCGACCAGTGGTTTTATGTTAGTAGTCGAAGATAATTAGGTGCAGCGTTTGAATTGATTTGGGAATAGGGCTGAGTTATATCCCGTGGATGCCATAACAAGGCAAGCGCCGCTCTGTGCTAGTGGCTTGTGCTGCCTGTCCTGTGTCTGTTTGTAGGTTGACAATTCGATTCCGTTGCCCAAGGATAGAAGAATATTGATAGAGGAGTTTGGTTTTGCAGAGTTGTTGATTTCCTGGTAATCTTTTGAGTCTTTTGTATGCATACTAGTATATCTGTGCTGATGGTGTTACTCCAAAGGAGTGCCTTATGGGCTTATGGCATCACTAATCCAGGCTAACACCACTATAATAATTATAGAGCATTTTTTTATTTGATCCTACGTGGTACTTATAAGTAAAAATGTTACATTAAAAAGATTCCATTATGGAAGGCCTTAGCTATGGTTGCTTTCTTTCACGTGGCCAGAAAGAGCATTGCTGAAAGCTTTCACCTTTTCCCATCCACTCTTGTGGCGGTGCGAATCCTGTTTGCTTATATTGATAACTAAATGCTGTCAGAGCCAGGCAAGGAAATCCAGCTGTGATCCAGATTTTTGCTTGGCTATATATTTAAGGGATTTGCTAAATTTCAAGTCTCTGAAATTTAGTTTTCTTTTAGGCGATAATTATTGGATATATTTTATACTAAAAGTACAGTTTTATGTAGACACAGTCTGCAATTTTCAATTTCAGAAATAAAAAACTATTAAACAAAACCACAAACCTGACAAAATCTTATAAATTTTGGCACAAAGACAGTTCAACAATTACAATTATTTCTATAGGAGAACAAGGACAAAAATTTAATATGTTATAACACAAAGACAAATAATAAAATACAAAATTAACTACTAGTTGGTGATATATTAGTGTTGCATGAAATCAACTTAAATTTCAGACACCTGAATTATAGGAAAAATATATATTTAAACAAGCCTTTGCTGTATCGGGTCAATGTTAAAACAACGAACTACAAATGATGATTTAAAAAGCATATTTTACAAAGATAAAGAACATATTTTATAAAAGGCTCTTGGAGATGCTCTTAGTTTTTAACAAAATATCTATTTTTAGTATTTAGGAAGGACTAATACTAAAGCCAAAACATGGTACATCGGTCACTCTATCATCTACCAAGAAATAGGCCATTTTCCGGTGCACCGAACTTTCGAGTGCGCCCGGTCGCCCGGAGTAGTCTTCTCTAGAGCCCTCGAGTCCACGCACGCGGCTCCTTCTCTCCTCCTTCCCCCGTCGACGCCAAAGTATACCAACGAATTCCATTCCGAAAGGCCCGCAGTCTCCTCCACTTCCACGGCTCCCCTTCCCTTCTCTTCTCATCGTGTTCGCCGCCTCCCCCTCCCAAACCCTAGCAACCCGCACCCCCCGATCGAACTCAAATCTGCTCCTCCCACCCGAGGAATTATGCGAAATTCCCCGAGATCCTAGCCCAGCTCAACCCAACCCTACCCTACCAGATCGATCGATCGCTCGCCACCAACCCTCGTAGTCTCAACCTGTAGAATAGATAGAGACTACGATGAGCCTATCACCGCTCGACTCCTCCTCCCCGCCGGCGGCGGAGGTGCCCCTCGCCCCGGGCTTCCGATTCCACCCCACCGACGAGGAGCTCGTCTCCTACTACCTCCGCCGCCGCGTCCTCGGCCGCCGCCTCCGCGTCGACGCCATCGCCGAGGTCGATCTCTACCGCCTCGAGCCCTGGGACCTGCCCTCCCTCTCCCGCATCCGCAGCCGCGACGCCCAGTGGTACTTCTTCGCCCGCCTCGACCGCAAGATCGCCGGCGCCGGCGCCGGGGGCCGTGGCGGCCCCGGCAACAGGACCAACCGCGCCACGCCCAGGGGGTACTGGAAGACCACGGGCAAGGACCGCGAGGTGCACCACCGCGGCAAGTCCGTCGGGATGAAGAAGACGCTCGTCTTCCACGCCGGGAGGGCGCCTAAGGGCGAGAGGACCAACTGGGTCATGCACGAGTACCGCCTCCTCGACGCAGACGGCCCTCAGGTTGCTTTCTCCTTGCTTCACAAATCAACCACTAGTCCGTTCATCCTCAATCGATATCAATTAGAGTGTTCATCTAATCAGCTAGAGCCGTTATCTAAATTAGAGCATGCAGTGTGTATGTAGTGAGTACTACTTATGATCCGATCCCCAATCACACCACCTCCCAGCTCTGGAGGATGATGATCTGCTCTTTCTGTCCCAATTCACGTGCTTGGCTGACTGCCCAATCTATTTTCACGCGGACCAATCGGCACAGTGTTTTTCTTTTGTCGATTTAAGGGCCATCTGCAATACAATATTTTGATCTTAAGGGCAGCAGCACTCCTTATGGTTTTGTATTCTCACAATTTATGGTAGGAGTCTAGGAGATGCCATGCAAAAACGGCTTGGTACATGTTTCATTTTTTGTAAATAAATCCCCGCAATATGAAAAGGTGCAATCACTCTCTTCCTCCTGTGTGGGTGCTAATTTGCTTCTACATCAACATGATATTGTTAGCAACCCTGTTGTTGTGAGACTATCCTTTTGTGAACAAGGACCCTCCGACAGTACATCTATCTAGTCATTCGTGGAAGGTGAGCTTGCTGCTTCACATTGCCATTTGTTGTATGGTAGCAGGCAACCCAAAAGGGGTTACTAGTATAGATAGATAATTGATTCTGTCTTTTGCAAAAATAAAAATAAAAATTATGTAACCTGAAATATGCAACAGCACATTGTCTATTCTCGTCATGCTGCATGATTATGATACGAAAATTGTATACATAGCCCTAGTTTTTGTGTCATTGGATGGTTCTGCCAAACAACGTTAGGGTGGTGTAATGGACTACCTTTGAACCCAAATATAAGTTCATCTGAGTTTATCCTAACTCAAATTTCTTGACATTTGTTACCATCTATTTCTATAAAAGCCTATAGATTGACATCATATGATTCATGTTAATAGATTGCTCATGTTTTAACTTTCATGATCACTATAATTCTTTCTATGCCTTCTTTCTATTTAAAGTAGTGTGTTTTTATTAATGTTGCTAGTCAAAGTGTAAATTTGTAGACTGGGCAATGTCATCAATGTTCTAATGGACCTGTATAAGGGCACCCTCAACAGTATGCGCTAGTTACTGTCTCCAAGACAAACTTCTCCAATGGTGTTATTTTTTAGCAATAGAAATATGGATAGGCCCACATGATAACCTCACATGATCTTAGAAATGTGTGTATGAGACTAGCTCTTGATCAATCCATTTCAATCGATATCTTCTCTCTCTTGTATTAAAATATTATGAAATAAAATGCTTAGAACTAGCTCATGAGCCCCCCTATTGGAGGTGCCCTAAAGGGATCCGAGGAAGTAGTTATTGTTGCTGCAAGTTCCTATACCAGAGTTTAATTCCAGAAATTGTGTGTGATTGATCTAAAAGTCTTAAGGAGAAAAAGGAATGCACTAAGAATAATGCTTCTCTTTGGATATGTGTTCCTTCTCATATTATGTATATGCTGCTTAGGAGAACATGCTTTTGTGGCTTGCCCCATGTATTCTGCTTAAATCCTGATGTTTATTTTCTGCTGAGCCTGTAGGATCTGCATGTGGTGTGTAGAATCTTCCAGAAGCATGGATCTGGACCACAAAACGGTGCGCAGTATGGTGCACCATACATGGAAGAGGAATGGGAAGAGGATGATGATGCTATTGAGAATGTTCCTACAAGTGGCACATCTGCTCAAATGGCTGCAATCACATGTGCTGTAGATGAGTCAAATGAGGACGATGAGAATGCATGTTGTGAAACAAACAGACCTGCTCGAGTAGAACCATCTCATCTTCCTTTGGTAAATGCTTATTTTCTCATATTATGCTCTCCTGATGGAAACTAATTAACTAAATGGCATTGTATTTCCCGGCATGCAACCGAATTTGAGTGTCACATTGCAGGTCTAGTTAAACATGTTGATGTTTACTTCTGTTACCATTTCCCTTCAATTCAGGCCCATGAAATGCTCAATCCACCAGAGATGGCTCCTCTACAAGGTCAGGATTCTAAAGGGACGAGTGATGAAAGCTGTGCTGATGGTGCTATTTCTCTGGATGAGATTTTGCAGGAACCTTTGTCGAATATTAGTGTGGAGAATATAGGTAGACTTGAAGGGCAGAATGCCACTGATGATAACATCAGTGTTGATGACTTGTTATCAGCATATCCCAAGAAAGATAATGGTTATGTAGGCCAGGATAACACTATGAATGGGAGTGGTCCAGCAGATGGTGATCACACAAGCTGGCCTTTGAGAGCATATAGTAATCAAAACTATGTCAATGGCCCTCTTGCCGATGAGTTCTTTGAGACAGGGAATGATACCAATGGGGTTGCATATTCTGGGCACCAGCAAGCTGATGGCTTTCCAGCACCTCGCCAAGTGGATGACAGTATGGTATTTTATGATGCTCCATCTGATTACAACTTGGTGGATGGAAATGATGACTTCGTATATCTGAACGACCTCCTCAATGAGCCACTTGGAAATGAATCACTCTTTGATGGAGATGATGTGATGGCTTACTTTGATGCCACAGAGAATGATTTCAAGTATGACATTTTGGGCTCTGCTCAGGGTTCGAATTATCAACTTGCAGACATGCCGTTGAACTTTGCCCAAAAGGTGAACTGCTATATATATATATGTATTGCATTTCCTTCCTAGTTCTCTGACTATTAGGCTAAAGAAATAATTGGTGATCGCTAGTTCTGTATGCTAAGGAGCTAATTTGTGAAAACTAAGCATGTCTTCTTTCTTGTCTTTCTGGTGATTCACCCACATTGTCTACATATTTACAGAGTGATAACAAAGAAAAGTTTACATTTGATGGGATCTCTGAGGTCCCCGAAGCAAATGCTCAGTATGGTGCATCCTCATCTGGTTCCCATGAGGATCTGTATAATACTGAATTTCCAGGTACATTAGTTATATTCCTTCTATTTCTTTATTTACTAATACTTAGCGGTGTATGCTTGTATTGTAGAGCTTCATTTTGAATGTTGTGGTGCCTATACTTTAGGTTTTCTGCAATTAAATTCATACCTACAATTCGACTGTAAGTTTGTAACTGCCTTTTCTCCAGGTGTGCCAACAGATGATACTGCTGATAAAACTTATGGAAAGCGCCTTGCCAGCATGTTGGGCTCTATCCCAGCTCCACCTGCAATGGCGTCGGAATTCCCGCCATCAACAGGGAAATCTGTTGGGGTGCTCTCGGCTGTCAGCTCAAGCTCAATTCGTGTTACTGCTGGCATCATCCAGCTTGATGGCCTCACTTTCAGCAGCGGCTCCGATCGGTGGCCCTTGCAGAAGAATGGAGACTTGAGTTTGCTTGTGTCTTTCGCCGTGGAAAGCGAGGTGTCATCCAAGCTTCCTGTTGGTCTCGAAGATGCTACTCAGATTAGCACGGTCCCCATGGTGATGCGAAGTGGCTTTTACCTTTTCTTTATGTCGGCCATGATTCTCTTGTTGAGCTACAAAGTAGGATCGTGTATCTACAGCAGGTAAGTTAAAGGTGATGGCACCTCTAGTCCGGCCTGACCCGAGGGATGTTTATTTTGATTTTATACCTGGATCATCCCCTCAGTGATGATGGGATAGCAGTTGTTCGGCACTGTTTGTTTTTCTTTTACACATTTACCATTCTGACCTGTCAAAACATATATAGCAATAAACTTTTGAACTGGTGATGTTGGCCATGCCGGGACCATGTTCCTCGTCAGGCAAAGTAGTGCACTGTGAGCTTGGGGCTCTACCCTTATTATTGTATAACCAAAATTTAACTGCAGTATGTTATGTTCTGTCCTGTGGAAGAAAAGCTATTTTTTTATTTCTGGTGTAATACCCTGGTGAGCTGCAGGTATAGAAATACTGAAAATAGGATTATTATCAGGTCGTGTTATTTGCCATCAGATTACCATGATCTTATCACACTGAGACGTAGAAATCGAGCAAAATAGAAGGCAATGTTTTATCTATCATTTATCACATATTCACATCCCCATTCTTGATAAGGTGCTGATGATACATAAATTAATTAAGCTAAATATTATATTTTAGAAGGTCGTTACAATATGTATAGTAGCTATAGACTGCAATCCATCTTCCCTTAATTTAGGAAAAGTAGGAGAACTCAGCTCCTTCAAGGTCTCTATCCCTGAGCGGTCCTCCTTGACGCACAAGCACAATTCCTTATGAGTCCACATATGTTCCACACCATATCCTAGGAAACCACCTTCTTCATTGACCTGGAGAGCATCTATCTGAGCACGAACACAGGGTTTGTGACTTGAACATCTTTCATGAAGTTCTGATGTCTCGTCTATATGCATAGTCAAGAGGGAGAAATTGTCGATGTTAATCGAACAAAGAAATTTTTCCACCTTTCTGCAACCATATAGACTTCACAGTTGCCTTACATCTTGGGCATGGAAACTTTCCATGAACACACCATGCGCAGAATATCTCATACGCAACAAAGTCATGCAGTGAGTAATGATACCACACATGCATTTTGATGTTTGTCTTTGTTGCTCGGTCGTATGTTCATACCCCTTCCTTCCAAGCACAGATCGATCAAATCATCAAATATAGGTTCCACGAACACACCCATACATCTCTCTGGGTGATCTGGAATGATCGATGACAGAAATACACTATGTTGTTGAAACAAGACGCCAGGGGGCAGATTGAGGGGTATAACGAACACAGGCCAACATATGTACGGGGCAACCATCATTCCATATGGATTGAACCCATCTGTTGTCAATGCAGCACGGACATTTCTTTCCTCTCTAGCTTTCTCATGATGAATTCCATCAAAGTGGGTCCATGCCTCACCATCAGATGGATGCACCATCTTATCAGGATTGTAAAGTTTGCTATTTTTGTGCCAAGTCATTTGTTTCACGGATTCCTTGGTCATATATAGTCGTTGGATCCTCGGTATGAACGAAAGGTACCGTAGGATCTTCACGGCTATCTGAAGCTGCCTCTTCTGGCCATCCCTGGAATCTACCTCTAAGTACCTAGAGGATTCACACTTCAGACAGTACTTTGCATTCGCATGTTCTTTCCTAAAGAGGACGCACTTTTTCAGACAAGCATGTATCTGCTCGACATTTTTAGTGCACGAAGAAGCTTCTATGAATTGTACATGCTCTTTGACAAAATATGACCCTCCGAAAGTAGGGTGCCAATAATTGTCAACATACCATCAAAGACATCTCCACTTAAGCTAAACTGGGACTTCAATGTCATTACGCGACCAATGACATCCAGTTGGGAAACCTTTGCTTGTCCATGAAGGGGTTTCTGTGCCGTGTCTAACATGTCATAATACGCCTTTGCGGTTGCCTCTGGTTCCTCCTCCCTATCTCCCTCAGCGAACTGAGCTTCATGAAAGTCATCTAACATGTCTCCTATACCAGCATCAGCATCATAATCCTCGACGTGTGGCCTCACTACCTCCTCTCTCATACATGGTTCTTCACCATGTAGTGTCCACAGGGTATAGTCTGGCATGAACCCATTCTTGCAAAGATGTCTCCCCATTACAACCTTTGTTCATCGACGTCTGTTTGCGCATCTGCTGCAGGGACACCAAGTTGAGCGCGCTTCTTTATCCGGGGGAAAGACAAGTTCTAAGAAAGCATTGGTCTTCTCAATCCATTCATCGGTCATCGAACCCTGACTTGGGCCTCCCGTCTACATCCATGTCCGGTCATCCATCCTCAAACATATATATCAACGAGTAATGTAACTAGGAATTGCATGTACATGATGTTCCTACTGTCTAATAGGTGAGGATATGTCCTAATCCCACCCATGGTGCGTAGAGAAGGTTAGTTTCCATGCTCTACTCCTATCCGAGATAAAATTTCAGCAACACCTCCCCGCTGCTCTCCAGATACACATCCTAATATGGAGAGTGTCTATCTAGAGAACAACAGGGAGGTGACATCGAAACTCTATCTCGGATCAGAGCAGGCCATGGAAACTAACCACCTCTACGCACACACGCGCTGTCCATGGAAACGTGGACAATTCGAAACAGATATGGTTATAGATATGCAAAGAACTGCATATTTCCAACCATATCTCTTTCGAACGGGAGAGGCCTAACTGGTTACATGATGCACGACCTTGATAAACAAAGAGGGGTTATACCTTTGGTGGCGGGGGAGTCAGGCTAGTGGAGCCGTGGCGAGTCGGTGCAGTGGCGAGGCGACGTGGTGTAGGGAGAGATCGCCTCTACTCCTTTCTCCCCTTCCTTCTGCAAAAGAAAAGAATAACGTAAGTCAAAATTTCGACAGAACCTCCCCTGTACGGTGAGGTTTCCAAAACCTGCAATAAAACAACGACACGATGGCCGGCAACCACGTTTGTGTCAAAGGCTCGATGGCCGACAATCACACATATATATAGATTGAATTCATGCTACCGCACACCACAAACCACACCACGCTACCGCACACCACACACGAGTACACGACACACCACTACAACTACAACTACGACTGCCATTACAACTACAACTACAAATACAAATACAACTACAACTACAACTACTATCTCTACTAGTTCATACCTTGGTAGCGTCGACAAATCTACGGAGTGGGCAGCGGGTGGCGACAATGGGGACACTCCTCTTCTTCTTCCTCCTCTTCTTCCTCCTCTACTTCTCCCCCGCCTCCTCCTCCTCCTCCTCCTCCTCCTCCTTTTCCTCCTTCTCCTCCTGGCGGCGTGGGGCAGGACGGGCGGGCTCACTGTCGGCCAGCGCGTGGGCGGCTAGGTGCGCAGGCGGGCAGGACCTGGCGGGCGGCGCGGGCGGCCACGACGAGCCTCGGTGGTGGCGCTTGGGCGGAGCTCGGGCGGCGGGTGGGCGGGGGCGAGGCTGTGCGAGGTGGGGGCGGAGCAAGGCCACGCGCTCGGCGAGGCAGGGCAGGGCGCTGGGAGCGGGCGGCGCGGGCGGCGGCGCGTGGGAGGGCGACAGCGTAGGGCGGGTGCGTGCGTGTGTCTGTGTGGCCGAAAAACGACCGAGTGTGGGCATGTATACACACTCTTTGCCGAGTGCCCGCGATCTAGCACTCGGCAAAGTGCGTGGCACTCGGCAAAATGGAGGCTTTGCCGAGTGTCAACCCTAAGACACTCGGCAAAGCAGTTTTTTAAAAATGATTTTACTTCCTCTTTTTCTTTCTTTTATGTCTTTTAATATACTTTTCGAAATGCACTTTCAAATTTACTTAGCAATACATATTTTTTGCTTATATATAAAATTATTTGACTATTATTTCATGTAGTTATAACTCAAATTCAAATCTTACATAAATAATAAATTGCGATTAAAAATTTAAAAATTATGAAACGGATTCAAAAAATTACCAAAACTTGACATGAAAGCATCTATGTTGTGTATTGCCTGTACGAAAAGTTTGAAGTCAAATTTCAATTTCACATTCTCTTTCAATTCAAATCATACCGAATCCTTCTAGGTGATATGAAACATTATCGGAGATGATTGCATTTATAAGACACGTATGTGACAACTTATATGAAACCATCCCAAATTTTTGTCACAGGTTCCAAGTATGGTATCATGAGTGCTTCATAAATTTTATAATTTTTGGAGTCCATTTCTTAGTTATAGCACGTTTGAGATCATGTTTCGTGGATAAGATATGGAGTATTTGTTTTACTTTCCCACGTATGAACTCAAATTAGGCTTAATAATATGGATAATATTTTTTCAAACATTTTTTTTCATTATTTGAACCACTTGCAGTTCAAATTTTGGCTTGGGTCAAATAATTCACTTAATTAAAAAAACTAACTAAATATAGCAAACACATGGAGAAAACTATCATACTAAAACATGTAGTTCTAGGTACTATTGAAGAGCAGTAGAAAAAGTTTGAAGACCAAAATAATAATAAAAAATAGGTTTGCCAAGTGCCACAGAAGACGCACGACAAATTATGGGTTTTGCCGAGTGCCATATAGAAAACACACGCGAGATTGTGGGTTTTGCCGAGTGCCTAACGGTGGCACTCGGCAAACAACTGACGGCGTCGGCTCCCAACGCTCTCTGCCGAGTGTGGTCTATGTCATGTGCCTCACTCGGCAAAGAGGCCTTTTGCCTAGTGCCAGGCTTTGCAGAGAGCCCGACACTCGGCAAAGAGGTTTGTGCCGAGTGTTGAAGTTTACCGAGTGTGAGGCACTCAGGAAACAAGGCTGTTGCCGAGTGTTATAGTATGCTGAGTGTGGCACTCGGCAAAACTTCTCTTTGTCGAGTGCCCGACGGAAACCACTCGGCAAACCGTGGGGCACTCGGCAAAGAGGTTGTTTCCGGTAGCGAAGACTATTTCGGGAGGCATCTTTTCAGGATCAACCATGAGCAAGATCTTGAGGAAGCATCCGGTAACCGGCAAGAGACAAGCTGTCTCAAAACTGTAGCAGATCGTCCATTGTATTCATTTCATGTTCGGAACCTGCTTGTCAACCTGATGACGAAGCATATATGATTGAAAAGTTACAGTGAGTCAAAATTTCTAGTATGTATCAAAAGTTGAGCTATATATACTAGAGTATATATATAGGTAGAAGCTGATAGTTTCTACTATAAAATTGTATGGAACCAGTCCACGAGTATACGATATGAATAGAATAACTATCTTTTCCTGTTTGGTCGATGTAGAAGCAGATCGAGATATTAATTAAATAGATTTCTTTTTTTTCTAAAAAGTGGTCTAAAATTAGTTGGGTTACGTATAGCCACCAATGCCTAATGACCATATATAGCATTCCGGCCATTCCGTCGGCAATGCATGCGCGCGACACAAGTGGCGGAATACTAGCACTGCTCTTGCTCGATCGATCGAAGTCATCCACACACGTACACCACTCTCCCTTCGTTCTATTTATCTATATCTGTCTGTCTGTCTATCTATATAAGAACTGGAGTAAGCGATGAGGGACGATGGAACGAAGAATTGAAGCCAACAAGCAAGCCGCCATAGATTGTTGGAGTGGAATACGTACGTACTTACAGATCGATCGATAGCTAGCAGTTTTCAATTTAATTTGGGAAGCATCCATCATGGTGGTGCATGGCGGCGGTTCCTTTCTCCTCTTGGTGGTGGTGGTGGTGCTGCTGGCGGTGGTGGCGCCATCACCATCATCGTGTGCCATCACCATCGAGCAGCAGCAGCAGGATACCATGTTGCGCGATTGGGTGAAGAAGCAGGCGACGGCGGCGAAAGATGCGCCGTGCACTTGCGGCAAGAAGGACGCCGCACTCTCGGCAGCCGAGGCTAACAGGGTGGTCCTCCGCGTCGAACCCCCCGACGACAGTGGTACCTCAGTTCCTGGTGCCTACATCAACACCATCGGCGAGGCCATCGCCAAGATCCCCGACGGCAACACCAAACGGTACGTCATCAGTATCCAGCCCGGCACCGTGTACCGCGAGAAGCTGTTCCTGCCCAGGAGCAAGCCGTTCGTCACCTTCACCTCCAACACTCCCGACGCCCCTGCCGTCATCGTCTGGAACGACACCGCCGCCACCCCGGGCAAGGACGGCAAGCCCCTCGGCGCAGACGGGAGCAGCAGCGTGACCATCGAGTCGGACTACTTCATCGCCAGCGGCGTCGTGTTCAGGAACGACGCGCTGAATCCTCAGGGGACGATCGACGAGGAGGTGAGCACGGGCAACATGGCGCCGGCGCTACGGGTGGTGGGATCCAAGGCCACCTTCTATAGATGCAGCATCGAGGGCGGGCGGGGCGCCCTGTACGACCACAAGGGACTGCACTACTACAAGTCCTGCACCATTAACGGCACCTTCGACTTCATCCTGGGCAATGCTAGGTCCTTTTACGAGGACTGCAACATTGTCTCCACCTCCGGTTACTCATTCCTCGACCTGCCGGCGGGAAAGCCGCCGTTGACGTTGTCGCCGGCGGCGGCTGCTGACGGCGGTTTCTCTTTCAAGACGTGCACCATCGCCCAGGAGAGTTTTTTGTTCCTGGGAAGGGCGGGCTGGCCTGTCGTCTACTCCTACACCAACATACACGAACTTATACCTCTCATCGTTTCTGGCTCTGAGGATGGGCTTTCCGCGGGAACCAAATTTCAAATCAACAGGTACGTGTACGTCGTGCTACACTACTACGTTAAATAATTTAATTTCCTCCCTCCGTTATTTATTAAGTTATATATATATAATAATAAATAATAATATTGTTTGTTTATTGCTGCATGCATGTGTAGGGAGTTGTCGCCCTACTTCTATGCATCACTCCACAGCTACGGTGGTGTGCAGCTCAATTATACTGAGGCAGCACCCTTTCTTGGGACCCAATTTGTCTCTGGAGACAATTGGATCCTATCTCTACCACCTCAAACCGAGTGATCGAGTAATCCATCTCAAGCAGGCGCAGACCGGCCGGCGGCTAATTAATCAACGACTAATTTAAGGATCAGTCGATCGGACTCGGAGCACCTAGCTCCCTCCCTGTTTTTATTTTATTTTCTTTATAAAATAATGAGCTCGATGATGATGATGATGATGAGATCCCGACGAAAGTTTTTAACACAATCTCGCTTGGCGGGATCGAGATGTCCTCCATTCTCCAATTTGTACTTCATTTTTTGTATTATTATATCCCAAAAATATGTATACCTATTATACTATATTAATATTGCCAGTGTTAACCATTCTCCTTATTTAGTACTCCGTATGCAATAGAACTAATTATTAATTATATATATAGCACTGTAAATCGAAATAAATTTTATTTGCTTAATTATCATATTTTTCCTACTATAACTTCTGGAAGTAATTTCTTTTTTTTAAAAAAAAATTCACGACCGAGTCTGTAAAGCAATCGTGAAGCAGTTCCAAATAAAACAGCTGGTCTCTAACTTTGACTTTTGTTACATGCTACTAAATCGTGCCATGTTGTAAGGCTAGTCTCAATGGAGTGTTTCATCTCCCGGTATCCAAAAACATGAAACTGCTTGTCGGGCGCCCATTACTCGATGTAGTGGAGGATGTCAACAGAGCCTCCCCTGACCATGCGCGCTGCGGCGTAGGCCATGTCCCCGCCGAGTAACTCGCGGTACATTGCTGGGAAGTCAATGACAAACATGTCGTTCATGTCGAAGACCACCCTGCGCAGCGGCCGCGGGGGAGGGTGTGGCGCTTGCGGTGAGGGGGCCGCCAAGGAGGCGGCGGCGAGGCCCGGGGAGCAAGCGGTGGAGTAGATCTAGGCCGACCCATCGAGTGGTTTGGGTGGAGGGGTCTCGTTGTCTTCCTAACACGTATTCCAGGTTCCGACTCCTGAGTCCAGCCTCCACGTTATATATATATATATATATATATATATATATATATATATATATATATATATATATATATATATCACACCTAATAATAAAGAGGCAAAATTTCTCCCTATTCTTTTTTGTATGGTCTTCCCTAACTGTCTTTGTGAATGCAGATGTCTCTATTCGTTTGTATACTAGAACCCTCCTATTTTTATATATAGGGATTGTACATGAGTATAGTTAAAAAATTTATTTAATCCAAATAGAATACCCCCGAGTGACATGAATAAGGATTATAATCTTAATCCAATTTTAAATAGCAAAAACAAGAGCAGAATAGCTCTGAAACATTGGTCACGAGCATCGGACAAAAGACTTCTCGCTCTGAAGTGGCTGGTCCTCCAGTGTGCTCCCCTAGCCCCTCTTGGCTGGTGCTCATGACTGGGACCTCAGCTATGCTTGGTGTAGCTAACGTAGTTGTAGTAGTGGAAGTAGGTGTTCGGGGCGAAGTTGTCAAAGAGGCCCCCCCTCGAGTCGAAGTGGTTGACAAAGGTGTGGTGCCTCTTGATGTAGATGGAGTTGGCATAGCCGTCAAGCTTGTTGATGTGGATGAGCCATTGTTGGCATTGATGCCGAGGGCGTTGACGAAGTCTCTTAATCTTCTATAGTGGTCAAAGATGGCGAAGACCCTCCTACAAAGCTGCTTGGTAGAGAGATGTTGGTGTAGACGATGCAGGTGTCCAAGGCCCTCCTGCAAAGTTGTTTGGCGAAGGCCATCCTAAAAATGGCAGAGGCAATTTTGGTGAAGTCACCGTAGATGGTGGTGGAGTCCCTCGTGTCGAAGAGCTTGGCGAAGGCAAAGCCGATGTAGACGTCGACGCCACATGGTGAAAGATGGAGAAGTCGCGTGAAAATTCACTTGAGTTGATAGAGTGCATTTTCCAGGGATTTAAGTTGAGCGTCGTAGCCTCATCGAATATTGACTTGCTCATAAGTCTTTCGACACTCAAAAAGATATTATATCTCAGTTTGCTGCAGAAAATGGTTACTCATTTATACGATATGCGAGGGCAGCATGAAAGCCTTAGCTTCACGATATAGTGCTCGTGTAGGTTTGAGACTTCTTCCAGGATTTTGATACATACTCGCTACAAGAAACTGGAATTGCCTTGAGAGTCCAAAATTTTCTTGAGGGCCAAAATCAAACCGCCAAGGAAACACAGTTCCACTAGACACTAAAGGAAAGATATATTCTTGGAGGATTTTGTAAACCACCAAGGAAAATAGGTATTTCCTTGGTGGTTTCTAGTCGCCTTCAAGGAAATGACGTATTTCCTTGAGTGTCATTATTTTCCGCCAAACAAATTTACCATTTGCTTGGGTGTTGTTATAAGCCGCCAAGAAAATTGCCATTTCCTTGACTTATTTATAGAAATACCCAAGGAAATTACACTTTTCTTGAGTGTTGGCGCAAAACCTCCAAGGAAATTGCCTGTTTTCTTAGGATTGCTTTTAAATGGCAAATCAAGTGTTATTCTCTTTTTAATATACCTCTATACTAATGCCACTAATTGTACATTTTGACAACTATTTTGGCTCACTTAAACACATGTGATACACTACATTGCTGCCATCAACAAGTAGCCCTATATAGTTCCACAATATACTTAATTAGTACATGCTCCCTTGAGATGTTTTGTGGCGGAGCCACGTGTACTTTGTTCAAGTTATATTAGAGTGCATTAATAATGGATTTATTTGTATCAGGTTCTTTGTTAACTGACATGTGTCTCTAGCCACTTGGTAGTTAACACTCGTTATTTGTTTTCCACACATAATTCTTCACAGAAATGTGTGGTTGTGCTATGCAACAATATAGGACGGTAGTAGACAGAATCATAAAGAGTCCTTGTTTATCCATTATAAATATCTACTGGCACTAATGAATATGTGGTTTCAATCACAAGCCATTAACACTATATATGTAGGGGTGGAGGTATTGATTTGTTGTATACGATAGTCACAATATCTTCTTTTGATGTTGAGATTGTTGAATATGTTTCAAATTCAGTTGCACATTATATAGGCCGACTTCTGGCGGAGCGAAGACATTGGGCTTCGACCCCGAGGACATTTTGGGGGTGCGGCGGCTTGCCCCCCGCGGTATGGTACATATACCCTGATTAGGGTTTTGCCTTGGTCATTAACTTGTAAGCCGATATACGATGTTGTAACCCGACTCTTGTAAGTCGTCATACTTAGTGTTTGTTGGCTGGCGTCCGTGATTTCCCCCTTTCGCATTGGAGGGGTTTTCCACGTTAAATCTTGTATCCCATTGTGCTTGATCTCTTGTTCTTAGTCGTTTATCCGCTGTCATTCATAACAGAGATGCCCTTTGAAGCAGTGATGCTTCGATGGAGATTGCGAGCTACGAGAGCCTAAAGCAATGAGAGCTGGGCGACCGCAAGGAGAATCACTAGCTAAGCGCATAATAATAAGTATTAAAGGTCTCCAACATTGATTGCTTTTGTCTCAGGCCATACGTGAAAACCAGAGCAAAGATATGTTTTTTAATTCCTTCATTTTGTCAATAAGGGCAGGTACATTGCTACACGTCAGTGGTCTCGTACCCCATCTCATGCAATGTCACGTAGAATTTTTGATTATGTGAAGGAAAGAAAAATGTGAGAGAGAAAGAGGTCGTTGTTTCGCGAAACAACCACCTCATGAGCTAAAATTTAGGTCTATGAGACAACTATTACACCATTGTATGAGTTGTTGTTGTCATGCACCTCACACGTTAATTTTTATTCTATGCATAAATTAAGGAATCATGAGCTAACTTAAAAAAAACAGCCATTGTATATGTGGTCTGTTAAGTCGTCTTAAATTACGTGGCATTATATGAGACGACCTATGAGACAACACCAATGTACTTGCCCTAAGTGTTTTCCTTTCATGTGGAATTGAGAGTCTCAAGAGACTTAACATGAGCATGACCTCTAGAAAATACATCCATGAGAAAAACTAAAAAGAGGAAACTAGCCAAAGACTTACAAATGTTATAACAAATGTTACAGAACAAACAAATATAAAGTAAGATGTCTAAAATATTTTATTTTTCATATTTATATTTATAATAATGAGTCTCATGCATATTTAACTTGACGCTATATATCATCAAAATATAAGATTCCTCATGTTACCAAAAACATATATCTACAATTTAGAAAAAAAAACAACATCTGGCGCCAAAAAATTGGCAAAGTCCCGCACATCTGCGCCCCGTGAATACCAAACCCTAACCTTATCTCCAGCCGCTGCGGCCTGCGACCACTCAGCCAACCCAAAAAGAAGCCGCTGCTCATCTCCCCGCTTCCCCGCCCAGCCGCCCTCCACACCCGTCGCTCTTCCCTGCTCCCCCGCCGTCCACGGTCGCGCCAGACTTCCTCCGCCCTCCCCCGCCGCAATTGCTGGTCGGCCATCCTCTCCCCCGCCTGCACTCCCAGATCTATTTGAAAGCTTATCAAATAAGCTTTCCATCATGTCCTTATTTACCTCAATCACACTCCGGATGGATGAGTTATGGCCTTCCCAATGAAGCGTTGTTGGGCTGCCAACGAACCGAATGTTGGACTTTGAAAACCTTGCACATTGAGACATGTTTGTATCTACAAGCAAATGTTGAATATACATGTGGAACCAAGTGAGTTGTACCAAAAACCATTGTGTAAATATAGGAATGAGCCCACCTTATGATTTATGGTTGTATCCAAAGGTGTCATGTCCTCATCACTCACATCCAAACCGAGCGCTGGCTACTACAATGAGCGTCTACAGGTCGCAAACAACAGGCGCCGGTTTCTCAAAAATGGATAAGCCAGACACTACAAGAGCACAACCAGTGCGCAACGGTCGGCGTAAGAGGTGAGAACGGTCGGTAAGTACGCTCGCCCAATTTTTTTTTCAATTTTCTGTACTCTCTCTGTTCGGAGTGCAGGGACAACCATGACGCCACCAAACTTTTGCAGCGGTTAAAAGATCGCTCTACCCGCCACACTCACAAACCGGATATAACAGAAAGATCCGGATGAGTCAGCAAGAGCCGCGGGACCATGGGCTGGCCCAACCTCTTGGGTTCGACAGCCTCCCCAGTCAAAAACCGAAGAGTGAGGGACATTGCTAAGCGGGCCCCAGCGGCCGTAACGTAGACGTCTTCACGTCGAACGCACTTGGTAAACGTGTTTAGGCTTCAACTGATAACAGAATACGTGGTAAACCTCCGATCTCCCCTAAACTACCCGATTGTAGCTCGCCGAGCGCTCGGTCTCGTCCATCGAGGAAAGACACGAGGCCGCTCACTTTCACATCCCAGATCATGGGGAATGCGAGGAAGAAATACGGAAGCCACACGAAGACGGCCCGAACGCATGATCAAACTATTAACACGATAACCGAATAACAAAAAACGACAACTAAATAATGATACTTAAGAACTTGGAAAAGGTTCGACAGGCCCCGTCCATACAGCAAAATAAAGCAACCCTTTCGGCGCGATGCATCTAACCTAAAAATAAACCAACAAAGGGTCATGGGGCCACCGCCCTCGGCTGCTCCGCCAGGATCTCCTCCGCAGGGACGACAACGACGACGGCCTCCGCGGTGCAGGAAAGACGCTCGACGAGGCCGGTATACTGGTCAACGCTCCGCCCATGTGGGAACCCGGCGACGTCCACCATGTCTGTCCCGGAACGGACCTCGTCCATGGCGAACGCCACCCCGGCTCCACGAAAGACGGCACGAGAGACGACGTCGTGCACGCGAGCGGGAGCAGCCCGGAGACACTCGACCACGGTATCCCCGGGCGCGCGGAGAAGTCTGGTGATGTCGTTCACGACGGAGCGAAGAGCCTGCAGCTCCTCCTCCAACGCTGTAAAGAAAAGACACGGCTCGACAGGTCACGAGCTAATCATAACAAAGCACAACTCGAAAAACGACGTTGCTCACCCACGATGCGCCCGTCGGCCTCAGCAAGCTGGTCCCGAAGGCGGGAGCCCGCCTGCATGGACTCAGACAGACCCTCGCGGAAGCTATTGAGCATCTACAGGAGCAGGCCAGGATCCTGGACCTCACGGAGATTCAGTATCGGACGGCTGAACAGCTCCTTCATCACACTACGGTACTCGTGCGCAGGAGGCGTCAGCACTGGCCCCCGCAAGGCCGGTATCGTGACTGGGCGAAGAACGGCTTCGGAACTCACACCAGACGCCGAACGGGTCAGCGCATGCACGTGGGATGGCTCCACCCACGTCTGAAAACTAGGCGGAAGAGAAGGGTTGCGAGTCGACGAGATCACTCTGGTAAAGGGTTGCAAGTCGACGAGATCACTCTGGTCAACGAACAAAACTCAGTAAGCACGTGAGCAGAACAAGAAAGAGAGATCAGTGGAGATGACACAGGTACCATCCCTCCTCGATCATCCGGCGACGGAGACTCCGAGGGTCAGACGCGTGCTCCCCGCCAGAACCACCTTCCATGGGACGCTTACCGCGGTCCATGGCCCGACAAACGACAAACCGAGAAGTAGGAGACTTAAGTAGGAAAGTGAGAGCAAGGAGTAAAGTGGAGTGTGTCAACACAGCCGTCGCACCACTTTAAATAGGCCAGGTGAGAAGCGAAGCCAGCGAGGCAAAAACACTCTGCATCCGGGGAGGGCCCACCACTACCATTTCCAGCTTACAAAGCGGTCAGAGAAGCGTAAAGGATGTCGTGTCAAGTCTTGTCACGGCAAGTCGGCCGGAGTGTCGTACGCACTAGGAGTGGGACACGCGGAATGCCAGCAGGCGCCAAAAGAATAGGGAGCGAAGTGAGTCGCCCTAACCTATAGTCCTGCCACGGGTAGACAGCCACACCCCGGTCGCTGATAGCGCACTACCGTGGCCTCGACCCCGATCCGCTACGAACCAAACACAGATACAAATCGATCCGTATGGCTCGACCAAGCGACACGAGATCGCGCCTGAAGAAAACGACACCAATAACAAAGGGCGACATGCCGGCGCGCACTCGGGGGCTACACGCCGCAGAAAAATCTCCGTACGTCCCAGAAGCAGAGAGCTCGTTAATGGGTGCGTGGGAAGACGCGACGACCGCCCTGCTACGTCTAATCATGACGGACGAGCCAAGACGTCGACAAAAGAGGTGTCCGATACGTGGCAGAAAACAAGAGGCGGGCAAGCCAAAGGGCTGAGCAGCAAGTGGCATACAACATCATAACTAAACAGTGCTATCAGAGGCAGCAGGGAGCTGTCAGGATGAAAACCAAATCTGCTCCCGATCTGAGCCGCGTATGCAACCAAAAGATTACGACTCTGGGAATCAAAGCGTATCTACCGCCCAAGACCGGAGCGTGAAGACGAAGATGACAAACCACACGTCAAAGCCTGCGCGAGAGCTACACTCTCACCCAGACTCGGGGGCTACACCAGGCTGGTGCGCTCGCGCGCACCCTCCCGGCGAATAACGAAACCGCGACGCTAAAGCGGAACGTAAAAACCTCAACAAGGGAATTAAAACCCTTCCTAAGGCTCGGGGGCTACTGTCGGATACCTAATTTAACGGTAGACTTTCAAAAATAATCAAACGACCAAAAGCTGGATGATTACCTTCGGAAAAGGGATATAAAAACTCATTACGACTAAAGCCGCGACCCTTAGCAAAGGGACCAATTAAGGAGACAGGTCCCTATCAGAACAGGGCACCGCGTCCCGGCCCATGAAGGAATGGGTGCGAAGACCACGACCCACCGACCCGGGGAGGCAGACGTGCCCCGGAAGACGTGACTTCGTCTCTTCCGACGTAAGAAGCGGGATGACCCCTTGGTTCAGGAGATGTGTCCGCAGCCCAGTCTAGGACGACGTTCTGTCTTCTCCCCGTGAGCCAAGATTTCCACGGTGAGGCTACGAGCTACGAAGGATAAGAGTGGATCCCCAAGGATAAAACACGATCGAGGTCAACACCTACTAAGAGAGCCAAAGAATGACCTTTCCGCCCCTATAAGGAGAGGCCCCAGGAGATGAGGTCGACGGTCTCCGGCTGATGACGATGCATTCTTCACAAGATAAGAATGGGACTCTGAAGCCACGACGGATCGTACATCCCGCGTAATCCGGAGCACAGGATAACGCTTTGATCTCTTCCCGAATTGGGACGGGCCGTGCTCCCAATCAGGAGACAGGTCAGGGCAAGATTCTTGGACAAAAATAAATCATGCCCTTCGCAGGGCGAAGTCAGCCTCTGATGACCCCGGCCCCTACCGAAACTTGCCGGACGAGAAGCACAACAGGTACGGGGGTTCTGAGGGACGAGCGTACGCTGACCAGGTAAGGAGAGAATCCCACTGCCAACGAGAACAAAAAGAACTAAAAGGTGGTACAACGGTGTACCCGCAAACGGATAGCCACGACCCGACCCCTACCATCGATGGTACAACAGACGACCATGCCTCCGCAGGACTGCAGGCGTAACCGGACCCCCCACCTAGCAACGCAAGGATGGGTTGACACTACACCAAGAGGACACCAGATCCTTGAGCGCGTGCGGCGAAGTATAAAGGAAATATGGATAGAATACTCCAAGTGTCTGCCTCCCTTCCTGAAGAAGGCGAGGATAAGGCACAATGCCCCATATCGATCCTTCCTGGTCTACACTTGTAACCGTCTCCATCCTCTCTGCAACTATAAAAGGAGGACGAGACGAGAGACGCAGAGGGACGAGCTAGAACACACCCCTTCACCAAAACACTCACAGACTTGGGACTCGCACTCCCTCTCTCGACCCAACTTGTATACCCCCTCCAAGCACAGATGAGGAACACGAGCAGCCTCACACTGAACGTAGAGATTTCTTGCCCGAACCAGTATAAACTCTTGTCTCTTTGTCTCACCATTCGGACCCGATATGCGTGCAAATTTACTTGTTGGTAGTTTCTTAACACCGACAACGTGGTTCAATTTTTAAATTATTAAGATACAAAATAGTCACGTCAGTTACATCACATCAATATTAACTTATGTGAGCCTAACCACAATATAGAAAATCCCAAGTAGCACTAAACAAACTAGACATAAAATGCACTTCAACAGGACAACAATTTCGCGGCCAATTCCAACTAGAACAAACAACACATCATTCGTCTGTTCAACATTCATGAGCTTCGTCTGTTGGCTCACTGTTTCATCAACCGCTTCTTCTGGAAGAGATTTTTGCACGCGTTTCACATATTCTTCCTCCCGGTACCATCCTTTGCATCCAGTACCGTCCCACTGAAAATAGAACAACAAATTAAGAACTATAATCAAAATCACTTAGAAAAATGAGACAAACCGAAAAAAATCGTCAAACACAATAAAATAGCTCACATTGCGATCCAGGCACTTGTAGAAGATACGACCCTTATTGGGACTGGCCTTGGACACTCAGTACTCTATCACAATCTTCTGCTCACACTCGCCGCACGGAATGAGAGGGAGCTCCGGCCTCAGTCGTCCATTTGGAACCCCATGAGAGGCCAAGGAACCATAAGTAGTCGCCATCTACTCACTAGCTAGATTAATTTATTTAAACTAAATTAAAAATCTTATTTCTAAACAAACTCAACTAAAATGAGCTATCAAATATTATACCTCTAAAATAAATTCTTATAATATTTCTCTAAATCACTGTCGTCTCAATGCAATTACAACAACAATTAAAACTATGAAGTCATTTGTAGGCCAATAACAAAGAAAATGACATGCAAAATTCAAAATACACAATAAAAACAATTATTTGTAAAGCATGAAATGAAATGGTGATGAAACAAGAGAGGATGAGATTGGTAACCTTGCTTAGGAGTGAAGTATGAGTGAAGAAAAATCTTGTGTATGCCAAGCAAAGAAGAAGCAAGATCACCAAGAACACCTTTCTTCCTCCTCTCTTGCTCAAGAACACTCTTTGTTTTCTCAAGAACACTGATGTCCTCTGGCTCGGGCAGAGGGAGGAAGAAGGCTATTTATATAGGGGCTTTTTAGTCCCGGTTGGTATTACCAACCGGGACCAAAGGTCACTCTCTAGCCCCGGTTGGAACCTCAAACCGGGATTGAACCTTTCACTACTACATAAATGATTATTCGTGGCGGTCAAAATTGATTAACCATGGCGGTTATTCCAACCGCCACGGATCAATGGCCACGGTTAATAGGGGCATTAACCGTGGCGGTTGGAAGTGACTGCCATGGTTAATCAATCTAAAAAAAAGCAGATCCAGATCTAGGACCTGGCCCAGGCCCAGATCGTGCCGCCGCCTCGCTAGCCGACGGTCGCGCGCCGCGGTTGCGCCGCCGCCTCGGGGTGGGGAGGGGAGGGGCGCCGGAGGAGGGGCGAACGAGGGAGAGAGAGGGAGGACGAGGGAGCCGCCGCCGTCGGGGGAGGGGAGGTACGCCGCCGGTGGGGGGAGGTGGAGGGCCGGGAGGGGCGCCGGAGGAGGCGTGTTGGGTGGGGGAGGGGCGGCGTCGGGGTGGGGAGGGGCGCCGTCGAGGTGGGGGTGGGAGTGAGAGAGAGAGAGAGAGGAAATTAGGGTTAGGGTTTGGTTTGTATTTATACCGTGACTTGTTTCTGGGCTTAATGGGCTTTGTAGTGGGCTCAGCCATTCTACCGTCTCGGTTAATATATTTTAACCGCCTTGGTAAATCTATTTTGCGAGGCGGTTGAATGTAACCGCCGCGGTTAATAAAAAATGACCGCCACGGTTAATAATTCCCAAGTGCTATGCAAAATAAATTCTGTAATAGTGTTTAGTCCCGGCTGGAGCTATCAACCAGAACTAAAGATAAGCCTTTAGTCCTGGTTGGTAATACCAACCGGGACTAAAAATCCTTGCCTGCAAAAGGCTGATGCACGTCTGCTACACTAGCTGTTGAGCAAGACTCTTTAGTCTCGGTTGGTATTACCAACCCGGACTAAAGTGACCTTTAGTCCCGGCAGCAAAAAAAATGCCGAGACTAAAGCCAAATTTGCATATAGTTCAAAGGTCTGTTCTCTACTTAGTGTTAGCTCGGTAAGAATGTGATATATCCATAGATGTTATAAATGTGGCCCGGACTAAGCTCATGCAAGCCCTTTTTTCTTTCCTTTCCTTTTTCTCTTTTTATATAAAAATAGAGATCTTGCAAAAATTGCCAAAAGCCATAGAAAAATATTAAAAATATCAAACTAGTTTTGTTAGTTTCATAAAAATACAGTCTATCCATAAATGTTATGAATCTTGTTAGGTTGTGCTTTGTCTATAGGTGTGTCGTTAAATCATCATTGCATATGTTGCATACATAGATCCGGTGAGGCAGACCAAAATATGTTGAGGTAGGCGAGGAGTAAGGAGAGGATGTCCTTGTTGTCAGGGTTAATTCGATAAAGTTTAACAGTATGTTTATGTATTGTCAACATTATGGATGTGACTGTCATTATAAAATAAATCATAGAAGCATAAACCATTATCGTACGTTTAGCATGAATAGTGCTCAATAGTTTTTTTTCTCTTATTACAACACACGCATAGTATGAATAATAATTGAGTTATGATATATTTATATCTAAATAATTATGCGCTTTGCAATGGAAGGAAAAATATATATTTTAATCCAATACAAGTTCAATAGGACATTGTTATTTATTGTAGCATTAACTTATATTATGGATGTACATAAGTAGATATGTGTCACTCACACTATTATTTTGTATGAATGTTTATTAATTTTTCCCATCGTTGCAACGGATGCCATATTTGGTAGTGTAATAATATTATAAAAAAGAACGTTAGAGTGTAAAGCTACGAGAGTACCGTAGCGTGAGGGAGAGTTTAGTTGAAACGCGCGCGAGAGAGAGTTTGGGACGACACTAGATCGATCGACTAGCTGCTAGCTACAAGGATCGTCGGATCGCCCCGGACCATGGATATATATGCTAGCTATAACTAGCCAGCTACCTAGTAGCTAGTATCATCATATCAAATATATAAAAAAATTAAAACGAGTGAGTCGGTTGGTTTAAATGCATGCTAATATAATTTTAACAACCATAAGTTCGATTCAAAATCTATTTTCACCGTGATATTTCTAACGATTTTATCTGCATAACAAGATCTCACATGACCATGCATATTTCCTTTAAATAAAAACAATATCCTTACATGTGATATATACTTACAAAATATTAATTTCAAAAATTGGTCATGGTGTTTGGATTGCTAGGAACAAAAATGGCTTTGACCGACCAAACACATGAAATGACTGATGGTGAAGAAACTGGCTCCGCTCTCACAGACCCAAGCAGGAAATTACTGGTCCCCAACACATTTCCAATATACTTACGTGCCAAAAACACAGGCCAACAAAGCAATTTACTCATATATTATTAGTTTTTGATTGATGACGGAGAGCCAAACTATGACTTGCCTGTTCGTGTGACATCACCACGTACGACTGCATCATGTAGATGGTATATATGCATGCGGGACCACCACTAGCTATATACTGGTGCTACCATGCATTTTTTATATATATATATCTTTCCAGTTTTTTCTATACGTACCGGTCTCCACTCCACATCATATGCGTGTGTCCGGCCAGTATAGCACTATACCTACGATTTGTCATTCGTTGAGCTAGCAGTCATCCTCGTTCTTTTTCTAAAGTTATTAATTGCTGCTTGTTTGTTTTTCAATCTAAGCTTGCTGGCCAAATCAAACAAATTAAAGCCGTGACAAAATATGATATTTGATTTTTGATGGAGCCAAAATATATATATGGCGCTTGCATTGTGCCAAAAAATATTCTAGTGAAAATAAATTACAAAAATCGGATGTATATGGTTAAACATACAGATATTAGCAATTGAAGTTTGATTACTCAAAACTTTCAAACTCTTATCCGTGCAAAACAAAAAATGACAGAAAGTTTGATGCATTTGAAATGCATGGGTGCCAGGCTGCGTTAGATGAATATTCTGGTGCATGCACATGCATGGACCATTTGCATGCTAAAGTTGGGATGCTGGTTACGGTTCTCCTTTTATATTTTCGTTGTTTATGGTGGTCCATGAGATATATATATCTCAACTCAACAAGCTAATTAAAGTAGATCGATCGGGAGGGATGATGATCCAGCCGGCCGGCCGGCTGCTATACATGATATGATAGACATCGCTCTCGATCAGTCGTCGTCGTCGTGTCCTCCTCCCAATGCATCCGATCGATCGGATCTGATCCATGATCCCACGCACTCGATCGATCCGGCTGTACGTACGCGTCGTCAGCCGGCCAGCGCGCCCATATGCATGGATCGATATGCATGCATCATCGCTGCCGGCCGGCCCTTGCATAAAATTGACGATCTATCCGGCCGATCGATAAACACCCTAACAAGCTCTCGCAAGTCTACATATACAATCATGCATATAGGAGTACGTGTATGAAGATATAATGATATATATATATGAGATAATAATGCAGCATATGCTAGCTAGCTGCTAACCTAGCTAGTAGTAGTACTAGCTAGCTGTTCTACTAGCCTGTTTAATTAGTTTGGCTCATCCATCCATCATATCCTCATTGTCCGTCCGGTCCATCCACGTAGACCGCCCCCCCGCTAGCTATAGGTAGCTAACCTCTAGCTAGCTTCAAATCTGTTTAGGAGAGAGCAATCATCCATCCCTAGCTTAGCAAAAGCCACCGGCCGGACCTCCCAATTCTTGATCTTCCCTTCTTAGCTTTTGTCCTTTAATTTTCATTGTATTCAAGAAACACTTTTAATTAAATACAAATTAAACAAGTATTAATATATTTATGGTACTAGCTCTACTATTGTACGTAATTAAAGATATTTAAATCTAGTTTTTTAACAAATTTATTTGACATATTTTAACGAATCAAGTTAAATTTACATATTGTGATAATTAATTATGGACGACAGTAATGTTTCGTGTCTTCTCCACATGTGTACCCATCCCGTTGTCGTCGCGTGAATAATTACTATGTATAATGGAGGGCATGCATGTTGTTGTTGTTGTTGTTGTTGTTGTTGTTGTTGTTGTTGTTGTTGTTACTACGTATAGTACTATATTGCTGCTATTGTTATTACTACTATTACATATCGAAGAGAGAGGGAGATAGCGAGAGAGGTGGTATGCCATTCGCTCCGCTGCTCCGCTGCGTCGGCTCTTGCTAAGTATTTGTTGCAAGCGTTAAAGCGAGTTAGTTTTTTTTTGTATATACTGAAACAAAATATGTACAATAGCATGGATAATTACTTAAAATTGTTGTTATGGTCTAATAACATCTCAATATAAAGATGCACATGCCTGGTAGAAATATTACAAACTCTTTATTGTCATGATTGATATGATCACCATACTACATGCATTTTACGGCGTGTGATCGCTGCTTGTATAAAACAAAAGATTAAAAAATAAATGAGAAAAATAAGAGAATAAAAAAGCTTAAATAAATTTAAAACTAAAAAATAATTAAAGTTTTTTGGAAGTAGAAACTAAAAAAGATTAAAAAAATGTCTCTAACAGTTCAATATAAAGCTATACTGGCCTGATAGAAAGACTAAATGATTTTTATTGCTATAATTGATATAGACTAACACAACACTCTGATGATGCGTAGGATTATATATGTATAAAACAAAAGATTAAAAATAGAAATACTACAGGGTCTTTATCGCTGGCTTCGAAACTTAAAATAAAAGGAAATAAAAAAAATTGAAAATTATAATAAAAAAACTTAAATTAAAAAAAAGAAAAAATACAAAACTAAAAACTAAAAAAAATAAAAAATGTCAAATCAATGAATAGTGCGCGAGGGTCTCTCCGGCGCATGAGGGTACGTATAACCGTACCTAGCTAATAATTGTACGTGTATATACGTGTACACACACTTATATACTTATTTTTACTGTGTGTACTTGTGCATGCATGCATATCCACATGCACGGTACCCACCCAGAATTCACTCACCCACAGCCACACCCACACATGCATCTATCTCCAGTGCAACGTCGCCGCGCGCCGACAGCGACGATGGAGCAAAAGTACACTGCTAGCTAGAACTAGGCTAGAAAAGCTATAGCATCGGTTTCATAGGAAAGAAGAAGGAGGAGTGCCCGTCCCGGCACCCCACTAGCCGATCGAGAATATATATATCCGATCGATCGAGATCGACTGAGTCGTCGTGCTAGCTAGTAGTGAGTGAGAGTGAGGGAGCGAGCTGAGTGACACTCAACTCAACTAAGAGTACGTACGTAGTCCTCTCGATCGATCGGATCGGCGAGCAAAAGCACGCATGGCTGCAGTAGTGCGCAGATGGTCGCTGGAGGTGGCCTTCTTGGTGGTGCTCGTTCCGCTTGCCATGGCGGCGGCGGTTTCTGCTGGTGCTGAGGTGTGGCCACCGGCTCCGCACGCAGTGGTCGCGAAGATTCGGCCGCGAGACTGCCGGGGTGTCGTGGACGCGCACTGCCACGACACCATCGGAGAGGCTCTCAAGGACTCCGCTGCTGCTGTGAGTGTGTGTGTTTTTTAGATGAGGCCCCAACACGTACGAGAGCTAGCCTAGCTAGCTAGCTAGCTAGGAAGGCGACTCGATCGTTCAAATAAACCCGGCCTAAACCTTTGCTATTTATTTTCTACAGACGACGGGAGCCAACAAGGCGGCGAAAAATCCTCGGTTCGTGATCCTCATCACAGCCGGACTGTACGAGGAGCAGGTGAACATCACCCGACGGAATGTTGTCCTCCTCGGCGAGGGCCGAAACAAGACTATCATCTCCGGAAAGCTCAGCAACCTAACGGGGACGGGGATGTACATGACGGCAACTGTCAGTAAGTGTTCTCGATCAATCATGCATATATATCATGCATCCGATCCTGTCGTCGTCTTCCCTCAGTTCTGTTGATCGATCGATCGTACGTCCTTTATTATATATATATATATATATATATATATATATATATATATATATATATATATATATATATATATATATCATCTACGTACTGCTGTGCTTTGTACTGAATTAATCTGAATGACGATGGTGGTGTGTACACATATTTTGCTTTGCCTTGCCTGCAGATGCTCTGGGCCATGGCTTCCTCGCCCAAAACCTTAGCATCCGAAACATGGCCGGACCGATGGGAAAGCAGGCTGTGGCGCTCAGATCCAACTCCAATCGATCCGTGGTATTTGGGTGCAGCATAGAGGGATACGAGGATACACTCTATGCAGAGAATGGCGTGCAGCTGTACCTGGACACGGACATCTACGGCACCGTAGATTTTGTGTTTGGGAATGCAAAAGCAGTATTCCAGGGGTGCCGCATCTGGGTGCGGCAGCCCCTCCGCGGCAAGCATAATGTTATTACAGCGCAAGGCTGCAACAACATGAGCTACGCAGATTCAGGGTTTGTCTTCCACCGGTGCACGGTGGAAGCCGACCCGAACATGACTCCGGTCGACGGCGCCGCCCCCGTCGGCACCCCACAGAACCTGACAGGAGTCCAGACGTTTCTGGGCCGGCCGCACAGGAATTTTTCACACGTCCTGTTTATGCAGTCGGAGCTGGGCGCCGTCGTCGACGCCGAGGGCTGGGTGCACTGGGACAGGAGCCACCCCATCCTGGAGAGGACCAAAACTGTCAAGTACATGGAGTTCAACAATACCGGGCCTGGCGCCGACACCTCGAAACGCGTCAACTGGGAAGGCGTGCACATCCTCCACCGCGCCGACGAGGTAGCCATGTACGCCATCGACAGTTTCATCGCCGGCAAGGAGTGGATTCCCCGGCAGATTCCGTACGACCACGAGGTTCCCCGCGGGGTGGCGGCTGCGGTCGTCGTCGACTAGCCCGCCGTACGTGTACGTCCATCTGCCGCGCGCAGTCTGGCTGCAGCCAGCTGCTGCTGTCCTGTCCGGCCGGCCTGTCGTCGTCGTCAGTACCTCCATCTCTCTCATGCATCGATCTAGATAGCTAGCTAGTTCCCTCCATGCGCATGCTACGAGCCGTGTTTGACCTACGCATCGAGTATGGTCGTCGTCGATCCACGTCCACCACCCCCTCCGACTCCGATGATCCATTGCCTCCTCCGATAGCTGTACCTCGATCGCTAGCTACCATGCTGCTCTGCTCCTGCGTCGACTAGCTGCCTGCGTGCTTCTTCTCCATCCAAGCAACATGTGTGCCTCTGCATCATATATCGTCCTCTCTAGTGTCTAGTGAGAACTGAATAATGATTCGATGCCTGCATGCCCTGCTCTGCTGCATGCTTGTGTGTAATGTTTGGTATTGTACTGCTGTATCATGTCAACGAACTGTATGAAATGTGTGTGGTATGTATGCATGTGTATTATATTGATTGCACTGCTCTGTAATAATGTGAACGGACTCGATCGGGATTCAATAATTCGGCTATATTATTATTATATAACATTTCATTTCATTTTGTGGCTCTGTTGTATTATCAATTATATGCCTGCAGCTAGCCTTCTCTCTACTGGATCTCACCAGCTGTGGCAGCAGCAGTACAGATACATACAGTACTACTTCATACCTCTGTTGCATATTGTATAACGCATGCATGATGTGTTCACTTGCATTGTTAATTAATTAGCTACCTGCAGATTTCAGAGATTCAGAGAGATCCGCCTGTACGTGATTGAAGCATTCTGAAAGCCAAACACCTGCTATTATCAACTTGCAGACAAGCCGTTGAACTTTGCCCAAAAGGTGTGCCTTGGAACTGCTATATATATATGTATTGCATTTCCTTCCTAGTTCTCGATCTGACTATTAGGCTAAAGAAATAATTGGTGATCGCTAGTTCTGTATGCTAAGGAGCTAATTTGTGAAAACTAAGCATATGTCTTCTTTCTTGTCTTTCTGGTGATTCACCCACGTTGTCTACATATTTACAGAGTGATAACAAAGAAAAGTTTACATTCGATGTGGGATCTCTGAGGTTCCCGATCGAAGCAAATGCTCAGTACGGTGCATCATCCTCATCTGGTTCCCATGAGGATCTGTATAATACTGAATTTCCAGGTACATTAGTTATATTCCTTTATTTTCTTTATTTACGAATACTTAGCTGTGCATACTTGCATTGTAGAGCTTCATTTTGAATGTTGTGGTGCCTATACTTGAGGTTTTCTGCAAATAAATTCATACCTACAATTCAACTGTATGTTTGTAACTGCCTTTTCTCCAGGTGTGCCAACAGATGACACTGCTGATAAAACTTATGGAAAGCGCCTTGCCAGCATGTTGGGCTCTATCCCAGCTCCACCTGCAATAATGGCCTCGGAATTCCAGCCATCAACAGGGAAATCTGTTGGGGTGCTCTCGGCTGTCAGCTCAAGCTCAATTCGTGTTACTGATGGCATCATCCAACTTTGATGGCCTCACTTTCAGCAGCGGCTCCGATAGGTGGCCCTTGCAGAAGAATGGAGACTTGAGTTTGCTTGTGTCTTTCGCCGTGGAGAGCGACGTGTCATCCAAGCTTCCTGTTGGTCTCGAAGATGCTACTCAGATTAGCACGGTACCCATGGTGATGCGAAGAGGCTTTTACCTTTTCTTTATGTCGGCCATGATTCTCTTGTTGAGCTACAAAGTAGGGTCGTCGTGTATCTACAGCAGTTAAGTTGAAGGTGATGGCACCTCTAGTCCGGTCTGACCCGAGGGCTGTTTATTTTGATTTTATACGTGGATCATCCCCTCAGTGATGAGGGGATAGCAGTTGTTCGGCACTGCTTGTTTTTCTTTTACACATTTACCATTATGACCTGTCAAAACATATATAGCAATAAACTTTCGAACTGGTGATGTTGGCCATGCCGGGACCATGTTCCTCGTCAGGCAAAGTAGTGCACTGTGAGCTTGGGGCTCTACCCTTATTATTGTAACCAAAATTTAACTGCAGTATGTTATGTTCTGTCCTGTGGAAGAAAAGCTATTTTTTTTTCTGGTGTAATACCATGGTGAGCTGCAGGTAAAGAAACACTGAAAATAGGATTATTATCAGGTCGTGTTATTTGCCATCAGATTACCATGATCTTATCACACTGTGTGAGACGTAGAAATCGAGCAAAATAGAAGGCAATATATGTTTTATCTATCATTTATCACATGTTCACATCCCCATAATTCTTGATAAGGTGCTGATGATACATCAATTAATTAAGCTAAATATTATATTTTAGAAGGTCGTTACAATATGTATAGTAGCTATAGACTACAATCCATCTTCCCTTAATTTAGGAAAAATAGGAGAAACCTTTTACTGATTCGTTTTATCTAAACATGTCAGGTCTCTATCCCCGACCATCACCGCTCGCGGTCCTCCTTGATGCACAAGCACAATTCCTTGTCTCTTTCTTGAATCGGCACTGCTAGCGTCCGGACACCAGCACTAACACTTCATTTCGCAAAACATGATTTGAAAAAAAAAACATGATTTTGAATCGGCACTGCTAGCGTCCGGACACCAGCTCGACGGGAAGCTCTCGTCGCTGAGGAGGGTGATCGTGGCGCCCACGCCGATGACGCCAGTGGTACGGGAGGAGTTCCGCCGGAGGCTGCCGTGGGTCCAGCTGCTCTCCGGCACGCTGGAGAAGGTAGTGTAGTAGTAACAGTAGTATATTTCGTTAATTCCAATGAACACCTTTCATTCAGGTGCTTATATAATTTATAGTATGATGAGCCCTCTTGTAATAACCGCCAACCAAAACAAAGTGCGAGCTAGCTAATAATCCAATGTGATACGATCTTAATCTTTGGTAATACTTGTATGATATGTTATATATATGCTCTTACTACTATTGAATTATTATTTGTCCAAGACTACCTAGGAAAATTTCTTGCCAGGTGCCACCACCTAACAAGATAAACAAGCACTACCGGACTCAGGTCCTTTGCCGAGTGCAACACTCGGCAACAGCACACGGTAGCGATCTTAACGGCAATGCCTTTTTTGCCGAGTGTTTTTTTTTCGGGCACTCGGCAAAGTAGTTGTCGTGTGTACTGTGGCACTCGGCAAAGCAAAGAGGCGTTCGGCAAAATAAAGTGCAAGGTAACGACCGTTTGACGCAGTAACGGAGGATTTGCCGAGTGTCAAGTCAAGCACTCGGCAAACGTTATTCCTTTGCCGAGTGTCATTGACTGAGACACTCGGCAAAAATTATTACTTTGCCGAGTGTCCCATGCATGGCACTCGGCAAACTATATCCCTTTGCTGAGTGTCCCATGCAGGGCACTCGATAAAACCTGCGAACTGTGCCGAGTGCCTTGACCATAGCACTAGGCAAATAAGTAACACTCGGCAAATCGACATTCTTTTCAGTGTGCATGACATCAATGTTATGTGGAAGAAGAAGGTCATGGAAATAGAGAAGCCTCTCCAAGCTTGACTTATGAGTCCACATATGTTCCACACCATATCCTAGGAAACCACCTTCTTCTTCATCGACCTGGAGAGCATCTATCTGAGCACGAACCTCGGCACCACTCATCATCTGCGGTACAGGGTCTGTGACTTGGACATCTTTCATGAAGTTCTGATGTCTCGTCTATATGCATAGTCAAGAGGGAGAAATTGTCGATGTTAATCGAACAAAGAATATTTTCCACCTTTCTGCAACCATATAAACTTCACAGTTGCCTTACATCTTGGCATGGAAACTTTCCATGAACACACCATGCGCAGAATATCTCATACGCAACAAAGTCATGCAGTGAGTAATGATACCACACATGCATTTTGATGTTTGTCTTTGTCGCCCGGTCGTATGTTCATACCCCTTCCTCCCAAGCACGGATCGATCAAATCATCAAATATAGGTTCCACGAACACACCCATACATCTCTCTGGGTGATCTGGAATGATCAATGACAGAAATACACTATGTTGTTGAAACAAGACGCCAGGGGGCAGATTGAGGGGTATAACGAACACAGGCCAACATATGTACGGGGCAACCATCATTCCATATGGATTGAACCCATCTGTTGTCAATGCAGCACATACATTTCTTTCCTCTCTAGCTTTCTCATGATGAATTCCATCAAAGTGGGTCCATGCCTCACCATCAGATGGATGCACCATCTTGTCAGGATTGTAACGTTTGCTATTTTTGTGCCAAGTCATTTGTTTCACGGATTCCTTGGTCATATATAGTCGTTGGATCCTCGGTATGAACGAAAGGTACCGTAGGATCTTCACGGCTATCTGAAGCTGCCTCTTCTGGCCATCCCTGGAATCTACCTCTAAGTACCTAGAGGATTCACACTTCATACAGTACTTTGCATTCGCATGTTCTTTCCTAAAGAGGACGCACTTTTTCAGACAAGCATGTATCTGCTCATAACGACATTTTTAGTGCACGAAGAAGCTTCTATGAATTGTACATGCTCTTTAACAAAATATGACCCTCCGAAAGTAGGGTGCCAATAATTGTCAACATACCATCAAAGACATCTCCACTTAAGCTAAACTGGGACTTCAATGTCATTACGCGACCAATGACATCCAGTTGGGAAACCTTTGCTTGTCCATGAAGGGGTTTCTGTGCCATGTCTAACATGTCATAATACGCCTTTGCGGTTGCCTCTGGTTCCTCCTCCCTATCTCCCTCAGCGAACTGAGCTTCATGAAAGTCATCTAACATGTCTCCTATACCAGCATCAGCATCATAATCCTCGACGTGTGGCCTCACTACCTCCTCTCTCATACATGGTTCTTCACCATGTAGTGTCCACCGGGTATAGTCTGGCATGAACCCATTCTTGCAAAGATGTCGCCCCATTACAACCTTTGTTCATCGACGTCTGTTTGCGCATCTGCTGCAGGGACACCAAGTTGAGCGCGCTTCTTTATCCGAGGGAAAGACAAGTTCTAAGAAAGCATTGGTCTTCTCAATCCATTCATCGGTCATCGAACCCTGACTTGGGCGTCCCGTCTACATCTATGTCCGGTCATCCATCCTCTAACATATATATCAGCGAGTAATGTAACTAGGAATTGCATGTACATGATGTTCCTACTGTCTAATAGGTGAGGATATGTCCTAATCCCACCCATGGTGCGTAGAGAAGGTTAGTTTCCATGCTCTACTCCTATCCGAGATAAAATTTCAGCAGCACCTCCCCGCTGCTCTCCAGATACACATCCTAATATGGAGAGTGTGTATCTAGAGAACAACAGGGAGGTGACATCGAAACTCTATCTCGGATCAGAGCAGGCCATGGAAACTAACCACCTCTACGCACACACGCGCTGTCCATGGAAACGTGGACAATTCGAAACAGATATGGTTATAGATATGCAAAGAACTGCATATTTCCAACCATATCTCTTTCGAACGGGAGAGGCCTAACTGGTTACATGATGCACGACCTTGATAAACAAAGAGGGGTTATACCTTTGGTGGCGAGGGAGTCAAGCTAGTGGAGCCGTGGCGAGTCGGTGCAGTGGCGAGGCGACGTGGTGTAGGGAGAGATCGCCTCTACTCCTTTCTCCCCTTCCTTCTGCAAAAGAAAAGAATAACGTAAGTCAAAATTTCGGCAGAACCTCCCCTATACGGTGAGGTTTCCAAAACCTGCAATAAAACAACGGCACGATGGCCGGCAACCACGTTTATGTCAAAGGCTCGATGGCCGACAATCACACATATATATAGATTGAATTCATGCTACCGCACACCACAAACCACACCACGCTACCGCACACCACACACGAGTACACGACACACCACTACAACTACGACTACGACTGCCATTACAACTACAACTATAAATACAAATACAACTACAACTACAACTACTATCTCTACTAGTTCATACCTTGGTAGCGTCGACAAATCTACGGAGTGGGCAGCGGCGGCGACAAGGGACACTCTCTTCTTCTCCTCTACTCGACCCCCTCCTCTCTCCTCCTCTTTCTCCTTCTCTCCTGGCGGGTGTGCGACGGGCGGCCCCCACTGTCGCCCGCTGTGCGGCTTAGGTGCGCTGGCGGGCAGGACTGGCGGGCGCCGGATGGGCGGGTGGACCTGGCGGGCGCGCGGGCAGCCACGACGAGCCTCGGCGGTGGCGCTGGGCGGGAGTCGGCGGCGGATGACGGCGGGGGCGAGGCGAGCGAGGTGGGCGGCGCGGAGCAAGGCCGCGTGCTCGGCGAGGCAGGGCAGGGCGCTGGGAGCGGGCGGCGCGGGCGGCGGCACGTGGGCGGGCGGCTGCGCGTGGGAGGGCGACGGCGTAGGGCGGGTGCGTGCGTGTGTCTGTGTGGCCGAAAAACGACCGAGTGTGGGCATGTATACACACTCTTTGCCGAGTGCCCGCGATCTAGCACTCGGCAAAGTGCGTGGCACTCGGCAAAATGGAGGCTTTGCCGAGTGTCAACCCTAAGACACTCGGCAAAGCAGTTTTTTAAAAATGATTTTACTTCCTCTTTTTCTTTCTTTTATGTCTTTTAATATACTTTTCGAAATGCACTTTCAAATTTACTTAGCAATACATATTTTTTGCTTATATATAAAATTATTTGACTATTATTTCATGTAGTTATAACTCAAATTCAAATCTTACATAAATAATAAATTGCGATTAAAAATTTAAAAATTATGAAACGGATTCAAAAAATTACCAAAACTTGACATGAAAGCATCTATGTTGTGTATTGCCTGTACGAAAAGTTTGAAGTCAAATTTCAATTTCACATTCTCTTTCAATTCAAATCATACCGAATCCTTCTAGGTGATATGAAACATTATCGGAGATGATTGCATTTATAAGACACGTATGTGACAACTTATATGAAACCATCCCAAATTTTTGTCACAGGTTCCAAGTATGGTATCATGAGTGCTTCATAAATTTTATAATTTTTGGAGTCCATTTCTTAGTTATAGCACGTTTGAGATCATGTTTCGTGGATAAGATATGGAGTATTTGTTTTACTTTCCCACGTATGAACTCAAATTAGGCTTAATAATATGGATAATATTTTTTCAAACATTTTTTTTCATTATTTGAACCACTTGCAGTTCAAATTTTGGCTTGGGTCAAATAATTCACTTAATTAAAAAAACTAACTAAATATAGCAAACACATGGAGAAAACTATCATACTAAAACATGTAGTTCTAGGTACTATTGAAGAGCAGTAGAAAAAGTTTGAAGACCAAAATAATAATAAAAAATAGGTTTGCCAAGTGCCACAGAAGACGCACGACAAATTATGGGTTTTGCCGAGTGCCATATAGAAAACACACGCGAGATTGTGGGTTTTGCCGAGTGCCTAACGGTGGCACTCGGCAAACAACTGACGGCGTCGGCTCCCAACGCTCTCTGCCGAGTGTGGTCTATGTCATGTGCCTCACTCGGCAAAGAGGCCTTTTGCCTAGTGCCAGGCTTTGCAGAGAGCCCGACACTCGGCAAAGAGGTTTGTGCCGAGTGTTGAAGTTTACCGAGTGTGAGGCACTCAGGAAACAAGGCTGTTGCCGAGTGTTATAGTATGCTGAGTGTGGCACTCGGCAAAACTTCTCTTTGTCGAGTGCCCGACGGAAACCACTCGGCAAACCGTGGGGCACTCGGCAAAGAGGTTGTTTCCGGTAGCGAAGACTATTTCGGGAGGCATCTTTTCAGGATCAACCATGAGCAAGATCTTGAGGAAGCATCCGGTAACCGGCAAGAGACAAGCTGTCTCAAAACTGTAGCAGATCGTCCATTGTATTCATTTCATGTTCGGAACCTGCTTGTCAACCTGATGACGAAGCATATATGATTGAAAAGTTACAGTGAGTCAAAATTTCTAGTATGTATCAAAAGTTGAGCTATATATACTAGAGTATATATATAGGTAGAAGCTGATAGTTTCTACTATAAAATTGTATGGAACCAGTCCACGAGTATACGATATGAATAGAATAACTATCTTTTCCTGTTTGGTCGATGTAGAAGCAGATCGAGATATTAATTAAATAGATTTCTTTTTTTTCTAAAAAGTGGTCTAAAATTAGTTGGGTTACGTATAGCCACCAATGCCTAATGACCATATATAGCATTCCGGCCATTCCGTCGGCAATGCATGCGCGCGACACAAGTGGCGGAATACTAGCACTGCTCTTGCTCGATCGATCGAAGTCATCCACACACGTACACCACTCTCCCTTCGTTCTATTTATCTATATCTGTCTGTCTGTCTATCTATATAAGAACTGGAGTAAGCGATGAGGGACGATGGAACGAAGAATTGAAGCCAACAAGCAAGCCGCCATAGATTGTTGGAGTGGAATACGTACGTACTTACAGATCGATCGATAGCTAGCAGTTTTCAATTTAATTTGGGAAGCATCCATCATGGTGGTGCATGGCGGCGGTTCCTTTCTCCTCTTGGTGGTGGTGGTGGTGCTGCTGGCGGTGGTGGCGCCATCACCATCATCGTGTGCCATCACCATCGAGCAGCAGCAGCAGGATACCATGTTGCGCGATTGGGTGAAGAAGCAGGCGACGGCGGCGAAAGATGCGCCGTGCACTTGCGGCAAGAAGGACGCCGCACTCTCGGCAGCCGAGGCTAACAGGGTGGTCCTCCGCGTCGAACCCCCCGACGACAGTGGTACCTCAGTTCCTGGTGCCTACATCAACACCATCGGCGAGGCCATCGCCAAGATCCCCGACGGCAACACCAAACGGTACGTCATCAGTATCCAGCCCGGCACCGTGTACCGCGAGAAGCTGTTCCTGCCCAGGAGCAAGCCGTTCGTCACCTTCACCTCCAACACTCCCGACGCCCCTGCCGTCATCGTCTGGAACGACACCGCCGCCACCCCGGGCAAGGACGGCAAGCCCCTCGGCGCAGACGGGAGCAGCAGCGTGACCATCGAGTCGGACTACTTCATCGCCAGCGGCGTCGTGTTCAGGAACGACGCGCTGAATCCTCAGGGGACGATCGACGAGGAGGTGAGCACGGGCAACATGGCGCCGGCGCTACGGGTGGTGGGATCCAAGGCCACCTTCTATAGATGCAGCATCGAGGGCGGGCGGGGCGCCCTGTACGACCACAAGGGACTGCACTACTACAAGTCCTGCACCATTAACGGCACCTTCGACTTCATCCTGGGCAATGCTAGGTCCTTTTACGAGGACTGCAACATTGTCTCCACCTCCGGTTACTCATTCCTCGACCTGCCGGCGGGAAAGCCGCCGTTGACGTTGTCGCCGGCGGCGGCTGCTGACGGCGGTTTCTCTTTCAAGACGTGCACCATCGCCCAGGAGAGTTTTTTGTTCCTGGGAAGGGCGGGCTGGCCTGTCGTCTACTCCTACACCAACATACACGAACTTATACCTCTCATCGTTTCTGGCTCTGAGGATGGGCTTTCCGCGGGAACCAAATTTCAAATCAACAGGTACGTGTACGTCGTGCTACACTACTACGTTAAATAATTTAATTTCCTCCCTCCGTTATTTATTAAGTTATATATATATAATAATAAATAATAATATTGTTTGTTTATTGCTGCATGCATGTGTAGGGAGTTGTCGCCCTACTTCTATGCATCACTCCACAGCTACGGTGGTGTGCAGCTCAATTATACTGAGGCAGCACCCTTTCTTGGGACCCAATTTGTCTCTGGAGACAATTGGATCCTATCTCTACCACCTCAAACCGAGTGATCGAGTAATCCATCTCAAGCAGGCGCAGACCGGCCGGCGGCTAATTAATCAACGACTAATTTAAGGATCAGTCGATCGGACTCGGAGCACCTAGCTCCCTCCCTGTTTTTATTTTATTTTCTTTATAAAATAATGAGCTCGATGATGATGATGATGATGAGATCCCGACGAAAGTTTTTAACACAATCTCGCTTGGCGGGATCGAGATGTCCTCCATTCTCCAATTTGTACTTCATTTTTTGTATTATTATATCCCAAAAATATGTATACCTATTATACTATATTAATATTGCCAGTGTTAACCATTTCTCTTATTTAGTACTCCGTATGCAATAGAACTAATTATTAATTATATATATAGCACTGTAAATCGAAATAAATTTTATTTGCTTAATTATCATATTTTTCCTACTATAACTTCTGGAAGTAATTTCTTTTTTTAAAAAAAAAATTCACGACCGAGTCTGTAAAGCAATCGTGAAGCAGTTCCAAATAAAACAGCTGGTCTCTAACTTTGACTTTTGTTACATGCTACTAAATCGTGCCATGTTGTAAGGCTAGTCTCAATGGAGTGTTTCATCTCCCGGTATCCAAAAACATGAAACTGCTTGTCGGCGCGCCCATTACTCGATGTAGTGGAGGATGTCAACAGAGCCTCCCCTGACCATGCGCGCTGCGGCGTAGGCCATGTCCCCGCCGAGTAACTCGCGGTACATTGCTGGGAAGTCAATGACAAACATGTCGTTCATGTCGAAGACCACCCTGCGCAGCGGCCGCGGGGGAGGGTGTGGCGCTTGCGGTGAGGGGGCCGCCAAGGAGGCGGCGGCGAGGCCCGGGGAGCAAGCGGTGGAGTAGATCTAGGCCGACCCATCGAGTGGTTTGGGTGGAGGGGTCTCGTTGTCTTCCTAACACGTATTCCAGGTTCCGACTCCTGAGTCCAGCCTCCACGTTATATATATATATATATATATATATATATATATATATATATATATATATATATATATATATATATATCACACCTAATAATAAAGAGGCAAAATTTCTCCCTATTCTTTTTTGTATGGTCTTCCCTAACTGTCTTTGTGAATGCAGATGTCTCTATTCGTTTGTATACTAGAACCCTCCTATTTTTATATATAGGGATTGTACATGAGTATAGTTAAAAAATTTATTTAATCCAAATAAAATACCCCCGAGTGACATGAATAAGGATTATAATCTTAATCCAATTTTAAATAGCAAAAACAAGAGCAGAATAGCTCTGAAACATTGGTCACGAGTATCGGACAAAAGACTTCTCGCTCTGAAGTGGCTGGTCCTCCAGTGTGCTCCCCTAGCCCCTCTTGGCTGGTGCTCATGACTGGGACCTCAGCTATGCTTGGTGTAGCTAACGTAGTTGTAGTAGTGGAAGTAGGTGTTCGGGCGAAGTTGTCAAAGAGGCCCCCCCTCGAGTCGAAGTGGTTGACAAAGGTGTGGTGCCTCTTGATGTAGATGGAGTTGGCATAGCCGTCAAGCTTGTTGATGTGGATGAGCCATTGTTGGCATTGATGCCGAGGGCGTTGACGAAGTCTCTTAATCTTCTATAGTGGTCAAAGATGGCGAAGACCCTCCTACAAAGCTGCTTGGTAGAGCGATGTTGGTGTAGACGATGCAGGTGTCCAAGGCCCTCCTGCAAAGTTGTTTGGCGAAGGCCATCCTAAAAATGGCAGAGCCAATTTTGGTGAAGAGTCCCTCGTGTCGAAGAGCTTGGCGAAGGCAAAGCCGATGTAGACGTCGACGCCACATGGTGAAAGATGGAGAAGTCGCGTGAAAATGCACTTGAGTTGATAGAGTGCATTTTCCAGGGATTTAAGTTGAGCGTCGTAGCCTCGTCGAATATTGACTTGCTCATAAGTCTTTCGACAGTCAAAAAGATATTATATCTCTGTTTGCTGCAAAAAATGGTTACTCATTTATATGATATGCAAGGGCAGCATGAAAGCCTTAGCTTCACGATATCACTACTGGAAACGCTAATTTTCCTGTGCGTCGAAACACGACAGGGAAATAGTAAAAACCGTCAGGAAAATTATTCCTGTCAGCCGCACGACAGGCAAATACCGTCAGGGATAAAATGACAGGGAAAATTACTTTGCCTGTAGGCCAGCCGTCAGAATTAATTTTCCTGTCGGGATTTCCCTGTGCAGCGGCTCTCAAGGATATCTTTTTGCTCAGGTTTATTCACACGTCAGAAACCGACAGGGTAATCAATATCCTTGTCGGTTACCGCGCACAGGACAAACAATACAACCGACAGATAAATGTTTTTTTCCCTGTGCGTGAGCCTCTCAGAAAAATCATTGGTAGCCGACAGGTTAAAAATTTTTGGTGCACACCATCAAAGATATATTTTGCAACCGACAAGATAAATACATTTCCTGTCTATCTCTGCGCACAGGGAAAATAACTAGATATCAAGTCAATAATTTTCCTGTGAGCTAGATCCACAGAATAATATCACAGGCACAGTATGAAAATGGTTCCAGATTGAAATAATACACTCATTCCAGGCAATAATATTCATTTCACATCCAAATTCCAGTATTCAAATTAGATAAGCTACATCACATTCATAGTACTAGCAGATGAAGGTTCCACCAAAACCATCACAAGACATCCACCAGGCTATATATGTTTGCCTTCACACAACACAAGTCTTTCTAACATTCCACTACCAAAGTCATCAAGTTCGTCAAGCTACCAAAAGATGCTATTCATGAACAGACATCTAACCCATTCATAATCAGCTAATAGTCAGATGTTCAAAAGACAAAAGGGCAGTCCATCGATGTATGTGCCAACAGCAATCATGCTTCATATCACCTTGTTCGCCATGCTGTTGGATCCATCATTCATGCCACCATTGTTGCTGCCGATGTTTGTATTGTCATCATCGTCATCCATTTCCTCGTCCTCATCCCAGTCCTCAATGCAGCCAATGCTATCCAGACCTCATCACTATCTATGTCGTCGTCCATGTCTTCGCCTTCCACGTAGTCCGCATCTGAGTCCTCACCATCCATGTCCTCACCAACATGAGATGAACTAGTAGGCAACTGCAACAATGATAGTAATATGTAAGTAGTCATTTCAGCAAAAGAATCTCACAATGCCTACGTTGCAGCATGTACTTTTGTTAAAGTTTTAGCATAATTACAGGTTTCCTGCCGTACAATTGTTAACATTATTAAAAAACCAGCTAAATTAATTCATCCTTAGTACAAAGGTCCTGTTGTACTTATGTTTCACAGATAACCAGGATAAAAACTTGCTAAGAATAAGATGCAAAGTACTGAGTTTCACCCAAGCGACAGGACACTAGTTTTGTCATCTTACCATGACATTAATCTAAGATCAAAGTTCCAAATTATAGAAACCGTCAACATGAGGCCACTTTCTCAGTTCCGCATTGTGAATTGTCATTCTGACATCAAAACATATTAGCTGTCTAGTTCAAAATATTTGTTTCCTCTGACATTGTCAATTGTGGTTTTGTTATACAAGTATCAAATGAATATTATACTTACTGGTGCTCGTAGTGCTGCAAGGTGTTTTTCTATATTTGCTGGAACTTCTTGTTCATGTCATGGTACAGAGATCCTACAAGTAAGAAAATACCATAGTTAAAATTAGGAATTTCCTTTCCAAAGTCATAAAAGTACAAATGCATGAGTTCATATATGTCTTACCAATATCAAATCATTAGTAAGGTCACCCATCAGGTCAAGACTCTCTTGCATGCACTCAAATACACAGCATCACTACTTGCTTGAATCGATGTACAATCAGTAAAGTACTTATTTGCAAAAATATTATTTTGTGTTTTGTGCTATCATGTGCAGTAAGAACAAGAACAACAAGTGAGCTTATAACATACATACCACAATGTTTTGTGCTTATTTTCAGAAGTATACTTGTATCCCGCCTCATGATAATTGACATAAGTAAATTGCCTATACAACAACAAAAGTTGGTGAAGAAATGCATGTCAACAAGTTGGTGAAGAACGACCAGCAGATGTCCTTTGAGAGGCAGCATCACTTGAGTTTGTAGCATGAGAATTGGTCCTTCGGGTATGACTGTTACGGCTATGAATTACAGCAGTATCTTACAACAAGTCAAATATATTAGAGATGGTATTATTGTTCAGAGTTAAGGATAGACTAATCTGCCTATGTGTTGTTCACTTGTTCTCATCTGCATTGACAAGGCATTCAAGCCCTTCTAGTGTGGTGTCACTAGCTAGCAACCATTTACTAATTTATTCTTGAAGATTTTACAGCCCATCAAAAGAACATTACAGCCATATTGTTTCCAAGCATAGATCATCACATATGCAGAACACATAATATGGGCTCTTGGCACAAAAATACAAGGTCTCTCTCCTTTTTTGAGACTACTATCTTTTATTTTGGAAGTGAATACAAGAGCTCTCCCAAAATCTGATATATGATATCATCATACAGTAGTTACAAACTAAATATTCATTTATTTAGTAATGCCTAAGGATGGTACGTATGCTATTTTATTCAAACTAATAAATGATAATAGATAAAAAATCAGTGGGCAACGAGCAAAGATTAAATTCTAATTTTTCTCTGTTTCAGGAACTGACACTTTTACTTGAGTAGGCAAAAAAAATAAAGGAAGGGAAAAGGTCCGTGATGGCTCTTCTTGATGTACATTTATATAGATCTAACGAGGAATTTGTACAATCCCAGTATCCCAGTACATTTATAAAAATAGTGACTGGCAAAACAATGTACTACAAGACATATGGTTGCTATAGCAGTCCCAGTAATAACTCAACGCATAAAAGAGATGAACTAGCCAATCTTCAAAAGGTGGGCACGGCAAAGCCACACCGGTCTTTCCAGTTACTTATAGATACACATGACATTAGATGGAGGAAAGACGGCAGGATATTGCGAGTGGTGAGTGGGTCCGAGCCAAACCTTAGATGCGCCTGTACGGAGGCTTTGGATCAGGCAAGCGGCAACGTCGATGTGGGCGCCCGCGTGGTGGCGACTTGCTGCGTGGAGGTGGGCGGCTGGCTCGGAACGGACGGGCGTCGATCTAGGCGATGCTCGAGGCGGACGGGCGGCCGGCGGCGAGGCGGACGGGGGCCAGGACGCCGGCACCTCGGTTGTGGCGGACGGGTGGCCAGTCAAGCCAGGCTGACCGGCCGTCGGCTCCTGGCTCCAAGTTGGGTGGTGGAGGAGGATGGATGGCGTCTGTCAGTCTGGTTGGTGCGAATGGTGGGGATGGGCACTCGTGCGTGAGAGGATAAGGATAAGCATTACGTTTTTTTATTAAAATCCATTCCCCGCCGTAGGCATCCATGTACGCCGGTGAAAGCGCGGGAAAAAGCCCGCGGAAGCGCGGAAAAAGCCTGCGAAAGCGTGAAATAGACTAGAAAAATGGCGCGCTTTTGTCCTAAATTACCCTGTGTGCATTTAGATGACAGAAAAATTATGTAACTCACAGGAAATTGCAGATTATTATCCTGTGAGTTAGTTTCCCTGTGCGTAACACCCTTACTGACAGAGTTATGTGTATTTTCCTGTGAGTGTGCCGAACCGACAGGATAAATTATATTTTTCCTGTGAGTTTTCGTGTAACCCACACGAAAAATACAAAGCACACAGGAAAAATCCAGTTTCCAGTAGTGTATAGTGCTCGTGTAGGTTTGAGACTTCTTCCAGGATTTTGATACATACTCGCTACAAGAAACTGGAATTGCCTTGAGAGTCCAAAATTTTCTTGAGGGCCAAAATCAAACCGCCAAGGAAACACAGTTCCACTAGACACTAAAGGAAAGATATATTCTTGGAGGATTTTGTAAACCGCCAAGGAAAATAGGTATTTCCTTGGTGGTTTCTAGTCGCCTTCAAGGAAATGACGTATTTCCTTGAGTGTCATTATTTTCCGCCAAACAAATTTACCATTTGCTTGGGTGTTGTTATAAGCCGCCAAGAAAATTGCCATTTCCTTGACTTATTTATAGAAATACCCAAGGAAATTACACTTTTCTTGAGTGTTGGCGCAAAACCTCCAAGGAAATTGCCTGTTTTCTTAGGATTGCTTTTAAATGGCAAATCAAGTGTTATTCTCTTTTTAATATACCTCTATACTAATGCCACTAATTGTACATTTTGACAACTATTTTGGCTCACTTAAACACATGTGATACACTACATTGCTGCCATCAACAAGTAGCCCTATATAGTTCCACAATATACTTAATTAGTACATGCTCCCTTGAGATGTTTTGTGGCGGAGCCACGTGTACTTTGTTCAAGTTATATTAGAGTGCATTAATAATGGATTTATTTGTATCAGGTTCTTTGTTAACTGACATGTGTCTCTAGCCACTACGTACTTTGTTAACCTCTCATCGTTTCTGGCTCTGAGGATGGGCTTTCCGCGGGAACCAAATTTCAAATCAACAGGTACGTACGTCGTACTACACTACTACGTTAAATAATTTAATTTCCTCCCTCTGTTATTTATTAAGTTATATATATATAAATAAATAATAATAATTTAATTTCCTCCCTCTGTTATTTATTAAGTTATATATATATAAAATAAATAATAATATTGCTTGCTTATTGCTGCATGCATGTGTAGGGAGTTGTCGCCCTACTTCTATGCATCACTCCACAGCTACGGTGGTGTGCAGCTCAATTATACTGAGGCAGCACCCTTTCTTGGGACCCAATTTGTCTCTGGAGACAATTGGATCCTATCTCTACCACCTCAAACCGAGTGATCAAGTAATCCATCTCAAGCAGGCGCAGGCCGGCCGGCGGCTAATTAATCAACGACTAATTTAAGGATCAGTCGATCGGACTCGGAGCACCTAGCTCCCTCCCTGTTTTTATTTTATTTTCTTTATAAAATAATGAGCTCGATGATGATGATGATGATGATGATGATGAGATCCCGACGAAAGTTTTTAACACAATCTCGCTTGGCGGGATCGAGATGTCCTCCATTCTCCAATTTGTACTTCATTTTTTGTATTATTATATACCAAAAATATGTATACCTATTATACTATATTAATATTGCCAGTGTTAACCATTCTCCTTATTTAGTACTCCGTATGCAATAGAACTAATTATTAATTATATATATAGCACTGTAAATCGAAATAAATTTTATTTACTTAATTATCATATTTTTCCAACTATAGTATAATGGAAATGGAAACTAGTATGTATAATTAATTTCTTTTAAAAAAATATATTTCACGATTGAGTATGTAAAGCAAATTAAAGTCCATGAAGCAGTTCCAAACAGCCGGCCTCTAACTTTAACTTTTGTTATACATGCTCCTAAATTGTGCCATGTTGGAATGTATCTAACATTGCATGCATCAGGCTAGCTCGCGGGGTACACACACGCTAATCAGGTACACATGCAAATCCTGTCACATATAAAATCAAATATATAAAGTTACATACAAAATAATTATTATATATTTGGGCTACCGTAACAGATTCAAAATGGTTACTATCACAATTACTTTTTTATTATTGAAAAACAACTTTTCTATTATATTAACAAATTAAAAAATGCACTACTTCAGTCTTGCTTTAGTGCATGTATGCATGAATTAATTACGAGACAATTTGAACAATGGCGGTACAATTAATGTATGATGTGCATTAGAAACTCAATAATGTCGCCGATGGCAACTACGTACTCCCTCCGTATCCTATTTAGATGACGTTTTGGACAGCGACACGGTCTCCCAAACACAACTTTGACCTCTTGTTTTTATAAAAATATTTATGAAATAACAATATATGTATACTTTTATGAAAGTATTTTTCGAGATAAATCTATTCATATAATTTTCACATTTACAATCTCAACAACTTAAAAATTATTGATGATTTATATTCACTTATCCAAAACGTCATCTAATTATGATACGGAGGGACTATCTACTAGTCTCTCTCTATATACTTTGGCGACTCATCGACCTCTCTGTGGATGACATATGTACGTTTTGGCGGATCCAAGGGGTACATGGCCGGGAAGTCAATGACGGACATGTCGTTCATGTCGAAGACCACCCTGCGCAGTGGTCGCGGGGGAGGGCGTGGCGCTTGCGGTGAGGGGGCCACCAAGGAGGCGGCGGGCGGGCCCGAGGAGCAAGCGGTGGAGTAGATCTATGTCGACCCATCGAGTGGTTTGGGTGGAGGGCTATCGCTGTCTTCCAAACACGTAATCCACTGTATCAGGGTTTCGACTCATGAGTCCAGCCTACACATTAAAATGCGCTGGAGCGTCCGGTACCCCTTTAAAATGCGTAGACAGCCTGCCCAACGGGCAATTTTCTTGAGGGGGGGGGTATATATACCCCATGGATTTCTCTCATCTCTTGCCTTTGCTCATTCGATAAGCTGAGAGACACCTTGTGAGTGTGGAAGAGAGAAAGAGCCATAATGAGGAGTGAGATTTGCTAATCCATTGCTTAGTGTCCTCATTAGTGAGTTCCCAGAGTTCAAGTGTGCATCCATCCATCTCATGAGACTTGTGTGAGTCAAGTGAGAGTTCTAGCTGTTATTCTTGGTGATCGACATCACCTAGACGGTTCGGTGGCGATCAGAGGCCCGGTGATTATCCAGAGCTTGTGGATAACCCTCCTCCAAGTCTTGTGATCGATTGTGGGCGATTCATCGAGCCAGAGCGGTGAAGAATCAACCCGTAGAGAGCACTCGGTCCTTGCGCCCGGGTGCTCCAACGAGGACTAGGGGGAGTGTCGACTCCTCGATACCTCGGAAAAATGTCGTCGTGTCAACATCCTTTTTCCTCCCTCCTCTTTACTACATGCAATTTCCTTTCAAGCAATTACTTTCCGCACTTGTTTCATTCATTCTTGACTAGAATTGCATAGGGTGTTCTTCCATTACTTGAATTGCTACTTGCTTTCTAGTTAGGACACACCTTGTAGGCACTAGGGGGGAATTGGCGTTTGCTTAGGATTTAATTTTCGTGTTAGAAATTTAAATAAGCCCAATTCACCCCCCCCCCCTCTTGGGCATCTTTATCCTTTCAATGTCGATGGAGTCGGCGTAGCCCTCAATCTTGTTGACGTGGATGAGCCATTGTTGGCATTGATGCCGAGGGCGTTGACGGAGTCTCTTAATCTTTTGTAGTGGTCGAAGACGGCGAAGACCCTCCTACAAAGCTACTTGGTAGAGGTGATGTTGGTGTAGACGATGCAGGTGTCGAAGGCCCTCCTGCAAAGTTGTTTGGTGAAGGCCTTCCTAAAAATGGCGGAGGCAATGTCGGGGAAGTCACCGAAGATGGTGGTAGAGCCCCTCGTGTCGAAGAGCTTGGCGAAGGCAAAGCCGATGTAGACGTCGATGCCACATGGTGAAAGATGGAGAAGTCAAGTGAAAATGCACTTGAGTTGATAGAGTGCGTTTTTCAGGGATTTAAGTTGAGCATCATAGCCTCGTCGAATATTGACTTGATGGCAAGTCTTTTGACACTCAAAAAGATATTATCTCTCTACTTGCTACAAAAAATTGTTAGTCATTTATAAGATATGTGAGGGCATCATGAAAGCCTTAGCTTCACGATCTGGTGCTCGTGTAGGTTCGGGACTTCTTTCAGGATTTTGATGCATAGAGTCTTAATACCCATGTATTTTCGATACTTCTTCTAGGTGACATGATCCACATTATGCGCTTTGGCTGTCGTTGGACCGATTTAGAGCGCATCATAGTTTTGTATCAGCCAGATTACCCCTCTACCCTCCTCTCGTTTGATGTCATTGACGTGTGGATGCCATGATTCATCTCCTGCCTCCTTCACCCATATTCTTCCTCATGAAAGGTGCCATGACATTGACCTAGGCAAACCAACCCCTAAAAAGAAGAGAAGAGGGGGTGGGGGTGGGGAGGGGGAGGGGAGACATAGAAATCGAGCAAAAAAGAAGACAATGTTTTATCTATCATTTATCACAACATCTTCACATCCCCATTCTTGATAGGGTGCTGATGATACGTCAATTAATTAAGCTAAATATAATACTTTAGAAGGTCGTTATAATATGTATATTAGCTATAGACTGCGATCCATCTTCCCTTAATTTAGGCAAAATAGGAGAAACATTTTACTGATTCGTTTTATCTAAAGCATGTCTCAGCTCCTTAAAGGTCTCCGTGCCAGACCATCACCGCCTGCGGTCCTTCTCGACGCACATTTCCTTCTCACTGTCTCTTTTTTTGACCGGAGAGTTTTCATTACTCCTCCGTCACATCCAATCCAAATCGCAGGACAACAAACCCTCTAGGAAAGGAGCACACATCATCCCACGTGGCATGACGCACAATTCCTTCTAACCACCTTTGATTTATAGAAATTGAGTTTTTTCTCAGCTAAATATATAATATTGGGGGTGCACGGCCGCCGGCCCGTGGCTTGGCATCGTCGCCGCCGTCCAGGTCGACGTCCATGTCGATAAACTCCAGCCAGCCTTGACGCCACCGCGCTCTCTCTAAGAGCAAGTACAATAATTGTCTTATAGCCAAACAAATGTTGATGTAGAGAAAAGATAAGAGGAGAAAGAGGACAGCTTGACTTCCAAACAAACATCAAGCTGAATTCAGAAGCATAGGTAATAGTGAGTCCAGATAATAAAAGTTGCGAGAAGAAATAGAAAAGAGAAACTTTTTAGCGTCAAATGAGAGACAACTTATTACCTAACTTGACTTATACTCAAACATTTGGCTGTTACCATGCTGACGGATTCCACCACGCCGCCCGCCTGCTTCCTTCCTCGCTTTAAATTTAAATTAGAAAACCCCGCCAAACGCCAGGCGCCAGGCAACCAATCCAATCCAACAAGACGACGCATGGAAGAGCAAGAGCTCCTCCTCCCCGTGGCCGGCGATGACGGGGCAGCCTTCGTGCTGTCCCGCCTGCTCCACCACCCTGGCACAGCGGCCGCCTTCGTCGACGCCACCACAGGCACCAGCCTCTCTTTCTCCGCCCTCCATCGGGCCGCGTTGTCCCTCGCCTCGGCGCTCCGCCTCGGTCTCGGCCTCCGCCGTGGCGACGCCGTCCTGGTCCTCTCGCGCAACTCGCTCCTGCTCCCGCAAATACTCCTCGGCGTCCTCGCAGCCGGCGCCGTCGTCGTGGCGGCCGCCGACCCGGACGCCACGCCCGCCGAGGTAGCCGCCGCCGCGCGCGCCTCGGGCGCGGCCATGGTCGTCGCCGCGCCCGAGCTGGCCGCGAAGCTCACCGCCGCAGTGGGCCTGCCGCCGCTGCTCCTCACAACGCGGTCGCCGGAGGATCCCGCGGCGCTCTCAGCCGAGGAGCTCATCGACAGCGGCGACCCTGCTGCTGGTGCTGAGGTGATAGCCGGCGTGTCCGACTCTGGCTCTCATGTGGCGTTCCTGGCCTACCCGTCCGCGACCACGGCAGTCATGATGACGCACGCCGACCTTGTCTCTGCCATAGCTCGCATTGCGGACGACGACGGCGGCGGACGCCGGGTGTGCCTGGCGTCCCTTCCCATGTGCAGCGCCCACGGCCTGCCGCTGGTTGCCCTCGGGCTCCCCGCTGCGGGAGTCACCACGGTGCTCCTGCCTCCGCCGCCGCAGTTCGACCCGAGGGCGGCGAGAGACGCGGTGGCCGCCCACGCCGCCACGGACTTGGTGGCGACGCCTGAGGCAGCGGCGGCAGCTCTCGCGGCTCCCCTGCCGCTCGACGGGAAGCTCTCGTCGCTGAGGAGGGTGATCGTGGCGCCCACGCCGATGACGCCAGTGGCACGGGAGGAGCTCGGCCGGAGGCTGCCCTGGGTCCAGCTGCTCTCCGGCACGCTGGAGAACCAAACGGAGCTGCTGTCACTGCCACAGTAATCTAGGGGGCAGGCGATTCCCTTTCCTTCTTTTTTTCATCACCTGAGCTAAGTACTGAACATTATTATTCCGTTTTTCTTTCAGGCACAACACAGATTCAATGTCCATGTCCGCCACAAAAGGGGCTCCCTCCTTGTCCTTGGTAAAATAACCTCCACAAAATCACCCTTTTTTGATGTATATTTTGGATAAAAAGGAACAAACCATACATATAATCCATGAATGAACATAGAGAATAGAAATGTGTACAACACAGGCCGGCAGGACAGTGACAACGTAGCATCCCAGTACAGTATAAACAATGTAGTAGTATATTTCTTCAATTCCAATGAACACCTTACATTCAGGTGCTTATATAATTTATAGTATGATGACTACTCTTGTAATAACCGCCAGCCAAAAAAGGGTACCAGACCACGAAAATTAAGTGCTAGCTAGCTAATAATCCAATGTGATACAATCTCAAATCTTTGGTAATACTTGTATGATGCTATATATCCTCTTACTATTGAATTATTATTTGTCTAAGACTACCTAGGAAAATTTCCTGCCAGGTGCCACCTCCTAACAAGATAAACAAGACTATTTCGGGAGGTATCTTTTCAAGATCAACCATGAGCAAGAACTTGAGGAAGCACCTGGTAGCTGGCAACAGACAAGCTGCCTCAAAACTGTAGCAGATCCCCCACTGTATTCATTTCCTGTTCGGAAGCTGCTTGTCAACCTGACGAAGCATATATGATTGAAAAGTTACAATCAGTCAAAATTTCTAGTGTCAAAAGTTGAGTTATACAGTAAAAGCTGGTAGTTTCTACTATCAAATTGTATGGAAGCAGTCCGTGAGTATATGATATGAATGGGAAAAAAGCTTCAGAGTTTACACCCCCATACTTAAGCTATAATTCCCTACAAAAGATGTACGAAACATATAAAATCTAAATTCTAAAGACCTTTGGATGTACTAGCGATGTTTTAGATAAAAGATGTACTAGAGATTAGGCAGTCACATACGTCTCCCCAAAAGTTCCCAAAGGTTTGCAAGGTCGTTTTCTACTGTCTTCCGTAAAGTAAAAATAAATGTGAAAAATCCAAGATAATTATGATTTAATGTCCACGTGACCAGGTAATTCTACACCAGATATTTGGTTTTTTTTCTTTATTTATTTTTGCTTTGGTGTCATATACTACTCCCTCCTTTCCAAATTGTATATTGTTTTAGCTTTGTCCCAAGTCAACTTCTGAGCTATGACCAAATTATAGAAAAATGTACAGACATCCACAAAATCAAACAAGATTCATTAGGTACACGAAATATATTTTGATAGCGCATTTTTATTTGACATTTTAGATCTTAATCCTATAAACTTGGGCACTTGGCCAAAGTTGGACATATTTGACTTAGGACAAAACTAAAATGACTTACAATTTGAAACAGATGCAGTGTGCACTAGACAATTCATGAATTAGAACTCTATTTAAACAAGTTTCTGACCAAAAAGGTCGTGTGGAATGGAATCCATAAAGCTACAACTGTAGCTGAACCCATGAGTACATCAAACATTGTTCCATCCAAGCATGCTGCAGATAGGACTTACTATTCATCATCAGAGACCTCCGCACTACCTGCCACCCAGTTCCAAACACCTCCAGATTTTCGTCTCTGAGTAGTTGAGATGGTTAGCTCCACCTGAGATATTTGTTGACGCAAAACTTCTAGTTCATTCTCCAAAGAACCAGCAGATTCCAATCTCTTCCACGCATCAGCGATTTGGGACTAAGTTGAGAGATTCAGGAAAAAAAGACAAATAATCAGAAGCATCAAAAAGGAAACCAGAAAATAATTATTTTCAGGATCAGAGAATCAATTGCATGTTTAAGTTTAGCACCTCAAGCTTCTGGCATCTTGAACCCTCTGCTGCTAGTTGATCTTGAACTGATTTAAGCTCCTTTGAAAGGGGAAAAGGCAGAGATTGTCAACAAAAAATCAAGAGATCCATATTGCAGAACGTAAAGAAAGCTTTACCTTTGCTAATTCACCATATGACAAGTGTGCCATGTCTAATTTATCCTTTAGTTTTGAGTTTTCATCGCGAACTTCTGCCAGTCTGGACGCTAGTTTACCATTCTCTCCATTAAGTACATCAATTTCAGCAACAATTTTTTTGGAATTACTTGCAGGTTGAGTTCTCTTGATGTCAAAATCATCTGTAGCAACAATATCTCTGGTTTTCTCATCTGTAGCAGTAATTACAGCATAGGCAGCTGTCACAGAAGCAGCGGCGGCAGCTGCAGCTGGTGATTGAAGAAGACGAGGTTGAACTAAATTTCTTGCCTTTGGTTTCAAAACAAAGATCTGCAGCAAAGTGCTCATTTTTGTCAGACAGTTAAGCATGTCTTTTAACATCAGGAATAGATAACTGAAAGAAACTCAGGAACTTTAGTCTCCAGCATATACGAAGACAATCCCAGAAAAATGAATCTAATATCTGACAATCAACATATATGAATCATTTCAAAAAAAAAAGTAATATGACTAGATATCATTCACTTAAACTGAGCACCTCGTTGCTGTATTTCCCATTGTAACCGCCAAAGGCAATTAGAACCTTTACACCATGAACTGTGGTTGAGCAAAGGGTGAGACCCTGTATGAAGTATCAAATAAGCAGAAGTCAAAAGGTAGTATTAAAAGTGTGTTGGTAAGTCACAGTTTAGTCTTACATCACCACATTTTGCAAAGCTCAAGATCTAAGGAACATGAATGTTCCTAATGGCATATTTGATTGTTGCCCCCAAAAATAAACAGCACACTGTCATTTATTTAGGCTAATGTTGAAACAAAGATTGCATGACATTTTGTAATGGTGTTTGCAAGAGTAAAAGTTAAACCTGATTGTAAAGATTTTAGCCATCCCTAACATCTATCCACAAAAACATTGTAACCAAATCTAGACAAGTGTTCGAAAAAAAATATGAAAACGAGAGTTAGATGTGAATAATCATGATAATATAATATTTAGTAAATAAGCAGTGTAATTACAGAAGGCAAAAGAAAAAGTTGGCAATGTGAGTCTATTTCATTTTTACATCCATGCACTCGAGACATGAAATTGCAGATGGAATGCTGCTACAAGACTACCTTACTTTATGGTGAGTTTAGCTAATTCCAGAACTAGGAAACACAATTGCACCAAATATTTCTTACCTCACAAGCTAGAGGATCTCTAGCTGAGACGCTGGTGACCACTGACCACACAAACTTGGAAGCATTCATTACAATTGTATCAGGGGAACCTGCAACATGTGCATTTACTTAGATACTAGATCATAAGTAATTGTACCAAAAAAAATATATAAACACTAATTGCAGCATCCTGTGCACATTACCATTTGCATTATCTCCACCACCAACAATGTACCAGTTTTCATCAATCATAGCACCAGCATGACCACTTCTAGGAGTTATATGTGCTCCTTGGGCATCAGGTTGAGACCACTCCAGCTGTTAGCACAAGAAATTACTTAAGTGAGCATTGAAAAGTATACTATCCATTCCTATGTCCATTGGAGTCTTCAAGTCTAATGTTAAACTTCAGAGAGAGAAGAGAGAGAGAACATAGACTTAATCCCTTCTTGCAGAAGTAAGGTGTAATTTGCTTAGCATGTCTGCATGTCACCTTAATACCTTATGATATACAGCAGTTTCTTTTAGGCATAGAGAAATGGAGTCCTATCCTATCAATGGATTGTAATTACTATTAACTTGGTAAATTTTTGAATTTGGAAGTCCTACTAAAAAAAAAACTACTAGTACGCCTAAAATGATTTGAATGCACTCATAAGCAATCAAAGAACAAGATTAAAAGATGGATTGCCACAGATGCTTGCTTTTGTAAACATGTTTGAAGTTCCAAAGTATATAAGAACATAAATTGAACTTGTGTAACCTAACTCGTAAACAACACTCAGTACTTACAGTTTGCAAGTCGAGTAGGTAGAGATCATTGAAGCATGTAGAATGAGAAGAGCCACCAAAGATCAGAAGATACTGGTCAGCGTAAACAGTAGCTGAATGATCATACCTAGGAGCCGGGCCACCTTTCCTGTTTCACAATAGGAAAGCAAAAGAAATAAGCCCAGCAAGAGCTTGGAATTGCGTAAGGATATTTTCAGCATATGCTGTACATAATTCTTACTCTGATTTGACTTCTTCCCACATCATTGTCTCCAAGTCAAGTATATGAAGATCATTCAGTAGACTTCTCTTGTTATCCTCTCCACCAAACATTAGTAATCGAGAACCAAGTAGGGATACAGATTGGCCACCTCGAGCTGTCTAATGCAAGTAAAAAATAGAGAGAGAGAGAACTCAGCAAGGTCCCAAGTAAACATGTGCACCAGCTCAATCACAAATCACTTTGTTTTTAAGTACAGAATAAAGGATTCTTACTGGAACTTTTCCATAAGTATCAACAGCAGACCAGCTATTGGCTTGTACATCAATAAGCCAAACTGCATCCAGAAATTCAGCACTATCATTTACAATCAGTTTAGTTCTTGTAAACTGAGATCACTATAATATGTGTGTCCCTCGTGAACAGGCAAGGGAAACAACTGAATTACTGGTGTACTGAGAACTATATGTGTGTTGAAGGAAATCTATGGTCTCACATTTTTCTGCTCAAAGTTTAGTATGTGAAAAAAAAACATAATGTTTTCATGAAGAACTACCTGAAACCTTATTTGATGACGATGATGATGACGGCCTCGTGTTCCCAGCTACAACCATGAGATAGTCTTTCCACTTGACCTGAGCAAAAAAACAACGGTCAGCATAGATCATGACAGCTGTTTGGATAGAACGAGTGAATGAGGCTACAAAAAGGTAAAAAAAAATCCATTAAAAAGGAAGGATTGTATATTTACCAAACTGTGGCCTGCTAATGCTGGGAATGATCCACCTGTGGTATTGTTTTCATGATTCAGCTGGTTTGAGTCTCTAGTGGGGTTTAACACTGACCATGTGGATGTCCTAAAATCAAAAACCTGCCAAACGTGCCCGGGTTTGTTCAAATATAGGTAACGGAAAGCAGTGAGGGACAAGATTTAGTGGTGTGGCAAACCTGGACATCCGATAGAGAACGGCCGTTGCGACTCCCTCCGACCACGTACAGCTTGTCTTGGACCACTTGCGCGGCATGCTGTCACGTATCAGCGCACTTGAGGAGTGAGGGCCGTAACCGAAGCAGAAGGGTTCAATCAACGCACAACATACCAAGGCAGCACATCTAATTCGTTCCGGGTGAAAATGGCTGCTTGATGAGCCAATGTCCCTCCCTCGTGAGCTAAAGCTAAAAGTAGCCGCTATGATATAGACATAAACGGGACGGCCACCAAAAGGCAGAACTACGGCACGGTTCCTGCTGCATTCTGCGGCAGGCAGTGGCGAGCCAACTGTTTGCACCGATCGAAATCGAATATGTGCACAGTAATAAATATGAACTGATGGTGATGGCGACGGTACACTAGGAAGGTTCCTAGCACTGCGGTCGCGGAATCGCAGCGAGATCGCCGCCACCAACGGTAATGGTGACGGTGAAATCGATCGAATGATGATACAGTAGTAGTAGGATATAACAACAGCAGCAGAAAGGGAGGAACCGTACCTTGTAGCGCGCGGGCGGGCGCGGCGAGCCCCCGTCGGGGCTCAGAAGCACCCACTGGTCGTACGGCGCCGCGGCGAGGCCGGCGTCGACGCTGATCCCCTCCCCCATTTCTCCCCCGGCGCCCCCACGGGGTGGATGGATGAATCTGGAAGCAAGTCGTGAAGGGCTTCCTTGGAGGAGATTGATCCGGTCGGGTGCGGGATTCACTTCACTGACTGATCCGGGTGCGGGAATGGAGAAACGGATTTGGATCTGAGCGAATGGAAGAGGGAGACTCGGAGTCGACGTCACGTCCGTTCCGTTGGAGCGACGGAACAGCGAGTTACCCTTCGTCAACTAACCCTGTATTTTCTTGTACTGTGTTTGGTTTGATTAAAGTTTTATAGAGATAATTATAAAAAAATAACATTAAATAGATATACTATATAAAATATAATTAACGAAAATCTGATTGACGATACTTATTTTGTATCATAAATGTTATTATTGTATAAATTTGATTAAACTTAAAAACAATAACAAATTACAATAACTGATAATTTGGGATGGTGGAAGAATAATAGCTTGCATGAAACCCAAGGGGTAAAAACTATTGTATCTCATGGTTTAGCACTTTATTCGATTATTAGAAATTAATACATGTCATTTTGATTTGTAAGTTAAACCTTCTTCTTAGTCTCAAGTAGCTAACAACAATATCTAGAGTAAATAAATATATTACTTCCTTTGTTCCAATTAAATTGCAAGTCATTTTTGCTCGATCTCTTCAACGATTATGGCGTGTTTGGTTACTGTCCTCAGGTAGCTCAATCCAACTCTAATTTGATGTCTAAGATTGTTGTTTAAACCAAGCAGATTTTCATGGCCATCGAGCAAACGAGCCCTTAGTGACGTTTCACCATTACTAGCATAGAATCATAGTATGTCATAGATCATGTGTGATTTTTGTTTCCTATGTTTGTGGCCTAGCAACCAAATTTTAATAATTGTGTGCCTGGGTTTCTTAGTGATTAGGTTAAATACGACGATCATTAAGAATTGCATACACTATACCATCATCTCTATATTAATTTGCGGTCAATATTAAGCATTACAATATTCAACGGTGTAGTGGGCTATGTGTAAGTATGGCTAGTAAACAATGCATAGTAGTGTACTTGTATTAAGACCGGACCGTGGGTGACGTGTGTTCATGTCACGCGGGATATGACGCTTGGTATTTATATTTGTTTAGAAAGTATCTTAGTTGCAACTCTTAGGTCTTGTTTGATGTTATCGGATTTAGTGTTAAGGTGTATTTGGGTGAAATTTAGTTCAAGACTCCAGTCTACCCCAACTCATGTGAATGGACATGAATCCGATTGCGTCCAAGATCTTAACGGTGTTTTTGTTGATGTCAGGTGAAATCATATCCACATATGTTCATGGATATTCCTGTTCTAGATGTGGGATTGAGGGCAATCATGTATATTTATAGCTGATGCTGGTTAGGGGCATCATGTCATGCCTCGCTGTAGAATCATGGACCCTTGTGTTTAGACGATTAACGACAATACTAGATCACTATGACTAACGTGTGTTTTGCAGAGACAAAGTCATTTATGTTAGGTCATGAGTGATGCATTTTGAATGGGCTTAATGGATATTCATGCCCCCAAGATGGAATTTATTTCGGTTGCAAAGGAGGATGATACAAGTTGAAGACTAGACTAGTTCTTAGTGTTGTAAGGTTGAGAAGGGCACTAAGTATAGCTAGGGCTTTTGTTTTTCCTTTGACCGTACTATAAAGGGGGGCATGAGGTTAGTAGCTTGACCTAGGAGAGTTTAGGAAAGTGGGTATATGCACACTTGTCACAACTAGTCCTAGAGACCTTGCTTTCAGCCCTTGGTAAACCCTAGAAATGGTAGGAGCAAAATCCCTTAAGAAACCTCAGCGAAAACGGTTGAAAAAGAGGGAGAAAGAGGCTTCGGACCACTCTGCTAAGTGGGCGTCGGACCAAGGAGAGTGGTCCGACGGTCCCTGACTTAGGCAGATTCTCAGCTCGAGGAGCTCCGGACCACCTGTCTGGAAAGCACCGGACCATAGGAGAGTGGTCCGGTGGCTTGGTTCAGAGAGACAGAAGGCTCCGGACTAGTCCGACGCTTAGTCCGACAGCTAGTCCGACGCCTCATGGCAGGGGTTTGGGTTTATGCAGAGAGCTCCCTGGCTTCGGACCAGAGCGTCGGACCAGGGCACCGGACCAAGGAAAGTGGTCCGGTGGTGTGTAAAAGAGAAGAAGTTTTTCACTCAGAGAGCACCGAGGCTCCGGACCAGAGCGTCGGACCAGTGCGTCGGACCAAGCAGAGTAGTCCGACGGTGCCTGAGTTTGAAACGAGAGTGAGCTCCAGACTAGTGTGCATGGTCCGGTGGTATGAGCTCCGGACTAGTCCGGTGGCTTCGCAGAGAGAAGAAAAAAGTTAAAAAACGGCTAGTTTTGGAGGTGGGGACTATTTATAGTTGCCCCCTTGGTCCTTAGAGGTATTCTTGGCCATTGTTTCAGCTGGTGACACCTTGAGAAATCTTTTGGAGAGCCAAGAGGCTAGTGAGGGAGAGATTAGAGAGAGTTAATCTTGTTCTTCCCTCCTAGAGTGATTAAGAGTGACTTGTGTGCATCCATCCACATTCCTAGCCTTGAGTGGGTCAAGTGAAGGTCTTGTGCTTGTTACTCTTGGTGTTCGACAGCACCTAGACGGTTTGGTGGTGTTCGGAGGAAGTGACCGCCGGGAGATTGTTGGCGGCTCTTCTCCAAGCTTCTTGTGATCGGTTGTGGGCGATTCACCAAGCCGGAGTGGCGAAGAATCAGCCCGTAGAGAGCACTCTACCCTTGCGCGGGTAGAGGGGGAGCGATACCTTGCGAGGTGCTCCAACGAGGACTAGGGGGGTGTGTCGACACCTCGATACCTCGGGAAAAAATCGCTGCATCAATGAGATTTTCTTTTCCCTAGCTCTTTACATTTCCGCATTACTTTCCGTCTTGTTTTTACTTTCCTACTAGAATTGCTTAGGTTGTTTTTAATTCCTTTGAACTGCTACCGCTTTCTAGCTAGGACACACGGACAGTAGGCACTAGGAGGTGATTGGCATTTGATAGGTTTTTATATTTGCTTTAGAAATTTAAAACAAGCCCAATTCACCCCCTCTCTTGGGCATCTTGATCCTTTCAATTGGTATCAGAGCCTTGTTGCTCTAAATTAGGCTTCACCGCCTAGAGCAAGATGTCCCATGGGGATGGACCGCCACCCATGTTTGATTGGGATGACTTTCCTTATTGGAAAGTGCGGATGGAGGCCTACCTTGAGGCCATGGATGTCGGCGTTCACAAAGCCGCCACCCAAGGTGGATCGGTGTTCGCCGAGGACCCATACTTTGAGAAGAACAATGCCAAGGCAAAGAATATTCTTTTCCGTGGCATTTGCAAGGATGTGTTCAACCGTGTGCGGAATTACAAAACCGCGCATGAGATTTGGACAAACATTTGTGTTCTACACGAGGACACTAAATGTGAAAGAGAAGAGCGCTATCACCTTATCATTGCTAAGTTAAATGCTTTCACCATGCTATCTCATGAAAATGCTAATGAAATGTATTCTCGCTTGAATGTGCTTGTAGAGGAGTTGAATGGCCTTGGACTCTCTCAAATGACACCGGCCGATGTGGTGCGCAAGATACTTTGTGTTCTTCCAATAGACAAGTATAGCCACATCGTCACGGTTCTTCATCAAGGCGATCTCTCCGCAACTACACCAACGCAAGTGTTGGGCAAGATCAATGCTCATGAGATGTACATGAAGATCAATGATGGAACTTCATCATCCTCCAAGAAGAAAGAGAAGGAGGAGAAGAAGGACTTGGCTCTCAAGGCATCTTCCAAGGAGAAGTGCAAGATTCAATATGTCGTTGAGAGTACAAGTGATGATGATGATGAAGACAACATCGCTCTCATGGTGAAGAAGACCGTCAAGATGTTGAAGAGGCTAAACAAGAACGGAGTCAAGTTTGACTCAAAGAAGAAGAAATTCTTCACAAGCTCTTCAAGGAAGTCAATCTCCCAAATGAAGTGCTACAATTGCGGCACTCTTGGTCATCTAGCCCATGCATGTCCCGAAGAGAAGAAAGACAAGTTCAAGAACAACAAGTTCAAGAACTTCAAGAAGAATAAGGGCGGCAATGATGACTCAAGTGATGATGGCAAGAAGCAAGACAAGCCATACAAAAAGAAGAAGAACTTCAACTTCCACAAGAAGAAGAAGGATGGCAAGGCTTACATTGTGGGTGATTGGCTCACCGATATTGATGATTCAAGTGACTCCTCCGATGATGAGAGTGAAGAAGAGAAGGTGGCCGCATTGGTGATTGGTTCTTCTATTCCACCGCCACCTCCTCCCTCATCGCCGGGCTCATCCTCTACACACCTATGCCTTATGGCTAAAGGTGACAAGAAGGTACAAAAAGAGGATGATGGTGATGACCTCTCTAGTGATGATAGTGATGATGAAGAAGCACCTTCCTATGATGAACTAATTAAAATTTACAACAAATATGCTAGCATCATAAGGAAGTACAAGAGTAAAAATGACAAACTCCTTGAAATCAAAAAAAACTTGCATGATAAGCTTGATAACTTGTCTAGTGCTAATGATGATTTGAAGCTTGAGATTAACTCTCTCACATCTAGCACTAGGGAGCTCAAAGCCTCTCTTAAGCAAGCAAATGAGAAACATGATAAGCTTGAGAGGTCATCCCAAGAGCTCCTCACAAGGTTTAACTTTCTAAAAGATGACTACAACCAAGTGAAAAGTGATCATGGCACACTAGTGGTAGCAAATGAATTACTTACTTAAGATCTTACACATGTTGCTACTAATCCGTGTGCTAAGTGTGCAAGTGCTACCTCTTGTGATATCGAGCTTGATGATGTGGCTCTTGAGCAAAGTGCCAAGTGCAAGGGCAAGAGAGTTGTAGAAGCCGACAAGTATGATGATTATGTGAAGATGAGTGAAGAGAACTCAAAGCTCAAGGAAGAGCTAATCAATCTCAAGGCAAACAAGCCCTTCACCATCAAGCCGGCTCAAGAAGAAGACAAAGATGCTATCACTTTGATCAACTCTCTTCGAGAAGAAATTGCCAAGCTCAAGAATGACAAGACCAAGCTTACAAGTGGCCTTGAAAAGTTCACCAAGGGCCATAATCTCCAAAATGAGCTTCTTATGAGCACCGTCATGAAGAGTGACAAGACCGGTATTGGGTACAAGGAGAACCAAACGATGAAGGCCAAGGTCAAGATTGAAGCCAAGAACTACTACAAGAACAAGTACAATGGCTACAATCAAGAGAAACCAAAACCCAAGCCTAAGAGGTGTTTTGGATGTGGACAAATTGGTCATCTATCATTTCAATGCAAGACTCCACTTCCCAAGACCTTGCCCAAGCACACTAGGCCATTTGCTCATGATGCTCACTATGTCATCAACAAAGATTCCAAGGGTAGACCACTTGTGGTGTTTCTTGGACCACCAATGAAGAACAAGCCTAGGGTTCTTTGGGTTGCTAAGAAGTTGGTTGACAAGGCAATGGAGCCCCGCACTAAGGGGGTTCCCAAAAAACAAGCTTAACTCCAAGTTGCTTGTATGTAGGTGAACTACAAGACCGGTGGGAGCCATTGGGTAATTGATAGTGGTTGCACTCAACACATGACCGGCAACCCCCGGATGTTCACCACACTTGATGAGGATTGTGCAAATCAAGACAAGATCACTTTTGGGGATAATTCAAAGGGCAAAGTTCAAGGCTTAGGCAAAGTGGCTATCTCCCAAGATCAATCAATCTCAAATGTCTTGCTAGTACAATCATTGAGCTTCAACTTGCTATCGGTTGGTCAACTTTGTGATCTTGGGTTTCATTGTCTCTTCACACCAAATGAGGTGATTGTGACCAAGATTGAAGATTCATCAATGATATTCAAAGGGTTCCGGCACAACAACCTCTACTTAGTGGACTTCACTTCCAATGAAGCAAACTTGCAAGCGTGTCTATTCTCCAAGAATTCTTTGGGTTGGCTATGGCATAGAAGATTAGCTCATGTGGGCATGTCAACCTTGAAGAAGCTAGTCAAGAAGGAAATGGTTAGAGGAATCAAGGATGTGGTGTTTGAGAAGGACAAACTTTGTAGTGCATGTCAAGCCGGCAAGCAAGTGGCAAACACTCATCCAACCAAAGCTTTCATGTCAACCTCAAGAGTACTAGAGTTGCTACATATGGATCTATTTGGCCCTACCACTTATGCTAGTCTTGGAGGAAATCTCTATTGCTTAGTGGTAGTGAATGACTACTCTCGGTACACTTGGGTGTTCTTTCTTCAAGACAAGGGAGAGACACAAGGCATCTTCAAGAAGTTTGCTACAAGAGCTCAAAATGAATTTGATGTGAAGATCAAGAAGATTAGAAGTGACAATGACACCGAGTTTGTGAACACAAAGATTGAAGATTATTGTGATGAAGTTGGGATCAAGCATGAGGTGTCCGCCACATATACTCCGCAACAAAACGGTGTCATAGAGAGGAAGAACCGGACACTCATAACTCTAGCAAGGTCTATGCTTGATGAGTACAACACTCCGGAGAAGTTTTGGGCGGAGGCTATCAATACCGCTTGCTATGCGGCAAACCGTCTCTTCATCCAAAGGCTATTAAAGAAGACCCCCTATGAGCTTATCAATGGGAAGAAGTCGGATATTTCATTCTTTCGGGTGTTTGGTTGCAAGGTGTACATCTACAAGAAGTGCCAACACTTGGGTAAATTCCAACGGCGGTGTGACATTGGTTTTCTTGTTGGTTATTCACTTAAATCCAAGGCATACCGTGTATTTAACAAAGCCACCGGCTTAGTTGAAGAAACGTATGACTTGGAGTTTGATGAAACTAATGGCTCCCAAGGAGCGCTTGAGGATATTGATGTAGGTGATGAACCCTTGAGGGAGGCAATGAAGAACATGTCAATTGGTGCTATCAACCCGCAAGAGGTGGAAGAAGTTGAAGATGAAGCAAATCAAGATCCTTCTCCACCTCACATGCCTCAAGTTGATGAAGGAGATCAAGTAAGAGAAGCTCAAGAAGACACTCACATTCCTCAAGATCAAGCCGAGGCCGAAGCAAGCAATGTTGAAGCACCGCATCCCCCTCCTCAAGAGATCAATAGAAAATCAACATCCATCCTTCAAGCTCACCCCCATAATCAAATCATAGGGAGTCCATCAAAGGGAGTAATGACTCGCTCTAGACTTGCATCTTATGTTGAACATCACTCGTTTGTTTCCTTTGTTGAGCCTACTAGTGTAGAAGAAGCACTTGCGGATCTGGATTGGGTGAATGCCATGCATGAAGAACTCAACAACTTCACCCGAAACCAAGTGTGGACACTTGAAGAGAAGCCAAAGGATGCAAGAATCATTGGCACCAAGTGGGCGTTTAGGAACAAGCAAGATGATCAAGGCGTGGTTGTGAGGAACAAAGCAAGATTGGTGGCAAAGGGGTTCTCTCAAGTAGAAGGACTCGATTTTGGAGAGACCTTTGCACCGGTTGCAAGACTTGAAGCCATTCGTATCCTTTTGGCGTATGCTTCACATCACAAAATAAAACTCTTTCAAATGGATGTGAAGAGCGCGTTCTTAAATGGTTTCATTAATGAACTTGTCTATGTCTCACAACCTCCCAGGTTTGAAGACCCAAACTTGCCTAATCATGTGTATAGGTTGTCCAAGGCACTCTACGGATTGAAGAAAGCTCCAAGAGCTTGGTATGAGAGGCTAAGGGACTTCCTAATCAAGAAGGGCTTCAAGATCGGGATCGTCGACACTACACTATTCATCAAGAAGCTTAATGGAGAGATCTTCGTTTGCCAAGTATATGTCGATCACATTATATTTGGATCAACAAACCAAAACCATTGCAAGGAGTTTGGTGACTTGATGTCCAAAGAGTTCGAGATGTCAATGATTGGCGAGCTAACCTTCTTCCTCGGATTTCAAGTGAAGCAAATGAGAGAAGGGACCTTCATCTCTCAAGAAAAGTACACTTATGATCTACTTAAGAAGTTCAAGATGGAGGATTGCAAGCCAATCAAGACCCCAATGCCTACTAATGGGCATCTCGATCTCGATGAGGGAGGTAAACCGATTGACCAAACTCTTTATCGTTCTATGATCGGTAGTTTACTTTACCTCACTGCATCTAGGCCGGATATCATGTTTAGTGTGTGTATGTGTGCTAGGTTTCAAGCAAACCCTAAGGAGTCGCATCTTTGTGCGGTTAAAAGAATCCTTAGGTACTTAAGGCACACCCCTAGCATGGGTCTTTGGTATCCCAAAGGAGTTCCCTTCCAACTAGTTGGCTATTCCGATTCGGATTATGCCGGGTGTAAGGTTGATAGGAAGAGTACCTCCGGCGGGTGCCACATGCTAGGAAGATCACTTGTTTCTTGGTCCTCAAAGAAGCAAAACAGTGTGGCATTGTCAACCGCCGAAGCGGAATACATTGCCATGGGAGCAAGTTGTGCACAAATCTTATACATAACCCAAACACTCTTTGATTACGGCGTGTTTTTAAAAGAAGTTCCACTTTTGTGTGATAATGAAAGCGCCGTAAAGCTTGCTAACAACCCGGTTCAACACTCTCGCACCAAGCACATTGATATTCGCCATCACTTTCTTAGAGATCATGTGGCTAGGAAAGACATCACACTAGTTGGAGTTAAGAGCGAAGATCAATTGGCGGATATCTTCACTAAACCACTCGATGAAACAACCTTTTGTAGGTTGAGAAGCGAGTTGAATGTGCTTGATCACTCTAACTTCACTAAAATATGAGCTTGTGTGAATCATGCATTCATATGTAATATAACATGCTTAATTTGGTAATGCACATAGGCTTGGCTAACGCGGTTAAGATAACCGCCCTCAAAGCGTGTGACAAAGCTTAACCGCGGTTTAAACTTGCAAGCAACCTAGATTCAAATTCCGTCTTGCATTGCATATGCATAAGTGTTGCTTCTTCGTTTCTTTTCGGTTAAGTTTTTTTGGTCATCATTAGGTTCAACACTTAGGGGGAGCAATTCAACGCTCTAGCTTCAACTAATACCCCTCTAGTGCCCCTATGGTGACCCTTGGAGCTTTATTGAACTATTTTCTTATGAAAACTAATTCTAGCCTATGGCAAACTATTTCTAAAATTGAGGGTTTGAGAGATGGTTCTTATGTTAAGTCCAATAAGTGTTCCTTTTTGCTCTTTTGTGTTGGTACTTGGCTAAGAGAAAAGATTGGAGAGAAAAATAGGAAAATTCAGAGCAAATTTAAGCACCGGACCACCCTCCGGACCACTCTGCATTGGTCCGACGCCTTGACCCTCACTGCATAAAACTTTCTCAGGCACAAAATTCGTCGGACCAGTGTCCGACGCTCCACCGGACCTTTGTCAAGTTGTCCGGTGCCTCTGTAAAATCTATCTGTGCACCGTCGGACCAGTCCGGTGCTCCATCGGACCAGTCCGGTGAGTCGTCTGATGCCCTGGTCCGGTGGTCGGGCGCTCACTGTTTTCTCTTCTCTGGTACCGTCGGACCACCCGTCGGACCAGCCACCGGACCAAGCGGAGTGGTCCGACGCTTCGGTTTTTTTGCGGATACACCCCCGCGAGCGGCTCTGTTTTGGCTGTGTCTTCTATTCTTCGACCGTACGCCGTCGTCTCGCCGCTCTGCCCCTGCTCCGCCGCCGAGCTCCCCTGCTCCTCCGCGCCGCCGGTCAGCTCCACCACCTGCTCCGCCGCCAACCATCGCCTGCACAGCCGCCTCCTCTCTCCACCGCTCCAAACGCCGCCCTACGCCGTCCACTGCTCCACCGCCGCACTCCGACCTCGCCGCCGTCGACCCCACCTCGCCGGTGTACCATCTCCCTGCCAGCCATCCTAGGGTTTACCCCCTTCCTTCAAATTTCCATTGCACTCCAAACTCAAAGGAGCTAGGGTTTGCCCTAACCCTAGGCGATTTTTGTTTCGACACGTTCATCCTCGACCGAACTCCGTCGTCATCATCTTCGACATCTACGTTCTTGACCGTATTCCAATCCGTCGTCGTCGACTCTGCCGCTTCTCGCTAGGGTATGGTTTCAATTGTCGATATCGTGTTTTGTCGAGTCGTCAATTGAGTCATGACCTAGTATTATTCCTTGAAAATCATTTATCCATATTCAATCCATTTCAATAACTCAATTGCCAATTGTAATTCACAGCTGGTAATTCTAATTCGGAGCGTGGTTTGGTACTTGACTTTGCTCTGAATAGATACGCTTTCTTACCTCAGGTATCATGTCATATTTCACTCTATCACTTATCTAGATGCTTGCTTCTATACGGATTCTTATCTCTAGATTTTATATATGCTTATATATACCCTGACTATTCTATCCAACAGCAGTCAGTGGCAGTTGAACTCGGGGCAAAGCTCGCGAGTAAGGATTGAGGCAAAGCCTCAGAGGTTCAGTCCAGTGGCTTGGAGGCCCCTCTTTCAGTTGTGCTCTGTTTGATCAGTTGACAGTTGATACTTCCAGAGGGCAGTGGTACTTTCTTTGATCAGTGGTTCTGACAGTTGGCAGTGGATCTTGTGATTGTCAGTGAGCAGTGGTTCTTTGCTTGATTCAGTATGACTCGCAGTACTCGTGCTCGCGCAGCTGGGTCAGGTGATGATGCTCCCCCACCTCCACGTCCTTCCAGTGATAAGGGCAAGAAGCCCGTTGTTGAAAAGGCAAAGAAGAAGAAGCGAAAGCTCACAGAGGCTGAGAAAGCTGAGGCAGTGGCCGATGCAGCGGACCGCGCAAAGCGAGGCGGTCGCCGAGGTACAGTGAGACTCGGCACCCCTCCGCGGGATCTTCCCTCTTCTCCTCCAGCTGGGTCACACACTGAGGATACTCCACAGGAGCCAGAGCTTGTCACTGAAGCTCTTGGGACTCCATTGGCACCTAGTTCCTGGGGGCGTTCCACATGTTCCCAGTCAGCTCAGTCCCCTCAGTCAGCAGCACCGACAGCAGCTTCAGCCTCAGTTCACCTCGATCTGAGGAGTCTTACAGCGAAGCAAGTGAAGAAACTTCGGTTTGTTGCTCTTGAGAAGTGGTGCCCGGATCAGAGAGACCCCAGAGCCTCACTAGGATGGCATACACCTCTCATGGAGGACTTCTACAGAGCAGCTCAGCTGACCAGCATTCAGATACGACCACACAGGGTTTGCTCCTTAGAGAGCATCGTTGAGCTAGCTGGTGAGGAGATCCGCCCGTTCCTGACTTACCTACCGAGACTCGCCGACTTACTCGGGCGTTCCGGTAACTATATAGAGAGATGGGTCAGAGAATTCTATGCTTCAGTATGGGTGGATCCGGAGCACAAGTTTGTGCAGTACACGTTCAGAAGCGAGCGCTACAGGCTATATTTGACCAGACTCAGAGAGATCTTTCGCCTTCGCCAGCAGGGTGGTGAGCTTGACTTACACTATGAGTGCTACCGAGGAGCCTCAGTGCCTCGCAGAGCTCGAGGTGGCCGTACACTGTTAGTGCAGGAGGTGGCTCCTCTCTTCAAGCCACCCTTCTCAGAGGGCTCCAGACGTAGCCCAGCAGAGCTCAGACCCACCGTTCACAGGTTGAACGAGGTACTTCGTCGTACTCTACTTCCTCGCACGGGTTACAAGGAAGGTCTGACCAACATGCAGCAGATTCTCCTTCAGGCCCTGGTATCTCAGACACCATTCGATGTTGCAGATTTTCTTGTGTCAGAGATAGAGGATGTGATAGCAGATGGCATGAGGGTCCGTCGTCAGTTCCCCTATGCTCATTGGATTTCTTCGATCATTGCTATTGAGCTTGAGGGAGCAAACCCTGGACTCCGCGCTCTATTGGATCAGTCGCCGACTTCTTTTCCAACTTATAGAGTCCTGGGGTCGTTTGATAGCCGGTTTGGAAACCGGGTCCTCCGACTTGTCAGAGAGAGGACAGCACCAGCTGACAGAGCAGAGGTTGATGCTCAGGATGAGGCGATTCGCGGTGTTGAGCAGCAGGAGCTCCATGGACTAGATACTGGAGCTGATGTAACTCCTGAGGATACTTCAGACAGCTCAGACGCTGATTTCCAGCCAGTTCCACAGATGCCCCCACGGGCTCACGACACTGAGGCTAGCGGCTCTGCCTCTGCCACCGAGACGATGATGCTTAAGCTCCTTGACAGAATGAATGAGCAGCAGCGACAGGACGAGATGCAGCGACAGTCAGAGGAGCGTCACTTCGAGATGCAGCGACAGATGCTCGCTATGCAGCTAGAGTCCCAGCGCCTTCAGTTACAGTCACAGCAGCTGCAGCAGCAGAACATGGCCTTTATGGCCCATATGATGAAGTGGACTGGCGCTCCTCCTCTAGAGTTTCCTGCTGCTCCTCAGATACAGATGATGAGCACATCTCAGCCCTCACAGTCAGTTGGGCAGCTAGGAGGGCCACAGTTCTCAGTTGGCCCTTCAGTGGCCCCTACGAGCTCCGCCGGTCAGTCAGTCACTCCCACCCCAGCCATACAGACCAGTGGACTTCAGGGTGCCGGATTGACCACCCCGTTCCAGTCACCGGCGACTCAGATGACTCAGTGGTTGGACACTTTTGGCCCCACTCAGCAGTTCACTCCTCTCACTACTGGTTTCACTCCACTTACAGCTACGATGGGTGCTACTGCTAGAGACTTATCTGCGTCGTTCAGCGACATTACTGGGCAGTCGTCCCCCACTGGTCCTCAGATAGCAGCAGAGGTTGAGGCCGAGTTGGTTGCATAGACAGCTGATCAACATCGCTCCTCAGTAGCTTCCTCAGAGGCTACACATGACAGTCGGGCTCCAGCCGTGTCTACTCCTCCTACCGTTGTCGTTGCTACCGATGCCACCGTGGTCACCTCCACTCCAGTACAGCCTCAACAGTCTCCGGTTCTTTAGACTCCAGACGAGTCAGTGCATGAGGCACCACCGGACACCGCAGCTCCTGAGGCTCCCGCAGAGACACTAGCACCGGTTACCGATCCTACTGCTACTCCAGCTACTGCTCTCGAGTCTTCGACCGTAGCAGACCTGTCAGCTTCCGACCCCCAGACCGATTCACTACCAGCTACAGACACTCAGGGGGAGGATTCAGATGATGAGACTTATTTGGCAGCTTTCAGGGTGCTCGACCGATCCACGGCTGCTTCCACTCCGCCTCCAGACGCTTAGTTTCGGTGTTTCGACGCCAAAGGGGGAGAGGGAGAGTCGAGTAGATGGGCTAGCTTTAGGGGGAGCTAGTAGGAGTCGTTATTTTGATGTGTATAAACTTTATTGCATCACGTTTACCGTCTTTATGCATTGTATGATATGTGTGATGATTGAGACTTGATGGTTGTGTGACATGTGTGGACTTTCATCTCTATATATATCATGTCACTTGGTTATGCTTTATTGCTTCTGCGCTAATCTCTGATCTTTTGGCTATAGCATATCCTTTTTGAAATCAAGTACCTTGCTCAATTCATATTTATTGTGCTTGTCATGGCTTGAATGGTTAGGCATGTTGTCGGGTACGAAGGTAAGGGGTACCCTAAACCCTTTGATAAATTAACGCTAAACATAGCAACCATTTTTAAGGCAAGGATCAGCCTACTGTTCGGTAAGACGCGGCCCATCGATCGAGGGCCCCCGCTACACCGACTGCGGAAACCAGCCACTCGCCCGGCTCTACCTCGACGACGGACGAGGGGTCGGACGAATGACCCCCTGGCTTCACCTCGACGACGGACGAGGGGTCGGACGAACGACCCCCCGGCTTCACCTCGACGACGGACGAGGGGTCGGACGAACGACCCCCCGGCCTCTACCTCGACGTCGACCCCCTCAACCCGTCGACGCCTCGACCTTCCAGGCACCGTCGGCGGACGAGGGCTCGATTAACCCAACCACTCCGTCATGGGTAAAAGTAAACCCACCTGACGACATGGGCGCCTGCGTCCACTGTCAAATCCGCCAACCCCCCGTCCAGTCCCCGACTCCCGTCGACTGTGCCGCCACTGCCGCCACTACGCAAGTACCGACTTCTACAGTACCCCTCGGAAAGTGAACAGTGCGACCCTCGACGACGGCTTCGGGAACATGACAGAGTCATACGGGCCTCGACCCCCCCCCCCCTCGACCGAGGGCTTGACCCCCTCCTCTTCAACAACTCCGATACGGAAGACGTCCCATCCGCCCCGTCCCGCTTCGGCCATGGGACTCGTGCCCGCCTGCGAATACTGTACTGCGACGACTTCTACTGATGCCACGACCGGGGACGCCTGAAGGACGGGAAGACCACGCCGCCACAGTGCTCGAAGTCTCTTCGCCAACACTGTGCCGTGGATGCGCCGCCCATACTTCTACTATTAGGACCCTGTACCCTCGAGTCTCCCCCTTGGTCTATAAAAGGGGGACGCCGAGGTAGATGAAAGGGGGGCTCTTTTCGGGACTTCTCTTTCCAGGTTTCTCTTTGGGGACTTCTTCTTCCCGATCGGCTCCCACTTCATCTAGGACTCTGATCCGACTTTGGTTCTCAAGGACCCTAGACCACGCCACACACACACACAGCCGCTCGATCGACCCCTCGGGTGGCCGACTCCATGTAACACTGCTTGTACCCCCCCTGTACGAGCACGCTTTGGGTGCGAGATAATACAAGTCATCCTCCCCAGCTGGACGTAGGGCCTTCTTCGCCCGAACCAGGATAAATCTTGTGTCCATCTTGCATCACGTCTGAGAGAGGGAGCACGCGATATACAAATTTACTCGTTGGTGGTCTTGACCCCCGGGTCATAACACCGACACATGTATTTGTCTTTCTTATCATCTAACCCATGCCTATCTTATTTCAAGTCATGCCTTCTCTTATCAAAATTCACTCATTATTCTCTACTCGAGCTTGTATTGTCGTCAATCACCTAAAAGGGGGAGATTGTAGAATCATGGACCCTTGTGTTTAGGCGATTAACGACAATACTAGATCACTATGACTAACGTGTGTTTTGCAGAGACAAAGTCATTTATGTTAGATCATGAGTGATGCATTTTGAATGGGCTTAATGGATATTCATGCCCCCAAGATGGAATTTGTTTCGGTTGCAAAGGAGGATGATACAAGTTGAAGACTAGGCTAGTTCTTAGTGTCGTAAGGTTGAGAAGGGCACTAAGTATAGCTAGGGCTTTTGTTTTTCCTTTGACCGTACTATAAAGGGGGGTATGAGGTTAGTAGCTTGACCTAGGAGAGTTTAGGAAAGTGGGTATATGCATACTTGTCACAACTAGTCCTAGAGACCTTGCTTTCAGCCCTTGGTAAACCCTAGAAATGGTAGGAGCAAAATCCCTTAAGAAACCTCAGCGAAAACGGTTGAAAAAGAGGGAGAAAGAGGCTCCGGACCACTCTGCTAAGTGGGCGTCGGACCAAGGAGAGTGGTCCGACGGTCCCTGACTTAGGCAGATTCTCAGCTCGAGGAGCTCCGGACCACCTGTCTGGAAAGCACCGGACCATAGGAGAGTGGTCCGGTGGCTTGGTTCAGAGAGACAGAAGGCTCCGGACTAGTCCGACGCTTAGTCCGACGGCTAGTCCGACGCCTTATGGCAGGGGTTTGGGTTTATGCAGAGAGCTCCCTGGCTCCGGACCAGAGCGTCGGACCAGGGCACCGGACCAAGGAAAGTGGTCCGGTGGTGTATAAAAGAGAAGAAGTTTTTCACTCAGAGAGCACCGAGGCTCCGGACCAGAGCGTCGGACCAGTGCGTCGGACCAAGCAGAGTAGTCCGACGATGCCTGAGTTTGAAACGAGAGTGAGCTCCGGACCAGTGTGCATGGTCCGGTGGTATGAGCTCCGGACTAGTCTGGTGGCTTCGCAGAGAGAAGAAAAAGTAAAAAACGGCTAGTTTTGGAGGTGGGGACTATTTATAGTTGCCCCCTTGGTCCTTAGAGGTATTCTTGGCCATTGTTTCAGCTGGTGACACATTGAGAAATCTTTTGGAGAGCCAAGAGGCTAGTGAGGGAGAGATTAGAGAGAGTTCATCTTGTTCTTCCCTCCTAGAGTGATTAAGAGTGACTTGTGTGTATCCATCCACCTTCCTAGCCTTGAGTGGGTCAAGTGAAGGTCTTGTGCTTGTTACTCTTGGTGTTCGACAGCACCTAGACGGTTTGGTGGTGTTCGGAGGAAGTGACCGTCGGGAGATTGTTGGCGGCTCTTCTCCAAGCTTCTTGTGATCGGTTGTGGGTGATTCACCGAGCCGGAGTGGCGAAGAATCAACCCGTAGAGAGCACTCTACCCTTGCGCGGGTAGAGGGGGAGCGATACCTTGCAAGGTGCTCCAACGAGGACTAGGGGGGTGTGTCGACACCTCGATACCTCAGGAAAAAATCGCTGCGTCAATGAGATTTTCTTTTCCCTAGCTCTTTACATTTCCGCATTACTTTCCGTCTTGTTTTTACTTTCCTACTAGAATTGCTTAGGTTGTTTTTAATTCCTTTGAACTGCTACCGCTTTCTAGCTAGGACACACGGACGGTAGGCACTAGGGGGTGATTGGCATTTGATAGGTTTTTTATATTTGCTTTAGAAATTTAAAACAAGCCCAATTCACCCCCCCCCCCCCTCTTGGACATCTTGATCCTTTCACTCGCCCTCTCGTCTCTTGCACACACATTTTGTTAAGTTGATCCATCTAACTCCTCGAAGTTTATAAACAACTATTTATCTGCATAATACTCACTCAATCAAAAATAATAGAAATGTTGGTTACACTTTTTCTTCGAGAAGTCAATAAATCTCAAGTTGCATCATCAATGGTAAAAGAAAAAACACTAATGTTTATATCAGATAAATTTTGTGGGTGCCCTAAGAAGTTGATCTCATAGCTTGGATGCTTGCTCTTGATCAGGGATTGAAGTGGGCAAGCCCACAGACTTGGAGCTTAATCTTGTGAGTTCTTAGCATTAACCCACCAAATTAAGCCTATCCATGGGTTTTGTAGGCTAGTTTACTTGTATCCGTGCTCTTGGCCATGTGCATGTCCACCGCTCTGTATGAACATAACATTCTATAGGTGTAAGTTAGAAGACAGTTTTTGAATAGCTGATGACTAGAAAACACCCCGCATCAAAAAAAATAGTGGCCTAGCTCGTGGGTGGGAAGGAATGACGTACATCAAACTGAGTTGAGTTAGTCACAATACAAAGTCGCGCGCAGAAGATGTTCGACAAAGTGAGACCATATGCGACGCTTATGCTACATGCATGGTGGTACAAAGAGCGCCCCCATCTTCATTTAACTCAACCCAACATGTGTGTCCTACTCTTGTCCGATCCTCCACGCGTGACGCTCGTTTTTTTTTTTTTTTGTGCGTGGACGGGTTGCTAGCAGCAACATCTCCTACCTCCGTTATTACACTTACCGTCCACATCCAATGACGCTCTCACGCTGCCGGTCACACCATCCATATATATCCTTGTCGCTTCAACCTCATTCTCCAATTCAAATTGGAGGATAATTTTCCTCAACAAGAAACACAAATATTTTTTTTTTGAATTTAACTTAAAAAACATGTAGCTGTATATTTATTTTAGCACAACAACTTAATTTATGAGACGCAATGCAAATATAAAAGTAACATTACTACTCTAGCCAGAAATTATTTTCCGTGTGTGAGAGAGATATGTGTGTGTTGGAGTAAATTAGAATAAAAATTAAATTCATCATAATTTATTGGAATATACTCCTACATAGATTGATTGAAGTGTACTCCGATACTGGGATCAGGGAAGAGGAGAAAAGAAGGAAGCAGCATGCAGCTGATGAGAATGGGATCAGGCAGCGAGCGCGGCAAGCTAGCCTCGCCTCGCCTCGCCTCGCCTCTAGCAGTCAGCAGTTCCAGTGTACTAGTACGTACGACTAGTAGTATTATAGTACTACTACGCACAGAGAGAGAGAGAGAGGCAAAAAGGTTCCAGGAATATCCGGCCCCGCGAGTCAGCGCCCGCCCGGGCAGTTCGGGTCCACTCCCGCCGTAGTCTCTCCTTCCCTCTGGCCCTTTTTAGTAGAAGTACTAGAGCACATCCCATCCCATCCATCGCTAGTTGGTTTTGGTTCCGAGCGAGCGATCCAAAGGTACGGTACGGTATGGTATGCGCTGGGAGCAGAGCGGAGGCGGCCGTCTCGCCGGCGACAGTATTATCTACATACACCCTGCTCTGTCTCTGCTAGTGCCGCTGAACCATCGCCACTGCCACTGCCACTGCCTGTGCCTGTGCCTATGGAGGCGGCGGCGGCGGCACCACTACGAGGGCGGGCGCGAGCCGCGGCTGCTGCTGCTCCCGACGGCGGCAACGAGCGGGTGCACCCGCAGCCGCAGCCGCAGCCGGAAGGAGGAGGACGGCACAAGAGTCAGGAGACGGAGGAGCACGCGCAGCAGGCGGTGTTGTACTGCGCCGTGGGGACCGGGACCGGCAGCCAGAAGCAATGGAAGGCCAACCTGCGCTGGGTGCTCGCCGCCCTCGCCCCTCGCCACCGGAGCAGCAGCAGGCGCCTCGTGCTCGCGCACCTGCGCCGCCCCACCTCCCGGATCAACATCAGTGCGTGCCCCCTTCCTCTGCCTCTGCTTTCTTTCCTTCTTTCCCTGCCGGCTGTCTGCCTGCATTTTTCTCCAGCTACACACAGCTACCCCTCCTCTTCTCTGCTTCTTTCTACTACTTGTCGTTTATTCCTACGTAACGTAGAAGGTACTAGCAGCTAGCTACTGACTGACTACAGGTCTTATCCTTCTACTTTACCATTGCTTGCTCTTTCTTTATCCCTGCTCGGTTCGGTTCGGTTCGGTTGCCTTGCATGCCGTTTTCATTTTTCTTCACGTCTCTCTCTCACTCTCTCTCATGGTAAGCAATGGTGTCTTTGCAACTTGGCATTGCAGTATTTTCAAGTGTGAACGTGTGATCGATCGTGTCGTGTGTTCTTTAATTTCTCCTCAACAATAATCCTCCATAAAAGATTGTTCTTGCAGTAATTCAAAACACAGTACGTATTAATTGTGCGTCCCTAAGATTGCAGGAATCCTCCATAGAGCAGACTGTATATGGTAGAGGCCGCTCTTATATAGTATTAATTAATTAAGAAGAAGAATATGAGTACTCAAATTGCTGTCCCCTTCCTGGAAGCTGAAGAGTTCTATATATGCTGCTGATGGCTGTTTATGATTTTTTTTAAAATGCAAAAAATAGTCTAATTTCTCGAGTAATTATCAAATCACGATCTCAGACACGAGACTCCCAGAATAAAAGATCTTGCCCCCCTGCCCGCCCCCGAGTAGCTCCGTTGTCAGTTTGGCTCCTCGAGTTTCAGAGGGGCATTTTCATTCCAAAAAAAAAAAAGTTTCAGAGGGGCATTCATCTTCCACCATTTCTTGGACATGGCCAACCAACATGTATTGTTCATAATGAACTCATCTTTCTCAGTTAACCATTAGAACTCCTACCCTTCACGTCGTTACTGCCTGTTATATATGCAAGATTAGTTGCTATTGTTTTCCTGCATCTACAGTCTACGCTTATTCTTGTGTTGTGTTATGTCTTTACAAATCTTCAGCATGTTCGCTTGGCTTTTCAGCCGGCTTAAATCCAGCTAGAATTGTTTTTCTCTCACAAGAAATCAGCCAGCAGTACCCTGTCAAGCGAACAGACCGCTTAAATATTTTTTTTTTCAAAAGAAAAAATATATAATCGTTTAATTTGGGCCCATGAATGGATTACTGCGCGCAGTGGGGGCGTGGGTCCCAGTGAGCCAGCTTGCAGAGGAGGAGGTGGCTGCGTACAGGCAGCTGGAGGAAGAGAGGATCGCCAAAGTCCTAGACGACCTCTTGGAAATTTGCCGAAGTCAAAAGGTTGAAAAAACCTGCTCCCTTTCCAGATCTTGTATTCTTTTTTCTCCTGTCATCGTCGCCGCTGCTGCATCAATGCCCAACCTGTCAATGTCGGTATCATCAGCCTTTCCAGGCAGCAGCCTCTAGGTTCTGCCGTGTTCAGATGATAATAGTCTTTACCTGCCTGCTAATGATGTCTGAATTTTCTGACGAGTTTCAGAAACTTGTGTAGGTGAATGCGAGCAAGATCATCATCGCGAGCGACGATGTCGCCAGGGGTCTCGTGCAGTTGGTTGACGACCATGGGGTCACCGAGCTCGTCATGGGCGCTGCGTCTGATCGGGCGTACAGCAGGTATACGTACATGGTGGTTCACTTCAGCAGTTCAGCTCATGTGTTTTTGTCGTCCGTTCATCCTTGTTCTTGCTTGATCAGCATGGTAACAAACACTCTTATGATATCTGTCTGTCTGTCTTGATGCAACGTGATCCCTCTTGACGCTCGATCGCTAGGAAGATGCGGGCGCCAAGGTCTAAGAAGGCGCTGACGGTGCAGCGGAAGGCGAATCCCTCTTGCAGGATCTGGTTCGTCTGCAGGGGAAACCTTATCTGCACCAGGTATGCATTCTGCATTCATCGCTAGCTGCAAAAGTCTGTCATTTCCATCTTCCTGGCTACGTACGTACTACTTCCGAATTCAATGGCGAAGACATTTGTATGCATAGTAGTATAGTACGTTGCTTTGCCTGGAATTTGTGTAGAAGAGGTTAGAACCTGTGGACCCTGTGCTAGTGGGGTAGCTTTCACAATAACTGAACATGTGTTAGATTCATTGTTTGTGTCCTACTATCTGTCTAGAAACTCTGACATTATATTCTCCGGTCAAGGAGCGAGCTTTCTCTGGTTTATCTCATTCACATCATGAGCAACTGAACAGGTCCAAACTCCAAACCGGTAGCAGGACCCATTTCACGTACGACTTGTTAAAATGCAACATAGTTTTCCTGTAAAAAAAAATGCTTGCAAAGCATTCCCCATCTGTGCCAAATTGCAAATCGCTTTGGCTTTTCTTGGTATGCATACAATTTTTGCTATGCACCTAGATATATATACACTATGTTCAGATCCATAGTAAAAAATATGTATGTATCTAGAAAATCCCGAACGACGTATAATTTGGAACAGAGGAAGTAGCAACGAATCATTTCCTGTTTCAATGTACCTCTCTGCATCTGCATCTGCAACTGGCACAGGGAGGCGAGCGAGGGACAAGCACATAGAGCTGAATCGTCCACAGCTAGCACAAGCCCCAGGTCAAGCACTTCTGACTACTACTCGAGATCGAAATCATCCTTGCCACGCCTGCGCAGCAGCGAGACATTCAGCACACAAGAATCGCTATCAGACGACCCATCAGCTGCTGAACAGACTCTTGCTGCAAGGGACCGCAGCATAGAGGATTCGTACCATCGAGCAGACGCCATTGCTGGATCCTCAGAAGAGTCAATCTCTGAAGTTGTGGGAACTGAAGTGGAACCGGCAGCTCTGCATTTGGTACAAGAGACTGAAGAAGACCCGGAAACGCCTGCGTCGGACGGTTCGGTGGTACGTGCAATTCTTTCCTGGACAGAAAAGAAAACATGACAACTTCTGTTTTTTTTTATTATATAATGAAATAAATATGGGGGTAAATTGGTGTCCTTAGGAGAAGTGAAGAAATTATTAAGAACAAAATTGGATGTTATCAGATATACATTATGGTGTTTAGGAGTACCTCACATTCTGAAAAATGTCTAGTATATGCATTTGGTTTGAAAAATACAGTACATATATAGATTTAGGGGGTGTTTTGTATTTGATAATTATTGTCCAATCATGGAGTAACTAAGTTCAAAAGATTCGTCTCGCAATTTACATATACAATTAGTTATATTTTTTTACTTATATTAATTAATGCTCTATGCATGCGTCTAAAAATTCGATACGACAGGAAATTTGGAATTTTGAAGAGAACTAGACTGTCCTGCACTTGATGTATCCAGCCACTGCGTCTGTCTGTCAGGAACATTTTTTTCGGACGATGAACAGTTGATCATTCTGTTTTTGCCAGGATGCTGGTGAGATGGATGATGCCTTGTACGAGAAGCTGAAGCATGCGCTCATGGAAGCCGAGAACCTGAAGCACGAGGCGTACGAAGAGACTCGCCGACGTCAGATGGCCGAGCGCGAGCTCGCCGAAGCGTCCAAGATGGTCATGACAAAACTTCTATCACTCGCTATCAAAAATCATGCTGATGACCGACCATATGCATGTAGCTGATGACCATGTTTGTTTATGTGTGTGTATGCGTGTAATGGATGTAGGCCGACGAAGCAGAGAGATCGTACCAGAGGGAGGCGAGACGGCGGAAGGAGGTGGATGAGATGGTGGCGAGAGAGCGCACGGCCATGGAGCAGGACAGGCGAGAGCTCGACGACATCCTGGAGAAGATTCGGAAGGTCGACGGCCGGAGCGCCGAGCTGGAGCTCCAGATCACGACCTCGGAGCGCACCGTGAACGACCTCGAGGCCAGGCTGTCGGAATCGTACGACCTCCTCGACACACTCCGGCCGCAAGGAGATGGAGATCCTCCTTGCACCACCGCGACGGAGTCCGCGTCCACGTCCACATCCACAGAGGACGGTGGCGGCGGTGAGCAGAGAGTGAGCTTCTTGCAGCTGGGTTACTCGGAGCTGGACGAGGCCACCAAACATTTCGACGAGTCTGTCAGGATCATCGACGGCGACGGTGGCGACGGAGACGGCAAAGTGTACAGAGGGGAGCTACGTAACATGGCCGTCGCCGTGAGAGTGGTGGACGTCGACGTGGCCGTGGACGAGGCCCGGTTCGCCCGTGCGGTGGAAGGCATCGCCCGAGCGAGACACCCGAACGTGGTGACGCTCGTGGGCGCGTGCCCTGCGGCTCGAGCCGTCGTGTACGAGCTGGTGCCGGGCGGGAGCCTAGAGGAGCGCCTGGTGGGTCCGGGAGGCGGGAACGGGTCGCCGCTGACGTGGCACGCGCGGTGCCGCGTCGCGTACGGGGCGTGCTCGGCGCTGGCGTTCCTGCACTCCACGCTGCCGCGGGCGACGGTGCACGGCGACGTGAGGCCGGCGAACATCCTTGTGGTGGACGACGACGACGACGCGCGGCGCGGCGGGTGGTGGTCGTGCAAGCTGGCCGGCCTCGGCGTGCGCGGGCTCGTGGAGGACCGAGAGCGAGACCGCCACCGCGCCCCCGGGCGGGCGTACGCGGACCCGCGGCGGCACCTCGCTGCGACTGCGACGGGGGAGCTGACCCCGCGCGACGACGTGTACGCGCTGGGCGTGGTGCTCCTCCGGCTGGTGACAGGGAGGCCAGCGTTTGTGGCGAGGAAGGCGGTTCTGGAGGCCGCGAGCGGCAGGGCGTCGTGGCAGGAGGTGGCAGCGGCGGCGGGAGGGTGGCCGACGGAGCGCGCCAGGGAGGTGGCCCTGCTCGGGCTGAGATGCTGCGGCGAGGGCGCGGAGGTCCCCGCCGCCGCGCTGCTGCTGGAGGAAGCACGCGGCGTGCTGGAGGCCGCGATGAGCGCGGCGCCGGGCAGGTCGCCGTCGTCGCTGTCCGAGTCCGACGGCGCCCCGTCCTACTTCGTCTGCCCGATCCTCAAGGAGGTGATGAGGGACCCGCAGATCGCCGGCGACGGGTTCACGTACGAGGCGGAGGCCATCGGGGAGTGGCTGGGCGGCGGCCACGACACGTCCCCGATGACCAACCTCAAGCTCCCGACGCGGAAGCTGGTCCCCAACCACGCGCTCCGCTCCGCCATCCACGAGTGGCGTCACCGCCAGCTCCATGCCCATCGTCGGTTCCACTGATCCGGTGCAAAGTTTGGGAGAGCTAATTAGTTTTTTTTTCTTTTAAAAAAAATTGTTTTGCTTTTGGCAAATGTTCACAGCTGGTTGCATTATTGCATTTTGCCCTGTACAGTCACGGAAATGTGCCAGAAACGATTTTTAACAGTTCTTTCAGGTTATACCAAAAATGGTAACGATTTCTCTTCATTTCTCAACTATGGCCCCGTTTAGATGGAACCCAAAAACCAAAAATTTTCAAGATTTTCCGTCACATCGAATCTTGCGGCACATGCATGAAGTACTAAACGTAGACGAAAAAAAACTAATTACACAGTTGATCGAGAAATTACGAGACGAAACTTTCGAACCTAATTAATCCATAATTGAACAATTTTTACCAAATAACAACGAAAGTGCTACAGTAGGCAAAAGTCAAATTTTTTTTGATCTAAACGCGCCCTATATATAAACCATGGTTTGGCTGCAACGCCGGGGGAGAAAAAAAAAAGTGGCAGGCTGTTGCTTCCTGTGACTGCCTAGTGCCGTATCGGATCGCCCTACGCAGCTGACAGTGACGGGTTAGACGAAGAAGAAACGTCTGACCGGTGGGCCCTACTGCCGGACAGTAACGCAGCCGCCGATAAGACCATTCGTTGTTTTGTTTCCGCGCCGAGAAAACCAAAGCCACCAACGACGACGAAAGCGGAGGAAAAAGCGAGGGAGCCAGCAGCCTCTTTTTCTCTCTCTCAAAACAAGGGAGGAGATACTCCTCCTCCAGTCCTCCTCCTCCTCCTCCAGTGCACACGCAGATCGGCTTCGAAATCCATCGCCTCGTTCGCGGAGTCGGCGTGGTGGTCATGGCACGCGGGGCGCTGGAGCCCTTGGTGGTTGTGCTCGCGCTCGCGGCGCTCGCGGCCGTGGCGGCCGGAGGGGACATCGTGCACCAGGACGACGAGGCGCCTAAGATCCCCGGCTGCTCCAACGACTTCGTGCTGGTATGGGGTGCCTCCTGCAACTCACCTCGCGCGCGGCGCAGTTGATTTTAGTTCAGTCCAGCTAGTGCCCCTATGCTACTATGCTAGTGAGGCTTTGGGGGTGGGGGCGCGGTGAGTCTCGGATTGGGTGTTTGGGGGCTAAACTAGGGATTGAATTCGTGGACTCTAGAGATTTATTATTTTTTTTTGCAATCTCGCTTGATTGTGTGTGTGTGTGGGGGGGGGGGGGGGGGGGGGGGGGGTGGGGTTGATTGTTCAGCCACCGAGTCACGTCATTTGCTTGGACCGGAAGAATGGGCGATTAGGTCGCCGTACGGTCTCGTGTACAGGAGCGTCGGCTATGGAGCCTCTAGTGCTTCATTACACACAGTATGCTGTTAATTATACGGAGTATGCCTCTTGCCTTTATGCGCTCCATTAGATACGATGATGCCATTTACGACTTTGGAGTTTGAGAATGCTGCCAATTGGGGATTATAGTTCTTACATTTTCTTTTTGATGAAAAATTATAGTTCTTACATTGGCGAAATCCCAGTGCTGTTGGCTTATTCATGTTCCCTATTTCAAGATAAAAAGCCCAGATTTAGTGTAAAGTTCATTCAAGTCAACTAGGCTGTTGGGATTCTCTCGTTGATGGTTATCTATATATCCTGCTTAGTGGTTGTAGTCTGTTTACTCCCTCCGTCCTGAAATATAAGGGATCTAAGGGAGTCTTGCCACATTTCTTTACTCTCTGACATGAGGATCCTAAAAGAAATCTTTCCTAGGCTTAGTTGCCAAATTAATCAAACTTGCCTACGGTGAAGTGTGGCTAGCAACTAAACACCCTGTTTGATCCATTGTCATTTATTTTTCTTTTTCTTTTTTTGTTTCAGCCTCGTAGCCACTATGATTAGATCATGCAATGCAGTATGCAGGGCAACTTTTCTTGTAGCCATCGGAAGGGCTTATTGTGGCCACGGCTGATTTGTAGGGCTGATTTATTGTGAGGAAAAGACACTGTTACATGGCTGAAAAGTAGGGCTGATTCTGACTGATAAGCTCAAGCGAACAGGCTTGGATGGGATTGTTTTCATGACTAGATGTTTGTCTTAGTGCTCCATCTGGTTCAGTATTTACACATCTGAGGGCCATTATGTGTACGTAGCTAATGTGGTTCTCAGGGCCCATTACATTTTCCCGACTTAAGGTGGTTGGTACTTTGTTGATGACTAAGTAATCAGCTAGCCACAAGTCATGCACGTTGTACTTGAAGTTCAGTTGGTATTGTCACTCTGAAAGTTTGAATATCTAAAAATTCTGGTGAATGTTTGGATTCTTTAGCACACTTATCTTATTCTCTACAATCACATGTTGGCCCTGTTTTGCTGTCAGGTAAAAGTGCGGACATGGGTCAACAAAAAAGATAAAAATGAGTTTGTTGGTGTTGGTGCTCGATTTGGACCCAAGATAGAGTCAAAGGAAAAGCAATCCAACTGGACAAACTTGCTGTTAGCAGACCCTTCTGATTGCTGCGCCCTCCAAAAGAGAAGGTTGACTTTCTGGAAATGATAATTTAGCTGTCTGTTTTTCTTTTACTGTTCTAAGCATTGCTACCTAGTGATTTCTTATTCCTTTGTTAGGTTGCAGGAGATATTTTGTTAGTGGAGAGGGGAAACTGTACGTTCACTACAAAAGCTAGGGTTGCTGAATCTGCTGGTGCTTCTGCGATTATAATCATAAATCATAAGCACGGTATGCTTCGTATATGAAATCCGTCATGACTTCTAAAGTTCTGCCTACAATTCTCTCCACTTATGGGTTATGGCCTTTGTTGGTGTACCATGTAAGCAGCTGATGAGGATGGGATTGGGATCGCCTCAGTGATTTGGTAGTGTCAAGCATATAACATCTTTCACCACTAGAATGGTTTTTTTATTACTCTTGTAATCTTGTCAGCCCCCGGCATTCGTAAGGCGCCCCCCCCCCCCCCCCCCCCCCCCTCCCCTCCCAGCACCTAGCATTTGTGAGGTGAGGCGACAGCATACTGTTTAGAAGAAGAAAAATGACAGCAGAGGAGGATGGAAGAAAAGAGAAAAAGGAAAAAAGACAATAAGGGGGAAGGACAAAGGAGACTGGCCCAGCCCACCAAAGCAAGACATATCCTCCCATCCCATTGCATATTAAGCAGCCAGCCCCCCAGGCCATATCAGCACCACCATTCCAGCTCCCATACCAACCCTACTGCTTGTTTCCCTGTCTTCCTCATTCTGCCAGCTATCAGCCCCTCCTCCATGTCACTTTTTAGCCCTAAAATGTATCACTGTCACCACTCCCCTTCCATATTGACCACTGTCACCACTCCCTTTCTTGATCAGCCACTAGTCCACCACCATCAGTGACCATAGGAATGTTTGCTCTGGCTACCAATGCTGGATCTGCCAGGGATGTGTTGGCTCACTGGTTCTGCCAAGGTGATGTGGATACCCAGGAGGCCAGGACCCCATGAGCACTTCGTCACCTAAGTGACAACTTAAGAACAGTGCTTTTTAATGTTTATCCCTCTTTTCTCTGAGGTCTGCAGTTATCTTTTGTAAGATTAATCCATATTCAGATTCAAGCATCTGTATTTTCATTCCCTGCTCTGAGTTATATGACACCGTGTTTACTGCAACCTCTGATTTTGATGTGGGAAGCACTCCCTTGTACACCCTTCCAAACCGACCTACACCTATTGAATGCTTGGAATTAAAGACTTTTGTGGCATGAAATAAATCCTTGTAAGTGAACCGGTGTAGACCTATTAAAAGTTCTTTATTTATAAGTTGTGATAACTTTTTTTGAGATTTCTTTTGTCCTTTTACCTCTGATGTCTGATCGGCTCGTCTCTCAGCACTAAACCTAAATCATTGGGGCCTTTGCAGACCCAACTTGTAATCTTGTTTGATTGGCTAGTTTTATCCATGTCAAGGACACTAGTTATTTATGATGTATGTAACCTCATATAGCATGTTAATTTATATAGATGAGCGCTTCTGTGGGTTTTTTACTTGTTTTCTGAGTTCTAACATAGTGTGTGAACACATATCGTGCATCCACTTGCAGAGTTATACAAGATGGTATGTGAGACCAATGAAACAAATTTAGATATCGGCATACCTGCTGTTCTTCTGCCAAAAGATGCAGGCACTTCTTTACAAAGTTTTCTCTCAAGTGATGAAGGTAAATTGTTTGTCTTGAGTTCCATGCTTTGTGTCATCCCTGTGAATACATGGGTGCCTATGTTTGTTTAACTTTTCATATTTTTGGTCATTTGAGCATTCGAAGCTTCTTTTAGTGTAAAATAGCTAACAGGCTATGTTTTCCTTTTTTTTTTGTCAGTCTTAGTGGAGCTGTACTCTCCAGATCGTCCACTGGTTGATACTGCAGAGGTGTTTCTATGGCTTATGGCAGTTGGTACAATTCTTTGTGCATCATACTGGTCAGCATGGAGCGCCAGAGAAGCAGATATTGAACAAGAGAAGCTTCTGAAGGTTCTAAATCCCAAATCTTGTTTATATATATAAAAAAAATCTTGTTTGATTTCTTATTGCTAGTTTTGCATACTTGAAAAGAGGGACTGATAGGTACAATACTTGTGTAGGATGGTCATGAAGTACCACCAAACTTTGAGGCTGGAGGTTCTAGTGGTATTGTAGAAATCAACATGGTATCAGCAATACTGTTTGTGGTGATTGCATCATGCTTCTTGATAACACTCTACAAGAAGATGTCTCATTGGTTTGTGGAGCTTCTGGTGGTTATCTTTTGCATAGGTGGTGTAGAGGTGTGTACCATTCATTTTTCTTTCTGATATTGCATTTGTCTGAACTTTGCTTTTGTGCTTCCAAAAACTAAATCACCGAAATTGTCAAATCCCAATGTGCTTTGATAATATGCTTTCACTTTTGAGAGAACACTGAGACACTTTCATCCTTATCTGTAATTCATTGTCGTTGGACATGTAAGCACTGTCACAGATTGACCAAAGAACTTATGTTAGTTTTGGAATGACCAAGTGTGATGGTGTGTGGATCTATCAATATCACGGTGAGATAGCAATATGAATCATTATTGCTTCGGCTGATTGTTACTCATAATAATGTATTGCCTTCCATTTCTTGAGCTCCTGTGATGTTTTTTCCTCTTCTGTGAAGGGTCTGCAAACATGCTTGGTGGGCTTACTGTCGATGTCAAGGTATGCTCTGTAAATTTTGTTATTTTTTTCCTGACTCAAGATGAATATTTAGATATTTCTTAGCTCCCTTTAATATCAGGTTTTACAGCTATGTGTATTTTTCTTACTGTTACTAAGTAGAAGTCATGGGATCTTTCAGGCGGTTTAAACCTGCTGCAGAATCGTTTGTGAAAGTGCCATTTTTTGGAGCTGTTTCATACCTTACATTGGCAGTTTGTCCATTTTGCATAGTATTTGCTGTCCTGTGGGGTGTTTATCGCCGGTTGCACTATGCTTGGATTGGGCAAGATATTCTTGTGAGTGTCGTTTTATTTTCAATGCCTTTTGTTGAGATTAATTTGTTATCACTAATATCTTGTCTGGTGTCTTTTAGGGTATTACCTTGATCGTTACAGTCATCCAAATTGTTAGAATACCTAACCTCAAGGTGATTATTCCTCTTAGTGTATGCTTTCCATTCAGTTAAGTGATCGGTACTGACACCTGTTACTGCCTGTTAACTGTCAGGTGGGTTCAGCCCTCCTGAGTTGTGCCTTCTTATATGACATATTCTGGGTTTTTATCTCCAAGATGATATTCCATGAAAGTGTGATGATTGTGGTATGTATGAATGACTATTGTGATGTTTGCTATTTGCTATCTGCTAGACATCTAGTTTCTTCTTCTATTGTTTGCTAGATATCTAGCTATGCATGTGGTCTGCTCGCAGGTTGCACGTGGTGATAAGACTGATGAGGATGGTGTACCCATGCTGTTAAAGATTCCTCGGATGTTTGATCCATGGGGCGGATACAGCATCATAGGCTTTGGTGATATCCTTCTTCCTGGGCTGTTGGTTGCTTTTGCATTAAGGTGTTGCTAATTTCAGAAGTAGAGGCTGGATAACAGCGATCAACTTTCTTCGCATTCTCTATAAGTACTTATCGTTATCTGTCACTAATTGTGAAATACGTTTTATCCCTCTCTCTTTAGGTATGATTGGGCTGCCAAGAAGACCTTGCAATCTGGCTACTTTTTGTGGTCAATGGTGGCATATGGTTCAGGTAATATATCAGTACTTGCCTTTCAGATTTTAAGTACTGTGTGCTAGCACATTCATCTTGAATTGAAAAGGCCATGCCAGATGTATGAATGCAAGCAATACTGATAGAGGCTTTTCTGAGTGATGCATTTTGTGTACAAGCACCTAAAACTGCTATGCTTGATAGCACATTTCTTCATTTTACCTTTTTTCGGCACATGCTTGCATATTAGCAATCTATGCCTTGCAAATAGGATCACACAATTCCCCACTGCCCACGGTTGCTGGTTACCGCACCTTCTACCTTTTGAATTTTCTGTTAATATAGTGCTATCTAACTCCCATGGCTTCCTATGCATAAAAGAACACTGGAAGAAAGAAAAAGTTTGTCTTGCATCATTGCAATATGTTCTGTTGATGCGTCGAATACATATACCTACATCATATTACCAAACCCACCTTGATTCGATTTAGAGCTCAATTTGATATCATGAATGAACAATAATATGGAGGAAATTGTGCATATGCCTTTGACCATATGTGGTGTAGAATATTGGCTTCTGTTTTGCGCGGACTCAATGTAATGACTATTTCCCATATGTGGTTATGCACGTTTTGCTACCTACAGTCTTGCACGCAGTATCTTGGTGTCCGTTCGCCATAGTGTCCTTGACATACCATGTTGTTGTTGCCCTTCTTAGGTCTCCTAATTACATACGTCGCCTTGAACCTTATGGATGGCCATGGCCAGCCGGCTCTCCTTTACATCGTGCCTTTCACGATTGGTAAGTGATGCCCTTCCCCTGACGATACTATCAATGTAGAAGTATTTCAGGCCATGTCTTCTGGATAGTCTCCTTTTTCTTTCGTTTTAACAAATTACCAAATTTGTGCAGGCACCTTCTTAGCACTTGGCATGAAGAGAGGTGAACTGAGAAACCTGTGGACGAAAGGGCAGCCCGAGAGAGTGTGCACGCACATGCACATGAACATGCACACGCACCCATCATCCCCGAAGGACTCGCCTGTCGCGGTCAGCTCGCTGTCGTAAACAAGGCTAACCTTACCCGATGTGGTCTGGGCCTGGAGAATGTTGCTGCTGACGATCCTCGTGTAAAAAAAAAAAGTTTCACGGTTAATGGTGCGCGACGTAATGGAAGAGTCTACTGATTGGTGTAATGAACCCTACATAGGATAACTAGAGAGTAGAGACCCGCCCCCTGATCGTGATCCACATACATTGTACTTGTACAGTGGGTGGTGTATACTGTATAGTATATGAGTGATGAGATGTGCTGCTACGACACTGGATAAGGTGCGGGAAGGTATATATATAGGAGCTTTTACTATATATTGCTGGGTTATTTCCCAGAATGCACTGCATCATGTGGGAGATATATCTGGTGCCTGAGTCCACCCACAGCTGTGCAGTTTCAAGTAATCAAATCTGGCCTCTAGTTTTATTTGGTATGGTTTTGAGTGTTAGGCTGCTCTTCTTTTGGCTGTGCTGCAGCTGCTGCATCCAGCCAAGCAGCTGCAGCAGAATCCCTGCAGCCGAACGGGAACACGTGGCAAGAGGCTGCTAGTTTTGTCGGTGAGTTGATGTGACAGTATTTCATCCCCCTCTCGTGACCAGTTTCCATTTTCTAACGAATGGTGAATAGCCAAGCAGTGCTGCTGCCTTTATATGATTTCCGAGTTCTTTTTGGTGCAGGTGAGGTGAGGTCGGCGCGGGGGTGTGCGGCCAGCGATGAAGCAGCGGCTGCCGTCCCATGCCATCGCTGTCCTCCTTCGTTCATTGTCTATTGTCGTGCGCGTGGTGTGGCCGCGGCAGCTCCTGTCCTGTGCAGTGCTTTCTGCTTGTCTTGCAAATTGTATGTAAAGCCTAACGTTTGGTTTGGTTGGTTTCCTTCAATTGTTGGCTAGTGCCCCCTTGATATGATTCTACATGCCATGATCCACCTCTTTTTGACTGCTGTCACCCTAGTGGGTAACGCTTAATTTCACCCACTAGCTACTCATCCGGTTTGCCATTATAACTAGCCAGATGAATTACGCTTCTTTATTCATTGAAGGAGGGGTTAAAAGATGCTCTTATGTATATTTATCGATATAGGTGTTCGGCCGCCTGTTCGTTTGGTAGGATTATGCACTGTTCTGGCAGGATTATGTACTGTTGGTCGATTTCTTGTGAGAGAAAAACACTGTTCTAGCTGGGTTTAAGCCGGCTGAAAAGCCAAGCGAACAGACTGGTTATTCCACACTCTAGGTGTAGAATAAATGAGATTTCTGGTGCGCTCGGAGAACATGCTTAGGGTACGCATATATATGGCTAAAAACTATGTATATGTATGTGATCAGATTGTTTATTTGTTTGCGATTTTTGTTAGTCCATACTTAGGGTGGTGGCTGGTTTTGTGGCTATCATTGATCAAGGGATTATTAGCATACTAAATAGTGTAGTAGTGACACAACTAGAGACAACTAGATGAGCTCACAAAGGATAAAGCACCCTAACTGACCACTTATCTGTGTCCGTGTATACCAACTGGCATGAAGGCCACACCTTTTCCAGAGCTAATTAAGCTACACATGCATGCAGTGACAATCCATTTTAATATATAATTCGGTTTGGTTAAACCTAAGGCTCTACTAATCCTATCCTATCACCATTTAAAACTAGTATTTTTTTGTTAATTCCCTAGGTGCTCTATGTATAATTATCTAGTTCTGCCATATGCCACACCTCCACCAGCTCTTACACGCTGATGAAGTGATGAGGCACAGACCAAGACTAAACAAACCTAACTATCTCTGCGCAATGAACCCTGTCAGCCACTAATTAAGAAAAGCAAACAAAACCCTATCATCATCATCATGCATCAGTCACCACTAATTGAGAAATTAGTGGCTTGCATTGGCAGCAAAAACAAACAGCACTAATTAATTAATGAATTAATTTCGTTACATTAGGTTGCCGATCCGCTAGCTATAAAAAGCCATCCCTAGCCAGCAGCAGCACGCCCAGCTCAGCTCGATCAGCTCACAGACACAAACCCAAGCAAGCAAATTAATCAGCTCACAGATCGAGAACGATGGAGGGCAAGGAGGAGGACGTTCGGCTGGGCGCCAACCGCTACTCGGAGCGTCAGCCGATCGGCACGGCGGCGCAGGGCACGGAGGAGAAGGACTACAAGGAGCCCCCGCCGGCGCCGCTGTTCGAGGCGGAGGAGCTGACGTCGTGGTCCTTCTACCGCGCGGGTATCGCCGAGTTCGTGGCGACCTTCCTGTTCCTCTACATCAGCATCCTAACGGTGATGGGCGTGAGCAAATCCCCTTCCAAGTGCGGCACCGTGGGCATCCAGGGCATCGCGTGGTCCTTCGGCGGCATGATCTTCGCGCTGGTCTACTGCACGGCGGGCATCTCCGGCGGCCACATCAACCCGGCCGTCACCTTCGGCCTGTTCCTGGCGCGGAAGCTGTCGCTGCCCAGGGCGCTCTTCTACATGGTCATGCAGTGCCTGGGCGCCATCTGCGGCGCCGGCGTCGTCAAGGGGTTCCAGACGGCGCTGTATATGGGCAACGACGGTGGAGCCAACGCCGTTAACCCTGGCTACACTAAGGGCGATGGGCTCGGGGCTGAGATCGTCGGCACGTTTGTGCTCGTCTACACCGTCTTCTCTGCCACTGACGCTAAGCGTAGCGCGCGTGACTCCCACGTGCCCATCCTCGCGCCCCTCCCCATCGGCTTCGCCGTCTTCCTGGTGCATCTGGCGACCATCCCCATCACCGGTACAGGCATTAACCCCGCTCGCAGCCTAGGTGCCGCCATCGTCTACAACAGGTCACACGCATGGAACGACCACGTAAGTGATCTGAATATCTTATCTGAGTTGTTAGTGACTGATTGATTAGCTGCTGATCAATCCATTAATATATGCATGAGCAATTACATTATTATTGAATTGCAGTGGATCTTCTGGGTTGGCCCCTTCATCGGTGCTGCTCTCGCCGCCATCTACCACGTCGTCATCATCAGGGCCATCCCCTTCAAGAGCCGCGACTGACGAGATGAGGCTCCAATCAAGCAGCAATAATCATATATATGGATCATCATCGTTAAGCTATATATATACAGCAATCTATAGTGATGCGTGCTCGCTCTTTCTTCGCTGTCGTCGTCATCGTCTCATGTACTGTAATTATATATTATATCTACTATCGCTAGTGTGTGATATGCATGCGAAGCTAAGGCTGGCCGGTGATTCTTGATTGCGCCGGCCCGGCCTTCAGCTAGCCATAAAAAAACAACTATATATATATGCACTTGCGACCTCTGTTTAGTTTTCTCACTTTGGAGTAATTATTGGTGAAATAAACTCCTTTTCTTGATCTATATGTATATGCTTTGCAACATAGACGGTCTCTTCTCGTCAACTAAAATTCAAGTGTGCATGACAATAATAATAATAAAAAAAGAACAAGACTCCCCGCGCGCTGTACCGATTTCATGTGTTCCAATGTTCCTATATAATACGGAAGTGATTTTTAATTAGTTGGCTCCATGGATTTAGTCACCTGGCCTGGTTAGCCTTGCCCATGTAGATGAGCCAAATTAGCTCTCCCAAGCTTGCCTTGCGGCATATGGAAAATGAGAGAAGCTAGCTTGTAGTTACCAAATTAAATATCTTGTATTAATGCATTGAGAAATTGAGCTAGTAGTTATAGAGTTGTAGTATATTATGCTTATAAGCGCCCAAGATGACTGATTATATTGCATTATTGGCGCCTGATTATATTGCATTGGCGCCTATCGGGACTAGCTCTTAAACTACTGCCAACCATTTTGGAAAATTTGCTCACAAGCAGAATTGTTTAATTGTATTTGCAAATGATCACTTTATTATGCATGGTTGGGATAAGTATAGTTTATAGCTAGTATTATTGAAGAAAAGTGAAGAGCTAGTGAGAGGTCTCTTTCATAATCGAATGGCAAAATGGCTCTGCTCCACTATACCGTGTTTTTGCTTTGGCGGCACATACTCCTCATATCCTGCAAAGTGTGTAAGACGGCATTTTGCCTCTTATATCAGTTATATTAGTGATGTCACGTTTCTGGTCTACCGAACGTACAGCAGGGCAACATCATCAAAAACAAAAGAATAGCGAGCACCAGTGTGTTACAGGCTATGGAAATATTCGTCAAGCATGGATGGTCGTTAATGAAAAGGCTTAGCGCTTAGTTTTTTTGTTTTTTGAGAGCTTCAAAAAACAGCAAGAGGCTGGTTTGTGATAAAAATTGGTTATGTGCAAAACTTTTGCAGAGACCGGAATAAAATTTTCTTTTTTCTAAAAAAGTGTGTTATAGGCATTGCTCAATTTTCACGTGTTTTTTTTAGATTCATGCATGTATAAATTGATTTCTTGTATGCTTCATTCACAAAAAAATTACGAATCACATACGAGAATTAATGAGTTAAGTATTTTTCTTTAGTCTATTTTTCTAGAGAATGAGTTGCATATATGAGTACAAGACGATGAAAGTGACTTTTCAAGATAAATTCCACACATGATCTTTATGTTTCCAATCTAGACGTTTTGAAAGTTGTTTATGGTCAAAGTTTTAAAATGTGATCATTTTTTAAAGAGATAAGTATTTTATGACGCTAAAATAAACTATATATTTCCTATGTACTATCTGCAGCTTCAGGCTTCCAGTCCAGCAACCAGAAGCCCAAAAGTACTCCAATAGATGGACATAGGCATTGAGTTGTGTCGATGGGCCTTCATGGAAACAAGGTCGGCTATTTGAGCCCAATTACTGCAGGGCCATCTTTTGTCACACCAACAGGCCTCATCTTTGCTTATCCACATCGATCATGTATGAAACAAGAAGATTTATTAATTACAAAAAAAAGTAATTTGTGAGATTTTGATTTCAAGATGGACGGGCCAGCCGAATTTAGGCCGATCGGCCTAGCAATGCTGCACAACATGAATTCCTTTTATTTTAGATGGAATTGGCAAAATACAACATAATGTGAATGGTACAAATTACGTACTGTCGTACTAAGATGTATATGTATAGAGTCTTTTAATGTATGCCATTAAAAAGAATGACGTACTTATCAGTGTCCCTAAAAAGTTCGATTTATTGACAGTGTCTAACTTCGAAACTTTTTTTTTCTCTCGCGTCATTCCGCCTGTCTTATGTTTGATTTGTGTCGTTTGGCCGTGGGTCCGCTGTGGCAAATGACCTCGGGTTCCCCTTGCCAGCATGCTTCCCAACGGCAACTGCTGCTGCCGCCGCCGCTCCTCCTACCACCGCTGTTGCTGCTACATTCCTTCACCAATGCCGGCACTAACGCCGACGTCGCGGTGTTGTTGGACTTCCGGCTCGTCGCAGACCTGTCCGGCGCCGCACTGGCGACCTGGAACTTGTCCGCGAACCCTGCGCCGGCTGGCTGTTGCGTCACGAGGTCCAACGCGCAGCAGCCCAACGCGTCGGCGGCGGTTCGAGCTGGAGGAGCTGCTGCGCGCGTCCGCAGAGATGCTGGGAAGGGCGGGTGCGGCATGGCGTGCAGGGCCGTACTCGACGACGGCACCGTCGTGACCGTGAAGCGGCTGCGCGACGCCACGGCGGCAGCGGCCGCGTCCAAGAAAGACTTCGAGCACCACATGGCCGTGCTGGGCCGCCTTCGCCATCACAACATCGTGCCCCCCCTCTACGCCTACTACTACGACGAGAAGCTGCTGAGTACTGGTGTACAAGTACATGCCCAACGTCAGCCCTTCACCGTCCTCCGATCCACAGCAAGTCCTTCTCTGCTTGCATTGCTTGTGTATATGATGACGCTGCAGGGAATGAGGGAACCGGGGCCCTGGGCGCACGCTGCTGGATGTGGGCGGCGCCAGCGCGGCTGCGCATTGCGGCCGGCGCAGCGCGCGGGCTGGCCTACATCCACCACTCGGGGCGCCGTGGCAGTGGCACGCCGAAGCTAGCGCACAGCAACATCAAGACTTCAAGAGCACCAACATCCTGCTGGACAGATTCGGCGACGAGCTGGAAGTCCGACAGCGCCGCGAGAGTGCCGGTATTGGGCAGCATGCTGGCGAGGGGTAGCTGAGGTCATTTGTCACAGCGGACTCAACCGTTAGGACAGCCAAAGGGTAGAAATCAAACAGAAGACGGACGGAATGACGCGAGAGAAAAAAAAGTTTCAAAGTTAGACTCTGCCGATAGATTGAACTTTTTAGGGACATTGATGAGTAGACCATCTTTTTTAATCGCATACACGTAAAAAGGCTCACCATTTCTCAAAAAAAATTTCCTCTTTTTTCATATGCTCTTTTTGATGTTTCATATTTAAAAAAGCCTGCCGCTTTATGATCTTCTTTTTTTATACATATATATGTCCATGACTCTTTCTTTTTGTTAGCTCTTCTGATGGATCCTCCTGACAATGTTTAGGGCATGATTGCTGAATGAGCCCCTATTATGAAACAAATTAAACAATTCTCTTGAGGTGGTAGGCTAAGCTCCCAACAAGAAGGCAAGGCAGCATTCCTCCCGGTCCTGGGCCCCGGCCCTTTGCAAATTAAATCTAATCTGTCGGCCCAAGACAATAATCTTTTGATTGGCATGTGTGCTTTGGTAATGATCACTAGGCATGGCATGCCGGCCGGCCAAGCTTTTTAGTCCCAAAGCCAGACCAGACATCATCCAAGCTTATATATGCACCATCATGTCAGCTCAAAACCTGTTCGCTAGATTATTTTGGTGGCTGATAAGCCGGCTGATGTTGTTTTTGACTGTTTTGTTGTAAAAGAAAAACATTGTTTCGGTGACTGATAAGCCGACTGGTAAGTCAAGCGAACATACAGTTCCTTAATGTGCACTAGTATAATGCTCATGCTAACACTATGGTATTAGGACGATTTCAAGCGATGTGGATAGTTTCACCGCATTTCAGGCGACGTGGCCGATCTCTCCTGTGGGGGTGGGAGGGGGACATCTTAGGATAGTAGGCGGAGATAACCGATAGACATATATATCAAGTTATTAAGCGTCATTGAGATATATTTATAATTCACAAATTAATGAGATATATTTATGATTCACACACACACACACAAAGAAAAACTAAAAAGGATGAAGTCCATCTTACCTGATCATAATATGAATAATAATATTTTTGAACATTAGTGGTCACATCTATAACCAAGTAGATCTTCAAGCTCCCCTACATTCATAAGCCCAGAAGGAAAGAGTCAGCACCCCCCTAAAAGGGAAAAGCTAGACGCACTCTTCGTGGCCATTACAAAGGGCTTGTCTAGGCAGCCGCAAAAACACAAGGCCATCTCCTAGGTCGCACCATTGCGTCGGTATTGATTGTTTTCTTTTATGTAATATTGATTCAAGAGGTGTAGGATGGTCCAGCTACGGCTGTGTTAGGTCGACTTCCAGTGGCGCTCGATAGAAGAGCGTGTGTTGCATGTTTTTTAAACTCTTCTAGTTAATACAACGATACACAAATTTTTTGCGTGTACGAGAAAAAAAAATACACCAAACGAGAATAAGAAGACCAGATACATTCTCAATTCTCGTATATTCATATTTATATATAAACATTCTTTACAACGGGTGAAAAATACATAAAAAAACTATCACACATTTCATGGAAAATAAGAATGGAAATGACATCTTTTTAATGTTTTACCCTTTGTATAGAATAGAACTGCGTGCCGTGCATCAGCATCGTCACTGCTGGTCTCTCTCTCTCTTTTTTTTCTTATAATTATAAAGTTATAATCGATCGCTTTATCACTAGCCTAGCTTGCTTTGATCGGATGCAACATCGCTGTTAACTTGTTATCACTTCCCTGTTAAGACTATCAATGCCACTTTATTTTCTTCTACTCCATTGACTTGCTAGATACTATAGCTAGTTGCTACCATTTTATTCTATTTTATTTTTCTCCCGCCCTCCTCTTCTTTTCGTCTTGCCTACGTTGGTCATCCAGTTGATTAATAATTTGTTGACTTCTATTATATGCGGTTCTTCAGCCACAACAGAGAAGCAGCACAACAGTAAGACCCTTCTTTAGAACAAATAAAGTGAAAGCATGGAGATTTTAGAGAAAAACTATCATAAGGTTGTAGCTCATCAAAACTTTCCTTTGTGTCTATCTCTCTGTTGATTCCTATATTTTTCCGTTTCCATACAAAGGTGTCATTAGAAATTTTCCCACATTCTATATTCCTGTAGGATTGCAAGTTTTTCGTGCAACTTTAGTCCTATGTTTTTCCAAAGTGTTGAGAATGATGCATTTCCTCAAGGAAGGCCTAAATAATTTACTTAAGCCGGTGGTTTAGTTATCATCTGTAATACTCTCTCCTCTCCATTTTTTTATCTAATTATATGTTGTTCTAACATTTTAAGTAATTAGGTTGTGTATTTAGGCATAGCAAAAATAAAATCACTTATAATTTGAAACAAGAGAGTATGTACTATTTAAGCCAGTACCATTTGCATAATATAAAAAGAGCTGTAGGAAATTTTGTATTGCGTTCTTGTTATGATCCTATCCTGCCACTTGCCCGGCAGAGCAGTGCTTTTCATAGATATCCCCAAAAGTCCAATGCATCATTTCACTTTGTTAAAAAGGTAGAGGCCGGGGGACAAAGGGGTTCATTAGGAGCGAGAGGATTATTAGGGTCTCAACTGATTTAGAGGCATTCTTGGGGTGCAACATTGAATCCTTTTTGCAACTAATTGTATTTTTTAAATTTTTATCTTTGAGTGATTGCTCGCGGCGCACCCGACCACACTATTGAATTTGGTCGGATTCAATTCTACTGTCAAAAGTTACCCGAGCAAGACTTTCTAGTAGAGAGTAAAAAAATCAGATCATGTGGTGCTTTCACGACAGTAATAATTAATAATTAATGAATTTGGTTAAAGAAGAATTCGAACTGCAAAAATTAGAACAAAGTTTATGTTTCCTTGCAGCCGACTAACCGAGTGTCAATGTCCAATTTTTCCTTATCTAATATCTAAAATAAATAGGAGTAGCAACTAGCTTCTGTGTCGTCTGTCGGTGGTGGAATTCAGCTCTGTGTTTTCATTTGAACTGAAACAATAAGGAAGAGGATGTCTATTTGTTAGTACGTGTACTTTGACGCATGACGCCTCTGTAGCACGATAGATAAGGACATGTATTTAATCATGAGTACATGTGCATGCATGGACAATAAACATATATTCTAAGCCACACAAAAAAAACAATAAATATATATGTTATGTTTCAAAAACCATGAAAAATATTTCTTTAACAACATCGATGATACTAAAAAACAATTTAAAATTAAACTTATATCTATGACATATAGTTTACATAAATTATAACTATTAAAATTTAGGCAACATTTAAAATTTAAAATTTCAATTTAAAATTAAAAAATCGAAATATAAATTTAGGCAAAATAGTGAATATTTTTTACCCGTACGGTGGATTGGTTGACGCTCCAATTGTCAAAATTACCGAGACTTCCTAGTACAGAGTAAAAAAATTCAGATCATGTGGATATATAAAAATTAACGAGCACGTTATTAAAGAAGAATTTGGATTGAAAAAAGAATGTTTCCTTGCAGTCGAGCCGACTAGCCGAGGGTGTCTCCCATGCCCAACTTTCTCTGGTCGTTGGCGACTAGCAGCTTCTCTGTCTGTCTGTCGGTGGTGCATCCAGCTCTACATTATTTTCTTTCTCGAGTTGAAAGGAACGGATCGAAGCAATAAAGACAAACAACCTGTTCGTTTGGCTGTTTTCGGTGGCTGACAGATGCTTTTTTAGCTATTTTTCTGTAAGATAAAAATATTATTTTGATGACTAATAATGTATTAATTTATTTGTGATTAACATGTACTTTGATGTATGCATGACGGCGCTGCTGTTGCACGATATATAGATATGGACAGGTATTTAATCATGAAAAAATGCAGTTTAACTAATTAGATTCTCCATGTCATTATATATGCTCCGGTATGAATATGATGAGAAGACTTGAAACAGCTATAATTTGATTTGATGGTGGGAAATATTTTATCATAACATAACTGGGGAGCATATTAATTCAAGCCTTATTTGGACAGGACAACAAAAGCTAGCTAACGATTTTCCCAAGTGCAAGCGCATGAAATTCAAGGTTGTACAGACTCCCGTAAAAAAAGTACGGAGTAGGCATATACTAATAAATATATCTGAAGCAAATGATTTGTGACTCGTAGATTTATTCAACCATTGTCTCCAATTCTTTTGGAATCCAACCCTGTATTGACTCTGGATGCATCTTGGATCTGACTTCGTACGATTGTTGGACTTACTGTATGCTGTTGTACGAGTCAGAGTGAAGTACGGATCATGAGAGACGTCAGGACACGAAGTAAAAGAGATAGACAGGTTCAGTCAAATAAAAAGGATAGACAAAAGAATCACTTCGCTCTTTAATGTTAAAATTAATATTAGGTATAGATTTGGCTTTGCACGGTTTTTGATGCTCATCTCAACGACTAATATCTCCTGGAATACATTCTAAAAACCTTTGAAATTTATGGGTTTATATGAATATTTTGCAATGCAGAATTATGTATTTGTATAGATATATCTTTGCAATTCAAATCTATTTGTTTAAAACTTAATATGTACAGTTATTAGGTTTAACTAAGTTCTATCACAAACTTTGTTATACCACTTTTAGAACATGAGTTTTTTTTCTTCATTCCTGTATTTTTCTATTGAAGAGCTCTTTTAGAAGAGTAGCAATAGCAAGAGAAGGTAAAACGAAATGTGGTTGCACCTGACCTGAAATTGGTACTCCAGCTCACTCCAAGGCTCCAACACCAAAAAGGAGCATGTTTGGTTTTTTGACGAGTAAGAGTAAGAGAACCACTTTCGATCCTCTTTTCTGTGGCGGCTGATAAGCGATAACCTCCCTTCTTTATTAGCTGTTTCTCCTCACTTAAAAATTAGGATTCCTATGTGGGAAATTGTACTAAGCTAACTGATAATTCCTTGCCTTGATGTGGCTCCAGGTCATGAATGAATGGATTTCAGAGAATGGGAGAACCGTACCCAGCCCTGTTGCACTTAAGAGTACGTCTGTTGAACTAGGTTAAGCATCTGAAGCAAGACTAGCATTAGGCAAAGTTCCATAATTTTCCTTCTTTTTCAAAAAAAAAAACTCCATATTTTTTTGTGTACAAGATCGAGATAGGAAAACAGAGAGAGCGAGCAATATAGTGTTACGGATGTCGATGGTTACTCCAACTAACTAAGATCCCTTTTAATAGGGTCTGGACTTCTCCAAACGAAGAAGTCAGAACTACGTTTTGGTGGCTTCAGCTTCTAGCCTCAAAGCTAATTTAATTTCACATATATTTATTTGTTTTTTTGGTTTTAGAAGTCATCGGTAGAGCTTATAAGCTAATGAAGAAGCACTTATGAAAGCTTTGCCAAAGAGAACTTAAATCATCACTTGGATGTAGTGGATTTTATTAAGAATCTGATAGAAAAGCCTTAGAATTTCGTAGTCCAATCCAAACAAGCAATTTCTAAAGGTATTCTAACACATGAAATTCAAAATTATAAAATTCATTATGTTAAAAAAAATATAAAGTTCAATAAAACATATAATAATATAAAATAATGGATTCTAAAAATCATTACTTTACTATTTCAGTCAAAGAGGGCGAGTCGGCGAGACTCATCCGTTGCGGGCTACTACCACCACCAGTCCCAGGAGATTGTCCGGAAGAAACAGACAATTCCACGTGTCAAAGTGGGCCCCGCCACGACATGACGCCGTGACGGAAACTCAATCCACTTCCGTTCCGCTCCGTTTCTCCCAAATCCGGTTCTTAGCGACGCAACCCCTGTTTCATACGCGTGCTAAACTTCACAGGGCCGTGGCATCAGTCAAACAAAAATTCGCTATATCTTGGCTAAAATTCAAATTATATTAAATAATAGATACGTAAATAAATAGATATATAGATATACAAACAGCTGCAAATATGAAAGAGATACGCGCCTCTCCTCCCGCGGCCCAAACCAAATTTGCAACAACCAAAAAAGAATTAAAATTAAAAAAAAATCGCGGCCTTTTCTTCTTCGTCTTCCTTCCACCTTTGCTCCTCAATCTCTCTCTCCTTTCCTCCGTGAGTTGCGTCTCCACCTCTCCTCCCCCTTTCCTTCCGTCCTCGTCTTCCCCACCAAATCCAACCCCGTCGCCCCCCGGTCCCCGAGGCTGGCTGTGGCCGCCGCTCCGGCTCCGGCTCGCAATCCAACCTCCAATCGCTCGCGAATGCCGCCTCCTCGCCGCGGCCCCAACCCCGCCCTAATCCCCACCACGTCGCCTCCGCATTAGCCATTTCCCGACCAATCCCTGCTCCTCGCGTTAGGGTTAGGGCACCTCCATCTATCTATCTATCTATTGCGACACACAGGACATGGACGAGTACCACCACCACCACCGTATGGGCGCCGCCGCCGACTTCCGCCGCGACCTCGAGGACCTCGTTTGCGACCACCTCGGCGGCTGCTTCTCCCCGCCTCCTTCCTCCTCCTCCTCCTGCTCCGCCGCGGCGGGGGGAGGCGCCGCGGACCATGAGCCCGACGGCGAGGCCGAGTCGTCGGCGGCGCGCAGGCGGAGGCGGGAGTCGCGCCTCCTCAGCCGCTGGGTCGCGCGCCAGGCCGAGGAGGTGCTCTCTTCCATGGAGCGCGAGGTCGAGCGCCGCAACCGCGAGGCCGAGCTTCTCGCGCTCGCGCGCCTCCACCCGGTCTCTACCCTCGACCCCTCCTCCTTCCTCCTCTCCTCGCCCACTGCGCCGCCGCCACCGCGCCCGCAGGCGCCCTCCCCCGCTGCGCCCTCCTCGCTCCTGCAGATGTGGCGCGAGCTCGAGCACCGCCGCGCCGACGCCCACCCCTTCGACCGCGAGCCCTCCCCGGACAACGCCGACCGTGACCGCGAGCGCGTGCGCCAGATCGCGCGCCGCCTCACGGACACCGCCGACGCTCCGACTGCCACCGCCACCGGGGAGTGGCTCGGCGAGACGGAGAGACAGAGGGTCAGGCTCGTGAGGGAGTGGGTGCAGATGGCCAGCCAGCCGCGCGACACCCGCTCCAGCGCGCGCAGGGATGAGCCTGCCGCTGGCACCGACAGAGACAGGCGAGGGGAGCCTCCTCGGCTACGAGGCCGGCAGGCGCGACTGGATGTCATCAGCCGGATGGCCAGGGAGCGTCAGCGCGAGCTGCAGGGAGTATCAGGGTACCATGTCGTGTCGGAGTTTCCTCGCCGCAGCCGCAATCGCATCCAGGTCAGAAACTCGTGGCATTGCATTGCACCAATCACTTACCTGTGATGCCATGCGTGCTGGTTTGTGAAATCTGTGGTTTTCATCACAGGGGCTGCTTAGGGGGAGGTTCTTGAGGAATGGGGCGCTTCCAGTTGAAGAGGAGCGACCACAATCTGTGGCAGCGAGGGAGCTCGGGCAGTTGAGGCAGAGCCATCGAATGCCCGCCTTGAGGTTAGCATCCCTTTCGATAATACAATACAACTCTCTATGGTAATTGTACCTATATATTTTATTATTTTGATGATTCTGCAATCTACTATGCCATTACAAGTATGTGGCTCCATGCACTTTCAGTGCTAATGGAACTCTTGGATAGATAGTTCAATCACATCAATTCCACCCCTCCTGTGCCACAAAATGTTGGAGAGAAATCACTGCACCATTTATGTTATTTTGATAATTCTGATGTATGAGGTTTGGAAGTGAGAATGGTTGCTATTTCCCACGCCCTTCCATTATTATAGTATAGCCGGACCTAGTTGTACAGCTTTATTTTTGTTTGTGGTCCCTTGACATCCTGGGGGTGTCTCTGGAAGACACATTCCTTTAGTCCACTAGCACATTGCTCGTTTGCCTTGTTTTCCTTGTCTTCAGCGGCAAAAGTGTTTTACCAGGGTAAAAACACAGCTTCCTGTTGGTTTTCTGAGCCCCGTTAACTCATGCTTTATTCCATGTCTCAAGGATCTTTAGTATCATAACTACTTTACTGTTGCTGCTCCTTGAAACAATTCTTTGATGGCCCATATTCATGCCAAAAGACTAGAAAGTAAGGGTTAGGGGAATGTCTCAAGGAGTTGTTTGTTTCAAATTTCTCCATTGGTAAGTCTGAAATTAGGGGAATGTGTGCTTGCAAGCCAACTGAAAGTATTGTTTAACCGTAATCTGTCTGTGGCATTGCCAGATACTACAGTGTGGTAAAATAGATTGGAGATACTCTTTTTTGTTGGACAGGACTATTACAAATACCTATGGTATCTAACTGTGTCCAAGTTTATCAAGCTACCCCGTCATGCAATTTGTTCATAGTTTCTTAGTGGTGCCAATGCCACTGAACTTGTAAAATGAACCATGCTTGTGTTTTTGAAGGAACCTCACCTAATGGTAATGCTCTCATGCAAGAAATTAGGGATGAGGCAAAACTGTGGTGTGTTGCTGGAGATAAAGGTATTAGGCGTATTTGGCGTAGTGGTGTGTAGAGTTTAGGTCGCTAGTCGAAGTTTCTTATTTTTCCTGGGTAATCACTCATGTAAACTCATGCTCTAATGGGCTTGTTTTGAGTCTTCTTAGACTCCTTTTCTTCTTAATATAATGATACACAGCTCTCCTGTGTGTTCGAGAAAAAAAATGAATCAGCAACCGTTTATTATGTTTGTTGTGTTACTAGTTCTCTACTAAAGGGAAACCGTAGGCTAGGTTTCAGGTGCCACTGTTTCTAATTATACTGGTCCTTCTGATGGCAGACCATTCTTGTTCTATACGTTATAGACTATTCACCAACCAAATAGGCTTTAAATGCTACTGCAAACTGTATTGATTGTATTGACTAGCATACTCTGGAGCCTCAGGTCCCTGAACTGAGTCCAGCCTCTGCATGTCTTGTAGTTTGATGGTGATACCAACTATCTTGTACCTACCACACTCGCTCATCAAGCTATATCTCTAGTGCTGTTTTAGTTACCCTCCTTTGCTGCTGAAGAGTACATATAGCATTAAATGATGATATGGTCCTCTCACCTCTGTTTTAACGGTGGAGCTATTGATCTTTTTTCATGCATATGTTTTTGATGTACAAGTGATTGACTCATGCAAACAAGGCATTACATATCTTTTATTAGTATCACTATCAGTCCCAATTCTGATGCATAGGTTCTCCAATACCTTCATTCCAATGTTATTTCCTATACCTCGCTGCATCCTAAGTCCTATAGCAAGTGTCATTGCTTCATTTTTTTTATGGCAAAGAGGCAATCTTGTAGTATATTTATACTTGGATAGCATCTCTTGATTACTTGACATTTCCTTGTTGCTGATCCCTGATACAAAGATATAAAGAATTGGTCAAAATTAGAAATGATTGACTGCTGCATCCCACTGGTGATCTTTTTCTGTGACTGTAGGGATTTTATATAATTTTTTTAAAAAAACAACACATAAATATTATTTGTTTCAGAGCGGTTAAAAGGAGAGAAAGGGTATCAGCGACAGAGATTACTATCGGTGTTTATGTTCTTGTGACTTCTACTATCTATTTCACAAGACTAGATAAATATATAATATGGGTCTTGTACTGCTGGCAGGTTGGACAAGTGTACATGCTAGGGGAGAGATTATGGACTGACAGATGCAAATGCCAAACTGAGAAATATAAAAATGATTTTAGTAACTTAAAAATGTAAATATCAAGAGGTTTTCGATATAATTAACGATATATTGGTCAACATGGTAGTTTCTACACTATATCGACGTGCATCTCGAGTGCTCAAAAAACTGAATTAAAATAACATGAAAGAGAGGCAGTACTTTCTGATCCCACTGTGTTTCAGAGTTTATTTTATGTGTATCAAGGTTCACATGAGCTGATACCAAAAAAACCCGCAATGGGTGTTTGCCTGTTAAGATCGCTCACAACAGTGCAATTTACATCTCTTTATGCTTGCTTTCTATGCCAAGTCCTTATCAATTAGAGCTCTTGTTATGTGATACTGTATGCAAGTTTATTTCCCTGACACTGTTCAAATTAATAAAAGGTAATTTATTGTACCTTTTTCAGATCAGAGAGTGTTGCAAGTAGTCAAGATGTTAGCCAATCTGATGCTTCTGTGGCTGAAAGTAATAGATTACTAGGTGATGATGAATCTCAGCAAGGGGCCGATGTGGCTTTTACTGATAGTGAGGATACTGCCCAAACGTTGCTGGAGAATGTGGATTTACAAGAAATGGGTGCAGATCGTGCTGAGGCACACTCACCCAGTATTCCTTTGGATGGCATGGTTGTGATGCAAGAGTCTCTAACTCAAGGTGATACCATGCGGCAAGATGTGACAGAAGATGACACGGGATTCTGGCAGTCATCTTTGGATGGCAGGCTTGATAGGTGGCCCATTGAGATTGATGAAGGTGCTGACAGAACTTGGGAAGATAACGCAGAAGACTTACACAGTGAAACTGTGGATGATGATGACAGGGAGCATGGTCATCTACAAGAAGAGCATGATGGATGGCATGATGACGAGTCTCATGGTACCACTGAGAACTGGCAAGATGATTACCAAGATTCCACACTTGATACAGGCCCCGTTCCTAGGACCGAGAATAGGTTTACCCCACCTGACGATGACAATGTGTACAGCATGGAACTTAGAGAATTACTTAGCAGGTATGTTCTACCTTCAGTGTGGTATTTCTGTAGATGTCTTTATTTTCCATCTATTTTTATTCTCAAGCTATTTCATGTTTTGAATTGCCAGGCGAAGTGTGTCCAATCTTCTTAGTAATGGTTTTGGTGAAAGTTTGGAGCGATTAATAAGGTCATATGTTCAACGGCGTGGCCATGGTCCCCTCAACTGGAATCTTGATGCAGCCATGCCCCCTTCAAATGCACCAAATGCAAATCAGGAACAAGAAAGGAACCCTGAAACTCGGCAATTCCAGGGTCCTGTCAATAGACCTGCCCTTGTTATCCCTCCTCCACCTTTGCCACCGCGACAACCATTATGGCACAGAGAACTGCGTCATAACAACTGGAGCAGCAGACACAGGGTACATGCAGATCCTGTGCGTTATCTTCTCATTCAATAATGGAGTTTTTGTAAAGAAAAGGAAAATAAACTTTTCTACTAGTGTGCTGAGTCAAAATAAAAAACGGGATCTTATTTGCAGTCATGCCATGTATTTAAGTTTGCTTGAATATCTTGTGTTATTTATGTTAAAAAGTTTACATCTGAGGATTCATTTGGTTTTATATTCTTGCAGGAATGGGATGCTATTAATGATTTAAGAGCTGACATGGGTAGACTCCAGCAAGGGATGAGCAGCATGCAGAGGATGCTGGAAGCATGCATGGACATGCAGCTGGAGTTACAGCGTTCAGTGAGACAAGAAGTGTCAGCTGCCTTGAATCGATTTGCAGGACCTGAAGGTTGGACATTTCTTTTTTGTTATAACATCATGATTGTAGTACTGTTTTTATGTAATATGAACAATGATTTGCACCAAACCTGAAATTTCTATTTGCTTACCAAGTTTCTATTTATTTCCTAGTGCTAGTTACCATCAATTGAGCTTGTTTTCTGTAACCATTTTTTCCTGGGTTTCCATCCATTGTGCAGGTGACTTATTAAACTGGTTGGCTGCTTGTGTTTTTTCAGGATTCTCGATGGATCTGTCTGACGATGGATCAAAATGGAATCAAGTGAGGAAAGGAACCTGCTGCGTATGCTGTGATACGCAAATTGATTCTCTACTGTACAGGTGGGTACGCGGCATCACATTTCAGGTTCCTTGTGCACAAGATGGTGTTTGTGTGATGTGTGATTTGTAATGCTTTAAACCTTTCGTGTGATGATGGCAGGTGTGGGCATATGTGTACTTGCTCGAAATGTGCAAATGAGCTGGTGCGCAGCGGTGGCAAGTGCCCGCTCTGCCGGGCTCCCATCGTCGAGGTGGTCCGTGCATACTCGGTATTGTAAAGTGGTGGAAGATACAGTCAGTAGGAAAGGGAATAAGTTAACGGCAAGTGAAGTTTTGCTGCAAGTGAAGAAAAGCTTGATCAGGAGAATGGAAAAGGGCGGTCCCAACCAACCAACCAACCAACCAAAAAAAAAAAAAAGCTCTCGTTTTCCTCCTTGTTTTTTTTTTTCGTTTCTTCTGCTGCTTCTTTGTGTATCTATACTATAGGGGGAGGCTAGTTACGTTGCCTTCATATATTCGTTGCCTTGCTGCTTGCGGGGCAGTGAGACGCAACGCCAGCGGCAAAGGGCGTGCCATTGATTTTTTGGAAGAGCTTGCGTTGGGAAGGGAAGGTGTCTCCAGTGCAAGCTGTTTCACTGTATATTTATACACTGACTGATCCTCAACCGAAGCAGACACCAGCAATGCATTGATATTGATATACTGTAGTATATAACATGTTCCTGGTTACTCTCCGTGAGCATTGAGCTGTGATGTGGCTAGCGTTCGGTGCGTACCAACAGGGGTGTGTGCATTAGTCCGTGGTGTGGTGGGTACCTTAATCACACATTTGCCTTTGCTAGAGTCGCCTTTCTATTGTACTCCTCGTACCCTGCTATGGTCCGTGCTGTTTCCAACTGCTGGTGTTCGCACCCAGCCAAATCATGGCCTGCAAGATGAGGTGCGAGGCGTTTGCTGGGCCTGCAATTGCAACTACGTTGGGGCTGGGCTGGGCCTTCCATTGCAACCGGGAAAAGTACAAGTAGCTGCGGCGTCAGTCGAAATAAATAAATTTGCAGCGTCTCACTCTCGCCTGTCCACTCTTCGTCTCCATTTTCATCAAAAAATCAAAATCCAGTGTCGTGATTGGGATTCGAGAATCGGGATGGTTACGATTTTTCCGACGGGGTCATGTCATGTGAATGTGATCCGGCCGTTGTAAGGGTGTGTTTAGATCCAATTTTTTTTGGGTTTTGGGCACTGTAGCAATTTCGTTTTTATTTAGTAATTAGTGTCTAATTATAGACTAATTAGGTTTAAAAGTTTCGTCTCGCGATTTCTCATCCAACTGTGCAATTAGTTTTTTTTTCGTGTACATTTAGTACTTCATACATGTGTCGCAAGATTTAATGTGACGGATACTATGCAAAAAATTTTGGGGACTAAACGGGGCGTAACTTGCAATCTCCGGATCCTCCTTCCCTTCACCCGGGCCCACATAGGATCGAGCCCATCACTGTAGCACTAGTAGCAGTAGCACTCACCAGTCCCGTCGCTCCCACCGGCACCACACCCCCACACACAATTCCATCATCGCGGGCCGTCGATCCAAACCACCCAAACCCAAAAAAATGCCGCCTCCGTCCGCCGCCACCGCAAGCGCCGCCGGAGCCGCGAGGGACTACGACATGTCCCCGGCGGAGGCGCGGCTGGCGATGATGGAGCTGGCGAACATGGTGTCCGTGCCCATGGCGCTGACGGCCGTGATCCGCCTGGGCGTCCCCGCCGCGATATGGGCGGGCGGCGCCAACGCGCCGCGGTCGGCGGCCGAGCTCCTCCCGGCGGGCCACCCGGACCCGTCCGTCCTGGAGCGCCTGCTCCGCCTGCTTGCGTCCCGCGGCGTCTTCTCGGAGGAGTACCGGACGACGCCGACGCCGACGCGGCGGTTCGCGCTCACCGCGGTGGGCCGCACGCTGGTGCCGGAAGGCCCATCGGGCGCGTCGTACGCCGACTACGTGCTGCAGCACCACCAGGACGCGCTGGTGGCGGCGTGGCCCCGGCTCCACGAGGCCGTACTGGACCCGCGCGGACCCGAGCCGTTCGCGCGCGCCAACGCCGGCGTCCCCGCCTACGCCTACTATGGCAAGGACAGGGAAGCTAACCAGGTGATGCTCCGCGCCATGACCGGGGTCTCCGAGCCCTTCATGGACGCCCTCCTCGACGGCTACGCGGGCGGGTTCCGTGACGGCGTCGCCACGCTCGTCGACGTCGGGGGAAGCTCCGGCGCTTGCCTCGAGATGATCATGCGCAGGGTCCCCACCATCAAGGAGGGGATCAACTTTGACCTCCCAGACGTCGTCGCCGACGCGCCGCCCATCGCCGGTACGTACGGTCCTCGGCTCCTCCTCACATGGATCACATGCAATGGTGGCAGTGCGGGCATGCGTAACCTATCCTCTCTCGCTCCCGATCCGTCCGTGTGATTCGTTACCAAATCTCAAACCTCGGGATTATGTTAGCTACTGAATTGGGAGGAACAGGAAGAACAGCAGGGAAGTAGTTCGGATGTATTGCTTGGAACAGAGTTTACAATTTCAGTAATATTCTTGATGCCTTCTCTCTCTCGCTCGCAGCGCTACTTAAGCCTCAGGCTCACGTCTCTCTCGTAGCCAGCTAGATCACCCCCATTCTGGGCCTTGAACCCTGGTGTTGGGCTTCCTTCCTCTTATGCTTCGCCTCGGCCTTGGCTCCGGCCCAGGAGCCTTGTCGCCTGTAGTTGTTGATGCAGAGCTGTTAACAGATTAGTTTCATCATCATTCAACGTCAACGAGCATCTCTACGTACGCCACATCTCCCTCCGTCGAAAATACACGTTTAGGGTTCCGAAGAGGAAAAAATATGAATACTATTTATAATGTGTATTGGTTATTTATTTTGAAATGGAGAGTAATGCACCTCTCTTCCTCTCCAACAATATATAGTCAGCACTCAACATCTAGCAATAAATTATACGGACGGATATGATAGGTACTACCGTGACTGTGAATTCTGAAATGGTCACAGAGCATGGAGCAGACACACCCATCGATCTGCCTCGATCTGGTATAGTAATTAAGGCCAAAGGATATGGGTGGGTTTGTGTTTATTTATATAGAACAAGTTGCGCAAAACAAGTGTTCGTCGAGCATCTCCAAGTGTTTGATAAAAGAAATACTTCCAAATGGATTATTTATTTAGGATGCTTCCAAGAAACACTGCGATGCGGCCTAAGCATCGTTTTGATTTTTTAAACACGTCGACTGCTATTCTGCAACTGGGTATTCTACAATCACTTTAAGTTATGATAATTATTATGCTGATTTACAAGATTGTAATAGCTTATTAGTATATGATTTATAATAATGCTATAATAATATTATGATAAATATCCTCATGTGTTTTATTCATTTTATCGTAAATAGAGTTGGTTATATAATAACTTATTCGATAGCTGACTATTAAATATACTCTCAGTACACACGCTCAATCGCGGCACTTAGTCTGTAAGACTGTAATTACTCATTCATGAATCCGGGTAGGGCGGAAAGATTTTGTTCCTTATTAAAAAAAAAACAATTGCGGCGATGACGGTGTGCCACGCCACGGGCCTGTAGCAGGTCCGACAAGTGACTAGAGAGGGAATGCCACCATGATCGATCCACTGACAGCTCTTGCCTACCTCTCCTTCTCGCGGAGGGAGAGCAGCCAGCCACGCCAGCGCATTTGAATACAGACGCACAGTTCATTCATTGTTTGGCTTGGCTTGCCTGTAGCGTGTGAAAACTCAGACACAAACACATAGGTCTGTTCGTTTGATAGGATTATGCACTGCTGGTTGATTTTTTTTTAGAGAAAAACACTATTCTAACTAAATTTAAGTCGACTGAAAAATCAAACGAACAGGCCAGTGCTTTTCCAATTTTATACTACGACTGGCCTGTAGCACTGCCACGCCAGGAGCCCAGGATCAACACCACAGATTGCTCCCATCCGTCTGTGTCTCGTCTTACTGTATATATTCATTATTACGTTTCATGTAATTTTATATTTTTGAAATGTGTTAATTTCTTTATTAAATATCATCATAGCCTCCGGATCTTACTCGGTGGCATGTTCAATGACATGCCGTGTTTGATGTTGACAGGAGTGAGGCATGTTGGCGGAGACATGTTCAAGTCCATCCCCTCGGGTGATGCCATCTTCATGAAGTGGGTTCTGACGACGTGGACCAACGACGAGTGCACGGCCATCCTCCGGAACTGCCACGCCGCGCTGCCGGACGGCGGCAAGCTGGTGGCCTGCGAGCCGGTGGTGCCGGAGGAGACGGACACCAGCACCAGGACGAGGGCGCTGCTGGAGAACGACATCTTCGTCATGACCACCTACCGGACGCAGGGGAGGGAGCGCTCCGAGGAGGAGTTCCGCCACCTCGGCCTCGCCGCCGGCTTCACCGCCTTCCGCGCCATCTACCTCGACCCCTTCTATGCCGTCCTCGAGTACACCAAAAACTGATCTCCGATCTCCATCCAGATCCAGCCAACACACCATCCAGCGTCATGTCATGTTTTCTCTAGCGATATAATATACAGTTGATGATGAGTTGAATAGTAGCAGCATACTAATAACGAACAGATGATAATAATAATCATAAATAATGTCAGGCAAGCAAAGTCGTTGAGATTCACGTTGGAAGTTGGAACTGCGTGTTGTGCGTGTGCTTCTGAAACCAGAACCTCTCTTTCATCAAAAAAGCATTCCAACAGCTTTTTGATGACAACCATAACAACCAGCTATTCCGATCAAGCATTGTAATAACCCTTTGACAACAAAATTCACTCGCTATTTGCAACTGCAAGTTCGACACGACAGGTCAGCAGTGAATAGTCACGCAACTGGTAAGGATCCGGAGTGGCATTCAAGTACATATACATTCATACCAATCAACACGTCAATCCAAATACATACTCGTATCAATCAATAACAGCGATTATTCCTTAGTTATGATATGTTCGCATATAGAGCAGCAGTGGTCTCCATTTTAAGCGCCCGCTGACACGAGCGGGATTGATTGAGTACATGGATGCATTATTCCTCTTTCTTACTACCTTCTGCCGCAGCACCATGTGGATTGACTAGCGGTTTTGATTCACTCGCACCCTGTAAAGGCGGAGAACAATAAGCAACTGGGAGATGTACTGTAGCACGAGTGTATAAGGGCGCGAAAGTAGGATGAGCATACATCATCGTTCTTCTGAGCTGCAGGCTTGTAAGGACAAGCAGGTGGGACTCTTTCAGGTCTCCGGTACTCCCATCCAAATAGCCTATACACCTTGCTCTGGATACCGTCCAAGATACAAATCAAATTCAGCAACAGAACTTTACTAGAAACTAGAAACAGGAACAGAAACAGAAACCCTCTTCTTTGGTGTGGCCAAATGCACATGTTAACCTACAAGGCCATGTGCAGTCAGAATGCGCACCACTATCGTTTTTTGGTTCACAAATCAGATGTATGGTTCTGACAGAACTATTCGTAAGCAACTGACCATACAATATAATCCTAGAAAAGCTAACAAAATCGTCAATGGCAATAAACCAGCTTTGGCCCCTAGCTGGGTCTTCCAAATCACACATACTAATCTTCATAATTGACAGCTAGATCTTCCGTAGAGGATCGATCAATGATTTTAGTGCTCCAGCTAATCCCACAAGGCCTAGACACACTTCAGCATGAGTACATGGCTAGACATGGCCGACATTACTGAAGAACCACTACGTTGTAAAAGGTTCATATTACTTCCGGAAAAAAAAAACAAACAATTGAAGATCTTTCATGCCACCTGCCTAAACTGAAAATATGGTTCCCTTTATTTGCTATAGTGTAAGGAGTTGATTTATTCTCAAAACTTACTTGTGCAGTGTTATCGCTAGTCAAAAGAAGGTATGTTTAGCTATTCACAGCTTCTAGAAGCTAAATTTCAATTTACTGCTATCTAGAATCAACAACCTGATACCTAGGCTCAAGAAGCTGAGTTTACTGCACACAAGAATTCATTGCTTATCAATTTACTGGATGATGCGAATCCGATGAATTCCCTGGCCGTAGCCGGCTCATACCAATCACAATCGATAATTGGCAGCTAGGTCCACTGTTTTTTTTTTCTCTTTTTGATCCTCTATACTAGTCTTCTCTACAGAAACGGTGAGTTGAGCTCTGGTTCCCTGCTCCAAGGAATCGACAGGCCCTAGACAAACCACCAGGGCAGCAGACTAGTAGAGAAACAAGTTCCAAGATCCCCAAGGACCGTTGAATCGATAGAACCGTAGCCAGCCACCACCACAGACGATGGGGGGTGGCTGGATCTAACAGGAACCGGGGAGGGGGAATAATAAAGGGGAAGGGGATCCGTACGATGATGAGGTCGACGAGGTAAGGGAGGGCGTTGACCACCGGGATCAGGAAGAGCGGCAGCAGGCACGCGACGCAGACCTGGCCAAGCACAACCACCACGACGTTAGTGTAGCGCCGGGATCTGAAGGGAAAGTGGGGAGGTCGGGAGAGGAGCTGAGCGCCTCACCATATCGTCGGGACTCGGATCGGATCGGAAGCTGGAGGATGGATCGGACTCCTTGGCTTTGACCTAGTACTAGTATACGTTGCTTGGTCCGCTCGTCTCCTCTTCGTCGGGGCGCGGTGGCCGGTGGTCGCCGATCCAGAGCTCGTGCGGTGCGGTGAGAATGCGATTGGGGAGGAGAGAAGAGGAGGGACTCGGACAAGGGAGGAGACGACCATGGACACGGGCCCCACCAAGTCATCCACACGCACGGCCCAGTTAGACTGGGGTTATTGAGGCCGGGAAAGGCCTTTTGGGCTTCTTTCTCGTCTCTCCTAGGTGGTCTCCTCTCTCCCTCTGTGTCTCGTCAGGCCCAAACACACACACACACACTGGGATCTTCCGTCGGTGGGGAAAGATGGTGTGAGGTGTGTCGGTGCTGACTGCTGAGAACGAATCGGAGTCGAAGATGACTGCGGGAGTGCTGTGCTGCCTGGTCTCCTGGCGTGCCCGCTGTGGCTGTTCGTTCGTTCTTCTCCTTTCGATCGGCGCCGCCCACATCGGGTCCGTAAAGTACAACACGACTCCTGCCTCAGCTAGCTGTGTGAGCTCTGGTATATAGGTGACCGACCAAGGCGGATGGATTGGAGGGCCATGATGGCTCCAGGCCGCGCGCATCAGTGCCTGCCTAGAATAATGGGGACTGGACGTCGGTGAGACTGTTTGTTTTGCTAAAATTTAGTTTATGTTGATTTGTTATGAGAGAAAAACATTGTTTAGTCGTCAAAATTAAGGGATGATTCGCACAGATTTTTTTTTTCTTCTTCTGGAGGTGGACTTGTGCTAAACAATGCTATATGTGTGCATCTATATATGCAGGTTTATTTCGCTTTGTCATCAGCTGGTTCCTGGCAATGCCCAAGAGTGGCACACGACATATGAAGACAAAATCTATCTTTATCCAAATTCTCACTGTTTTCAATCATCCATCATCGCGCACGCATGACACACACATACAAATTTATGTGCAAATTAAAGGCTATTTACAGACACGAATGACAAGCTAGCTATAGCCATGCCCATGCATTACCCACAAAAATTTCAGTAAGATCGATCGAGTACGTCCTTGTCATCATCCTTAGCGGCAAGACTAACTTTTCTTTTTCTGAAACGTAGAACATGTTCATCGAGACACCTTGCCTCTGCAGATCTTACGTTGGGAAATTAACAAACTAAGTGTTTAGAGACTTAGATCGATCGATGTACACACACTAATTAAGAAAAGTTTGAGTACGTGAAAATAAACTTTCAAAAGTGTGGGAGCTACATGATGAGAATATAGTAGATTTTGTGATGATTAATATGAGAATATATATATATATATATATATATATATATATAGCAGATGTGATGATGATGATGATTAATATAATTATATACTATACTAGTAGTATTTAAGTACGCACATAATAGCTAGCTCTTGGAGCTGCTATAGCTAGCTAGCTACGTATCGCCTGCGTGGTGGATGCACTCGGGGGTGAGTCTGTGGTCTCGCTTGGGGTCGAGGCAGTAGTTGTAGACCATATGGTTGCGCTGCACCCACCGCATGGCCGCCTCCTGCTGCGGGCTGAGCGCGTCGTCGCCGGGGCCAGGGCCGCCGCTGGGCGCGCGGCACCTCGGCGGTGCGCGCGGCGAGCAGGCGCGGAGGAGCAGCCCCGAGAAGCGCGCCACGAAGGGGCTGTAGCGGTAGTCGGCCCTGTACCTGCCGTCGTCGGTGGCCCAGGAGGAGGCGTCCCAGATGGAGCCGTACACCCACATCGGCCGCCGCGGGAACGTCGCCGCCGCCGTCGCGCTCAGCCTCGGGTATCGCCGGATCGGCACGTCGTCCACGTAGAAGCTGCATGTAGGAGTATGTATGTACACGGATCGGACATGAATGATTAGATGCGACGACGAACGGATAGCTGCTGGCTCATTTGTCAGTGACAGTGACGAGCTAGCACTAGCACTAGCAGCCGTACGTACGGCACACTGACACAGTACTGTCGCTGTCACTGTCGGTTGCATATTGCATTGTACTTACACAATAAGTAGCAAAAATCTACTCAGCATTCACCATTGACAGGATCGGAGGTCTACTTACATGATGTGGGTGGGGCTCCAGAGGATGGCGTAGTGATGGAAATCAGCGGTGGGGTCAAACCAGTCAAGGTGGAACTTGACCTCCCTTCCAACGACTCTCCCAGAGCCAGGTCCGCCGTCGCCGGAGCCGAGGACGTACACGTTGGTCTGCAGCGTGTAGGGGCGCCCCTGCGTGGTGCCCAGGAACTCCATGTCCACCTCGTCGTGGAACCCCGGGTGCGCGTCCGCGTTGGACAGGTAGAACGCGGTGATCACCCCCGCCGTGTACCCGCCCTGCAGTTTCACCGACGCGCCGAAGTAGCCTGACCGGAACGCACGCCGCGACTTGAACCCGCTCCCGGACGTCGAGTCCAGCCACATGGTCACGCCGCCGTCGTCGGATGACGACGACTGGTGCTGCGCGCCCCATAGCGTGCTGAAGTCACGGGAGAAGGGCCGTGACCGGAAACGCTTGCTCGGGTAGAACCCCGGCGACGGCGGCTGCTCTGCTGCTGCTGCTGCTGCTGCTAGGAGAAGCAGCAGCAGTAGGAGCGGCGCTTGCCGGTGCCCGGCAGGAGCGGCGGCTGCCATCATATATTGATCGGTGGCGGTGGATGGACGACCGACGAGCGAGCTACGAGCTCGAACAATGATTGGCAGAACAATGGAGCCGCCCGGCAGCCCGGTCTGCCTGCAGGCGTGTGATGTGAGCGTGACAAAGGGAAAGCTGCTGCTGGCTGTGCTGAGTGACCCGTGTGGATGGACGTGATGGGATAAATAGATGGTCGCCAGGCCCACCACAGTTTTTTTTTACCTGGTTGGTTTTAACTGGGCTCGATCGATGTTAATTTCCAGGTGAAAACGGGCCGGGTCGATCTGGGCGGGCCATCCCGGCCGGACCGACGGCCTCTCTCCTCTCTGCACCGACCGACCCGACCGCATGTGTCCAGTCCAGTGACCAGTGCCACGCGTGCCTCAAGATATTGCAGTGTCGGTGGAGTGGTGTGATGTCCATCGTAATTCACATTTTACTAGCGCCATTCGTTCCAACAATGGACGACAGTGATTTTCTCCAGTCATGCAAGACAGTAAGTGTTTCTCTCAAGGATTTAAAGATTATTACTAGTCCGGCCGGGTTGATGGGCCTGGTGGGGACACCAAACATGGCCACCAAATACATCCTAGCTACCTAGCCAAATGAGTAGCTCAGATCAATTGGAACAAAGGAAAATGGAAGAATTCTAGAGGATTGAAATCCTATACTAAAATCAAGATGTCACGACATTCTAGTCCTACGGTTTTTCTACGGTCCTATGTTCCAATGAGGTGACTAGTTTTTCGAAAAAGACATGATCAACAATTTAATCGCCGTACATTAGTTATGGTTCACCAACAGATACAGTAAATTAAAGAATAGTCATTTTTTAGGGAAGTATAGATCAAACAACTGTTACAACTGTGATGCTGTGTTAAAAAAAAAATCATCGGCAGAATTGGGATTTTGACGAGCAAGATGAATGGGCCGGAAATCAGTGTGTTCGCGGCCCAACTGCACCCTCCCACCCGAACAATTCTGAAAGGCCTTCCTAACCCCCCAAATGAAACCACCCTCCACGACAAGTCGACCAACGAACAAGCGCGACCTCCTCCGCCCGCACCTCGCCGCCGGCGATGGAGCCGCCGCCGCCTCCTGCTCCGGCGACCCACTCCTCCGCCGTCCGCGTCCTCTCCCGCACTCCTCCCACGGCCTCCGCGACCCCCTCCTCCGCGGGTCCCGCCCCGTCGCCCGCCTCCCGCGACGGGGTCGTCGCCGTCAGCTTCGTCGGCGGCGCGGGGAGCGCCCGCCTCGCGGACCGGATCCTCGACGCCCACGTCTTCTCCCCCGGAGGCTCGGCGGGGAGCCTCGCCGGGAGCGTCAGGTACCACCGCGACGCCGGCAGGAGGATGGTGTTCCTCCACCTCACGCTGCCGCTCGAGGCGGCAGGAGGCTGCGGCGGCGGAGACCTACCGGAGATGCTCTTCATGTTCTCTGTGAGCTCTGATTCTTACTCTGCTTTTGCTCATTAGATTATACACTAGGTCTGCTATCATCATGGGAATCGAACTACCAAGCTGCCCCAAAGCCTCTGCCTCATTTGTCCGTTTGTATATGATCCACCTATTCTACTGCATCATGTCAGCTAGTTATTGACGATTTGATGCACTTAAAACACCTGCACTACTTGAGGATGCTGTTTTTTGTTGCCTCGTTTAAAATTTCGTAGTTTTTTATGCTATATACATGCTTCTGATAACTGCCATTGATCAGCTAAACTTGTAAAGTGTTGCTTGCCTCTGCTCAAACGTGGCTAATGTGTGGTTCTCTGACCATAGATGTTTTAGACTTCGTCATCACATTTATCTGCCTGCTACTTTATAGATTCACTGCTTCGTAATCATATTTCTAGAATAAAAGGTGCCTTTGACCTTCTAAATGACTGTTATGATCTTGTTTCTTTGGTTTTCTGTGACAAAATGAAGGATTGATTGATTAGTTTCACTTTACAACATTCTAGGTCTGCCACGTAATTATATTTCTGCAAGAAGGCTTCAGATTTAACACGCAAACCTTAAAGAAGTTCCGACTGCTACAATCTTCAAAGCATGCTCTCGCTCCATTTGTCAAGCCATTGGTAGCAGCTGCAATGCCTGCCAAAACTGTTACCTCTGACACCCCAACAAGAGCAACCCACAGGGCTTCTTCCATCTCCCCTCCAGCACGTCGCGGAGGTCACGCTGGTCGTCAGTCCTCGGCCATCTCACTTATGTCCGGAACCAGTTCAAATCCTTCTGTACTGCCAGGTCAATGCGTCCCTGTATTGCTCTTTGTCTTTGAGGATGATGCGCTTGATGTTTCAAGTGCTGCAGCAAGTTCCGATGATATGGGTGATGCATCTACATCGAATCAGGGTTCTAGCTCTGATGGATTATCAAAACAAAGCTTACCTTCAAAAACTTCTGGTTCAGTGGTTATGCTTGCCAGGGCAGCAAACAAATCTGAGGGCAATTCAGGCAAAAAGCTGCATTCATCATTGGAGGGACAGATTCGTGTGTTGCTCAAGAAGTGCAGGGTTCTTGCAGGCATGGAGCCAGGGCATATTGGCCCGAGGGGTGTAAGTAACATGAGTCAACATTTACCCCTGTTCTCACTCGATACCTCGAGGGTTGTTGCACTGCTGGAACGGTATATTAATAAGAAACGGGAGCCACTGGACATCATTGCAGGACTATTTGAAGATTCTTTGTGCTCCAAATCGCCATTGGATATTCTTTCACTAGAAAACAACTACCACCCAACAAACCATGATGACTTTCAGTTGATCAAGGATTTTATATTTCGGCAGTCTGATGCTCTGAGAGGGAAAGGGGGATATTCAAGCAATGCAAGTGCCGGGTCTGTTGCTGGTGTTGGCATGGTGGCTGCTGCTGCTGCTGCAGCAGCAGCATCAGCTGCAGCTGGGAAACCAGTTAATGTACCTGATCTCCCTACTTTTGATAAATGGTTTTCCATAAGTACCTCTATTCTAACTGCACTGCTGAGTGGTCAGTCTGAAAGCAAGACTAATACAAGTCCTAGTGAGAAGAGTGACCAACTTCCTGCTGCAGGATCTAATGCTATTGGGATCGCATTATCGTGCTTGGAAAGTGATAATGGGCTGAACATGAAATTTTCTTCATCATGGTGCCAAAGGGTGCTTCCAGCTGCTAAGGAGATTTACCTGAAAGGTTTGCCTGCCTTTTACCCCACAAGCATGCATGAAGTGCAGCTACAGAAGGCATTGCGGTCCTTTAGCTCGATGGTTAAAGGACCAGCAGTCAGGGTATTCTCAAAGAAGCTAGAAGATGAGTGCCGGGCAATATGGGAATCTGGAAGGCAGCAATGCGACGCTGTTAGCCTAACTGGCAGACCATGTAAGCACCGAAGACATGGCGATCTCTCTTCATCTGATGCAACGGAACAACATTCTAGTGCATATGTCTTCCTCCATGCATGTGCCTGTGGCCGGTCACGTCGCCTTAGGGATGATCCTTTTGACTTTCAGACAGCCAACATGTCTTTTAATTGTTTCCAAAATTGTGATGATCTACTACCTACCCTTGCGCTTCCAAGAGGCAGCAATGCTGGTTCATTTTCAGTATCCTCTTGGCGCTTGGTGCGTCTCGGAGGAGCAAGATATTACAAGCCAACAAAAGGGCTCCTCCAGAGTGGATTTAGCTCCCAGGAGAGGTATCTTCTAAGGTGGATTATATCTGTTGGTAAGGGGCAAGTGAGAAATGACATTCATTCCAATACTATTACTTCATCCACAAGATCTGGTATGAACCCTCAGACTCCCCCAATAGTCACTGGTGAAGTAAAATCTGCCGTAACCCAAGTCACAGCACAATTTAAATCTGCAAAGCTTAAAAATTCTGGAAAACAACCTGAAATGGAACCAATGAGCAACTCAGGTATTAATTTCGGTAAAGGTCTGCCAAATTTTACTATGAAAAAACCCTTTGCTGAAGTTGTTGCTGGCACCACATCAAAAGATTCCGAGTTTCCTGCTCTTCAGCAAACGAGGCCACCGAAACCTGGTGGTCGAAAAGATGAGCGCCAAATGAATATAGGAGACCAGACTAATGGCCGAGGTCATGCGGCTGTCAGCCAAGGGCCTGTAGCTGAAACTGAATCTGCGAAAGCAAGCAGAAACAAGAGTAATGAAAATGCTGATGGGAAACCCTTTTTACAGATAGGGAGCAATATAGTTCCAGTGATTGTTGGAAATGAGACTAGAGAAACTAGTCAGCCAGTACAGCAGTTTGTTGTGTATGTTGGATTTGAGCATGAGTGTCCCTATGGTCATCGCTTCTTACTGTCAGAGAAACATATAAAGGAGATTGAGTCTTCCTGTTTGCAGTATCAAAGAGTTCATCTAAACAAAGAAGCAGAAGGCAAGCATGCACAAAAGTTGCTCCAAAATGCATCTGGCTTAATAGCATCTGCAGTGGACATAAACAGTGCACGGAAAAACAGCAAGCCATTGGAATCATTGGGGAGAAACAGCCAGCAGCAATCACTGCAGCTGAGGGTTGATGCAGAGACTTCACAGCCTTCTCCTTGGCTTTCAGATCCACAGAATGGCAAAAGGGGGGAGCATTATTTTCGAAGCATTACAATTGATGATGGTGGAGAAGCATTTTCACTGATGAACAGAAACTTGCCAATATATATGCACTGTCCATATTGCAAGATCTCAGAAAGGAAGGAACATCAAGATGTAAAGTTTGCTGGTGCTGTGTCCCAACTTCAACGGATTTTCATTGTGAGTTATAATGTTCTAACTGAATTTCTTTTTTGTCATGGTTAGATATAACAAAGTATCATCATTCACAATCTTACAGCAGGAAAGTAGATTTTAGTTGCTCCCTGTTTGGTGTAGTACCCGTTGAAGTTGATACATGTTTCTTGTATTATCCATAGGGACACTGTTGTGTAATCTTGTCTTCCTACTAATATCTAGGTTCTCTTTAATGCAGGTGACACCTGATTTCCCTGTCCTGTTGGCAAGCTGCCCACTAGTACAGTTTGAGGCAAGTATACTCATCTATATCCAGCAGCTTCAGGCATATAATTTCCTTTACTCACCCATAGAGTAGTTACGGGAAGGCATTGTTTTAGCCTAGATGTAACAGAAAATGTCACTAAATGGAGTTATTGCCTTTTCCCCTTTTTCTTGCATCAGGGGTCATGTTTGCCATTGAATGTCTCTGATCATGATCGAGAAGGATCATTCAGTATTGGGTGCCGAGTTATCCTTCCACCTGAGAGCTTTCTTACTATGAGGCTTCCTTTTGTCTATGGTGTTGAGACAAAAGAGGGAAGTACATTTCCCCTCAAATACTCAGAGCAACAACCAGAACTCACAGCATGGCTTGTTGGAGGGACAGCCTTGCAAATCGTATCGGTAGGGGACGTCATTGACAAAGAAATCGTTATGAAGTGATAGACATGTCATCTAAAGCTTTACTGCTTTTAGCATGTTCTAGTCACATATCAGTGATTTGCCATTGGTGAGATGATAATAACTGTTTTTTTTTCTTTCTTTCTATCTTCCCCATAGAACTTTTCTTAGTTCTCTTTTGTTTTGAATACTCAAGGCATTGAATAGGTCTGTTGTTGGTTTAATTCGTGCAGGATGCAGGATGGATGGTTATATTCCTGTCTGAGATTTTACTTCTGCTCCTGAACTTGTGCTGCTAAGCCGTTGATACAACTATTGCTTCCTTTCACTGTGCTCCAAGCATTGTGAAATAGAAGTTTCGCTGATATCTACCTGGATGGTGTATATAGATGCACGCATAGGGGACAGGCCCACAGGTAAGTTTGGTAGTTCTGTACTTTCACCCTTTTGATACCACAGTACTTGGCAAACTCGTCCATTCCTAAACACAATATGTTGTTACTGATGCAGGCAATCACGCCGTTCTTGTCTTGGACACGAATAGGTGCCAGGAGGTTAAGTTTGGCTGGTTATGTAGGGTCTGTTTTTTTGGGGACCAGTGGATCAATCCGATTCCTAGACTGGTTTGCCTTTAGGCTGGGAGTTTTTGTAGTAAGATTATTAGTTCAGTTGAGCTGTGTAGTGTAATATCTGTTGGCCAGTTGATGTGCTGTTTTATTCGTAGTCCTAGGCTTGTTGAGAAATCTGGCCTTGGAATATAAAACGAGAAGGAATTTTCTGAATGATATTGTAGCAAACGGTTGCTTGAAATGCATGGTTTCCTCAAATAAACTTGACTGATCTGCCTGTATCCCTTATTCTTTCTTGTAGATATGTGCAGTACAGGAATTTCCCGCCGCCTTGGGGGAAAAAAGATGGACTTGAGAATTGATAACATCAAAATTGTTATATAATAACTAGTTTCACTATCATAACATCAAAACTGTTATATAATAACTAGTTTCACTATCAAGAATATGTATGTAAGAATACGAAGAATAGAAGTAGAGATAAAAATAAGTTGTTCTCTTTTCTCGTATCACTTTATAGAACATAAGCCCTCCTATATATAGCTTTACATGAGGGGATGGAGTTACAAGAATTGATGCTAAAAGAGTTACACTATTGAGCATAAAGGTTGTAGCTTTGATGGTATAGGGGTTATGGATATCCATCTTAATATTTCATAACACTCCCCCTTAGATGTTCATTATGAGGTGAATTGCATGTCTTATTAAAAATCATGCCAAGGAAAAACCCAGTGGGAAAAAACCATGGCCAAGGAAAAAAGAGTACCCCCTGATGGCAATATCACTTGATGTCTTTCAACCGACGTAATCCAATACCATATGTCAATTTCTTGAATACTGAAGTAGATATTGCCTTTGTGAACAAGTTTGCTAGATTTTCACTTGAACGAATTTGTTGGACTGTTATAATACCATCTTTTTAAAGATCATGAGTAAAGAAAAACTTTGGCGAGATGTGTTTCACTCTATCTCCTTTTATGTACTCATCTTTCAATTGAGTTATGCAAGCCGCATTGTCTTCGTGTATAACCGTTGGCGCTTCATTTTTTAGAAGTAAATTGCACACCTTGCGAATATGATGTGTCATATTTTTCAACCAGACATATTCTCTGCTAGCTTCATGAATAGCCAAAATTTCTGCATGGTTAGATGAAATTGCTGCTATAGTTTGCTTCATTGAACCCATGAAATAGATGCGCCACCACACATAAATACATATCCCGTTTGTGAACGGTCATTATGTGGATCAGATAGATATTTTGCATCTGCAAAACCAACTAATTCCTCCATGCATTTGTTAGAAAAATATAGACTCATGTCTTTCGTACCTTGTAAATAACGAAGTATATGTTTTATCCCATTCCAATGTCTTCTAGTAGGACATGAGCTATATCTTGCTAGTAAATTAACAGCAAATGCAATATCAGGACGTGTATGAGTAGATAGATACATTAGGGCTCCTATAGCACTTAGATATGACACCTCAGGACCAAGAATTTCACTATCACATTCTGGAGATCAAAAAGAGTCTTTGGTTATATCAAGAGATCTAACAACCATTGGGGTACTCAATGGATGTGCTTTATCCATGTAAAATTGCTTTAGTATTTTCTCTATATAAGTTGCTTGATGCAAAAAAACTCCATCTTTAAGGTGTTCTATTTGCAAACCAAGGCAAAAGTTTGTCTTTCCCAGATCCTTCATTTCAAATTCTTTCTTCAAACAATCTTTCGCCTCAGTGATTCCCTGAGAAGTGCCAATTAAGTTTAGATCATCAATATATACAGCTATGATCACAAAATCAGATCCAGATCTTTTTATGAATATACATGGACAAATAGAGTCATTCTTATAACCTTCTTTTATCAAATACTCACTAAGACGATTGTACCACATTCTCCCAGATTGTTTCAACCCATATAGAGATTTATTCAACTTCATTGAATATTGTTCTCGAGAACATGATCCTGGTAGTTTAAATCCTTCTGGTAGTTTCATATATATGTCACTATCAAGTGACCCATATAAATATGTTGTAACAACATCCATTAGACACAAGTCAAGATTCTCTTTCATTACCAGACTTATAAGGTATCTAAAAGTTGTTGCATCCATCACAGGAGAGTATGTTTCTTCATAATCAATTCCTGGTCTTTGTGAGAATCCTTAGGCAACCAGTCGTGCCTTATATCTTGTGATTTCTCCTTCCTTATTTCGTTTTCTCACAAATACCCATTTATAACCAACGGGTTTGACACCATTTGGTACACGGGTTACAGGCCCAAAAACTTCTCGTTTTGTAAGAGAATTCAATTCTGCTTGAATTGCATCATCCCATTTTGCCCAATCTTTTCTTTCTTTGCATTCTTCGATTGAGTGAGGTTCTTGATCCTCATTTTTATCCATAATTTCTAGCGCTAGATTATATGCGAATGCATCATCGATGATGACTTTCTCACGGTTCCAAATTTTTCCTGACATGACATAGTTTAATGAAATCTCATATTCTAAAGAATTAGATACCTTTGTCTCCTCTTGAGTCATGTCTTCATTTCCTTCAGGAGTTTTTTCCTGAATTATTATTTCCTCTATTTGACCATCTTGATTCTTTGCTCCCTTTCGTTTTCGAGGATTTTTATCTTTGGAACCCAATGGTCTACCACATTTTATGGTGGTCTTTGACTCATTAGCAATACATGGTTGTCCCTCTTGGACATTAATTTTTTCAGAAGCATTAACAGCTGGAATATATGACTTGGTCACTCTTTTTAAGTCTGTAAAAGCATCTGGCAAATTATTTGCTAAACTTTGTAAATGAATTATCCTTTGAACTTCTTGCTCACATTGTTTTGTACGAGGATCAAAATGAGATAATGATAATTCATTCCAGCTTATTTCTCTATTTAGCTGTTTATTTTCTCCCCCTGTTGTTGGAAAATTTGATTCATCAAAATGACAATCAGAAAATCTTGCTGTAAATATGTCTCTCGTTGATGGTTCAAGATACTTTATTATGGATGGAGATTCATACCCAATATATATTCCCAACCTTCTCTGAGGTCCCATCTTTGTGCATTTTGGTCGAGCAATTGGGACATACACCGCACAACCAAAAATTCTTAGATGGGAAATATCTGGCTCTTTACTAAAAACCAACTGTAGAGGGGAAAAATTATGGTAACTTGTTGGCCTGATGCGAATCAATACCGCTGCATACAAAATAGCATGTCCCTATGCAGACATTGGTAGTTTTGACTTCATAAGTAATGATCTTGCTATTAATTGGAGACGTTTAATAAATGACTCTGTAAGACCATTCTGTGTATGAACATGTGCAACTAGATGTTCAACACTTATTCCAATTGACATGCAATATTCATTAAAACTATTTGATGTAAATTCACCAACATTATCCAACCGTATAGTTTTGATTGGATTGTCTGGAAATTGAGCTCTTAACTTGATTATTTGAGCCAACAACCGCGCAAATGCTATGTTGCGGGTTGATAGTAAGGAGACGTGTGACCATCTAGTTGATGCATCAATCAAAACCATAAAATACCTAAATGGTCCACTTGGTGGATGAATTGGTCCACATATATCTCCTTGTATGCGCTCAAGAAAAACGAGGGACTCATGTCCAATTTTAGCCGGTGAAGGGCGTACTATCAATTTCCCTTGAGAGCATGTGATGCATGGGAAGTCATTCAATTGAAATTTTTTTTTATTCTTTAATTCATGGTCGTATGAACTATTAATAATTTTTCGCATCATTACTGATCCGGGATGGTCTAGCCGGTCATGCCAAATAATAAAATTGTTATGGTTGGTGAACTTTTGTTCCACCACCATATATGACTCATTCTCTTTGAGACTTGTATAAGTATAAACCAGAAGGTAATTCTGGCAATTTCTCCAACACATATTTTTTCCCTGATGACATCTTTGTTATGTTGAGGTACTCCATATTACCATCACACATTGTCTCTATATGATAGCTATTTTGACGTATATCTTTAAAGCTCAATAAATTTCTTTGAGACTTTGGGGTATAAAGTGCTTTGTTTATGTCTACCTTTGTCCCACAAGATAATATTATTGTGGCTCTTCCTGAACCCTCTATCAATTTAGCACTTTCTGATATAGTATGAACAACTGCATCTTTTAATATAAGATAGGAAAAATGCATTTTACTCTTTAAGATAGTATGAGTTGTTTCACTGTCTATAATACATATAGTTTTTTTCATTTGTAAGCTCTTGAGGCAATGGTTCATCCATACTATTCAAAATAAAACGTACTAATGAGCATTAGTTCTCTATCAAAGAAATGTAGTGAAACATATGAAATGAATACTAATTAAATGGAAACATAATATAACTTTATTCATTCATTTATAAGATGAAACATGCTTCAATGGTACTACCATTACATTGCATTTATATCATGCATGAATAAAATTAACAACAAGATCATTTATTCTTGGATGAAGAAATCAGAAACATCAAGATGTGTTGCGGTCTTGTGGTCATATTCTCCAATATCTGTCACACTGAGTATATTATCATCTAAAATATTATGACCACTACCACTTGCAAACTTTGTCTCTATCTTTTTGTTCTTCTTCTCAAGTGATTCTTGATAGAGATCAACAAGATATTTGGGTGTGCGACAGTTGCGTGTCCAATGAGATCTTCCACCACAACGATGGCATGCATTTTTTGTTATAGAAATTTTGCCTTTATCTTTATATCCCCTTTCTTGTCTTTTATTAGAATTCCCCATGCTCTTGAATTGGACACTATAATTTCCTCTTCCACGACCATATCCATATTCACAATCGCGCCCGCGTCCACGTCCGCGGCCACGACCACGTCCGCGTCCACTCCCACTATTTTGATTATCATATCTCGTAGCATTTACTTCAGGGGGTGGATTTGAACCAGTTGGACGTGTTTCATGGTTTTTCATCAAAAGCTCATTGTTTTGTTCAGCCACAAGCAAACAAGAAATAAGTTCAGAATATTTCTTGAATCCTTTCTCACGGTATTGCTGCTGAAGCAGCACATTTGATGCATGGAATGTAGAGAATGTTTTCTCAAGCATCTCTTCATCTATCACTTTTTCTCCACACAATAGTAACAGTGATGTGATTCTAAACATGGCTGAATTATATTTAGAAACACTTTTATAGTCTTGCAACCTTAGGTGCAACCACTCATAACGAGCTTTAGAGAGGATCACTGTCTTTTGATGATCAAATCTTTCTTTTAGTTTGTTCCAAAGAAAAAGGGGATCCTTATCAATAAGGTATTCAACCTTTAAACCTTCATGGAGGTGGCGGCGAATGAAAATCAAAGTCTTTGCTTTATCTTGGCTAGATGTATTATTTTTTTCTTTGATCGCATCACCAAGCCCATTGACATTCAAGTGAGTTTTAGCATCTAGCACCCATGACAAGTAATTCTTGCCCGAAATATCCAGAGCCATGAAATCAAGCTTGACAAGATTGACATAGTAAACTATAAAATATATAGATTGCGAAATTCAAACAATCATACAAGAGTAAAATATAAAAACATATACAAATAGTAATGTCTTATCATAGAAAAAAATATTATGATCAATGTAAAATTCCTTACCTAGTTCTTGATAGCTTTTAGAGACAGTCGTGCTGATAACGTGTTACATAATAACTAGTTTCACTATCAAGAATATGTATGTAAGAATATGAAGAATAGAAGTAGATAGATGAAAATGAGTTGTTCTTTTTTCTCGTATCGCTTTACAGAACATAAGCCCTCCTATATATAGCTTTACATGAGGGGATGGAGTTACAAGAATTGATGCTAGAAGAGTTACACTATTGAGCATAAAGGTTGTAGCTTTGATGGTATAGGGGTTATGGACATCCACCTTAATATTTCATAACAAAAATCAGAGTTGTGTTGGAATAATACTGAGGGTCCAGGTTGACATGAGCCGCTTCTGGTAGACTGGAGACTGGGCTGGAGAATGTTGAAGCTGGAAGGAAACGCACGAACAGCTCCTGCTTGACAAGTGTAAAGGCAGCAAGCAGGCTGTGTGAGAAATTAAAAGGTGGACGGACTGCGGGACGGCCGTGTTGATGATGCGTCGACGTCGAGTCGAGGTCTGCCCTTTTTGTTCTTTTTCACCTGCAAAACAGGCGTTTCCACGTGATGTGCATCATTCCAGAATGGCTGCTGCAGCCTGGAGGCGTGGCACGCTGGTTTACTCATGCAGCAGGCCTGGCTTGGCTCCAAAAGCTTCTTTCTTGTGTGTTTCTCACTTTCTCCAATCCAAAAAATCCTGCGTGCAGTCCATGGTAGTATGGTACTAGTCCCATTTGTCCAATCCAATGAGTGAAGTGAAGCATGAGTGCATGAGTTTGAGTTGCCTGGACAAGTGTCCGTGTGGTGCTACTGCTACCGCTACCTAACCTTTTGCTTGGCCGATAGATGAGAATACCTGACTTGGACTTGAACTCTCTGCTGCTACCGGACTGATGGAAGTGGATGTAAATGCGAACAAACAGCTGGTTGGCTCAGGGCAGAAAGCTCCACGCTACACCACAACCAACGGCCGGCCGGAGCAGATGGAGATCCCTTTTAGCTTAGCTTTCCTTTGTGATTGTGATCTACTACTGCAGGAAACCATTACAAGAAGCTGCTAACGTTGGTACTGGTAATTAATTAACTGCCTCTTTTCCATTTATTTATTCATCATGTTTCGTTTCGTGTGCACTTTCATATATGTGTGTGTGTTTATGAACCATACATGTTCTCTCTTTTTTTTCAAAAAAAAAAAGAAGGTAGAGAAGGAACCATATATGCATATCCACGACCTTGTGTTTCCAAATTAAATGAAGAAAAGAAAAACTCACATGATCTGACTGAGTACTCCGTATTGATCTGTGATGTTCCGTGCTTTCACAAGCAGGAGCACGTGATGATGGTGGAGCATGTGACGTGGAGGCTTGGAGCTTGGCTTGGCGTAGAGGTTAGCTACAGGAGCAAATTAAGTCTCGCATTGTACCTGACTGACCTGCTGAATGGGATGGTGATTGAATCTTTACGCCTGTAGTAGTAGGCTTGTAGCTATAGCCCTGTGTAACCACTCTGAATGATTTTCAGGCAGCAGCAGCAGCAGCAGCAGCAGCAGCAGCACTGATGACAGAGTGAGTGGTCTCTGTTGTGTGCGTGTCGATGTGTAGAGACAGAGCGATGCACCAACGCGTGCAGTGCAGTGCAGTGGTTGCAAGTGTCCAACTCCAGCCAACAGCTGCAGGAGTTGGGAGTTGGAGCAAGTTGGGTTGGGCCGCCGTACGTTACATTGACGCCGTCCGCCCTCTGCCAGTGCACATGCCGCGTTCGTTCGACGCGCTGGGAATGAGGAGTTGGGAGTCTAAAAAATATATAATGCACATTAATCTGTACAATTGATATAATAATGGTACCATTGCTTCCCTTGATAAACAAAATATATTTGCCTTATTGATGATTCCAATAGAGATTATATTAATCAACATAGTAATATATAGTATACTTTGTTTGACATGAAACATTGCAGTCCCTAGCTAAATTAACTTGTAGAATTCTCCTAAGTCAAGCTTTCTTTTCGGCCAATTTTATATAAAAAGAGTATTAACATATATCACACAAAAAAAGATTGTGTGGAAGCAACTTATTTCATATTGTATATACTTGTGTCTAATCATACTAATTTTACGTCATGGCCATTTTTCCTTATAAAGTTCAACCAAACTTTAAAAAGCTTAGCATAGGACAACTTAATAATTAAGATGATTTATTCAGATAAAGAGAGTATATAAGAAAATTAGGTGATTCAATGAGAGACGACAACAAGTAAAGCTTTTTTGGACGCGAGAAATTGATCGAATTGGATCACGAGCGTGCATATATATTATCTATATTTATATCTCTCTCTAGTGGAGAGATATTAATATTAGCAAGCAGAGTCTAGTCCGTATCTCCGATTCTCTGGGTCTACTACCACACAAACTAGCTAGTAGGATATAGTACCAAGCTACTTATATAGTATAATACTCCATCTAGAAGCTAATAAGCCACTTAAAAGAAATAATAATATTATTAATTCTTTATTTGCACATAAAACATTAAAAGAAATGATATTAATTATCTTGATGCCGCTATATATATATATATATATATATATATATATATACACACACACACGTGCCTGCACTGGCACCTCAAGAAGAGAAAAAAAAAGTCGTTGGACGATCGATGGAGTCATGCACAACAAGACGTACCGCTTGGTACAAAACTATCGCAAATTCACAAGGCAAGGCGTCGTCGTGCGTACCTTGCATTGTCCACAAGTCCATCTCATATCCTTGACTCTGGCACGCATAAGCAAACATTGTTTATCTTAGAAAATTCCTTTTTTATTATATAAAAAAACACGTACGTGTCAGTTAGTTAGCTAAGTGGCAACACGTACACAACATATTAAGCTGTATGTAGCTAACTTGTACCGGCGGGTTATTAGTTCGTTAGCTTTAGCTATAGGTTAATTATTACAGGCGTGTGTCTCTACGGTTAGTATGGTCAGTACGTGCCAAATGCATTCGGGACAAAAAAAAAAGGTCGTTAAGCTAGTTCAGTGACTCGTTTTAAAATTGCACTGACTAAACACTTTTTTTTATCTATATCATATCTATCTATATAATATCAATACTATTTCTTTTTTTTCTTTTGAGACAAATTTTTTGACTATTTTTTAGTCCATATATTTTTTATATACCTTTCTCCGACTTACTAAATAACAGAGAGTTTTTTTTTAAAAAAAAATCCGAAGCAGCAGCCCGGCCCGCCAGCGCGACACTTGAGGCGATTGGAATTGGATGCTGTCAAAGCTCAGTGCATGTCACGGAAAGTGTATTATTGCCTGTTTTTTTTTTTCTTTTCTGCAGCTCCTACCGACCTTCAACTTCAATTCACGCCGCCAGGAACAGATCGAGAAAAAGAACAAAACACGCACATGAATATGTACTCATCGGCCGGTAAATAAACCGATGTCATATCTAAAGAAAAACATCCTTCGACACTCGCATAAAACTCATGTTACGCCTATATATCTAGCCCCCCAAGCTTAATTGTGCTTTTCAAAATTTATTGTTTCATGTCAAGCACACATCCATTAATTGTGACAATCAGTAGAAGGCGATTCATAGTGGAACTGGCATGCATATGTGTGGGTATTACAGTACTATATATGGATCCCGGCCGGGCCAGTCATTTATTTTATTAGTGTGCTGTGTGTGTTTCTTGGTAGTTTCTATCTATACGCTCGCTCAAGATTCTCACTGTCGATGGATTTTCCAACAACAATTAATTCACTGGACTTACGAGCAACACGTACCTACGTGAGGGGAGAGATCGGATTAGATGCCATCGATCATTCACCAGATGAGATGAGATGAGATGAGATGCTCATCGCCTCTTGCATTGAGTTTTCAGTTGAAGCTAGCCTGCTACCAAAGCTAAGTGCATGTCACGGAAAGTCCGCCGCCGCTGCCGGCCGGCCTTTGTCTGCTGCTGCAGCTATCTCATCTATCTAGTCTAGCTAGCTAGTACGCGCACGCACGCCTTCAATCTCCACACCGCCAGCGCGCGCCAGCTCCAGATCAACCGGCGGAGAAAGGTAACAAAAACATACCAACGAGATGCCACATGCAAGTGGTAAAAAGAATTTTTTTTAACAAAAGTTGCCAACAACCTGAAAAGCTAAGAGAGTTAACTCCACTTGTTAGATTTAGTTCAAAAATACTCTCTAGCTACGAATCTAATTAAGAGAATAGCTAAAGTGTCTCCGTCCCAAATTACAAGTCATTCTATTTTTTCCCAAGAGTTAAAGTATTTCAAGTTTGACTAAATTTATATAATATAATAGTAACATTTATGATATCAAATAAGTATTATTAGATTAGATTATTTGTTAACTATATTCTCATAGTATACTTACTTAATGTCATGAATCTTTGTAATTATCTCTACATTTTTTTTGTCAAACTTAGGGTCCTTTAAACCTCCAAAAAGTTGGAACTACTTATAACATGAAAATATGGAATGGAGAGAGTACTAGTCTTTTCTGATTGAGTTATTAGGTCTAAGACCTTGGTTTACCAAGGGCTCTAGTAGACTTGGGCATGAGGGGACACCAACTTAGCGAGATAGGGTCAGAGTTGCCACACATTCTAACATCAATCTACCAACTATCTCCACCGCCTAATCTTAACCTGATGGTCCATGGATCTCATTGTTCCTCCTGTTTCAAATGATATCTTTTTTATATATATATATATTTCTTACTACACCGCTTCTCTCTGCCCTCCTATTTTTGGTCACCCTAATCATCTTGTTTTGATGTCCTTTCATGGTCGACACAACCACCCATCTCCTTCACTATCCATGGGCACACTGCCTTCTTCATCTAGCCACCCCGCCTGCCTCCTTGGAGATCTTCAAAGCCAGCACTATAGCTCTGACAACCCCTTCCAAATGATCCAAATAGATCCCACTGGCGACACTCAAAACTTGTCCACTGTCTTTGTTTTAAGTCAATTGGACAATAGGACATGTGGGAAAAAGTACAAGGGGTTGATTTATGTATAGGATGGGATAGGGTTGATTGTTGACCAGTGTAAGATCCAATTTAATGTTATAATCGAATTCTTTTGCTAGACTCAGTGTTATATCTCAGTATCGTTTGGTTCTCAAACAAATCAAGGTGTTGGTAGACGTGTACATACAACAAAGCAAAAGCTAATAATTTTGGTTGCACGCGGTGAAGAAATCCGGACGCTTGTTTGAGAGTACCTAGGGATTATAGTAAACTCTCCATGGTTTAATAAGTTACCTTTGTCTTGCATAGATATATGTTGATTGTTGTTTCCTTGTACTAAGATTTTTTAAAAATAAAACTCTTTTGGGCTATATTATGACCACCACAAAATATGTCATCATCAGTTGATAAATATTGATTACCTTGTATTGAATAGCAATGTGAAATTTGAATATTACAATATGATTTTTCATATTGGTACAATGTGAATAATTTAGATTAATTGTTGACCACAATCAGCTACCCCTACCAAGTTTGGCCTTTTGGAATCCTGATACACCTTACATTTTGAGAGAGAGAGGGGGGGGGGGGGTAGTGCTCTAGTGCTTAATTAATCTACCAGTAGAAGTTCAAGCATATGTCTCTTTAATTATTAGAATTAATAATATATAATTTTGCAGATTAACAATAATAAATTTACTTGGTTGTGAAGAACTAAACCAAACCATGAGACATGGTGTATATATATGTTCATGGATGAAATGCATGCATCACTAGGCTACACTACACATATGAGATACCAGAGGACGGTATACGTAGCAGCTATATATTAGCTTCCAATTTGTCTTTCTTGGTTGCAATTGCAACCCTCGATCTAGGCTAGCTGTGTGTGTGATGATGTAAATATAATTCTTGTGCTTTGGCTGGGTGTGGCTGGAATTGGAATTGGAATGGCTGGCAACTTTGCCCACTTCACCATCCACTGCCACACCGTACCTTTATTAATGCCGCAAGCTAAGCGAGCTCAAAAGGAAACGTACACCACTTGAAACAACAAAGCTCTTCATAAAAGCTACTCGCTATTTTAGCGCCCCAAACGGCAGCTGCCGATTCACCCACACCAATCAAACTGCAAACACACACGCACAAAAAAAAAACTCTTTTTGAAAGAAAAAAAACGCATGCACCATGTTGTATTTATCATCTACTATGATCCAAGGCCAATATATGATCGTTTTCTTTCTTCCTTTCTAAAATGCTACTGATGGAGTATTATTATTATTTACCTAAAGTGACTTCGATTGATGACATATCATATATATATATATATATATATATATATACTTTTTATACCGCCTATTCCATATTTCAGGTTGTTGTTCAAGCAACATGTAATTTTGTCATTGTTTGACTAGAAAAAAATTTTATAACTTGCCTTTTGTGAGTTGTTCTTTCAATTGTCTCAAAATTCAGTTACCTCCAAATATAACAACTCCTTTTTATGCATAGGGGTATATATATATATGATACAAAGGCCCACATATATGTATGTATGTAATGTATGTATACATATACATTATGAATTGTATATTTTGGCACCGAAAATTAAAGTAGCAGAGAACTAGGACATGCGAAAAAGGCGGATATGATAGTAGCAGGCCACAACATTGCACCCACTCCTGCCCCTCAACTCAATTTCAAGTTGGGAGAACAGTGGTGGCATGGCATTGTCACCACCCTTTGCTTTCATCACAGTTCAGGCAACACCCACCACTCACTGCTCACTACTCTCTACTCTCTACTCTACTCTCCCACACACGCACACTAGCTCACTACTCCAATGCAAGTGGCTGCCAAACTTTTGTTTTTCTTTCAAAGCAAATATATTTGGAGCAATAATCTCTCTATGTATCTATGTTATGTGTGTGTGTATTGGACAATTGATCTCATCCATCTCCAGTAGTACAGTATATATGTAAATGTTAATTGCTATAAAGTACATATATTTGGCGGTTTTTGTTACACCTTACACCAAAGAATTGAAAGAATCAAATCTTGTATATATATGTTACAGCTTCATTGATATACATATTTATATATAATATATCCCAATATATAAGAATATAAATTGTAAGTATAACTGAACTGAGGATGCATGGTAGACTTATGATCCCCCAATTGCAAGGAGAAGAAATTAAAGAGAAAGAAAGAAAAAAAAAAAGAAAGAGATCAATCAGTGTTTAATTTGTTAATAAGAAAAAGAATGCATGATCGAGGCTGGCTCTGGCTGGCTGCTAGCTAGGCCAGTGGCCAGGCATGCAGATGCAGATGCAGCAGGGCCGGTTGCAGCGGCGGCGGCGCTCATGTCGTCATCAATAATGGCAATCCACCAGTGCTGAGGCTGTCAGCATCAGCCCAGGTCCAGCCTTCTTTCCGTCGTTGAACTGGCCGAGACGACCGAGCATGACGGTCGCCGGCGGCGGCGGAAGGAGCGACACGACGGCTGCTTCCTCGTCGGACGGCGCCGGCAGGTTGAGGTCCAGCTCCAGGTTGGTGCTTTCCTTATTGCTGTTACTGGTTGTGGTGTCCGCCGGGACGATCGCCGTGGTGACAGTGACCGCGCGGTCCGGCGCGTTGAGCGGGCGGTGGCGCCGCATGTGTCCGCCCAGCGCCTGCCCCGACGCGAACTCGGCGCCGCATATGGAGCACTCGTGCACCCTAAGCTTGCCGGCGGTCGTGGCGGCGGCCGCGACGCTGCTGAGGCTGAGCGCAGTGGTGACGCCGGTGACGTCCGGGAAGGCGGCGGCGGCGGCTGTGGCTGTGGCTGTGGCGGCGATGTCGATCGCCGGCGCCGTCTGGAGAGGAAGCGGCGGCTGACGCTGACGCTGAACGACTAGGGGAGGTGGAGACGGCGACACGGTCGTCATCGCCATCGGTGGCGCCTTCGTCGTTGCTGTGGTGGTGGTGCCATCGACGACGTTGACTGCGGCGGCGGCGATCATCATGTCACCATCGGCGGCGGTGGCGGCGATCAGGCGCGGCTTCTTGTGGCTGGCGCGGTGGCCGCCGAGCGCCTGGAAGGTGGGGAAGCACTTGTTGCAGGTCTTGCACTCGTAGACGTAGAAGCCGGCCCTGACTCCGCCGTCCGCCTCCGTGTACTTGCGGCTGGTGTACCTCTCGGCCCTCGGCGGGGCGGCGGGGGGCGGGGGAGGCGCCTGCAGGTTCTGGTGTGGCGCTGCCCTGGACGACGACAGCAGGACCGCCGGGGGCGATGATGGCGATGGCTTGGAGTCGACGGCGGAGGCATAGACGCCGGCAGCGCCCTGGGCGAGGAGGATGAGACAGTGCGCCATGTCCTCCTCCTCGGTGGTGGTGCTCTCGGACGATGACACGGACGCAGAGGAGGAGGCTGGCGGGTGGTGGCGCGGCCTCTTGGTGCGTTGCTTGCGCTTGACGGCGGCGGCGAGGAGGGGCTGGTGGTGGGCGTGGATGTTGTCGTCCACCAGGTCGGCGGTGGAGTGATCGTCCGTGGACGAGGAGGTGGGCGTCGTCGTCATGAGAAGGCTGAGCGCCGCCGTCTTATTGGTGTTGTTGGTGGCGGTGGTCTTGTTGCTCCTTTGGGTTTGGGCGACCACCTCCGACGATGTTTGCATGCCGCCGGGGAGGAAGCAAGAAAGGTAGAGATCGAGGTGGGGGGAACGAAGCAAGAAAGGGGGCTCCTGCCTGCCTGCCTCTAGGAGTAGGAGAAGGAGAAGGAGAAGGAGAAGGAGTAGGAGTAGGAGTAGGGGAGTACGTAGGACACTGATGAGGACTAGGAAGATGGAGGAGGCTGCCGTTTTATTGGAAGGGAGGAGAGATGATGGAGAAGAAGAAGAGAGGGCGTTTTGCTTTTGCATGGGCATGGGCTTAGACTACCATGGAATGGAAATGGGAATGGGGATGGGATTGGAACCACTCTGTGCTGTGCATACGACTAGTAAGTAATACAACACTACTAGTAGCTGAAGATGCAATCAATGGAAAGGATGGAAGTTTCCTTTGGTTTATTTATTATTAATACAACACACCACCATCAAGCAAGCTGATAGAGAGAAAGAGAAGAGTGGCCGGCTTTCTTTCTTTCTCTCTCTGCCTGTCTCTCCTGGATGCCTTGCCTTGCCTTGCCAACTCTCTCTGTCTGTCTCTTATAACCTCTTCCTTGTTGTAGAGAGAGAGAGACTAAGCGAGGTTTTGGTGGCTAATTACTACTAGCACTATTGTTAGAGAGAGAGAGAGAGATATGTGCATGCAGCAATAGTAATAGTGAATTGGTGGCCAAGGAAGAAGCACGTTACCAATTTAAGTGTGAGTGATTGAGAAAACTAGAGGTGTGTTGTTAAAGCTGGGTGCCTAGTATAACTTGTGTGGACAATTTAATGGCCATGCGTCTCCTACTAACTCCTCCCCTGCCTCCTGCTGCTCTGCTGCCTAAATGTGTAAAACATGCCTATGCATGTGTGTCCTACTAGCTAACCTTAATTAAGCCACCAGCAGGACATGCATCATCTCCCCAATTTCTAGCTATGTACTACTACTAAGGGCATTCACAGTGCAAGACTCTATCATAGAGTCCAAGACTATTTATTACCATCTATTTATGGTATCTTGCTAACGTGACAGTATATTTATTGAAGAGAGGGGGTGAAAAAACAAGACTCCAAGTCTTATTTAGACTCTAAGTCCACAATATTCGAGGTAATAAATAAATTTAGACTCTATGATAGAGTCTGCATTGTGAGTGCCCTAATGGTATATATTTAGTCTTAATTATTTCATTTTTTTACTGTGTGGGCTAGGATTAATGTTGTGACAGTGAGCACTCCATTAATTATTAGTTAACCTGAAGGGGCATCTATATATCACCACTACAGCTAATTAAATAATGAATGAAGAAATAAATTGAACAAGAAGTTACTATTTGTGTTACTGATTTGGATTGATTGTTACTCTACCACAATTTGCAGGTGTGGGTGTGGGTGTGGGGAGAGAAAGGGATCTAAGCAGGAGTGGGGAGTGAGTAATAGTATAGTATAGCAGCTAGCTAGCATTCAGCATTTCAGCAGCTAGCTAAGCTAGCCAGGAAAGAAAGCAAGGTGTCCAACTCCATGTCCATGCAAATATTTTCTTTTGTGACGATGAATGATTCCTTTCCTGGTGTGATAGTGTCACCCTGCAAGGCTGGAGCCACAGGAAAAATGCTCTCTCATCTCATCTCGTGCATCTCACTACTGCTATTTTGTCACACATATATATATGCTCCTTTATTGGTGGTTCAGTTATTTCCAGAAAAAAAAACTAAAAAAAACTAAATAATTAATAACACCACCTGCTAACATTTATACTACTAGCTAGCTAGCAACATCTTAATTAACCAATACAGTTGTCTTCGTTGTAATTAGCATGCAATTCCCCATTGTTAATTAATAATATAATTAACAGCTTTTTTTCTTCTTCCTTTTGTGAGCTGATTATTATTGATGCTAGCTGATGAACAGCTAGCTAGCTTGATTGGCAGTTGACAACTAAAGAGGTGGTAGCTAGTGAGGCAGTGGTGGTGCAGGTGTCCCTGCCTAGCTAGTGCGTGGTGGCTGCTGGCCGGCCGGCCCCTGGCAAGTACTAGCAGACGAGCCACACAAAAATAATGCCTGCAATTTGCTTGCTTGCTTGTTCACTCACCTCGATCTCATTCAGCAGCAACGCAACTCCAACTGATCGATCTCAACCTGCAACCAATGCAAACTTTTCGTTCAGTTCAGATCGCCTGTCCTTTGCACCGCAACTGCAGCTGCAGCTGCACCTGCACTGACTTGCATTGCATCGCCTAATCCTATAGCTAATAAACGTACAGTCACTTGCTTTCTAAGCTAAGCCAACCAAAATCCAGCCCTACCATCCCAGTGCATGCATGCATTTCATTCAGTTCGTGCAGCAGTGCCACTTCCATCTTTTTTTTCTCTCTCTCCAAACGTCGTCGTTACTGATCGATGCTAATCAATGATTGTTAGTTAGTGGTTGAGTTTTTATTTTTATTTTAAATTCTCGGGTTTTTATATTTTACAAAAATCGGGCGGACTAATTTCTTGGCCGGGTTTGGTGATTATTAGTGCTAGCTTAGTATGTGTGTGCAGTACTGTAGTAGATAGATAGCCGCTGTGGCTACACTGTCTCAATCAAATGAGCGATCGAGCTAGTACGTGTCATCGATCGTCTTCAGATTAAGAGCGAGATATATTGGGTCACAATCACAACTATCAACCACTAATCCCGTACTTGCGTGAAAATGCCCAACTGGTAAAACTTTAGTAATTTTTTTGAGTAATTAGTGCATTATTAATATTGTTCATATATCGCCCAATCTCAATCGTAGTAGTTGATGCAATTTTATTTTCATGAAAAATAAATAAATATGATCGATTGTGAACTTTATATATGAAATTAGCCTTCCTAGCTTGTAATTAAACAAGGATAATTAAGCATTGTATTCCCTGCAAAAGGGAAAATGATGTCCTTGCATTGCATGATATGTATATATGTGTGTGGTGACTTGTGGTGACTAGCTCAACTGTTGTGAGAGACAAGTCAACGGTTACATGAATTGAATGATGAAGAGAAATGGTGGGAAGGTAGGAGGACGCATGATTCTTGACGTGAGGAGGATCAATGGGATTGTTAATTAATTATATATTTGCATTGCTATGTGGGAGCAAGGGCAACGATATGCTAAGCTAGCTACCTCCTAATTAATTAAGCTAGCTAATTTAGCAATAATAAAAAAACAAAATTCAAAGAACAATAGCTAGTGATTGGATGCCCATATACAGTGGCGGAGGGAGGGAGGGGCTGAGGGGGGCCTGGCACCCCCAAACATGCCTCCCTCCTTAGTTAGTTATAATTATTTAATTAGCAAAGTAATGATATTAATTAGTGTTTTAATTATTTATTTTTTCTGTAATTGTCTAGGATTAACATTTCTATTATCTTTTTTATTTCTTTTCACTCTCTATATGATACAATTCTTTAACTAGTTAACAGTTACAATTAGTGTTTTGCTCGTTTATTGTCCCTTTATATTGATCTTTAATGACATATATATTATTTAAGACTAGTCTTTATGTTGTTTAACTATTTTGTTTCTATTATTTTCATGATATATTTTGCCTAAAAATTAGACTGATCAAGTGGAGTTAGAGATCTAGTGCTAATTAAATTTTATTTACTTTTTCTTTGTAATATTCATTGATTTTATTGTATATTTCCTCCGTCTCTAAATATCTATCGTTTGCACTTCTCATAAAACATCTTTTACTAAATATATATTAAAAATATAAATATTTTTGATATATAATAAGTGTCATTGGAAAGATCTTTGAATCTATTTTTTAATAAATTTATTTGGAGATACAGATGTTACACATATTTTCTACAAATCAAATCAAACTTGTGACACGGACACCAACGTCGACAGTTATTTAAGGATAGAAAAAATATATATTTTATCACGTATGATTGTTATCGGGGCGGCCCCTCTATGCTTAAATCCTGGCTCCGCCCCTGCCCATATACATGCATAGCCGGCGAGGTGGGGGCTCCATCACATGGAAAGGAAAGCTATAGCTGCCCTTGCTAAGTTGCCACTTAATTAATCATCTCTGCTACACACTACTATATAATATACCTCAGCTAGATCGTCTCTCACTCAAATGGCCAAACATGCACACACACACATGACACATGTACACTCACTTGCACTGCAATAATAATCCAAAGTCGTTATTATCTTTTCCCTCAACTCCAAATTATAAGACACTTTAACCTTTTGGGTAAATCAAAATAGATGTAAAAAAAATTAAAATGTCTAATAATTTAAAACGGAAAGAGTAGCTAGCTAGCTATCTAGTGTGTGTACATGCCTTTCTTTGCCAAAATTAAATAAAAAAGGGTGAGTGTCCTTGCACTGAGCTACCTAGCTAGCTAGCTTGCCATGTTCCTGCCTATGATTGGCAATCAGCCGAGTTGTCCCTCATGTGGAGAACCCTAGCTTTAAGGATCCCATTATTTATTATATATATAATTATCTGCTAGCTTAGCTAGTGCATCCGATCAATCCATCTCTCCTAGCAGCCAGAACATGTGCATATGCTGATAATGCAATGCACTCTTTGGGTATGAGTGTGATCAGTACGTGTATTCTAGACATTCATTATGAACCCAAAGTAAATTAATAAAATAAAATAGATACGAGTTTAAATGTTTTTATTTGTGCTACAATCAATCCGATTCTCCGGTAGGGCCACCAGTACTAAACCAAGTACATGCCACGGGACCATCTCTCAGCTCCATATTATTATTATTATTAAAAAAAATGTATGATGTCATTGCCTTATCAGTCGAGTTGTTTTTCTTAATTACCCATGGGCCCATAGATGGAGTTGAAAGTGTGTGCAGTGTGCTACTCCACTCAACAAGATAGCTTTAACAGGCAGCCAACATCTGGCCAACCGCCCCTCGGTTTGCAGACTTTCATCAGTAGCTTATTAATAAGTTAATTAATTAGATATAAAAGTCTTATGTGCAAGCTACATACACATCTTAATCTTAGAAATTCTCACTAGACGTGTTAGGAAGCAAATATAAATCCTAGAAATTTTCATAATAATTAGAAACATATCACATCTAATTTGGTAAACTCTCACCATCATATATAACCAACAATGGCCATTGGATCTAGTTTATTTGTTTCTAAAGAAATTACCCACAATTATCATTGTGAAAAAATGCATTAAGTAACTTCTAAATTTGCATCTAAATTTGTGAACAATAATTTAAAATAAATTCATAAATTTTCATCTAAATTATCCACCTATAATGTTATGAATTTCTATGAAGATATTTTATGAAAATCGAATGGAAATCCGGTTACAACTTTGTAATGCAACAGGATTTACACGAGTTGGCAGATTGGATTATTGATTGGTGTTGGGAAAGAACATGTGGCGCAGTTGAAGGACACCAACCGTACCCCAGCCCACCTGCATCTTCTGACTGTTATTTTTGCATACAAGTGGAAGTGGTTGCCTGCATTTCATTTTCTATCCCCCATCTCTAACTGCATTAGTGGGACACTCGATCACTGCTAGCTCTAATAATCTGCAGGGAGATGATCAGCACTCATAGTCTAGTAAGTGAGTGGGCCACCACTCCTCAACTCAAATCATACACATACCAAATTATATTTTTCTCTTTATTAATTATTACAAAATAGGGAAATCCAACCAACCAAGCAGAATTGTTGTTTGCCTGGCGTTTTTATCTTTCACCATCATCAGCAGCTAGACATTCATGCAGATTGATACCACAACATTGGTACTACTAGTAGATTATTCATGGTGAAAAGTTATGATACCACAACATTGGTACTACCACTTCCTTCCAAAAAAAAAAACATTGGCACTACCACAACATTGACTTGGCGCAGGCATGATCACATTCAGAGTACAGCAACTGAACAGCAAGTGTGCATGTTGTGCTTGCTCCAATGCAAGGTTAAGGAATAAGATTTGGAGCAAGCCGGGCAGCTAGCAATGCAAGCTGCATGGATGCATCTCGCTGTCATGCTTAGAGATGAGCGTTAATCACGATGCCCCAACTAACTGACAGACAGACATGTCCTCCAAACGAAGCATAGGCAAGCCAGCAAGTAGGAGTACTGAGTATGCAAGCGACACTTGTGCACAGCATATACTGTAGCTAAGAATATTAAAGCCTTGTTGTGAGAGGTTATGCCTGCCTTGTTGCTGATGAATGGACTTCTTCAGCCTAGCTAGCTCCTCTTGTTGTTAAATATATATTAGTAATAATATATATAATATATATTTAGTGGCGTGGAGTGGAGGGAGAGTGTGGATGCTGCTATGCTAGCTTCATCTCTCTGTCCTTCTCTGCTTCTGTGTGCGTGTGGTTGATGCCTGCCACCTTGAGAGGAGGAGGAGGAGGAGGAGGAAGAGTGTGGCAGGCAAGTGCTTGTTTGGCTTTGTCATGGGCAACCTGCCACTACCACCCAGCCTCAGATTTCATTCACACAACAAGACACTATACTCTGATTGGTGGTGGACAGGGGAAGGCAACCTGCAGATTTATTCCTCCCCCTGCAACCATGCATGCATGTGCTAGAATCATCTTTTGTTCCTTGTCACAAGTCATGCATATATCCTATACCTCTTTGCATTGCTACATGGAAGGTAGAGTCCATGCTTACACATATAGCATATACAAAAATGTTCTAATGCTAGCTAGATGCATCTTCATTCAGAGTTGAAACATTAATGGATCGTGCTTCACGAAAGTAGATTAGGTAGTGGCCGGATGACACTAAAACCAAACTTGTCAATGAATTAACATTTATGTCTTCATTCTCAAATAATAAAATGGATCTAACCATTTATCCAACAGTAACTTAACTGGTGGATAAATGTTATGTTAAACAGATGCCAAAATTATTCTCCTGCTATATATATGTATATATATGAAATGAGAGAGAGAGAGAGAGAACTAGACAGAGATAGAGAATCGGCAAAAAGAATAAAAATGGTCTCACAAAAGGACAGAGCAGGATCCATTCATTAATAATATTCCCCAACAAGACAAGAGGTACAAAGCCCAGAACTTTACCAACTCCAAGAAAAAAACTTAACCAAACAATATCATGCAAGGTCTTTTTTGAATATAAATATAAAATACTACAAGCTTGCTATCTATAGCAGCCAGTAGGAGCTCTCTGTCTACTGCTGCTCAATACTAGTCACTAGCAGAACAGAGCTGCCCCTCTTATCCAAGAACTATACAGCACTGAGCAACAGATTCCACAAAAAGGAACTAACTAACTAGTGACAAGATCTCTCTCCCTCAACCGTGGGCCACTGATCACGACCTGAAATGAATGCCGGGCCTACATATATACAAAATAATAGTTACAAGCAATTCAATCCGGTAGCAGATGAAAATTTGTGGCCTTTCTTTTTCTGGCTTTCTTCTTTCTGGAAAGGTCGTTACAAAAACGACCACTCGTATGAATACCCTTTTGAGCATGCAAGTTGCCAGGCTACAGCAGTTTGTTTGTTCCCATCCCATGCCCAGAACCACACTGATGAGTGATGACTGATGACTGATCCATGCATATAGCACAGCAGTTAATTCTTCAGAAGTTCAGACACTGAATTTCATATTTTATATGTACAACCTATCTATGGCCCATGGGTGATGATGGATCAGATATTATTATATATTAATTGAGTCCAGAAGGTTTGTATATTTTCACTAAGATAAGATGTAGGCATGCCTAACTCCTGGAGTATGGTTAGTTGGGCAAGCGGCCAAAATGTTGCAGTGCAGTGGCAGGCAAGTACTTCACTGAAAACTGGTGGCGAGGGTGAATGAACCAGGCAGCTGACGCATGGAAACTTTCAGATCCAACCTAAACTCTGCTTCCAAATCTATCAACTTGAAGTACCAGCAGTAGTACTGTGTGTGTCCATCATATGTATCGTGGCAGGATGGAAAAGAGAAAATTGGGCATGCATGATGCATGCCGGCCTTTTTATTTGCAGATCATATTATATTATTATTGGGTAGATCGGAGCTGTATGTGCACTGCCTTTTGTTGAGAGTATAATATACTGTAATTGGGAGTGATATATAATAACTTGATCTAAAGAAACTACACATATATCCATATCTTTATCTTTGCACTGTTTCTTATCCACTCATATATAGCTATCGACGACGTACTAGGACACAAGCATATAAAATTTTGCTGGCCGCTTGGCCACAGGAAAAGAAAAGAAAGAAGCATACAGAGCAGCAGGTGGCAATCGTATGTCCAGTGTCCAGTGTCCAGTGTCCACACATGCATAGGCAGGGCAGCAGAGCCACTAGCTAGAGAGTGCCACTCACTGCTTCATGCTTGCAGTGATCTAGTAGTTAGCTAGTAGCAATACTGAAGTGGCTCCTGTACTGTGTGCCACTAGACAAGTGATAAGTGGCAGCAGCAGGGCTTCTCTGTCTCAGTGGTATCAGTGGCCAGCCAGTAGCAGATGGATAGATGGATAGATAGGTGTGTTATGTTAGCAGCAGCAGCAGCAGCAGCAAAAGCGACTTTTTGTATTTATGCATGCATATAATCTGCAGTTTGCAAATAAAGCAGGAAAGAAGGGAGAGCAACAGGCAGGTAGCTAGCGGCCCTCACAGCCAAGCACCCAAGCTAGCCGCAATAGCAAGCACTAGTGGATGATGATGGAGGGAACGAATGGGATGCTCATCTCCTCTCTCTCTCTCCTCTCCTCTCCGTGGAGTGAGGAGTGAGGAGTGAGGAGTGAGTTGTGAGGAGAGAGGACAGCAGGACATGACACAACACAGACAAGAATGTAAGAACCTATTTGGTAGAGTTGTGCTCCCTGATTCACTGGTGAAGTGATTCTGTGATTGAAATTTGATTCTCTTTGATTGTTTAGCCTAAACTCTCAAAATCAGTATAAAAATCACTTTACAGAATAGAAGTCTCTTAATTCATTTCAGATAATCACTTCACAGAATCAACAGAGAATCAATTCTCGTTAAAAAATGTGTTTGACAATGAGTGATTCTCCCTGAGATTCAGCTCCATAGAGCGCTACCAAGTGGCCCATAACATCCGCGGCGAGCAACGAGTGGAAGGCAAGGAAAGCAAGAGCCTCGCCATACCTTGCCTCACATTATAACTTTTTGAGAAGCGAGAAAGTTCTATACTTGTTGGAACAGAGAGGTAATATACAGTGTGAGTAACATGTGTGTATATATCTCTCGTTTCAAAAGCAAATTAAAAGGCTCATAACTACTTCACTAGCTCAGTTATTGCCTAGGCCAGCCATCTCCACATCCTTAATCCTGCTGATCATGTCACTGCAATCCCGTGACCACCACCACCTGCTCCCGTTGTTCGACACATGTAGTATCTACAATCATATTGCATGCATGATTCCCTTTTTCTTTTCTTTTTTTCCCCAGCCCTTTTTGCGATACTCATGCATCTTACTTTTTTTTGTGTGACTACTCATGCATCTTACTTGCCCACACCACAGGCCACCGCTAACACGGCAGCAGTCAGCAGGCTCGGTGGCTACTAACCTACTGTCGTCGTCAACCCAGGCCGTTGCTTAATTCTCTCAAGAAGAAACTGAAAATTTATGATCTCCTCTAGATTCTCATACTTTTTCCAACAATGTTTCAGATGATGATAAATCAGAGTTACTTTATGAAATCATGTAGTTGGTAGATTCAAACTCAAACTCTGTGAGCTTCAAACTCCATTTTGGCGTTGATTCTTGCGATTCTCTTGAGAAAACAGCTATCCAAACGAACCCAAAACCTGGTCGGTTTCCTCTCGCTCGTCTTTACCCTATTGATGCTGCACCACCAAACCAAATTCAGATATACTCCACACATGGAGTATGTTGCATGTGCATGCCTTTAACCTATTGCCTTTTGGGATCGGATGCCATATGCTGGGTTGAAGAGTGGTGTTGTGCAGCTACGTATCTCCTCGCTCGTCAAAAAGTACTGGCTTGTTCGCCACACGCTTTCAGACCTTGCTTTTAGGTTCCTCTTAGGCTGTTCGCACCGTGAACTGCATTTACATCCATCCTGGAGTAGTATTTTAACGTAAATAAGGCTGCGTACTGTAACTCACCCGCCATGCATCCGTTCCTGCTCGTGTATGCTGCAGACAGGGGATGATAAAGTGGGTGCGGCATGTGCCACATAGACCTGTCACCTCTCGTTTTTCGTGCTGCTAATATTTCAACGCAAACCAATAAACCAAATTAAATTTCGTTTACACCATTAAATTCGTTTCAATAAATCCTTTAAAATAAGATCTCACATTAATATATTTAGATAAAGTAATAAATGGACTCCACTATTGTTAGTTAGTATAGAGTATAAGATATAGATAATAATGAGTGTGGAAAAAAATTATATAAAGGAAAGAATCTTGATGACAAGGGCAAGTAAAGGATGAATTTAAAGGAATAGTGTCTACTCTACTTTTTTTTTTTATTTTGTTTCCCAACTCCCAACTGTGCGTGCACCACTGCACCTTACGTCAGTTGACAATTGGGCTCGGCATGGGGATTCTGAGCTATAGCATGTTCACGTTAGGCAATTGGGCCGGCCCAATACGGCACCTTTTTAGACCAAAGGTTACTACCCTACTTTTACTAGAAAGCATATCGAACCAGAGGTCCAAGGGACTGGGGTTACCAGTTTGCAAAGTCAGCATTCGAATCACAGAAACGACCACCCACCTCTACTGACTCTCAAACTGAAACTCGACGATATCACTAAACGATCTGGTAACAAAAGTATAAGAGAACTCCACCCTTTCCTAAATCCTAACACCTAGACCCGAGGAAAAGTAAACCAACAACTTAAGATGATTACAAAGACTGAACTACGCATTTGTTGTCAACAGGTTGATCATCTCCTCAGCTGCGGGTTCAAGCTTCGTCTTCAAAAGGGGTCTCCAAGTCTTGATCAGCATCAGCGTCTTGAAAATGATCACTTTAGTAGAAGTGAGAACCTTCTTGTTGATCGCCATGTCATTTCTAGTCTTCCAGATGGCCCATAATGCGCCTGCACAAATGAACAATGTAACCCTGCTCTTGGCCCCTCGACAATCTTCCACAGGCTCTAAAAGGAAATCAGAACAGCAGATTGGGGAGTTTAGCCATCCCAAGGAAATCCTCAGTTAAGTCCAAAGAAACACCGCAATTGGGCATTGGAATAAAATATGATCTGTTGTTTCCAACTTATCACAAGCCACACACTTTTCTGACCCTGTCCATTGTTTTTTCTTCAGTTGTTCACCTGACTGTATTCTATCATGGACATCCATCCACAAGAAAATTCTAACTTTCAACGGAACGTTGCATTTCCACATGTTAATCATCTGCTGATCTCTAACTCCTCCGAAGGTCATGAACTTATACAAAGAAGCTGTTGAATACTTTTTCGATTGTGCCAAAGCCCAACAGACTTTATCTCTTCCTTCCACTAAATTAACAACTCTCAGTAACTGAGCCCATTCTTCCATCAGACTCTCACTGAGCTGTCTCCTGAATACAATGTTCCATTGTCCATCTGATTTGGCCTGAGAAACATCTAAGTCAGGGTAGACTGCAATCTGATATAGATTAGGGAAAAGAATTTTCAGAGGACAGTCCCCAAGCCAACAGTCATGCCAAAATCTGGTTTGTCTACCACTAACAATCTGAATCACTCTGCCCCATTGATACCACTCCCTAATGTCCAATAAAGATCTCCAGAACTGGGAACCTCTTCTACCTTTGACCTGAAAAATACTATTCTGACCCAAATATTTCTTTTTCAAGAGCAAGCAGCACAAGCTGTTGTCCCCTCTCTAATTTGCCAATATGGCACCTAGCAGCTAGCACTGTGCTATTCCGTTTCTTCTTCTTTTAATTTCTTGCTTCTGCTTCTTCTCCTGACCTATGTTTCTCCTGCTCCAGTTCTTCTGCAGCAGTCAGCAGGCAAACTAATAAAATCTGTCTGGCGTGAAGATATAATCCATTTCCTTAATTGACAACAGCGATCAATTTCACCAGGGTGCATTGGATCCACGATCAGAGTGATAGCCATTGCCGGTGTCCGGTGGCTCAGCGCAAGGGCAGTGGAAAATTTTGCCTCTTCAATCACTCGTCTCTGACAGCTTCCATGGCTGAAGCCTGAATGTCACTCAGCCCTGACCACATTTTGCTATAGCACAAGCGCAAGACAAATGAGCTAACTCAATTCATTTCATCTAGAGAGAGATGGGTTTCCTCCAAGACTGTCCCAGGCCGAACATCCTGCGACCATATGTAAGTTCATCGTGTCAAGTCAGTGCTTGGGACACCTTTAGAACAATATCCTGCAGGAATGGCAGAGTCATCGGCATCTACATGGTTAATGGACTAACGAAAACAATGGTGAACAGAAACGACACATGATTTGTGCAATGATCCATAAAGGATTTACACGTGGGTCTGAAATTGGTGTAGCGTCATGATACATTTCCAATTTTTTTAATGCATACTGTCTATTTTCAATACATTTTTTTAAACATATTTTAATTGTTCCATTGGTTCCCTTTTTCAGAAAGTTTATCACAAGATTTCAGAATGCTTCTTGTTGGTCATTGTACTAAATATATCCTATAAGAACCGGCCATCAACTCAAACGGAAACCCTCGCGGGCATCGACCATTGACTGCTGTGTCACAACTCAATATGATTAAGAATACTAGGATGGTCACCTGTGCATGCCATGACATAAACTAATGTGGTAACAGAAAATGCCAAAGAAACCATATGCATAAGACCTTAAGTGGACATGAAATCGACACTTGGTTAGTAGTTCTAGCTATCTCTGTAATCAAAATCCTATCAGATGGGGTGAACTTCACCAGAAACATCTACATTTGCCTATTTAGATTTTTTTTTTTTTGGCACTCCATTTCCTTGGTGTATTAGACTAGCAGTTCAAAACTTCAAACCCAAAGCTTAGCATTGTGTTACTTTCATGATTCCTCATGATAATTATAATAATACCATGAAAGTGAGCAGAAACAGAAAAGTGTACTGATTTCAGTGATACTGCTTTCTGCCTCTCTGCTCTTGTTCTGATCCCACAAAGATCACTCTTGCACATCTGGTTATTGTCATATCCTTATCAATTATCATAGTTCAAATCAGATAATTTCTACTCCCTCCGTTCCAAATTATAAGATTTTCTGACTTTTTTAGGGTTATTACCCGCCTACCTTTATTTTATTATTTGAATCCTGTAAATTTTGTTTATTCTGAATCTTTCTATTCTGAATTCAATTAACGACGAGATTTAGTATCCTTTCTTGTACTTCCATAACTCGTGAAATGCCGAGTAGGCACGAATTCCCCCAATTTGCGACCTACCATAGGATTTGTTATGTAAATAGGTATATGTTCTTTTCCATTATGAATCGCGATTGTATGGCCAACCATTGCGGGTAGAATGCTAGATGCCCGGGACCACGTTACTATTATTTCTTTCTCCTCCTTCATATTGACCTTTTCGATTTTTGCCAATAAATGACGAGCTACGAATTGCTTTTACTATGTATCTTGACATAGTTGACATAGTGTATATCTAGATGCATATCGAAAACTATGTATCTACAAAAGCCAAAATGTCTTATAATTTGGAATAGAGGGGCATAGTAATCAACTACATGTTGCCTAATATAATCAAACATGTTAAGCAGCAGACTGAATAAAAGCATACTTTTGTAATGCAGGAAATAGATCACCTCAACTTTATGGAAGTAGAAACAGTCAATAAGCTGGTTAGCAGAAAGCAAAGTATATAACTTACATATGTCATTCAAGCCATTAACAACTGTAGGAGGTCACCAATCGACACAGATTTGAAACCTGCATAAATTCAAGAAACATATTCAATTTTCTTGGAAAATGTAAGAAACTGCATAAGTAAAGAAAAACATTGTAAGTGTAGATATTATTAACGAAGCATACCCCAGCTGCAAAACCCACAAAAGCTGAGTACAAGAACCAATAAGTCCAGAAAGAGTTGTCTTTGGTCACCTAGATGGCGGGGGCAACGATACTTATAGTGTGAAACAGCCTCAACCTCGTATGCATTTAGTTCATTGCGAATGGTGCTTCAGTCCATAAACCCTGAGTGACAAACTGCCCAACAACCCTGAGTATGCATTTTTGGGTTTCAACTTGTTAGCCAGTGTAAGTATGGACGTCAAACTGTTCTTCAGAAACACCTACTTATCTCTTTTCAGAATTAAGAACTGCATTTGCTATGATCTCTTTATGCACAGAATAGCATATCTGGTCTAGCAGGAAGACTCTCCGACAGTTAGGACCCCTTCTTGCAACTGTACAGTTCTGGGAGAATCATCTCATTAAACCATCTATCCTATGCAGATAATATATTGGCACTTCATTATTTTTCCCCTAAACCTTGAAAAGGGTCTTAAGTAAACGTCGAGCTTCCCAAGTCATTCCTGGCCTTGAAAATGCTCTGGACATAGAACTAATAGTGCCTTTAGATGGTTTAAATCCTAGCTCTTTCATATCTTTGAGAAGTATTCTTACCTCAGTTCCATTTCTAAGCTTTGACCATCCATTCAACAGGATGTCATAAGTTGAGGGCGTATGTAAAACTCCTCTCCTTTTCATCTCACTGAACAACTCTTTAGCTTGATTCATCATTCCAGCTTTAGCAAAGTCACTTATCAGTGAATTATACGTGCTTGCTTTGGGACTAAAACCTTTACTTACCATCTCACAATACAGCCTCACTGCTTCAGCTTTGTTGCTTTTCTTTGCATATCCTGTCACCAGTATATCATAGGTGAGATTACTGGGTTCAAGGCCCATCTTCTTCATCTCACAGAGAACAGTATCCGCTTCTCCAATTCTTCCAGCAGACTCAAGGCCACCCAGGAGTGTGTTGAATGTAGCTATATTAGGTGAGAGCCCTTGATGAAGCATCTGAGCATACATTGCAAATGCATTATCTAGATGGCTGCTCTTACAATGGCCAAGAATGAGAGCGTTGAATGTGATAGTGTCTGGTGCAATTCCCCTCCCCAACATTTCATCCAAAACAACTGTAGCTTTCCTTGTCATTCCGTGGCAACACAAAGCATGGACGAGTGTATTATAGACAGTGATACTAGCATGAAGACCAGCACCCATCATCAATTCATGAATTTCCAAAATCATATCCGGCCTCCTGCTTCCAGAACATGCTTGCAGCACCCTTTGATGAGTCAGAGAGGTTGGAGCAAATCCAGTAGAAGCCATCTCATTTATCAAATACTTTGCTTTCTCCACGACTCCAGCCTCAAGAAGACCCACAATAAGTGCAGTATATGTGATGAGATTTGGCTTTATTGAACTCCACCTCATTTCATTCAGCAGCCTTAGAGCTTTGGAGGTCTTCCCTTCCCGGCACTGTGCAGCAATCATAGTGTTATATGTTGCTTGATCAGGTTCTAAGCCTGTATTTCTTATCTCTTTCAAAAAGGATTTTGCTTCCACCGAACTTGCCAATTGTGCAAAGGCAATTGATAAACACATTATAGACAACAGCATCAGGTGACAGGTTTCTCTCCATCAACTCCTGGCCAACCTTAAAGGCAGCTGGCATGTTTCCTGTTTTAAAAAGCCCATCCATTAAGGTGGTATAATTGACGTGGTCTAGCAACATACCACGTTCACCCATATCTTTAAATAATGCTTCGGCTTCCTCTATATTCCCATTCTTTCTCAAACCATTCACCAGTGAGTCAACAACAAAGTTGTTTGCCTCAACACCTTCATGCAACATATCACGGTAAACATCAAGAGCTGCTTCTCGTCCCTGGAACTTGAAGAAGCCATCGATGAGTGTTCCATAAGTCACAACATTAGGAGCAATGCCACTGTCCTTCATCTTCCTCATATAATCATCTGCTTCGCCAAGGCATCCTCTTTTAACAAGACCATTGAGGATTGATGAGAATGTGACAACATTCGGGCTAACAGATTTCTCCTCCATTTGCAACAACACCTGCTCTGCACCATCGATATTGCCAGCTCTGCAGTGTGCATCGACCAGTACAGTAAAAGTCACACAGTTGGGAGAAATATTATCCGACAGAGCATGCCGAAGCATGTCCTCAGCTTCCTCAATCTTCCCTTCCTTACCTAAACGATCCATCAGAGCTGTATACATGACTAGATCCATGACCACGCCCCTTGAAACCATCTCTCCCAATAGACGAAGTGACTCGTTGACCCTCCGCGCTTTCACTAATGAATCAATAAGCGTACAATAGGTCACATGGTTTGGCGTGACTCCGATCTTGTCCATCTCCCTGAAAAGCGCATATGCTTCTGAGAACCGGCCATCCCTGCAGAGGCCGTCGACAAGAGCACTAAGGGTGACCACATCCGGCAGCACACCTGACCTGACCATCCCCTCATACAAACTGAACGCCTCCTCAGTCCCCTTCCTCTTACAATACTCCCCGATGAGCACCGTGTATGTCACCACATTCGGCTCCACCCCATCCGCTTTCATAGTCTCCACTACCTCACATGCAGCATCAGGATTGCCGGAGTGGCAGAACCCGGCAACCAAGGTATTATACCCAACTGCATCGAGTGCCACCCCTAGTGCTGTCATCCTCTCGACCACCGCCAACGCCGCGGCCATGTCCTGAACTTTACAGTATCCGTCAATGAGAGCATTCCATCCCACCACATCCAAGCCATCAATTCCTCGGCCTCGGACCAACATCTCCGCCAACGCCGCGGCCTCGCCGACGAGGCCGGTCCTGCACAGCCCCACGAGCGCCGTGGTCACGGTGACCGCGTCCCAGGGCACGCCGCGCTTGCACATCTCTGCGAGCACGGGCGGTGCGAGCCTCCCGTGGCCCTGCTCGGATAGGGCAGCGAGGAAGATGTTGTAGCTGACGGTGTCAGCCGACTGGGACCCCGAGGAGGAACGGAGAAGGCTCAGCGCGGGGCGGAGCGAGCGGAGGCTGCAGTAGGAGAGGATGATGGAGTTGAGGGTGAGGGGGTCACCTGGGACGGGGCGGAAGCGTACGGCGGCGGAGGCGAGGCCCGAGGAGGCGAGGGCGGGGATGAGTCGGCGGAGGAGGCGGGCGGGAGGCGGGGCGGGGAGTGAGGAGACGACGTGGGAGGCCGCGGAGAGGCGGCCGGCCCGGAGGAAGGCGAGCGCGAGGGAGCAGAGGAAGGAGGCCTGGAGGGCCGGGGTTAAGGCCTGAGGCGGAGACGCCGCCATGGTGGTGGTGGTCGGCGACGAGGGGAATGGAGTGGAGGAGAGGGATGGGGAGGCGCGGAGGAAGACGAGGACAAAGCCCGTTGGGCCTGTGGGGTGGGAGAATCTAGTGGGCTTTAGTGATGAGCCCAGTATTAGGAAGGAAATGTCAGCCTAGCCCAATATGGGTTTGGTGTTCCACGCGGCCGACGCGCGCGCCGCAAAGTAAAAGCAGCTGTAGCTTGTGTTGTGATGAATGGGAAAAGGAACCAAAAAAGACAACGAAAGCGTCAAACTATGGACACGCATATGATATGTGCCACGTGCCGAGCCATCATCTATGACGGACATTTGAGAAAACTTTCAAAAAGCTATACTAGCATTTGGATGGATCATCATCATGTAAGTACTGCTAGTTGTTCTTCTTTCTTTCTTTCTTTCTTTCACTCTCTCTTTCATACTTGCCATGAGCTGTGCCTAGACGTACATATGCAACGTAGGTTACTTTAGAATGTGTTTAAAACTGATACAATGATATACATATAAAATAGAGAAATATTATCTCATTGTCACTGGAAAAAACCTAAGACAATATCTTCATTGCGATTCAAAATTTTGCCTCACTGCCATCCATTTAGAATGTTTAATCTCATCGTCGCTATTATCGTTGTTTGGACACATGTCTTATTCCCTTATTATCATCCATATAGATAATTTGTTTTCTTAAATGTTATTAAGAGAACAAAAACATCGTTATTACACAGGACTGCTAACTCCATGAGCATTGTTCATAACCAATGCAAATTTGTTTAGTAAGAGTTTGATAGTATGTTTAGGAAATTTATTTCACCAAATTAAGTTTAATTGGGTACTATTTCCCCACGGTACAAATTACTAAATGGTTGAAAAGGTATATATAATATGCTGGTCCTATTTATTATACTCGTAGATATAGATAGCCGGCCAAGTGTGTACCACAAACTGCGCACGTGGTAATAACAACCTTGCAAAGCTAGCCAGAGGGAAGGGGATCGGAGAAATAAGTAAAATGTGCAACTCGTGCCATTGTATTGTACACCCTCCGTCCAAAAAAAATTAGAATTACGATTTTTTTTGGACGGAGGGAGTATATATCATATCCGCCGTCAGTGCACATGCCGAATAATAATCTCACCGCCCGCAGCAGGTTGATGGACATTTAGACTGAGAGGCTAAAGTTTAGTTCATGTCATATCGAATATTTATAATGTAATTAGAAGTACTAAATAGTAACTAATTTTAAAACTAATTATATAAGTCATGGCTAATTCATGAGATAAACTTTTTAACACTAATTAATACATCATTAGTACTTGTTCATTATAGCGCAATATTGTCAAATAATATAATGAATTAATTAGAGTTAATAGATTTGTCTCGCGAAATAATCTCAATCCATACAATTAGTTTCGTAAATAGTCTATATTAATACTTTAAATTAGTGTTTAAACATTCAATACGATCAAAACTAAAATTTAGGGCCCGTTTGCTTCCCACTTCCTAAACTTTAGTGGACTAAAATATTTTAGTTACCTTTTAATACCTTATGAGTGATTAGTACAACTAAAGTATTTTAATCACCTTTTAGTCAGTTTGTTTGACACTTTACTCCCTAAAGTGACTAAAGTTTAGTCTACTAAAGTTTAGAAGATGGAACCAAATATGGCCTTAGTCCGTTAGAACTAAACAGGCCCTAACATTTACTTCATCTGCGTTTTTTCAAAAAAAAAAATACTTCATTTGTTCCAAAATTTATACAAGTCATTTCAAAGTTGCTAAATAAATCTATTTACTTATAGAAGCTCTATAATAATTTATAATTTGAAGCGGAAGGTGTAAGTACGTATATCCATATGTAATTTAATAAGTATAATGAAAACTTGTGAAATGCAAGCCGCCGTCACCTTATTCGCTTGGTTTATCAATTATGCTATAGTGTTTTTCTTTCATAACAAACCAACCAAAAACAGTATCAACCGACAATATCAACCAGTTTATCGGCCACAGAAACAATTAATCAAACAGAACGGTGAAGTTTGCTATCTATGCGCAACAGCAGTAGCACACCAGCCGTCACAACAAACAAGGTGGAAATCGGTAGGTACTAGTCCCTCTAAATCAGAAGACATTCCAATAATTCGAAGAGTTAATGCACTTAAATTTATTATATTATTATATAAGTTTGGTTAAATTTGAGATATTTTAACGCCGAAACTTTTAAAATATCTTATAATTTGGAATGGAGTGCCATCTAAATATATATGATATTGTTGCAACCCATGGAGATTTATCTCTCTTAGGCTTATTTGTATGCACATGTATCTTAAACCACATGTATTGGAGTGTATTTGAACTAATATTACACTCTAATCCACTTCAAACCATGTGGTTTAAGGGAGATACATGTGTATCCAAACAAGACTTTATGTGAAAAAAAATACTTCAAAGCCCAAAGATACTCACATGCTTAAACTTATCAGCTCAGTTTATCAGTTATGTTATAGTATTTTTCTCTAACAGCAAAGATTTTAATTAGATTAGAATTTTAACGTGAATCTTAGGTATGAGAGCGAAGATTTTCATTAGATTAGATTTTTAACGTGAATCTTAGATATGAGAGCGAAGATTTTCATTATATTAGAATTTTAACGTGAATCTTAGGTACGAGAGCACATACCTATGTCCTGACTCCTGTGTATTTCTTTATCTATTTAGGCCTTGTTTGGATGGGCATGTATCTCCCTCAAACCATGTGATTTGAGGGAGATACATGCCCATCCAAACAAACCTAAATAGCCAAGAGTTATTTGTAGCGATGAAAAGTGGACGGATATTTATTCGATCGTCCGTCCGACCGAATTCGTTTAGAGGAGTTTAGACTTGTCCGTATCCAAGTCCGAAGATTAACATCCGATACCGTATCCCTATTCGAATACTAAAATCTGTATATTTATGATGTCGATATCTAATCATATCCTATCCGATATTTCTGATACTATCCGTATTCGAATCCGAATCCGAACAGAAATATGAAAATAAATACAATATCAGCGATATCCGTTCGTATCCGATCCGTTTTCATCCCTAGTTATTTGTGTCAAATCAAAGTCGGTAGTAGCTGAGCCTGTTTGGGACTACTCCACTTCATGGTTTTCAAATAGTTTTAGTTCTACGCACACAACTCCAGAAAAAAAATATGAAGTTATGAGAACATCTAAAGAGATACTCCACAGTGGAATTTCTAGAACAAAGTTCGTAGAGCAGTTCCAAACATACCTGCCCAAAACGACGGCAAAGTAACATTACTGACAATTATAGTACTACCAAAAGCAAAAGGCAGGCATGCATGCCAGCTGCACAGCACACGCCGATCATTGCGCTCCAATTAACCCTCTCAGCTCGATATCCATTACAAAGTCGATGAAATAATCAAGATACGTAAAAATATAATTAAATATTAGTAATAGAGATTTTGAAAAACTATTCTCAAATAGCTTATCTAAATGACTATTGAAATATAGCCATTTTGTATTCCAATTTTTTTGCTAACCAAAAAAAAAGATAAGAACGACGGTCTAGACTGTGTGCATGATATATAAAAAAAGTTATTGAACAATGAAAAGATATAGAAAGCAATTTTTTATATAAATGACTTTCTACAATTATTTGCAACGGGTTTGTGGAGGTTTGCATTTTTGCAACGGGTTTGTAGAGAGGTTTTTTATAGCCCTAATAGGTAAAGTCTAAGCTCATGACATTCTACAATTATTTTTTATTACAATTTTGTGCGTAACTTATATGTTTCCTAAGGGTGTTCGAATCAGCTGGAGCAGCTGCGCACCGTATTCTATGTGTCTGCAGCTGCAGCAAAAATCTCGAGCAAACGCAGCCATGACATCCAAGTTGAGATCGCCGGTTAATTTTATTCTTTATTTTATCACTTTTCCTATAGTTTAGGTGTCTGAAATTTAAGATGGTTTCAGACAACACTAATATACCACCTATTATAGTTGTTAATTTTATATATTTGTTATCTGTTTTGTGTTATAACATATTAAATTTATGTTTTTGTCCTTCTATAGAAATAATTGTAATTGTTAAACTATCTTTATGCTAACATATATAAGATTTTGTGAGGTTTGTATTTTTGTTTAACATATTTTTTATTTCTGGAACAAAAAAATTACAGATCGTGTCTATATAAATTGTAAAGTACTAAAACTGTAATTTTAGTATAAAATATATGTAATAACTGTCATCTGAAATAAAACTAAAGTTCAGGCACCTGAAATTTCGCAAATCCCTACATATACGTAGCACCGGGGTTCTATTCTTTTTTTTTTAACGCATGCATTAAATTATAAATACTTCTACTTACTGTAGTACGATGGATGGATGACTCTGAAAGCGATGAATGGATTTATAGGGAGGAGTGGGGTCGTCGCTCCGTCCCTATAAATGGATGGAAGCGGAGAGCGACGGCAAAAATGGATGGAATCGTCCCTCCCACTACCACGTGTGTCGCGCCATGCCAGCCGCAGTGAAAATGAAAGTCCTCGCTCGCTCCTGATCTCCTGTGTGCGGGTGGTGCGGTGCGTCAGACGAACAAGATGATGCAGGTCGGTACGGACGACCAAGCCAAAAAGCCACGCCGTTATTTGTTTCGTTGACCCTCTCCATCCATCCATCCGTCAGTCGCATCGCATGCGGATGCAGTCTATGCTATGGTGGCCACCTGCAGGTAGATGCAGATGTAGATGCAGAGGGAGCACTACAGCCGGTCACCCTCCACTCACTATCAGTCACCAAGCTCCAAAATTCAGAGAAGCCATGGATGGTTACAATTCAATTTCCTTTTCTTCTTCTTCTACTCCCTCCGTCCTCTGTCCGTTATTAAGTATCGTTTTGTGTTTCCATATTATTTATGTCTTCAAATAAATTTATTAAAAAACTAAATCAAAAGATCTATCTTATGATATTAATTATGTATCATAAATATTAATATTATTTTTTTATAAAATTAATTTAAATTATTTCTCGAAAAGTAAGAAAGACAGTTATTTAGAGACGAACAACTTGATTGAAATAGACGCCCACTTCTCTCAACAAATATACGACCCACCAACTGATATATAGATATATATATATATATGAAAACAAACAGTGACAGATATTTTCTGTTGGAGGCCGGGAACAAAACAATTAATATATGTAAGGTAATAACACAATGGACCAGTGTCATGCAGTGTACTGTACATATTGTTGGTCGTATGGCAACGACGGACGATTCTAGAAAATCAGTGTGTGTGTGTGTGTGTGCAGACCGGAAGACTGGACGGCGCGGCCTGGAACGCATGCAACGTTGCGGCGCGGCGCCGTGGTCTATGCTACTGACTTGAGTGTAGGAGTGAGTATGTACGTGGACTGCCGGCCACCGGTCAATACAACACTACTGTACTCAACTAGCTACTTACTGGTAGGCCGGAATAGGAATAGGACGTCACCTCCTCATCCAAACAAACAGGAAACCTCTGTTTTCCTATTCCTGCCTACACCTACACTACACCCTGCTATCACCATCCCACTTTATTTTACTGCTAGTATTTATTTATTTATTTATTTATTTATTTATATGTGTTGGATTGCGGCTCCGCGACAAACAAGCAAAAACATACTCCTATTATATGATATAAACAGCAATTCTGAATACAAAACCTTACAGTACCTTTCATCATTCAAGAAAAGGACAAAAATGAAGATCGCATGCATCCGACTCGGCTAGACCCCGTCTACGTATATATGTCCAAACGGAGACAAATTATTTTTCTCCGCGCATAGACGAACTCACTCTCAGCTTTTTTTTTTTTCTTTTTCTTTTTTACCCTGAGCTCTATGTCGCACTCTCAGCTTCCTTTTTTTCTTTTTCTTTTTTGCGCTCTACGTACACCTTAATACACCAGAGAATAATCTATTTAACACTAAAAAAAATCAGTCTTTGACACTCGAAAAATTAAACTTTCTTACCCAGCACCAAGTTAAAATTCCCTTTTATAAGCCAAAGGGTGCTTAGTCTGGTTGGCTAAGACACTCGAGCGGCACTCACAGGTCCTGAGTTCGATTCCCTGTGGGAGCGAATTTCAGGCTGTGGTTTCCTGGATTTATTTCAGGATTTTCCGACGCTACACTTTCAGTGGTAGGCGACGTCCCCCTCGACAGGCGCCTTTGGTGACTTAGTGAAACTCGAGCTCTGCCCTGCCGGCTCAGTTCTTCGGAGGTGCTCATAGGGGTAGGGTTTGCGTACGTGTATTCATAGGGGTGAGTGTGCGTGCGTGTTGAGTGTCTGCGTTGTACTGTGTAATTCTCAAAAAAAAATCCCTTTTATAAATGGCATTGCCATCTATTTTCACAGGTGACGGTGTTAAGTGACTTACAAAATGACATGAATGCCATTTTTTTTAACAATAAGCCTATGGTGCCTAATAGAAAAATAAATAAATGAAAACCTTGTCAAATTAAGAAAATCATAAATATACTTGTGAACTAAAACATGAAATTTTGATAATGTGAGGTAACAAATAAATACTCAATAAATTTTAAATTCCAAGGAAACGATATACATTAATTAGTTGCCCTACATTAATTATTAGCTCTATAGCTCTCCATATAAGGAAATATTAATCAGAAAGTGGAAAACACTTTTACATGCTGTGTGCACGAGCTGGCTGAGATTAGAGCATCTCCAATAGTTTCTAAAAGATCACTTTATAAATTAATAAGTTTTTCAAATGACTGAAAATGTTGTAAGTATATTTGTTGGCTTTCTTTAACTATTTCTAAAAAGTCTGCTCTCAAAAGATAGAAGGTAGTTTTTTATAAAAAATCATAGACTACTCTTAAGTCACCATGCACAATCACTTGCATCGAGTTAATTTATTTCTAATAGGAGTCATCGCACCAGAACCATTTGCCCCCTATCTATCTATCTTTGTCTATAAGTATGTCATTGTTCCGTGTGCTCCGATCCACTCGTGGAGCTTAGCTTAGTAATTGTGAATTCGTATCTCTCGTGTCAACTGTACTAAATTATTAATTTGTTATCTAGCGCGCTCACTACATGCCCCCCTTTTATAATAAAAAAAAGCATGATTCCAAGTTTCCAACTTTGATTTAACTTATCACTTCCTTAATTCCACTTGGACCTCTAGTGGAACACGATCGAGCTTCTTTCTCGTTTTTTTGGTACTCATGTTTTTTTTCTCTAAAATTTCAGCATGATTATTTTGAAATACTCTATCTGCATTCCAAAGTTGCTTATATTAGTGGTGGGGAATACTGCTGCCAAGACGAATACCGCTGCCAATACCAGGAGAAAAAAATGGCATTACTACTAATAATTCATCCTAAAATGGAAATCATTCTCGCTTGTCGAGAAATCATTTTTTTTAATTTTGACTAATTATATATAAAAACTATTAATATTTATAATACATAATTAGTATATCACATACATAGATAGTTGAATATACTTTTATAAAAAAACATATTTAGATTTCTATATATATATATATATATATATATATATATATATATATATATATATAGTCAAAGTCAAAGTTAAGAAAGTTTTACCTGTACGCATCTCGTAGCGACCTCTCTTTTGAAAGAAATTGAGGGAGTACAAGTTAGACAGTAATAATTAGGACAGCTATCTAACAACGGAATCGCTTTAGGCAGTTAAAGCGAAGACTTTGGGTAATTAGACTAGTAATTGAGCACGAGTTGTGGGAAAACGATGCTTCCCTCCTTGAATTCCATGGGTGACAGGCAGCTGCGTGCGGAATACTAATAAGCTTCGCGCTTAATTGGAGACACGGAGCTAGCAAAACAAAGTGCGGCAAGCATCTGGAAAATGAGGATATAAACCCATGGACGACCACGGTATTAGCTATTGTCGCCGAATCTGGAATATAATTGTTGCGAGCATGACAAGGCGTTTACCATATATAATCGTCTTAATTACCATATATAATCGTCGTCATGTAATTCACATGATGAGCAAGGTGAGTTGCGCTAAACCTTGCATGCATTGCACACACTTTCTATTAGTTAGAAGTTTAGGACTTGTTCCGATGATGACATATAACAATTTAATTTGGGCTCCACAAGACGGCTGCCAAGAGGGCAAGAAGTTCATTTGTTCCATATAAAATATTCCACACCACACTTCTCCCCTCAAATAAAGGGGGGTTGTATCCGGAAGACTGAGACCTACCCAGCTAACATCTATCTTGTTCCATATCACCTTAGGTTAGCCTCTATGGCATGCACGAGAGCACCTCCATGAGACCATGACGTGCCGCCGTTGGCTCCACCTCGAGTCAACCGCTGGCCTGGTAGAGCATGTCTCCCCGTTGATACAGTATTACAATTAGACTATTATGTACGGAGTATGTAGCTAGTGGTAGCTAGTAGTCAGCAATCAGCCGGTGTAATGTACTCCAGTAGTGATACAGTAGTACTGTAGTGATAATTGAAAGAAGAATGGAATAATTGGCGGCGGCAGTCTGAATACCAGGGCGGAAACGATGGAGCATTTCGGCCGGCCAGCCATGTTGATTCTGTTGACGACTTTCCTTTTGATTAAATATATACAGTAGCGAGCGACGAGCGAGGCGAGGGCCGGTGATGATTTCTCTTTGATTTTGACCGGTCCGTCCCATCTGAATGATGAGATAGATGAGATGAGATGAGATGCATGGGCCCAGTGCGGGAGCCACCAGCAGCTCGCGCTGGAGCCGCGTCGTCGTTACTCGCTCGCTACTCGGTCCGGTGGGTGTCGTATCTGATCCATCCATCCATGCAGTTGGCTCGGTTCTTCTTTCTTTCTCCGCGCGCTCGGCTCGGTCAAACTAACAAGCACACACCCCCACGCGGACACGGACGAGACGACCGCCGCACCCGCACCGCACCACCAGCCGTACGTCGGCGTCCCCAGCCCAGCACTCTCCATCATCTCATTCCTCCTCTCTATTCTAGCTACACACCTTCTCCGACCTCCCGGATCGAATTATTCATTCTGGATCCCTATATATAAACCCCAGCGCCATGCACCACCCACAAGCTTAGCACCAAGCCACCTCCCAAGCTAGCTCCGTCCTCCCTCCCGCATCCAGCTAGCTCGAGCGAGCGATCACCGTATACCAACATCTTTGCAGCAGCAAGCAGCAAGCATATATATATATATTATATAATGGACGCCGTAGCCGCGGCGACGGGTGGCACCATGGCGATGGCGTCTGCGGCCGTCCTGCTGCTGAGCGCCTTCATCTACGCGGCGTGGCTAGCACCGGCCGCCGCCAGGCGCCGCCTCCGCGGGGCCGGCTTCGACGGCCCGCGCCCGTCCTTCCCCTTCGGCAACCTCCCCGAGATCACGGCCACGCTGCAGCAGCAGCAGCAGGCGGCGGCCAACAACATCAACAACAACATCCACGCCGCCGTGTTCCCCTACTTCGCCCGCTGGCGCGACTCCTTCGGCAAGGTGTTCGTCTACTGGCTGGGCACCGAGCCCTTCCTGTACGTCGCTGACCCGGAGTTCCTCAAGTCCGCCACCGCCGGCGCGCTGGGCAAGCGCTGGGGGAAGCCCGACGTGTTCCGCCGCGACCGCATGCCCATGTTTGGACGGGGGCTCGTCATGGCCGAGGGCGAAGAGTGGGCGCGACACCGGCACATCATCGCGCCGGCCTTCTCTGCCACAAACCTCAGCGTATGTTGTGTTGTGCTTGTGTGTCGTCGTGCACTGCGCATCATGCATATCGATCTGTCTTCTTCTGCTGCTGATGCACTGGTACGTACGTACGTACGTGATGCTTCTATTTGCAGGACGTGATCGGGCTGATGCAGGAGACCACCGCCAAGATGCTAGCCGAGTGGGCCGACGCGACGTCGACGTCGGCGTCCGGCGCCGTCGTCGACGTCGAGCGTGCCATCGTCCGCAACGCCGCCGAGATCATCGCCAAGGCCAGCTTCGGCGTCACCGACGACGACGAGGCCGCCGGCGCGCGGGTGTTCCGGAAGCTGCAGGCCATGCAGGCGATGCTGTTCCAGTCGAACCGCCTCGTCGGGGTGCCGCTGGCGCGCCTGCTGCACGTGCGCAAGACCTACGACGCCTGGCGCCTGGGCCGCGAGATCGACGCGCTGCTCATGGAGATCATCGACGCGCGCCGCGGAGAAGCAGCAGCCGGAGGCAATAAGGACCTGCTGTCGCTGCTGCTCGCCGGCACGGAGGCCACCGCCGGCGCCGAGCGGCGGCTCACGACGCGGGAGCTGGTGGACGAGTGCAAGACCTTCTTCTTCGGCGGGCACGAGACCACGGCGCTGGCGCTGTCGTGGACGCTGCTCATGCTCGCCGCGCACCCGGACTGGCAGGACGCGCTGCGGGAGGAGGTGGAGCGCGAGCTCGGCCTCAACGACGAGCAGAACCTCCTCGACGCCGCCGCGCTTGGCCGCCTCACCAAGATGGGGTGGGTCATGAGCGAGGTGCTGCGCCTCTACCCGCCGTCGCCCAACGTGCAGCGGCAGGCGCTGGAGGACGTGACGCCGGCGGAGGGGAAGAAAGCCAAGTCGTCCACCGTCGTGACGACGACGATCCCGCGCGGCACCAACATGTGGGTGGACGTGGTGGCCATGCACCACGACGTGGAGCTGTGGGGCGACGACGCCCACGAGTTCCGGCCGGAGCGGTTCGCCAGGGACCCCGTGCAGGGCGGCTGCCGCCACCGCATGGGCTACCTCCCCTTCGGCTTCGGCGGCCGCATCTGCGTCGGACGCAACCTCACCGCCATGGAGTACCGCGTCGTTCTGGCCATGCTGCTCAGGCGGTTTCGGGTGTCCGTGGCGCCCGAGTACCGGCACCAGCCAAAGATCATGCTCTCGCTCAGGCCATCCAATGGCATCCAGCTCCACCTCACGCCGCTGATGCTGGAGGTTGCTGCTGCTCCTGCTGCTGCCACGTCATCATCGACCTAGCTAGCTTGATCAGCACATCTATCATGTCGACCTATATAGCTTGATTATTAGCTAATACTACTCCTACATATATAGGTACCGTCCGTGGAGTCCTAATATATAAGTTGTGCTCCGGTTACAACAACTATAGACAAAAATAGATATAGATATTTTTTGAAACAATAAATACGAGTAGATAGATAAAGATATAATGGAACGAATTAATTACATATTTTTATATACAGCAATATAATATAGGAAGCAATGCAAGGTCACACTATTATTTTGCTTGCTCGAGTGATTTTATTATATCTATATCTATATCTATACCTAATAATAAATAGGCAAAATTTCTCTTCTCCCACTTTTTTGGTCCGGCTCTCCTAATCCGATTCGTACACGTATTAAGTTCCGTTACAACACACAGACATGTTTACCGAACAAAGTACAAAGTCCGATTTCTACACGTATTAAGTTCCGTTGCAACGTACGGGTACATTTGCTAGTATAATATAATGGGCAACAAAATTAAGGGTGAAAACGGTACCATTTCATTATAAGCCATGCATATTAAGACGGGTCTTGGTGGAAATTTTATATATTTCAGTTTGCAACATATCTATATTTTAGAAATAGTGTAGAAGGATTTTATCCTCATAAACTCTACTCCTATAAATTTTTCGTTGTCTCTCTCTATATCAATATATATTGTCACGTCAAACACATGTAATGCTCATAAAACATTAAGGAAACTCCATTGTGACTGGGCATGTCATGATGTTAGTGCGTGCTCATCAGCGAGCCAGCGGCTAGCTGTGCTGGCTCTGGCTGAGACTTGCATTCATCGAGATCGATCAGTTCAATGCAAGAAATGAAATTTGTAGGTTATGGATGCCAGCAGAGCAGCTATGTTACTGGTTCACGATCATTTCCATTTCCATTTCCATGCATGCATACATACATACTACTGTACATACATATTGAGTTAGATTGAACGATCGAGGACCATGCAACAAACGCATGGCATGGCATGGCATGGCATGCTTATTGAGTTGATCAACCGTACGACGATGTTTTGTTTGCATTGGGGGTCCATGCATCCGGTCCAAAGTCCAACCCCAGGCCGCAGCTGGCAAAAGTAAAAATTAAAAAGTTGCCGGCCCGACGACGCTGCTAGCTAGTCTATGTTCGTGCTGGGTTCGATCGGTTCGGAGCTCGTCGTCGGAGGCCCGGCGGCCGGCGGGTCAAATTTGTGTTTCGTTTCATTTCAAAACCTCCATGCATGCTTCTTCGCTTTGTGCTACCGCCGTGCATGTCCAAGATAAACAACTTGTTTACACGTACAGCGGTGACTGGGGTGTTTAAATAAAAAAAATAGTAAAATGTCAGGGTTGTTTAAATAAAAAAAATTAAAAAAAGAAAAACACATAAGGGCCCATCCGGGTTCAAACCGGAGACCTATTGATCTGCAGTCAATTGCTCTATATGGATCCAAATGTTGCTGCTCTTGAAAATTATGATTTTATTTTAAGCTGTAGGCTGCTATGGAAAGGAATCGTCCCAGTCTGTCACCCTGTCACGCTTCGATTATTCGTTCAAAACTTTGAAATTCGATTCGATTCAACAAGCTTTTGTTAGTTTAATTTGGCCTAACAATGACTAATGAGTGACCAAACGCGTCGTTGCCCGGCCGGCCGGTCGTAGCTACTCGCTTTTACGATTCTCCAGGCCGGACGGTTTCTTTTTTTTTTTTTGGGGGGGGGGGTGAAATCTTACCTCTTTGCCCTTTGGCTCGTGCTTTTTTTGAATTTTCACTTCATTTGACCAACCATGCACGGCAATACGGCATGCATTTGCCCACCAAATAACCAGCTTCTTCTTTGGTCGTTGCGTCTCTTTTAGAATTCACACACACAATCACACACACGTCAAGAAAAAATCGAATCTCGACAAGCCAATACTCACTCGCCTTTTTTTTTTAGATTCTAAAGTTCGGACCGTCCGACCGACTCCAAGATATTCTAGTCAACTGATAAGTATTCTCATAAACAATACCAAATCACATTTTAAAGTTCGACTCATAAATATCTTTAAATCTTAACCATGCAAAATATGCTTTTCGCTGATCACAAATTCACAGTATATATATTATATAGACTCATAAATTAGGGTCTTTATTTTTACCTTTGACCATACTATAAAGGGGACTTGAAGGGATAGCTTGACTTAGGTAAGTCTAATGTGATAGGTGTGGTGCATACTTGTCTAACATAGCCCTAAGTAGCTCTAGGGTTGACCTTAAGATCAGTTGGAACAACTTTCGTTTTCAACAAAACTCGATTCGAAGTTGTTTGGGGGTTTAGAGTGCACCGGACGCTGGTGTCTAGTCAGTGTAAGGTAGCTAGGTCAAGCAACCGGACGCACCCCCTCGAGCCACCGGACTTGACGGTGAACTCAGCTCACTCTCGAGAAAGCACCAGATGTTGCACCAGATGTTGGGACTTCTCCGTGCGTCTAGTCGTTTTCAATAAGGGTTCAAAAAGGTCAAATCGTGATCAGACGCGTCCGGTCAGTACTGACCGGATGCTTACCGGTGTCTGGTCACTATACAGTGGGTTTCCAGAGAGTGCAGAGAGTCGCCGGACGCATCCGGTGAGCGTCTGGTGCTCAGCGCATTTGAACAGGAATTGGCCATTGGGCTAGGCACAGGACGCATCCTGTCGTCCTGACCAGAGTGTCCGGTCGCCACTTATCGCGCAGAGATTCAAACCAATAGGTATGTTGGTGGTGGGGGTATTTATACTCATCCCCTTTCTTCTCTAAGGGTCTTTTGCTCATTCCATCAGCTCAGATACACTTGAAGAGTGTGTGAGAGAGCAAGAGCCCTAGTGCGGAGTTGAGATTTGCTAACCCATAGATTAGATCCCTCATTAGTGACTATAGAGAAACAAGTGTGCATCCACTCATCTCATTAGGCTTGTGTGAGTCAAGTGAGAGTTCTACCTTCTTACTCTTGGTGATCGACGATACTTAGATAGTTTAGTGGCGATCAAGAACTTGAAGATCATCCTGAGGTGATTGTGGATGACTCAAGCCAAGTTGTGATGGATTATGGGCGATTCATCGAGCCAGAGCGACAAATAATCGGCTCATAGAGAACACTCGGTCCTTGTGCGGATCAAGGGGGAGCGATACTCTTGCGCGGGTGCTTCAACAAGGGCTAGGGGGAGTGTCGACTTCTCAATAACTCAACAAAACGTCACCGTGTCAACTTCCCCTCTCCTTCTCTTGCAATTACTTTCAGCATTACTTTGTTTGCACTTTTTTCATGATCATGCTTGATTAAAATTGCTTCTAGGATGTTGTTGTTCTTGTTCTCTAGCTTTGTTACATTCCATAGCTTGGTTTCACACCTAGTAGGTATATTGGGGTGATTGGCTTTTAGAATAGGTTTTAATTCTTGCTTAGAGTTTTAGAAAAAACCCAATTCACCCCTTTTTTGACATCTTGATTCTTTCAAAACTACCCTCCTTATCCTTGTACATCACTCATATAAGTAAATAATGATGGATAAGTCTTTGTACTGTGCTCCTTGTAGGACTGTATGGTTTAGCTTTAGGACTGCATGGTGGTCTTGCTGCCCCATCTAGGATAACATTTTGGACTAGCTTTGGAATAATATCTAGGACAACACTTTAAACTAGCTTTAGGACAACATTTTAGAATAGCATCTTGGCATATGCTTGGCTCAGCCTATAAATATGTACCCACAACCCCTTAGGTTGGTATGACATTGTGTGAGAAATAAAACCAGAAAAATTGACCTAACTCATAATATCATCCTCTCTCTCGATGAGAGTAAGAATTCTGCTACTACTAAGAATAAAAATCAACGACTAACAAATAACCGCACAAGAAGTAAATACCTATAAATGAAAGACACACTCAATTACTTGAAGGAATATTAATGTACTTAAATAGGCCGCACGCAATGTAGGCTTGCTGGAAGAGATCCGGTCTTTTGGTGGGAAATGGAGAGAATTATGAGTGAGTTTTTTCCAAGTCGACCACAATCACACATGATTCGAGATCAGATTTATGTACCTTAGAAATTATGTACAATTCATTTTCATCCGTACTTAGTGAGAATAGAAATAAACAATTACCAAAGTTGAGAGTGCGGTATTGATCATGTCCTTAGTGCGAATAGAGCAATCTTTTCGCCAACTAGCAAAACCAGTCTTCCTACTCCAAGAAATGAATCTCCATTAATATATTCAAATGTTTCCTCCACCTCATTCTCATTATCCAATATCTGATCCTGCATAAGTCTGTATCAGATAATATTTCACTCTCTCAGACATCCTTCTCCTCTGATTTAGTGCAATGTATTGTGTTTCTAACAATTTCAAGCTCAAGACACTTAAGAAGACCGTCTGTCGAGAAAATAATATCTCGAAAATACTTTCCAGATAAACTCAACTAATCATTAGATTGGTTGACAGGAAGTAATGTTGACAATTGAATGTATCTAATAGTAAGATTCTCCAAAAGTCAACAAATCTTAACTCACTATCTGAAAGTACAATCACTTTTCTCTATGTTGTAGAGTCTCATACTACCAATATGATAACGTTCCAGTCTATCTACTTTGTTGATCCATGTTCCGTGCTCCAAACAGAAGACATGCTGAAAGGTCCGATTGCAAGGTTAAAGGGGGGGTGAATAGCCTAAATTCAAATCCTAAATAATTCTCAACAAGTTAGATCACAAGGAAACGAAGCGAGACTAGCACTAGCAAACTAAGGGATGCGAAGCCTCCTAACCACAATTGCTATCCTAATATAGCTCTAAGCTCACACAATGCCTACTCAATTCTAGTAGCCCTCTAGGCACAACCTAATATACTAAGACAAGTATGAAGAAGATAATGCGAAGATAGGAGGGTGATTATACCGCCGTGTAGAGGTAGAGAGCCAATCAATGGATGAACACCGAGATAGCCAATCAATCACAATTGGGAGACAAGGTTGACACTTGATTTTTCTCCCGAGGTTCACTAGTTTGCCATCTAGCTACGTCCTCGTTGTGTCGGCTCACTCACTTGGAGGTTCACGCGCTAATTGACATCACACGCCAAACCCGTCACCGGGTGCCGCACAATCAACACAAAGAGAGGGCACTCAACGACACGCGCAATTCACTAGAGTTACCTTTGCGATCTTCCGCGGGGAAGGCACAAGAACCCCTCACAATCACCACTTGTGGTCGACGAAGCACAATCACCAAGCTTCTCAAATCCACATCGCTTGCTCCAATCGTCTAGGTGATGGCAATCACCAAGAGTAACAAGAAACTAGCAGCGGTATCAACTCCCAAGTGCCACTAAGATGAATCACTTCATGCAATGCACTTGATGCACTCAAATCTCTCAAATGGATGATTAATCAAGTGTGAGATGAGTGGGAGTGTGTGTCACAAGCTCACAAGAGTATGCAATAGCCAAAGGTGCAAGCGAGACTCATTGAACCTTCCACACATCCTTAAATAGCCCCCTCAAAGGAACTAACCGTCATGCACTTGGGCTGCTGAAAAACGTGACCGTCAGACCACTTTCCATCACCGTCGGACCATAGCGTCTGGTCCGACGCTTTGGTCCGACGCCTTCTGCGTCTGCCACGCGTCCTCTGTCTTTTGAAAAATTACCGTTGGCGCGCGTCTCTGAGCACCGTCGGACCACCTTCATTGGTTCGGAGGCTTGGTCCGACGCCTTGATCAGCCTTCAGCCAACCTCAGCAGGGAGCACCCTTGCTCCGGACTCGACCGTCGGACTGGTCCACCGGACCATGCCATCTGGTCCGACGCCTCCACGAGTCTTGAAGTTTTTCACACAGGGAGCACCCGAGCTTCGGACCTCACCGTCGGACTGGTCCACCGGACCATGCATTCTGGTCCGGAGGTCACTTTGACTTCTGTTCTGCCTTTGACTGAGCCACCGGACCATTCGCCTATGGTCCGGAGCCTCAACTGTGCACTAGTCTGGCGCTTCTCTGCCTGAGGGCCAGTGCTGGGAACAACCGTCGGACCACCTCCTATGGTCCGGAGCTCCCATGCACCACTGGTCCGACGCTTCAGTCTTACTCAGAATTCATCTCTGATTTCTCCCCGTGATCTCATGTGTCACCACCAAGTGTTTCACTGACTTGTGCATGTGTGTTGACATATTTTATCAAGTTTTACAAGGGTTGGTCATTAGGATTAGATGCAATGCATGTAATGAACTCCTAATGGCACTTGATAGGTGTAACCACTAACTATTTTCCCCTTTTAATAGTACGGTTATCAATCCTAAATGTGATCACACCCACTACGTGTCTTGATCACCAAAATGAAAAAGCCCTAGCTTATATCTTTGCCTTGAATAGCTTAAGGACTCCTCCTCTTCTCTTCTTTTCTAAGTGTGAGCTTCTAATAGTTTTCTCCTAGCTTCCATCCTTGCTCCATCACTTGTTCACCTTCACTTAGCCTTAGTGTACTAAACCTACTCAAACACTTAGAGATAGGTTAGTACTTAGATTTCATCAATTACCCAAAATACTTAGAGATCTCTCACATGCATACTGTACTCTTCCTCTTTGCCTGATCAAGAGAAAGAGCTGTCATAACGAACCCACCATCAACCTCACCCTCAACCTCTCTGAGCACAAGGCTGATCTTAACAACATGGATCACTTTGTTGAGCTGCTGGCTGATGTAGTCGAGATGCATAAGCGATGGCCGCCATCCAGGCCCAACCACCCTGCAGAGTTAGGACTCAAGTCTAGCTCCGGTATCCGTCGTATGTGACAGATGTGCAGAGGATGGTCGGCCTAGAATAGATTTTTTTAAAAAAAACTACAATTGTTGGCATGTTCTTTTGCAGTTGCATGGTTCTCTACTTTGGAGTTTTACACGCTGTAAGAGTATTCTGGACGCAGACGCTGCAAGAGCATGTCTGTGTCATCCGCAGGATCGATCCGATGTTGCGATTCTGAACAACAATTCCAAACAATAAATAATTACTATTTCAATGGACATAATCTTTCCCAACCATAACACGTAGCCCAGGAATAGGACACAATGGTGGCCATGATCCCATTTTCTTTTTGCAGATGACATGACAAACGAACCATGACAGCCAAATTATAAGGTCAAAATTTCCCAAATATAATGCTGACAGTATATTCATATACTACTTCACAAAATGTTAGATGATCTATCTTCTATCGCAAAAGGCATGCAACGGTGGTTAGGGCAGCTCGAAGAGTAAAGGGGGCGTTATAACAGTGGCTGGCCTGCCCTCGCCGGCAGGGCCGCGTACCTTCTCTCGCTCCTCCGTGTTACTGACTGAAAGCAGCATTTCCTCGCCGACAGATTCTGCCTCTGCTGACGGTGTGGCCGCTGCCGCCGATGAGTAGTGTTCCTGTCCTGTTCTCTAGGTATCAACTGCTGCCATTGAAACAGTATTTTTCTCTCACAATAAAACAGCCAAAAATAACATTAGCTGACTTATCAGCCATCGAAACGATGAGACGAACAAGACAACAAACTATCGTCTTTGCATTGACAGACTGAGTCATTTTTTTAAGATTTCATTTGATTTGACCAACCATGCACAGCATTGCCGTCTGCTACTACGTGAGCAGAGCAGAGCACCAAAACCTAGCTTCTTCTTTGGTCGTTGCTACTTCACACACACGTACGCCTGATCAAGATCAAATTCCAATCCCATGCTTCCAATCCTGCCAAGCCAATACTCAAACCGTCCGACCGCAATATTCTCATAAAAGAATACCAATACCAATGCTCATAAAAGCAAACAGTTTTCAAAGTTAGTTTGATTAATCATGGAATATATTTTCACAGTATAACTATATGGAGTCATAAATGTTAACAATGTTTTCTACGAACTTTAGAAAGTTAAATCCACAATGCAATTTTCGGACAGTCAATACATCGACTACAATGACCCATCCCATCCATCCGCCTCCAACAACTCTAGTACCAACTCAATCAGTAAATACATGCCCATTCATTTCAACCAGACCCAGCCTCTCTTCTCCCAACAGTAGCATAATAATACCACATATATTTAACATAACACGACCAACCCTTAGGTGGCAAAGCATATCCCATTATCTCATACAACAGCATCCCAAGTACAACATCACATGACAATAACACAATATACGATATGCTCGGAGTTCAGAGTATCCTAAAACACAGCAACGCCTACAACAGAGTTGTTAGTACATGCACGCTGTGTCCAAGGAGGAGGATTCCACCTTCGATCCATTGTCAGAGAGGTCTTATCCACCCGCACACCCAACCAGAGGCAACAAAAGCTACCCTACTACTCGCGGATTGAGTTGATATCGATGTTGGGAGTTCTTGAGTCCATCTGCCTCATCATGCCCGATGCCCATCCGCCGCTCATCGCAGGAGGGACCATGCTGTTGGGCTCCGCAAGTGCCATCACAGGGGCCACCTCTTCGTCGCCGGCGTTCGCCTCCTCGGGCTCCATGTCCGCCTCGGCTTTTGCCTTGTTCTTCTTCGATCCTCCATACATGAAGCTCCCCACTATCACCTGCAACAATGCAATACCAGTGCGTAAGAAACAACCCAACCACCACAACAGGTGGTCCATGACCGGGACACAATGGTGGCCATGGTCCCTTTTCTTTATGCAGATGCAATGGTAAACGAACCATATGAAGCAAAATTATAATGCTGCCAGTATATTCATATACTACTTCACAAAAGGTCAGATGATCTATCTTCTATCGCACACACCTGAACTGTTCCAGCTGCTGTCAGGACTCCACCTACACTCCCACCAATAACTCTGTGGTCAGGACCACACAAAGCTATGCAAAGCCCTCCGCTCCGGGTCCGTGTGCCACCATCATCTAGCACCAAGTACGACCCAGAAAGGCACAAGATCTCAAATCGACCCTGCCAAATCAACAATAAAGCATAAGGGTACAAAACTAAATGGGAACAATAAAATCAAAAGTATACATGAACAGTTCCATGGAAAAAAAAATCATATAAAGTATGGCCTGTACTGCAACCTAAAACAAAGATAATAACAACCTTGGACTGAAAGCAGATGTTCTCAGCATACTTAACTAATTAAGAGAAAGTATGAACACAAATGCCTCTTTTCTTCAGCCATGCAAGCAATCCAACTATCCAGGCAAATTCTACCAGGAAACCTTTTGTTTAATTTGCACAGTGGGCAAACATTTATATTCCAAGAATCTCACTAAAAAATGCAACAAGAGAAGAACAGAACACATGCATGCAGTAATGTTTAGGCAAATGATAACCAACCGCGGCATACCTCATATGTAACCACACCCCCAGAGTCTGAATCCTGGTGGAGGGTTGCTGTAGAAACAGCTCCAGTTGCTGAAATGATGCACACTGCCCTTGGGCCTTGTTGTGAGAAGGCCATTATTCTGGCAGCAACGTCCTGCTCAGACAGGAAAGCTATAATCAGGCTATAATCGGCACCCCCATGGTTGGTATTTACCAGAGTTAACAATTGCCATTATAGCCAACCGCCAACCAGATAGCAACATAAATATAACAAGAACAAAGCATTTTAGTAATTTAGTCCCAAGGTTATTCTATAGTGGATAGGAAAAAAAAGATCAATAAGAAAAAGATTATTCTCAAGTAGATAACCCACAAGGTGAACTGCGCTTAAATCAAGGTTCAATGAACAAGCCTGGACACGGACCTTGTAGGCGCAAAAGTTTTCCACTTTTAAAAGAAAACCATACGTGCATTGGATATATATGACATTAGGTGTATGATTGCCACGATAATACAGCCTGAGGCATGAAGTGTCATTGTAAGTGTCACATCAAGCAGCTTCTGAGGGCAGAATGCAAATGATGTATCAGCAGCAAGTCCAATTATCTAAAGAAATTAGCTCGCATGATGTAACAATGTTACTAAATCAGCTGCAACTATCCCACGTTACAACCTCCTTCAATATCAATGATAAATTCCTGATTTGACAGCTAACAAAATGGCTGTACCCTAATGTATGGCGGTAATATAGAAGCCACTAAATGCCATCTGTGAGTAGAAAAACACAAATAGAATTGACCACCAAAGAAGAGTTTGATACACTACCCTCCAGATCTATCAGGCATTGTCTATTCAGATACTGCATCTAACTTCTCTTTATTACAGCAGGAAATTTATTGGATATGCACACTGGGTATTTGGTTAAACCAGATAAATTTGAAGGTAATTAGCAGCATCTGATACAAACGATCACCACCATCACTCATGCCACTTCGCAAACAAGAAGTCCCACTCCCACATAGCAAGCATGCATAAATCAACATTGGGTGCAAGCAACCCTTTTGAAAATTAATCATCAGTTAGTGTTCATTCAAACTTACCTCTCCTGGTTGAATAATAATCACATGAGGAGTAAAACCTGTTCCAACAGAGCCAAGAAACCACTTTCCTAAACAAGACAATAGAATTTCATCAGACAACAAAGATACAAAATCACCAGTTCATGCATATTAAAAAAGGGAACGCAAAAGAACAAAAAAGCTAGTTATGAAAAGGGTCCACATCTTTCCTTTTCTTTTGGGAAGAGACAAGGTAATTAAAGAGGTCAACTGCTTGCTTAACATAAAATGTTGTTAATTCAAGAACTTTGAATTCATTATCTCAATTTAGGAAAACGACAAAAAAATATGCTTAACGGACACATTAATCAGAGTCGATCCAGTTGCTAGATAGAACATATAAGCTAAGTCCAGTATTCATCTTAATACAGGAATATACAATGTGTCTTGATTCATCACTCAAGGAAGGTCCAACATAACACAATAGGCGGCCACAGTCAGAGCATATATATACCCAAGAAGCAATGCGATCATGCGAAAAATTATCCGTTACATAGAATGAAACGTACCATTAATTGCCTAGCACATTTGATTCAGTTTCACAAATAAAGTACATATAAGCCAATATGAATTGATTATTATAATGCATAGGGTATGTAATTAAAATTACAATGGCATGGAAGCTCACCAAGTGAAGCCAACTGTTGCATCTTTCCAGAGCCAGGTGGCCGCCCCCTGCCACGTTTCTCTGATGGCACACCCGAACCTGAACCCCCTGATCCCGCCGACCCAAATCCAGAACCTGGGGTGCAAACCATGGTTCCCATCCCCGGGCTGGACGAGTGAGGCGTTGATGACGAAGAGGGTGATAACCCGAGAGTCACCGCCCCATCAGGCTTATACTTCCTTGGCCTACCCCGCTTCTTCTTCACCTGCTCATCCTGGCCAGGCCCACTCCCCTGATCCCCCTTAACATCGACGCTCACAGCCGCACCCATGCCAATGTCCATACCACCGCCGCCGCCGGAGCTGGAGCCACCACCAGCGCTGTGCTGCGCCACATGAGGTGAGGCCTCGACGTGGTGGTACCCCTGACCAATGTGGGGACCCCCAACATGCGGGGTCTGGAATGCGTACCCAGAGACAGCATCAAGATGCTGCCGGAACCCGCCGGGCGGTGGGCCGTGGAGCCCCGCCGCCGAGTGGCCGGGGACACCCGGCGCCCCGATGCCACGGTGCTGCGCGTAGAACGACGAGAAGTTGGGCCCCGACGCCACCGTGGACTCCCTCCCGTCCATTCATAGGAATGGGCAGCGCCGCCACCCACCGATACGCAGGCAGGCGGGGGCAAGCCTGCCTAGTTGCAGCAAGGAATGGCACAAAGGTGGCTACTTTGTCTCACTGTTCGAGATCAGATGCTCCCGAAAGGTATTGGAGCGAGCAAATGGATGCGAGAATCTCAACCCTAAGGGATCTTGCCCTCCCTTCCAGCAAGAACTCTCGCGCAAAACCACCGATGTTGCTTGTGGTGGCGGGACGAGGCGAGATCAGATCGAGGAACGGGAGATCTCAAGAAAGCGGTGGGACTTCCTGAGACGGAAGGAATGGAACGCGGGGCATGGACGAGGGGGGGAAACACAATCTTTGTAACGAATGGCAGCAGCGAGAAACGGTGGGGATTTGTTGGAGGCGATGCTTTCGGTGGAGACCGACCCTCTGAGACGAAGGGTGGCGGCGCCGAGGGTTGGGTGGCTCGCGCCGGGATCTGCTCGGCGGCGGGTGGGAAAGGGGCGATCCGATCGGGAATGGCGATGCGGAAATGGGGCGCTAAAACCCTAGGGATTGGGGGCTGAGGAAGGAGGGAAGGATCAGACTCAGAGGAGAGGAGGGGAGTAGGGGACGGACCCAAGAGGAGGAAGAGCGAGCATGTATGCTGTATGTGTGCGAGGAGAGGGAGAGTGCGGGAGGAGGGAGAAGGATTTTCTGTGAGGGGCAGAAAGAATGGCACATTGTGGTGAAACACACCACCAATAATGGAAGTGTTGAGTTGATGGTTCAAATAACATGTCATGATCAGTACAATGTGATTTTATCACTCCAAACTTGTCATCGAGATTTCAAGGTAATGTTAGATTTCCACTCTATCTCTATTGGACATTCAAGGCTATTTTCACCAATTACAGTATTTTTCAAACTTCTTTTTACTTTGACTAGTAATGTCTATAAAAGTATAAAGGTTTTATATTAAATAAAAGGCGATACGTTTTAGGAATAAATATTCACGTTCATTTAAGAATCTATGTCGAATAAGCTTGGAGCACCGTGAACAAAAAGGCTAAGCAGGATTGTCAATTTTCATTTAATCTTCACCTCCTCCTTAATATATAGGCATATGTTAGGATTCCTGAGTAATCAATTGTTAATTTGATACTAATGCCACTTAAAAAGTTGTTATCACGTATGGCAGCGCACGCTCACAGCTCATTCTCGCCTCTGCATCTAAATTCACAACTTGCCATGGTCTCCTTTGCCTACCACTTCTCGTTTGATTTGTTATGAGGCTATAACTAGACTAAAAACTGGATGCATTAAGACCAAAAAATTTATCACCTCCTCTACCTGCCACCTCTCAAATCACAGACATATGTAATTTGGACCAAAACTTTCACAATGCCATGGCCTATATAACTCTCCATGGAGGACTATGGTTATGAAATTCCAGTGATCTCCCCCTCTTACTTTGATTCAAGGTTCTCATTTACTAATTGGTCTGCCGTATCTTCCTTGTGATGCAGTAGCATATGCCATCTTAAGTCGAGGTGCTAGTGCTCGATTCAAACTTATTAACCACGACTGAAGCTAATTGCACCAAGCATCCACGACGTGAAGATCTATCACTTCGGCAATGACTTGAAGTTCTTTCACTTCGGCAATGACTTGAAGTTCTTTCACTTCGGCAATGGCCATTCTGGAGTCTGACACCTTATCCCACCACCCACCATGGCCTTGCCAAAAATGGACATGTCTGTTGATTCTTCTTTCCTAGTGTGTTGGCCTTGTGCTAGTCATCTTCATCTCTCGCACAAGTCCGTCCTCAATTGCGACGCTCTAGTTATCCATAGAGGTGGTGTTGCGGCACGACAAGGCGACGACACTGTTATCGGTGAAATACATCAGCGTCGTGGCACAACGATGACACAACTTTGGGAGAAAAATCAAGAAAAACAAGAGAAAAGATTATGTGACATAGACTAGTAGATTACTGAAAAATGAGATTTTTACTCGTACGAATTAGACTTTTGGACGAAGGAGTAAATATACAATGCAATTATATGTTGCTCGTCTAAATAACATTTTTAAAATTTTGACGGTCAAGTTTAAACCTTGTCTTATGAGATTAAAGCATGACTCAATAATAGTTTATATGAAAACACATGGATATATATTGGCAACTAAAAAATACCTTCAATGGTAAGTGATTGCTATCTAAACCCACTATTCAGAAAAACAAAATATTTTTAAACTTCTATCTCTTAATTCTTATTTTTCTCCTTTCGATTACCTATAACAAAATGTGTGGTAGATTAGGTTTGTTTGACAATGGGTTTCGGCCTCACAATCATTTAACCAACGGTTGTCACTCAATAATAGTTCATGTAGCAGCAGTCAAAACTATCATTTAAACTAAAAATGAAGACTCTCAACGATTTCATGGAGATAGAGCAGACATTTGAGCCTAAAATAATATTTCAAATACTTTCATGTGGCTTTATTAATTTCAAAAACATTATAAAAGTTTTTTATGTTCAAAATGCACATTCCGGTAAAATTCGTTATTCATATAAAAATATGTAAATAAATATAACATATATAGTGTATTCTACCATCTCAATTAATAATAAAATAAATAAAATGCAGACCCTACACCTTTCTTTCATCATCTATGTTTGAATAACTGAATTAACCAGCAGAGTCATGGGATTTTTTCCGTCCATTTTCATCCCAAACTGGATTACCGATGTTTTTTTAAGGGTTAACACCAATGCAAACAGAATGAGTGCCACGGAATGGCTGTGACAAAGGATCCTAGCTTTGACCGGGTACGAAGACAAAGACACATCGCTTGTTGAACGCGTAGGATAGGATGGTAGTAATAACTGCGCTGTGAAGCCACCCCTGATATAGCTGAGCAAGTTATTGCCGTCGAAAAAGAGATACTCCTTTCGTCCACGAAAGAATCAATTTTTAAAATTTGTATCAATTAAATTTTTTTAACTTTAACTAACTTTATAAAAAAATGCAATACCACCTATGACTTAAAATAAACATCATACAAAAATATATTTTTAAATAAATCTAATGATACTAGTTTGATGTCATAACAGTTAATATTTTATTTTAGAAATTTGGTCAAAGTTTAGAAAATTTGACATAAGACAAACTCAGAAATCTATTCTTTTACAGACGGAGGGATTATTTGCTATCACTTGTTCAAGAGGATTGATTGTACTGTACTAGAAGAACGCATTTCAACGGACAGAGCTGTTGATATGCATGGAACACAAAAATTCAGCAAGAGCAAAGGTAGCCCGTACCCCCAACTGTGTGTGTTTCTTCATAAACGGTTTCTCTGAAATGACAAGCCGTATGAGATGATATCCCCTACCAATAATTGTTCTGATTTAGACTTTGATGTCTCTTCACTTGAGCTTATGAACATGATATAGTGTTTTTCTATCACGACAAAATATCTTGTCAGTCATAGAAATTATGTTTCTATCAGCCGAACATGGCTACTTGTGAAAACATGATTTTTTTTATCGTATGTTGGTTCTGTAAAATTAAACCGATTGTTTTTTTTTCAATATTTTATATTAGTTTTTATAAGTTCATTCGTGCGTTCCAAACAGAAGTTTATTATTGGCTTTTCAGTTTCCTGATTTCCTCCGTGCGAGTGTTTTCTTTTCAGGGTAGAGAGTCAAAAGGCAGGCAACAAAGTGGTGACATGAGCATCACGTACTCGCTCACATCCAGTCCAGTAGGTTCCAATGGAGCACAGCCTGAAGCTGGCCATGTGCCAGGCCGCTTTCGACACCTCGTCGCTACTTCCGAGGAGATTAAACAACTGCTACCATACCAGCAAGATGACAAAATGCAGGCACACCAAAATAGCAGCATAAGTATGCATATCACAAAATAGCCTTTTTTTTTTCTCATATGGTGGTTATAAGTAGCCTATTGTTCCCGGTGCAAATGTACAAAACGGAAAACGAAGTATAAACGTGGCTATGATTATTTAGAAGATTCGAATTATAAGTTTATAAAAAGTGCCTAAAATGATTTAGAAGACTTTCGGTTTAGAAGTTTGTAATCTGAAAACGTTCAGCAAAACTGTTGACAAAAAGGGGCAGGCATTACTTGTCAACAATTGAGTCGCTGCACATGCAAGAAAAGCATTGGAATGATTTCAGTGGACCCATTCCACACAACACTGTAGACTGGCACATGTATAAAATGCTGCTGCATCCCAAGCAAAAGAGCATAAAGATCACAAATCTCAATCAATACCATTGATATTCTGTTGCCAAACACATTTATACTCTACCACTACACGAGTACATAAAAGTAAAGGGTTAACAGGCTGCAGCTGCACTGCACGGTTCCCATCTGCCCCCATCAAAAGCTCTTCATGTGGGCATAGAACTTTGCCATTTCCTTCGGAGTTCCAACATCAGTTCGAACTCCGCAGTCACTTGTCGACCTCCATGGCTTGTGCGGCTTTGGCTTTTGCTAATGCTGAAAGTTTCGTCTTCACCTTTTTCTTCCCAACCTTAAACTGACCACCCTTATGTTTCTTTTCACCACCGTCTATCTGAACAATTTGAGAAAAAAGAACAACATTAAGACACATGTGGCATGTACTTAGGCTGTTCAAATCCTAGTGTTACTGCAGCATCATGGTCGAACATGTAGTGAAATTTCATGAACCGTAGAGGGAAAAAAAATTAAGCTACCATAGGGTTTATAGCTAGCAATGCATAAACTAGCTAGCAATGCATAAACTAAGCGTAATTTGCAAATCTCATGGCACCATGTGCAAATTTATAATATTTTTTTATGGTAAAGGTAAACTGTCGCAGAGTGCCCCAAGAATTACAGTTTTGGTTTCAGAATAAAGAAGATTGTCAATGTTTCTCTGGAGCCATAGTTAGGTAATCCAGATCTTAAAACAAGAAAAAGTACATGACCAAACAAAAAGTAGTACAATTCAAGGAGGCAGAGGAAGAAAAAAACTGAAGTACAAGTTATAGATTGACAAGAAAATCTCCTCAGGGCCAAACACAGAATGCTACCAAAGGATTACAGTGAATGTTTTAGAGGACAGCAGATTAGCACTTTTCCCAGAGCCACAAAATTACCATGAGAAGTTCATCAAATGGCATGTGCCGCTCAAAGAGTCATTTAGCTGGCACAAAGAACTTGGCAAAAAGCCAGCAAGTACATAAAATGGCTGATAGGCAAAACTTTAAATCACATATGTAGGCAGTGAAACATAATGCTGAATTGTGCAAATGAGAAAACAACTTGATAGAGCTTAGGAGTAATGACTGTTTTCATGCGCCTAAAGCACACTACATTTGGTTACTAATAACCGCTAAACCGTTTACAGGAGTAAAACCGGACCCCTGAAAATAGTTGAGATGATAAAACAATCAAAGACGTATATATATGTAGCTTTGATGAACGATCATAATCGAAGCAGCTGCAAGCAATTCCAAGCAAATGCCTGATGACTGGTGAGCATGGCATTCCATGAGACATATAATAAATAAAGGTGCAACACGACTCTTACAACTTCCCAGGTAAATAAGAAAACGCCAGGTTGCCTATTCCTTTGGACAAGTCGAGGGATGAAGATCATGTTCAATGTGCACACAGTTTCATCATAAAGACCAAGCCTTACAATTGAGAATAAGAGAAGAGAAACGGCTTGCGAGAAACTAGAACTATTATAATATGGCCATAACCTCATGAAGTCATGAGAAGGTAATGGCCGCAATAACAATTTCCACGCTTGCCATGTGTTTAGTTTGTTGGTTGCAACCACAAGCTGGAGCATTGAGAACAAATGCTCCTGAGTTTGGCCAGTTTGAAGCAAAATCAGTCGAAAAAATAGTCTCTTAATTAATGAGTATCTTTTTGTGTAGACCAGCTGCAGCTGCAGCTGGTTACCTTGTTACTAGCTTAGGGCGCCTTCTCTATCCAAGGCAAATGATTGGAAATCGAGGTCCCATAGCAAACACAGAAAGGCATTGAGCAATGTCAATGAGTAATTCCTTCCCTCTGTATATTTACTAATCAGATCAGAGCAACCGATACAGCAGGAATAAGGAAGAAGGAGCGAAAGCACTGGAGGGCAGCGGTACCTTCATCTTGGATTTCTTGGCTTGCAGCTTCTTAGCCTGCTTCTCCTTGGCCTCCTTCTCCCCTGCACACCGCACCGCCAGTATCCAAGCACCAAATCAGCGACGATCAAAATTGGACAAGAAAGGGAAAGGAGGCAATGGAATCGTACGCTGGAGGTCGAACTCGTACTGCTTCTTTCGCTTGGCGAGGTTGTTCTTCTTCGACATGTTCCTTCCCTCGCCGTCGCCGCCAACAACACAGCAGACAGAGCAGGAGCCAGAGAAGGAAGGAAGGAGACGCGAGCGAACCCTAAGCCAAGGCAAGCCCTCTCCTCCTCCTTTCCTTTGGTAGTCAAAAAGGTCAGTGGGCCGTTAAATCTGGGCTAGTGGTGGCGTTGCTTGTCTTTAGGCCGAAGTACTACACGCCCGGCCCATGTCCGGATGTCGAAGGCCCGGCTACTTCCGAGCCCACTCCAAGGCCCATCGTAGCAGCCACGGTGGGGCGTTCGACCCTGACAGGTTTTGTTATTATACTATTATATCCGATCCCATCGACGCCGCGGGACAAAGTCGATCGATCTCCAAGCCCACTCGCGGATCCGCGATTCGCAAGGTCGTCCAATCCTGAATTCTCCTGATCGCGGATTCCGCATACCAAACCGACCGCTGACCTTCTCCTCCTTCCGCGATTTCTTTCTCTGATCCTAGCGTCTCGGTTTTCGATTGCTGCAGGAAGAGAAGAGGCGGCGGCAATGGCGGGGAGAGCTAACGTCCCGACCATCAACTCTGCGCTAATCGCCATCATCGCCGACGAGGTAGCTCGCTGCGTGCCGACCCCCATCTTTCTCCCCTTTTCGTCTCATCACTGGAGAATCGCCGAATCGGGATGTTTGCGGATCTGAGGGAGAAGGTGCTAGCTAGGGTGTCACGTAACTGAGGAGATAAACCAAACTGTATGGTATTTCATCTCTGGTAGAGATCAGATCCGTGGCAGGAAGCTCTTATCTTAGCTGTTCAGAAGGGATGGATGCGTCAATCGATTTCTCGCTGTTCAGCACTGAACTCAATCACTCGTTATCCATGCATTATTGCTTCTCGACTGAAGCATAATAAGTAGTAGATAGGTTACTGTACGAACACAGCAATCACCAAATGCTAGTCTATTGATCCTTCCAGCATAATAAGTAAGGGGAACACAGAGATAGTGCTGTTTCCGTGTTTTGTCCGTTCTGTATGGACAGCTGAACATAAATTAGCAGAGTATTTACTATTTTCCCTTCATGCATATTTGATAAACAAGGCATGTTTATTTCTAATATAGATATATGCAACCCGTAGCATACTGGTTGATGAACATAAGGGGTGGAGAGGTCATTTCCCATGCCACTTAACAGCAGATAACTCTAAATGGACTTAAATGACATGTAAATAAAGCATGAATATGAATGTTTGAGTCGATGACAATGACAATTAAGGGAGAAAAACTTTTCCAGTGCCAAATAAGACCCCACTTAATATCTTATAGCAATGAAGGAAAAAACTTTTCCAGTGGATGCTCAAGCAAAATGATTAGAGACCCCTGATATAATTTTAATTCTTGTTTCACATGTACTCCATTTCCTGGCACTGGGGTAGACTTATCGTAGTATACAGTGCTTCTCCAGTCAGTGATTGCCTTTTAATCTGATCTTATTACCCGTCAGATGTCACCTTAAGAACAGCCAGATTTTGTTTTTATTCTGTATGGTCAGGTTTTCTACTTTAATCTTAATTTTGTTTTTATTCTGTATGGTCAGGTTTTCTACTTTAATCTTAGTGCGCAATAATAACTCTACTATGCGAATGATTTTGTCGTCTCCACTTTTTTTTTTAGGACACGGTGACTGGGTTTTTGTTGGCTGGAGTTGGCAACGTGGATTTGAGAAAGAAAACAAACTATCTTATTGTTGATAACAGTAATTCCTTGAAACTGTTAATGTGCAAAGCCATTTAAATTGTCTATGGTAGTTTGAACTTGCCTAGATTTTGACTTCACAGAATAATGTGTTAACTTTCATACAAAGGTCACACATGACTTGCGCACTGATTCATAGTACTAATATAGAGTTAAATGTTGAACGTGATGAATCTTTTGAAAGCTCTGCAGCATAGTGCGCTCACAGAAAAAAATGGCCCCTGGTCATTGTGTGTCACTCAGTTTATTGCAATATTAGCGTGCTGGTAGATTGCTTCAGCAATGGTTCTTTGTAGCAAGGTTTTTTATGGTAGCTTTTGTGCCAAAAAATTGTACTTGAACATTACACAATCATCTGTGAATTCCAGTGACCGGTTTAGCTAATGTGTCGAACCTGAAGTTGCTCTATTTGGCCATAAATTTTACTCTGGAAGATACTCAAACTTCTAAAGTACCTTATTAAGCTGTGAGCTTTGATTATAGATTAATTGACATATTTATTTTTTCTTTTCGCACTTGGTGTACTTTTTTAACATAGAAAGTTAAAGCTTTCAGGAAAACTGAATTTTATTTGTTAGCTCAACATTTGTATATGGCTTCCTGTATTTAGTTGAAATGCTGATCTGATGGCCCTTTTACTTTTATTTAGATCGTTCTTATTTGTTAGTATGTTGATGATAACGTCCTGTGTGCTTACCAAGCTATGTCTTTATTATGCTACAGAAACAACAGTTAAACAAATTGAAGATGCATTTAAGGAGTTCACCGCTAGAGAGGACATTGCAATTGTACTCATCAGCCAATATGTAAGTAATCTTGTTTAATACAGTATGTTTTTTTTTTTACCCACCTGTTTATTCTTTTGTATCATGGGATCATGGCAGAGCTAAAATTTCTGCCTCAAAGTTTAGGTGAATGAGTTAGTTTTGGGAAATTTGCTCTCAATTCTAAACACATTAAAATGTACCTTTAGGGGTAAAATTTTGGAGCATGTGGTATTTCATTACGACATACAGTACTTGCCTATGTCCCTGCAGGTCTAATTATGGTGTGTTTGGATAGTGATCGCACATTGCCACACTTAGCTATTTTTGGGGCTACCAATTTGTTCGCCACACCTTAGACATGGTTTGGCAAATAAATGAGTCAATGGCAGGTGGGCCAGAAGTGTGGCAGAGAACTTAGGGCCTGTTTGCTTTATGACTGGTGGAGGTTGCCTGGCACAGGCATCATTGGACTTAGTTCTAAGTGCTTGCTCAGTCTGCAGAACTTAGGCTCCTACAATATTTAACGCACATAGGAACTCCAGCAATGCACCAAAAATCAGCTTAAAGCGTTCCGCTTTGAGTAGTTTATATGTAAAAGTTTAAATTGAAATGCTTTAAAAAACAATATGAAATCTTTTCTCTGAGGTGTTCAATTTGTGTCTGTCAGGTTGCAAACATGATAAGGTTCTTGGTAGATGGCTACAACAAACCTGTTCCTGCTATACTGGAGATCCCATCCAAGGACCATCCATATGATCCAGCGCATGACTCGGTTCTTTCTCGCGTGAAGTATCTATTTTCTGCTGAATCAGTGGCCTCAGATAGGCGATAAAAGTCTAATATGCTTTCATGTATCTTATCTAGTGTGTGCCTGGGCCATTTTATTGAAAATTAAGACATATTGACATGTTCTGTATCTGAATGAGATTCAGTCACCGATTTCTTTTATAATTTATTATCACAATTTGTATTTGTAATAAGGATATATTATTTCCAGCACAGTTTTGTACTTCGTGCGCTGCACACATCATTTGTAAGGAACAGTAAAACGTGGCTACGGCTGCAAACAGTTCTAGGAACAGCAAAACGCAGAGCTGCAGCGGCTGCAAGCAGTTCTAGGAACAGTAAAACGCAGGTGTATTCCTGCAGCCGCAGCCACAAGAATCAGAAGCGGGTTTTCACACATGAGTTCGTGCCCTCTGATATACCGTCTAACCCCCCCCCCCCCCCCCCCCCCCCCCCCTCTCCCCAGTTAAGCTGCTTAATGATGATCAAGCAGATCCTGGAGCTTTACCATATACAAGGTGTTTGGTTCCACGAATGGTAACGCTAATGCAAATAATGCAAACGAAATGGAGTTACGGGGTGATCGGAGTTGTAACGCGCGATTGCGGTCTTTGTTTGGTTCAGGTATGGTAACGGTATGCCATTCCATTTTGAAAAAAAAAATACAGCTAGTCGTCTTCTTCCTTTAGCCACCTTGAGCGGCAAGATAATCGTGATCCGCGTTCCTGTCCAAATTCGCTCGCCGGAAGCCTAGAATTTTAACTTCGCTGAGTCGATCCATGCCTGCGTTGGTTGATCCGTGCAAGCAACTGCTGCGGCGATGGCGGTGGCATCGGCGGCGACGGCGATGGCTGACAGAACATGCAGAGGAAGGTGGGGGGCTGGGGGCAGCGGAGCGGAACTGCTCGTGGATTCTCAAGCGCAGCGATCTGATTACAGTCAGCAACCAACGGAATCAAAATTGAACAGTCCGGTAACCGATTACAAGGTAATGCATTACCGACGACAAGCAACCAAACAAAAGTAACGGTTCCACTTCCCTTCCGTAATCTGATTACGTTACAAAATGGCGAACCAAACACCTCGATAATACAATGAAAGTTGAAAAGCACAGAAATGTTTAACACTTTTTGGATCACAATAATTTGCATGGAAGCCCGTCTTATTCATCAGTACATCGTAAGGAAGCTGATCAATGGAGCAACCAGTGCACAGAAATGCCACTATATAGGTGAAAATAAAACAAATACTACTCATCCCTGAGACTATGAGAGTGAATCTGTACACTAGGATAAAAGCCAAGGGAACACAGAGAAACCCGTGCTGTGTTTTCAATGCTGGAACAAGTTATTTCCTTATTCGAATCCCAGGGACATCCTTCAGCCCCATCTTCAGTGCGGTCTTCCGGTATATTGCTGGAGGCTTCTCCAAGCCAATCGAGGCACCAAATCGATTTGCTAGGTCAGCAAGCATGGTTTTATCTCTACCTATGTCTGCGATTGAGTTATAGTAACCAAGCCACGCATGGTACGCTGCTTCTTTGATGCTCATGTCAACGATTTTTATTGAATCGTCAACCTGCATTGCAAAATGTGAACAAAAGTATGACAATGGCTGGATATTCTGATCAGTAACTATTTAATTACTACAATATAATGGGGTAGCAGTTAAACAGTGAACTGAATAGTGCGATGATGACATAAAACATCAGAAAAGCTGTCGTGGGCATATAAATGAAGTTCTCGTAATCATTAACGATGAATTGCATGATGAGATGATTATAGGACACAATAAGCTAGTTACTAAAAGATAACAAGAACACAAGCTAAGTTAGCAATCTGGACCTTTTGCTTCATCTCCTGACCAATGTCTGGTGCTGGATTCTTCTCAATCGGGAGATCACCTATCTCATTCAAGAAATATTGTTCCCATGGTGCAATCAAAAGAACTCCTTTTCCATATTTCCCTTCTCTTCCAGTCCTTCCGAGACGATGGATGTAATGCTCTCTATCAGGAGGAACACCAACCTAATATAAGAAGCATGCATGTCAGTACTACAATACTGAAGCACATAAGCAATGTAATCATGCCACACAACTTTAAAAGTTAGACATCAATTCTCCAGTAGTCCAGTTGCTTAGGCAAATAAATGGTATTGTCATAAACTTTCTTCAGCTACAATAATCATGCATGGAATTGGACCTGAATCACAAGGGTGACATCTGGATAATTCACCCCACGAGTAGAAACATCTGATGTTACAAGAATTAAGCGATTAGAGCCCCGGAACTCTTCAGATATGCGAGTTCTATAAAGCTGAGGTTTTCTTGAGTGAATTTCCCTGACATTTAACTTCAAATCTCGAAGCATGATATACATAAATTCAGTCAACATGGCTGTCGTGCAGAAAACAATAACCTGAAATTTGAATATTATTAGTAAAACAACAAATTGCAGTTCTTACAACTGGTTGTTTGAAGAAAAGGAGATGTAGGACCTTGTAATCAACTTCACGATCAATATGCTCTCGAAGCAGGTGATGAACCATATGAAAATGCAGCTCATGTGGTACCACAAGACATGACTGCTGAACCTAAGTTCAACAACAGGAGGTACAAATGGATCAACGAGCAAACAAAATTATTTTCATAACAGAGAATAGGAAAGAAGGCTAGCAGAGGACAACCACAAACATCTATTTTAAGCTAGACATGATTTACAAATACAACTCATGTATGCCTAAATAATTATGATGGTATAATATTCAAATGGTCAAACTAAAGAGTGGAGAATATATGGCTCCAGACATCTATACGTGAGTATTAAGTTCTTATCAGAATAGTAAGAGAGCTAAATTTTGAGGAAGTATACCTTAGTTTTGTTTCAAAAAAATAAAATAAAGAGTACCTTAGTTGGGGTTTCAACAGCTCCAAGGCCCACTGTGTCAACAAAAACATGATCCCTCTTTAATACTAGCTGTGAAACTCTTCGAACCTGTTCGTCACAACTAGCAACCATTACACCCAGTTTTATGATTGTGGCTATTCATTCACAGATATAGTATAATATAACACAGATGAAGTTAGACTAAAATATACATATATGTGTGCGAGCTATGCTGATTATCCTACCTCTTTTGGAATAGTAGCTGAGAAGAACAATGTTTGCCTTTGACGTGGCAAGCTATCGACAATCTTTTCTATGTCTTTATGGAAACCCAAATCTAGCAAATGATCAGCTTCATCCAACACAAGCAATTTCAATCTCATCAAACGAACAGAGAATGATGATTTGTTTTCAATGTGATCCAGCAATCTACCAGGTGTAGCAACTAAAATCTGGAAGAGAAAGAAGAAAATCGAAAATGGTCAGGCTAGATTTAGTTTTGTCTTGACCTTCAGTAGGTCAATAAATATGACAAACCTGGCATGGATCAGATTCTAAACGTCTCTGATCAAGCTTGAATCTAGTACCGCCAATAAGAGATTGAACACCAATTCCTTCATGGTACTTCAACAAAACATTTGCTTCAGCTGTAAGCTGAATAGCAAGCTCTCTTGTAGGGCAGAGGACAAGAGCAAATATTGGAGATACTCGCTGATTTGTATTGCTCTTCATACCATTCAAGACTGATTCAATTGCAGGAAGCTGTTTATCAATCCATTTTGAATAAATTGGTTGAACAATATGAACATCAAAAGAAACAGAATGTCTGAAACTAATATATCATGAGTGAACATTACTTACCAGAAAAGCTGCACTTTTGCCGGTTCCAGTTTTGGCCTTGACAAGAACATCTTTACCTGCTTATACATAGTAGTATAAGTGACAAATTCAATGGCTTCTGTGAGCGGTGACTTCAGGCAGAGATATAACGGAATGGTATCATAAGGTCGAACATACTAAAATGAAGAAATACTTAAGTCAAGCAACATGGACATATGCTTATATGTTCAAAGAAGATATGACAATGTACAAACAAATATTTAACAACCTGGCTTCTTGACAGATGTACATGCATAAGATTACGAGGGGCAACCTAAACCTCATTCTGACAAATATGTTCTCAATTCTTCTGAACCCAAAATAAATATAATACCTTCAAGACATAAAGGAAGAGCTGCCTCTTGCACCACAGTTGTTTGTACATATCCAGCATCGGTAAGTCCTTTTACTGTCAGAGGGGAGACACCACACTCATCAAATCTGAAGACAGAAACAACATAACTTGCTGGTTATATGGATGCTATCTCTATTTCTTCAAAGTAAGATAGGACATGCAAAAATAAATTCATTATTCACCAATCGTTCATTAACCTTGAGTGAAAAGGAAAAGTATCATGATGTGCAGTGATGAGCAATCTATACTGCCTCCACTCTTTGCATTATTGTTAGTTTTTATATTAAAGGACAGTGTCATGATAAAACGGAACTCCAGAAGCTGAACTAGAGGATATCATACAATATGATGCACACATTTGAAGAATAATTCATCGCTTCACCTAAATTTCATGAACCATACAGTATGAAGTTCCTAGGCTACACAGCAAATATAAACAATAGCATATAATGAAATATGAGAGTGTGACCTTTTACTGGTAAGCAGAGATTCACCCCTGGACTCATAACGCCTCCTCTCAGTACCCAAAACCTCCCTATTTCTGATCTCCTCTCGCAGCTCTCGGATTCTACCCGTGAGATCATCGCTTTCCTCCTCGTAAGACTTGAGCACCCGCCTTTCCTTCTTCATATCGCAGTTCCTGAGAGCAGCACTGCTCCATCTCCTCCTGATGGCACCAGTGTCCTCCGACTCGTTAATTTCTGAATCCTCTTCGCTCGAAGCCCCAAACTTTCCGAACCTCAGATCCCTCTTGCGCGTAGATGTACCCTCGTCGTCATCATCCGACGTATCTGATCTCCATTTCCTGCCGAATCGCCTCGCAGCCACCGAGTACGGCCTCTCCCGATTAAACAGCACCAATGGCGTCTCCCTCCTTCCACTCCCAACCTTAGTAAGCCCTCTAGCAATCAATGGCCTCAGGTCGACACACGGCGCCACCACCGTTAGGTACTCTCTTCTGGGATTGAACGCGGCCAAGGTTCCCCTGTCTAAAGGCTCCCTCCGAGGCCTCGGTTGCTCCAGAGCCGCCAGGTCCTCCCAGTCCTCCCAACTCGGTCCTCCGCGGGGCTTCCCCGAGTCCAGCTGCAGCTGGTGGTGGCGGCGGTGGTGCTCGACACCCGACGCGATCCCAGTCGGCGGCGGCTTGGCGCGGCGGAGGGGCCCGTCGTCCTCGTTCCAGAGGTCCTCGGCGCCGGGCCTGCGGAAGCGGTCGGCGAGGGCGCGGATGTGGGCGCGCGACGAGGTGGGCCCCTCGCCCGTCGGATCCTCCGCTGAGGCGGCGGAGGTGGCGCCCGGGAGGCGAGAGGCGCGGATCTCGGAGCGGAGGCGGGCGAGGTAGAGCTGCTTCTCGTGGCGGAGGAGCCCCCGCTGCTTCTGCCGCGCCAGCTTCTCGTGCATCCTCTTGTACTGCCACTTGGACAGCCCTCCCGGGAACGTGCGCGGCCCGCCCCCCATCGCCGCCGGGAGCAGCGACGGCGCGGCTCTGTGCCTCTGTAGGGTTTATCGCTCGCTCGCTCGCTGCTGGGTTTTGGCGCCGGCTGCCAACGCAACGCAACGCAACAGACTGAAGTGAAGAGAAGAGAAGAGGAGGGGAGAGCAGTTAGGTTTCCGCCTTCGCCACCGGGATACGTATTCGCGCTCTCAACTGATTGAACTGACGGGTGGGACCCACGTCTCCGCTTCCTTCAACCAATTCAATCCCGAGCGAACCGAAGCCGAGCGCTCCTTTGCAGCAGATCTCTCGAGATGGCGGGGGAGGAAGAGGAGGAGAGGAAGCGGGTGCTGGTGGTGGGCGGCAGCGGCTACCTGGGCCAGCACCTCCTCGCGGCGCTCGCGACGTCCTCCGCCGCCGGCCGCCTCGACGTCGCTTTCACCCACCACAGCCCCGCCCCGCCGCAGCCGCTCCTCGACGCGCTCCCCTCCGTCCGCGCCTTCCGCGCCGACCTCCGCTCCGACGATGGCTTCGAGGCGATCTCCGCGTCCTTCGGCCAGGTACGTACGCGTCCGCATTCCCACCACCGCGCGGAACTCTCTGCTTCATACGAACTTGTGCTCATACTGATTCAGTGATGATTGACTGATGGCGATTGCTTGGCTTAACACGAGATCACTACTAGATTACGTTAGTTCTCCGCTAGCTAACAGAGCATGCTAACATGTACTTACCTGTTATGTTCAGCCACACGTAGTTGTCAACTGTGCTGCGATGTCAGTTCCTCGGGCATGCGAAATGGATCCGCCTGCTGCTATGGCTACCAATGTGCCTTCTTCCCTTGTGAATTGGTTGCTGAGTTTTGGCAATGACGACCCACTTTTGATTCATCTCTCAACTGATCAAGGTACAGCGCTCACAATCCTTTCCTTGGTGCCATACTCTGATTAATACTCAGACATTTCTATCTGTGGAGTGCGGACTGTGGTGCGTACTGCATGTATGTCCATCCTAGACTCATGTGTAGTATATTGAAATATGCCTCTCCTGTACTGACAGTTTATGAGGGGGTGAAATCCTTCTACAAAGAAGATGACGAGACAATGCCGGTGAACATGTATGGAAAATCTAAAGTTGCCGCTGAGAAACTCATTGTTGAGAAATGCTCAAACTATGCCATCTTGAGAAGCAGCATTATCTATGGGCCACAAACAATCTCCCCTGTGGCGAAATCCCTTCCCATTCAGGTAAAGTGCACTCACTGCTCATCACTCACAAATAGTGTAATGTTATTCTCCCTCCCCAGCTATAACTAGCTGAACTCGTGTTGCTAATGTTTTCAGAACTCAAACTGATTCTACAGGACCAGAGCAGTGTCTAACTAAGAAAAGTACTTGGCATTTGGATGCAGTGGATGGATGGTGTTCTTTCACAAGGCCAACAGGTTGAGTTCTTCAGTGACGAGTTCCGGTGCCCTGTCTATGTCAAAGATATGGTGGACGTGATTTTGTCATTGACAAAAACTTGGTTATCAGGTATGAGTTTGACTTGTAGCATTTGTGGAACTCTTTCTTGTGTTCACTCTACTAAAAAATTTAACATGTTCCAGTTTATATGTAACGCTTCAATATTAGTGTTTTCCTATTAGCAATGCTTTCCATTGTGCCATGGTGACTGACATCAAGGTGCATGCTGCAGACGGCAAAAAAGTCCAGGTCCTCCTGAATGTTGGTGGTCCAGATAGGGTATCAAGACTGCAGATGGCTGAGTCTGTTGCTGTTGTTCGTGGATATAACCCCAGTATAATCAAATCTGTGTCTGCATCATCGGTATTATCTTGCCTCTGGAATGTAGCATTGAAGCATCCATATCTGCATGTTTAGTGTTAGCACACGAGGACTATCAGCACACAGTTGTTCAATAAGCATGATTTTTTAGATGCAAGTTGGTCTTAACTTTACAACTGAAATAGTATCCAACATGAGCATTGAGGTCGCTTTAAACATTTTGCTTCCGTATGCTTATTTTTCCATCATAATATCTTGCAACGTCCGCATCTACATGTTACCCAGGTTAATCGTGGGGTAGCTTCTCCACCAGACATATCTATGGACATCACCAAGCTAACCCAGATCCTTGGTATCAACCCAATTTCATTTCAAGATGGAGTCAGAAGTACACTTGATGCAGAAACCAGTACATGATACTTCCTCAACGGTTTGCTTGAAAGTTCCTAAGGGGTTGCTTCCTTTCAAATGGGGAAGTGTGTCAAAGAATCACATTTATTTTGCGAAATTTCAGTAACATAAATTTCTGTTGGATCTATGTGAAATATGTAACTTTGTACCTACTAAACACCAATGGCATCACCGGTGTTACTGCCTGATTGTACTGTGCCATTATGAATAAAAATGGCATTCATTTTAAATATTTTTCTCCAGAAGTATGTAACTGTATTGTGCATGTATGTTACAATCTACAATTAATGTTACCCTCATGTATTTTGTGTGTTTGGTATTTTCAGATTTGTTGCTGCCCGATATTTGGCTTTAATTTCTAACCCTACCTTGGGGAGTTAGTATTCTATATAGTGCATAACCGTGGATTGGATTGAGTAGAAGTGCTTGGATGGCAATGCATTACCTATAAGGCAAAATATGGGCCCAGGTGACAATAGTTATCATATTCACGCGACCGATTCCCATGAGAGGTGCATTCTGCTTGTGCCCAAAGCAACATGGTTTGACTCAAACCATTGTCAGTCAAACCATTGTCCTGTAGAATGACCTATTGGCAAAGCTAAGTACTGTTACTCCAGAGCTAATCAGTCTTTTTCATGTATTTTATAGTAGGTTTTAGCACCTGTGGCACAAATAAATTGCATTGCTTTTGACCCTATTGCAGGGACATGATAGGGCGATGGGCGAATCACATTGACATGTGCCTAAACCTTATAATAGCTAAAGTTAGTACACCAACTCTTTGGCGCAACTCTACCACGACAAGCTTCCTCAGCTCTGCAGAAACTGCAAAATCATATGAACTTGCATGCATATATTATACGCAGTAAAGGTTGAACCACTGAAAAATTGAGCACTCACGCTTGCTTTTTAAATTTTAAACCATGTTTACTTCTATCACTTTCTGCACTTGTTGACAGGGACAGATATTTGTTTCCACATCATCAAAGCATGGCGTGCAGACTGCATCACTGGACAACCTTGCCAGGTAAGCATGCATATAAAACCTGTGTATGGTATGCCTGTATATCTCCGGTTAATCTCCAGCTAAAGCAGCAAATGCTCATCATGGGTACTAAATTTGGTTGCTTGATAATAAATTGCCATTAACCCTGCCTGTAGTGAGATACACTGTTACTGAATAAGGCAGCCGCACGGATCGATGCAGAGACACAACCATTAACAATCCAGCACGTCAAATGGGAATCAATATTGTCCTGGCATGGTTCTTTTTTCTTTCCCCTGTTACCAGATCTGTTGAACCTTGCATCGACCTGACCAAACAGTAGACATAGAAAAATGTAACTAATGTCTTCTCTGCCAGTCTGTAGTCAGCTGCACGTTCCTGCCTCCCTCCTAAAAAGATTTTTTTTGAACGAATCCTTCCTAAAAAGATGTAATTTGGATTTTGTATGTTGTCAAAAAATTTAAAATTTAATTAACTTTATAGAAAATATTATTAATGATTATGACTCTAAATAGTTATATTATGAAAATATATTTCATGATTAATCGTGCCGTATATTATTCGGTATCACAAATGATTGTACTCTTTTGTATAAAGTTTTGTTCAAAATTAAAATTGCTTGACTTTTCAAAAAGTGACAATTGCTTCTTCTTCTTTTTTTTGAGTGGGAGGGCCGTATTTTGTAGTCACTCTGCTGGTAATTGGAATTTGCAATGCTTAGAACTCGCTTTGGTCCATCACATTGAATTGCCCCATCCAGGTTCAAGATTCTGCCAGGATAATGGTCCCGCCTTTTTAACTAATGTTGGTAGACCCTTCATACCTTAGTGAATCTGAAGGTCAGCTTTACATTTGACACTTGTGCCTTGTCCCCTGCAGACGCTGCAGTGTTCTGCTAGATTAGTAATCTTATTACTGAGCACTGGTCTTGATTTGGATTTCCACCAGATGTGGAGCCTAACCGGTTGGTAGGGATACCAATGGTGTTATGTTAGCCTAAGCTACCCTGGGTTGATACTCTAATCCCAGGGCAGCAGGGTATGTTTTGAGGAGAGAGTGAGAGGGAAGCAGAAGCCATCTCACCTCTCAAAGAACAATTGCTTGTAACTGCAACCAAAGTCTGCTGGGGGTACCTTTTCAAAGGACATTATTGGTTGCTTGCTTGATCAGGCTAACATAATAGCATGCAAGGAAACTGTCACAAACAGCCAAGATTGTCAGTCAGTAACCTCTCGGCCTAATTTCTTTATTATGCCCACATGAGTTTCATGAATCTTTCCGTATAGGCCTTGGAGAAAGATACCAGAGCGTCCTAGTGCCAAATCTCTTCAGAAGACCCTGACAGCTAAACAAAGAGGGGCTGGGGACACATACTTCGAGGTTACCTAAACCTAACCTAGCACGACCTAGTTCGCTGTTTCACATGGCTACAGCATTGTTACTGTAACAGTGGAAGTCAGACTTGCCTGAACCCAAGTTTAAGCTGATGGGATAGTCTGACTGTCTGTGTGCATACTTCTTCATGTTCATTCTTCTAAAAAAAGGCCACGATATATAGGTCCCAATCAAAATATAGCTTCTAAAGACACCCATGTCCAAAAAAAAAAAGAATGATATTTTAGACTTAGATTTAACTAGATTTACAGAAACTGAAGGAGTAGACTGAAAAAAAAAAGAAATATAGAAAGTAATAGTGATTTTTTTTATTAGCAAACCAAACGCGTTGTCATCTATCAAGAGTTAACTGGACCATACCATAGGATCGATGGATTCATTTTGAGCTCTATTTCTTGTTGCCCATGTTTGCCCCGGCCCCCACGAGAACACGGTATGGACTATGGACCCCCAGCTAAATCCATCATATTAATACCCTCAGACGGTCAGACCCTGGCCTCCCAAACACCTACCTCTCTCTCTCTAACATATGCCATGAGGATGTTCTTCCGGCACTTGCTCTCTTGCATCCTCCTGCTCTTGCTAATGTCACACTTGCCAAGCTCGATCCTCGGCTTGAGAACATTGAGAGGAGAGGAAGCCAAGAGCGAGTTGAGGCGCCATGAAGAACACGAGCTTCCGCCAGCCGTATCTCCTTCCAAAGAGGTGGACGCCGCCGCCGCCGCCGCCGCCGCCGCCAGTAAGTTCACAGTCTCAAGAAGAATGGTTCCTCAAGGTCCAAACCCTCTCCACAACAGATGAGAGGATCGGAACAGCATGATATTGCTGCTGCTGCTTCTCTGGTATGGTCTCCAGCCAAGGTAGCAGCTACCTAGCTAGCTCTTCTCATCAGTCTCAGCTAGCTACGGGTGTTGTGAGTGGCATGCATTCAACAGAGTACCCTTCACCTCTTCTTCTTATTTTCTTAGCCTAGCTAGATGTCATATGAATGAATGATACAGATGGATGCATATATAAGTTGAATACTACTTCCCATGTAACGTGTTCTCGTTGCATTGACTATTTAATTTATAGGCAGCTTTAATTTGTACATAGATTTTTATGATATGAAGGTGTAAAAGCTAGTTGTTGTGCTCGATGGATCTAGATTTTGTATGTCTATTTACACATGGCTAGCTAGCTGTAGGATGTTACTCCTGTGTTACTTAGAAACAACAGAGATTTCAGTGAGTCGATCATATATGGTTTAGCAGGAGAGGGGTTAAAAAGGGCTGATTAATTAGACAGTTCAGTACTTTATGTTGGGATGGTTACTTGTTTGTTTTGTTGTGTCGAGGAAAAGGAAGGTGTGATGTGTGCAGGTTGTGTTATCTCTTGGTAGTTGAAGGGCTGCTATCTGCAGAAAAAGAAAGAGCCGCCTGCTAGCTCCTGTGGTTAGGCGTTAACAAGTGGTTTTGAGTGGTCTCGCTCAGTCGGATGGAATGGAGGAATGGAAGCACAAGAAAGTAACTTGTAAGCTCATGCTTGAAGGAAATGGAAACCAGATTGATTTTAAATCAGCCTGTGAATAGATGCAATGCGTTGGAAAAGAGGCTGGTTGGTTGAAATTTGAATGATTTTTTTTTGGTTGCGTTTGGACAAGCTGGCTACTGGCAGGAGGAGGAAAAAGGGTAGTAAAGAAAGTACTACTACTACCAGCAGCATAGTGAGTCGTGAGCAGTATCGGTCAGCGTCTCCCGCAGGATGCGCTGATGGGACAGTGAAATTAGGTGCAAATACTATTGTTTATTAAATTATCTGTATTTCTGTTCTGTTACCCGAGTGGGTTACATGGCGCTGTTGAATTTGGACCCATCGATCATGACTATGGTCGGCTTGAGAATAGCTTTGTTTTTTCCCTTTTCACAGTAAGTAGTGCACAATATTTCTAGTGGCAACCAATTTGGAACAACATATACAGGAACTTTGTCTGTTTCCTGTTCGTTTTACTGTGAAAACAAACTAGTAATTTCTAGTATCAGTTTTTTTTTGTTTGTGAACTCGTACATTTTCAGTTTTCCAAAGGATATACTAGACGGTAGCTATGTCAAAGCTCGAGAGAGGAGAGGGAGTGAGATTGGTCAAATTAAGCTCGAGATCCAAGGCAGATATCTACTGTAGTGGTCAGGGCCAATACAGCTACGGTGTGTACTCAGACTACTGTAGTCCTACTAGTAGTTGTACTAAATAAATCACTACTGGCTGGTGTTGGTAGGTACTACTACTATTAGCTAGCAATATTGAACCAAAAAAATGCCCCCACACTCCAACGCGTGAGCATTTGAAGGTGTGCGCGTGTGGTGTGAATCGACAAAGACGACTCTTGTCTCGCTTACCAAACCACAGAGCTAAAACTATTAAAACAAATAGCATATGACTAAGGTTTTGTATATATAAAAAAGAACATGTCATATATATTTGGCTCTGGTAGGTGATATAAATCATTGAGGAACTTGTATATTTTTTAGTATTTTGAAATAAAACTCCGGATGTCAAGTTTCACTTGAAGCAAAGTCAAAGCAAGTCTAGTATATCATAGTATCTAGCAACAACTTAGACTAGAGCAAGCATATGCAACCCACTAGTTGAAGTTTTCAGGATGAACATTATTAGCCGATAAACTTAAATATTAGAGAAGACTAAATTATAAACCAGGTGCAAATGAAACATAAGACAGAGCAATTGTTCATCATTTCAACAAGGGTGGGAACTAAATATTTTCATAGCACACATATTTTATTATATATATATATATATATATATATACACACACACACACACACACACTACCCTACAGTTGTTCTAAGTCGGCCCCTAAGAAAGTATACTCATCACGAAACAGCTGATAGTAGTCTAGTCCGAATCAGAATCACCATCATCATCGAAACGAACAGGGGTGGCCAAAGCAGTGGTGATGAGCTGGAGAATCCACGAGACACGGTGCTCCCGAACCCAGGCAATGCTGCGACTACTTTCCAGTACTTGAGTAGTGGCATCCCTTAGCACCGTGCACAGGTCTTGGACTCGGGCTGAGACGAGATCCTCGTCAACAATTCCGGCCAGGGCTTGCTCAGATGCAAGAGCGTGACCGCAGACTTGTTCATGAGTACGAAGGCTTCCAGGACGCCCCGTTCTTCCAGCTTGGCGTCCTGAGCCATGATCTTGGGTACCAGATCGTGCTCGAGCTTGTGGAGCTCCAGCGCCATGCCTGCCACGGCCGTGAGGAGATGCAGCTCCGTGCACATCCATATCGACGACCCCGACAACTTCAGCAGCGGGCGGAGGAGTGCGTACGACTCGGGCGCTATGCGCACCGACGAGAGAGAGACGAGATTCACAAGCATGTCATCATCGGAGCGGGCCTGCAGGGCTTGGATTTGGGCATGGGAGCGGATGTACTCGGACACTCCTTTTGACGCTACCTGGTACGTACAGCACAAACAACAGAGGATTCAATGTTGTCAGGAAGAGACCATACATACATACATACATACAGACAGCACCAATGTGGATCCATGCTTCTATATTGCATTGTGCGACATAAGAATAGTTATTAATATGAGAGAATTGAAAGAGAGCAATTCAACAATGTATGTATGTATGTATACTGGAGAACAGGCAACTAAAAACAATATGAATACACTCAATCACCCAAAAACAGAACTACATTAATGCACCAACCCAAATAATTTCCAAAAAGCGGCACTAAGCGCAAGCGCTTCCTTCGCTATGGGGTGGGTATGATCGCTCCCAAAGCGGCCTTGGTGGTGCAGCGTCTGCTGGTTCCCGCTCCTCGCCGGCCGCACGCAGACAGGGGCCGCCGGGTGCCGTAGCCGGTCCAGCGCAGACAGGAGTGGAGAGGGCGGGGATTTGCAGGGAGCCGCCGCCGCCACAACTGCAGGGTTCGGGTGGGGTCCGATGGCCAGTGGAGTTCATTATATATAGGGTTCTTTTTTTTAATCATACCGTTATAATTTCTGAACTTTGGAGAAACACCACTACTATTCACCTATTTTAAAACATAAGTACCACGAAATACGTATAAAGACTATTTAGACCCAGCTGCAGCGTGTATCAATACATATTCTTTTACTACAGTCCCTCTTGTTAGATTGATCTCCTAACCATCAGGCCCAACGGCCTTATGGGCCTTGTACTCGCGCCCTGATCGGGGGCGCCCAACCCTACATGGTTGGCGGGCCCCCGTCACACTGCGCAATAAATATAGGTGGGGGCCGGTGGCTCAGTTCACGGGGTTTTCACGCCGAGCCGTAATTCCCACCGACAAACCCTAATCCGATCAGAGAGGGGCGCAGCCAGTGACGGGAAACTCCGCCACCGCCGTCGTCGGACTTCCCCAACCTTCACCAACAAAACCATCTACACTGCGCGTCGCTGCCCGTGCGCAGATCATCATCAACGAACCTGTGATGGCCGGTTCGACAACCACAACGCCCTCGGATGGTCAGTGCATCACCTCTCTCCCCTATTCCTCGAACCTTTCTCTTGTTCATCCCAAAAGGAACAGTTCCCCGCTAGATCGTTGATCTACCGATCCTAAGAAATTAACAATGGTATCAGAGCGCCTCTCTAGATCAAGATCTAGACCGGGGAAAAAGGAAGTCGCCGGATCGAAGCGATCCAGGAAAGTAAAAGAATAGAAACAAAAAGTTGTTGTGGGTTTTCATTGAAAACCGAATCAAATCGAAACCATGCTCACGGAGCCGGTTGGAGATCTCATCGGCGTCAGCTCCAGCTCGCTGGCGCACGGAAAAGAAAGGGAATCGAACTCGCTTCGATCCAAACGAAACCCTAACCAGGAAATGTTCTACCCGTTTGCACTGGCATGGCTAGGCAGCGTTCGGGAAAAGAGAAAAGGAGTGGATTCGGATCACACCGAAACACGAACTCTAGTCAAAAGATCGAATCGAGAAAGCAAAAGCAATAGAAGAATTTTTCGGTTTCGGCCAAGCCGTGGGGTCGTCGTTCAGAAAACCGCCGGTGTGCGCGTAGAACAGCGCGGGAGCAGGAGCTCCGACTCGGCGCACCGGCACGGCACCGCTCGACGGCGGCGCGCTCTGCCTAGGGCGAGCGCGCGCGTCGGCGAGTGGGCCCGCTGCGATGCCGTCCTCATCATCTCCTCTGGGCGGTGTAGTCTATGCTGTGCTGCTGCCGGTGGAGAAGAAGGGAGCAGCCGCTGGAGAGAGAAGGAAACGGGAAAAGAAGTTAGGGTTGCAGGGACCGGCAGCTTGCTGGTTTTGATCCAGCGACAAAGCCGGATGGCCGTCAGATCAAATGGACGGCCAGGGATGGCTGAGTGATTTTTGGACCAAAATAGGCCTAGGCGCGGGGAGGCAGCAGCGCAGCCGGCGCTGGGCCGCTGGAGGCGAGCGCACGCGTGCGCGTTGCTGCTGGCTTGCTTCCGCGCAGCTGCGGCTGGACCGCGCGCTGGCTGGAAGGCTCGGCTAGCTGGGCTGCGTGCAGTACTGAACTAGGCCCAGTGGCCACAGAGGCAGCTGGGCTGCGTACGATCTTGCTGGCCATCAGGCCGAAGTTTCAACAGTAAAAGTTTTTTTTTTTCAGCAAGCAGTTTTAATGTATTATGAATATGTTTTATTCTCTGCTCAAATTTGCAAAGTTTAGCATTTTGTCCAGGGAATATAAAGGAAATGTACTGCTTCTGATTAAAAAAAAAAAGTTTTATTATCGTTTCTGTTTCCGCTGCGAAAGAAATTGTTATTTATCTCATAATTAATTTCGAACCAACGAGAGATTTTAATTTTGAGATAGAATTGTTATGGTTACATGATGAATTATGATGTTATTATTTTCTGACCAACGTTGTTAATAATAATGTTATAATTTTAATGTCAAATTAAATGCTGAATTGTGATGTTATTATTCTCTGACCAACGTTGTTAATAATAATGTCATCATAATTCTAATGTTATATTTATGCATTTATTCTATTTCTGCCCAATGGTGATGTAGAATTAATGTATAAAAACAGTTGTATGTTTAAATATTTGACCAACGTTAAATTTTACGTATGCAATTGTTGTTAAATTTCGTTCTCATTTTATATGCAATTATGAATTGTGATTTCAGGATGTGCTTCTTTGATGGGTTTCATCAGTCAAATTCCACCCCTCAAAGGAGACAACTATATTGAATGGAAGAAAAAGATTGACCTGGCCTTTGTTTTGGCCGAGGTAGACTGGGTAGTCTCCACACCGTGTCCAGTGGCACCTGAGGCACCGGTGAGGAGAACTGATGAGACTGATGATGCATGGCACATCAGACAGAGGGAGTATGCTCCCCTAGAGTTGGCTCATTCAATTGACCATAGAAAATGGGAACTGGCCAATAAGAAATGTTCGGCAGTTATACTGAATACGATTGAGCCTGCAATTGTAGGCTCAATACCAAAATGTGATACTGCCACTGAGTATCTTGAAAGGATAAAGAATCAATTCACTGGTTCTACAAAGACCTATGCCACCCAGATTATTGGGAAGCTGGTGACAGAAAAGTACACTGGAGGTGGCATAAGAGACCACATATTGAGGATGAGCACTTTGGCATCTAAGTGTAAGCCAATGGACCTGGAGCTCAAGGATAAGTTCCTAGTTCACTTGGTTTTTACTTCCTTGCCAAAGGAGTTTGACACCTTCATAATCAACTATAATGTGCAACCCGAGACTTGGGATCTCGATAAGTGCATTGCAATGTGTGTACAAGAGGAAGAAAGGATTAAAGCCTCTAATGGAGGTTCCATTAGCTATGTGAAAAAGAAGGCTTATAATCCTAACTTCAAAGGAAAGGCTCCCATGCATCAGCCTCATCAGCAAAAGACACCCCAGTCACAGTCTTACCAGCCACAGCAGCCCAGGGCTAAAGTGGAAAATGATCAGTGCAGGCACTGCTTCAAGACAGGACATTTCAAGAAAGACTGTCCAGATTTCTTGAAGTATATAATGGAAAAGAAAGGTGAGAACGTTATTACATTTGTAAATGAATCCTTGTATTTATCGTATTCTAAATCTATATGGTGGATTGATTCTGGTGCAACAATTCATGTTGCAAATTGTTTACAGGGATTCCGTTCGATGAGAACTACAGCAAGAGAAGAAAGTTTCATTAGTGTGGCAAATGGAGTACAAGCAGATGTTGAAGCTATTGGCGATCTTGCTCTAGAGCTTGCTAATGGTTTTTCGCTTTTACTCAGAGATGTTTTTTATGTTCCAACAATAAAGAGAAACTTGATTAGTGTGTCTCGTTTAGATCATGATGGTTATGGATGTCATTTTGGCAATGGCCAATGTAAGATTACATTTAATAATGCTTGTGTTGGTAATGCAATCTTACACAATGAGCTTTATTTGTTATCGCTACGTGATGATAATGTGAATGTGGAATGCGATAATGTGAATGATGTGTTCTCGTCGACAAATGTAAATGGCAAACGAAAGAGAACTCAAATTGAATCATCGAAATTATGGCACTGTCGTTTAGGCCACATTTCGAGGGGGAGAATAGAACAATTAGTAAAGAATAATATTCTTCCTCAATTAGAGTTCTCCGATCTAGAACAATGCATTGAATGCATTAAAGGTAAATTTGTAAAGAAAATAAAGAAAGACGCCAAACGAAGTACAGGAATTCTACAAATAATTCATACAGACATTTGTGGTCCTTTTCCTGTTAAAAATGTGGATGGTTTTGACTCATTCATAACATTCACAGATGATTACTCTCGTTATGGCTATATTTATCCAATAAAAGAGAAAACAGAAGCGTTGGATAAATTTAAGATCTTCAAAGCTGAAGTTGAAAACCCACACAATTTAAAGATAAAGATAGTCCGATCCAACCGTGGTGGAGAGTATTATGGTCGGCATACCCCGTATGGACAAGTTCCTGGACCTTTTGCAAGGTTTTTGCAGGAAAATGGCATAGTAGCCCAGTATTCCACACCGGGCGAACCGCAACAGAATGGAGTTGCTGAAAGGCGCAACCGTACACTAATGGATATGGTGCGTAGCATGATCAGTTACTCCACATTGCCATTGAGCTTGTGGATGGAAGCTTTAAAAACTGCTATTCACATTCTCAATAGGGTACCAAGTAAATCGGTGCCTAAAACACCGTATGAATTGTGGACGGGCAGAGTTCCCTCATTGAATCACCTAAGGGTGTGGGGGAGCCCTGCAGAAGCCAAAGTGTTTAACCCAAATATTGGGAAACTGGATCCCAAAACAGTTAGTTGCCATTTTATTGGTTACCCTGAAAAGTCAAAAGGTTTTCGTTTCTACTGTCCAGACATATTAACAAAGTTTGTGGAAACGAGACACGCTGTCTTCCTAGAAAATGAAATGTTGAGGGGGAGTGTGGTAGCTCGAAAGATTGATCTTGAAGAGAAGCGGGTTGTAACGCCCACTCCAATGATTCAGGAGCCATTTTTTGAGTTACCTGTTGTTGCTGCACCAGCAGTACCAGCACCCGTTGTTGTTCCTCCTATGGCAGTAATAGATGAATATGAGGAACCTGTTCTTCAGGAACCATTAGATCATGCTATCATAGATGAGGGGGAGCAACAACAGCCTCAAAATGAAAATGTACAAAATGAAGATGCTCCTCGGAGGTCTCAAAGAGTCAGAAGGTCTGCTATTCCTGATGACTATGAATTGTACAATATTGAGGAATTTCAAATGGAGGGTGATCCCACTTCATTTGAAGAAGCCATGAGCAGTAATGAATCATCAAAGTGGCTTGAGGCCATGGAGGATGAAATGAGATCAATGAGTATCAATAAAGTCTGGGAGCTAAAACCTATTCCTAAAGGAGCCAAAACAGTAGGCTGTAAATGGGTCTACAAAACCAAACGTGACTCCCAAGGGAATGTAGAAAGGTATAAAGCTCGACTTGTAGCAAAAGGTTATACTCAAAGAGAAGGAGTTGATTACAATGAGACCTTTTCTCCAGTCTCTTGTAAAGATTCCTTCAGAATCACAATGGCCTTGGTGGCACATTATGATTTGGAATTGCATCAAATGGATGTGAAGACAACATTCCTTAATGGAGATTTGGAGGAGAATGTATACATGACACAACCGAAAGGTTTTGTCGTGAAAGGAAAAGAAAGTATGGGATGCCATTTAAAGAAATCCATTTATGGATTAAAGCAAGCTTCAAGACAGTGGTACTTGAAGTTTGATAAAACGATAAAGAATTTTGGGTTTAATGTAAACGTAGAGGACAATTGCGTTTATGCAAAGTTTAAAAATGGAAAGTATATCTTCCTTATCCTGTATGTAGATGATATCTTACTTGCTAGTAGTGATATCAATCTGCTACTGGAAACAAAGAAGTTTTTGTCCTCAATGTTTGACATGAAAGATCTTGGTGAAGCCTCATATGTTTTGGGGATTGAAATTCATCGAGACAGAAGTAAAGGGGTATTGGGATTATCGCAAAATGCATACATAGAGAAAGTGTTAAAGAAGTTTAGTATGCATAAATGTTCACCCTCACCTGCTCCAATAGTCAAGGGCGATAAGTATGGGGAATATCAATGTCCCAGGAACCAATATGAGCTCAACCAAATGAAAGCGGTTCCATATGCTTCAGCTGTCGGAAGCTTACAGTATGCTCAAGTATGTACACGCCCTGACATAGCTTTTGTTACCGGGTTACTTGGCAGATTTCAAAGCAATCCAGGTCTAGAGCACTGGAAATTGGTTAAGAAAGTCTTGCGTTATTTGCAAGGAACAAAAAGCCTGATGTTGACATACAGAAGATCAGAATCACTCCAGATAGTGGGGTATTCGGATTCTGATTATGCGGGAGATGAAAGAAAATCCACGTCTGGATATGTGTTCACTCTCGCAGGTGGAGCTATATCGTGGAAAAGCTCAAAACAAACCGTCACTACATCGTCCACAATGTATGCCGAGTTTGTAGCGTGTTATGAAGCATCAGGGCAGGTGAACTGGCTGAAAAAGTTTTTACCCGGTTTAAAGGTGGTAGACGACATCCATAGACCACTAAAGTTATACTGCGACAACGATCCAGCAGTACAGTATGCTCACAATAATAGGTCAAGTGGTGCTGCCAAACACATTGACATAAAGTATTATGTTGTGAAGGACAAAATCCGGGATCATATCATAAGTCTTGAGCACATACGAACTGAAAAGATGCTCGCGGATCCGCTTACAAAAGGCTTACCACCCAACGTGTTCAGAGGACACGTAGCCGGCATGGGTTTAAGGGAAAGCCTATGATCACCGGACAATTAAAGGGGCCCAAAGGTTAACGTATCGTTCTGATCAGAGATGTGCATTGTAGCTGTTAAGTCCATCGGCGTTTGACCGTGATGATGAGACATGCTCTATGTATATATCTGTGTTAGAATATGGAAATGTAAATGTTAACAAAGTTAAAAGTATATGGTGAGATCAAGGGGGAGAATGTTAGATTGATCTCCTAACCATCAGGCCCAACGGCCTTATGGGCCTTGTACTCGCGCCCTGATCGGGGCGCCCAACCCTACATGGTTGGCGGGCCCCCGTCACACTGCGCAATAAATATAGGTGGGGGCTGGTGGCTCAGTTCACGGGGTTTTCACGCCGAGCCGTAATTCCCACCGACAAACCCTAATCCGATCAGAGAGGGGCGCAGCCAGTGACGGGAAACTCCGCCACCGCCGTCGTCGGACTTCCCCAACCTTCACCAACAAAACCATCTACACTGCGCGTCGCTGCCCGTGCGCAGATCATCATCAACGAACCTGTGATGGCCGGTTCGACAACCACAACGCCCTCGGATGATCAGTGCATCACCTCTCTCCCCTATTCCTCGAACCTTTCTCTTGTTCATCCCAAAAGGAACAGTTCCCCGCTAGATCGTTGATCTACCGATCCTAAGAAATTAACACCTCTCCCTGTCACCGACACGCTGGCCCCGCATGTCATCTTCTTCTTCCTCCTCTTGACATCTCCATTGCCGATGGAACGCAGCAGCAGCACGCGCACGAGTCGCCATCGGCGAGCAGCAGCAGCACATGGCACGCAGCAGGCCAGCAGCAGCACTCGCGCGAGCTGCCGGAGATGGGGCGCACAGCAGCTACACGCGCCCGAGCAGCACGACAGCACACCCACGCCGTGCACGCGCCCGAGCAGCATCCGCCGCCGTCGATGGCGAACAGCAGCAGCACGCAGGCCAGTGGCCGGCAAAGCACGCAGCTCGGGCGGCGTGCGAAGCACGCAGCTAGGGAGCTCGAGGATCGGGCGGTGCGCAGAGCTCACGGCCGGCGCGTGCATTGCGTGCTGCTCGCAGCCTCGCACGGAGCGGGCTGTGTGCTTGCGTGCTGCTCGCACGCGTGAAGTTGCTGCGCTCCCACGCACGCGTGCGCTCCATCTCCGGCGGCTCGCGCGATTGCTGCTGCTGCGTGCCATGTACTGTTGCTGCTCGCCATCGGCAGCTCGTGCGCGTGCTGCTGCTGCGCCCCATCGGCAATGGAGATGGCAAGAGGAGGAAGAAGAAGATGACATGTGAGGTCAGCGCGTCGGTGATAGAGGGAGGGACTGTAGTAAAATAATACGTATTCATATACGCTGCAGCTGGGCGTCTCCATACGTATTTCGTGGTATTTTTGTAGAAACTGAAGAATTGCAATGACATATTTCAAAATAGGTGAATTGTAATGATGTTTCTCTAAAGTTCGAAAATTGTAATGGTATGATTCTAAAAAAACCTTATATGTACATATACGTGACATCATTGGGCCTGGGCTTCATTGCGTATTTGGGCCAGTGGAATAAAGCCTTGTTTGGCTTACGCATCGCATCAACCAACAACAACAATGCATGGCTTGTTTGGCGGCAGGAAGAGCAAGGCGTGTCACGTGTGTGCTTGGGAGGCATTGCACCATGCTTGCATTGTCACCTGCTGTTTGTCTAGCCCACAGTCCACGCAAGAAGTTGACAGTGTAAGACTGTTTGACATTGTATTGTTCAGCGCTATCCACCGGTGCTTTGATTTTGCTTGGTACGTAACTGATATTTTCTACAAATCATATAGCATGCATCGGGCGATGAAATTTGGAGATATGTTGCTTTTGCTATTCATTTAGATATACTCTATATCTAGATGATACATAGCTAAAAATAATAAATCTAGAAAAGGTCAAAACGCTCTGTAATTTATAATTTAGAACGAAGAACCATTTTACTGGATGAAGTACGTGCAAGTGAGAGAAAAAAAAAGGGAAGAAAACCGCATCAACCGACGTGAGCAATCTCTGCACATCGTACACCAACAGCACGGTTCTCATTTACTTTTGCATTCAAGGTCCAGCTGCACGCAGGCACAGCACAAATATCTGTATAGTGCAGCAGCATCTCCATCGTCGCTGAACGCTGCTCACGACTGACAGCCGGCCCGCCTCTGAATTTATTTACTTAACACGAAACAAAAGGTACTCATCAGTACCCTGATGCACAAGCATACAATTAACACGTCCCCAGTGCTGGCAGTACTTGTGTACCGTCCCTCCTTAACCTCTGCAAGATCAAGTGCTGTTGTACGTCTTGTACTCAGAAACGGTCACCGGGAGACTTAAGTATTGCACCACAGCACCAGCACGACCTTCATTCGTTAATCTCTGCCAAAAGATAAAAAAGTGGCCACTGGTGCGGTTCTGTACATTGGCGGTGCTAGTGCCAATATTGATGGATTGCACAAGGCTTATTTGCATATAGTATATAGTAATCATCATCACAGGCAACCAATAAGATGATAATTGCTGCAGCAGATTACAGACAAGAACCCCAAATCTGTTTAGTACTCCTACCAAACAACTAGGGACGTGTGCCTATAACCTATACCTATCTAGGCGCACCAAAACATTATTAACAGACAAAAAAAAAAGAACAGAAAATCAATCGGTTGGTATGCATATGTATATATATAGACACAGTTTTAACGGTCTGTGAAAGAGTTTCAGGAGCCTTCAGATCAAATTAAACAGAATGTCATTATATATCATCCAGCGGTAACAACTAACCTCCAGAATGCCATGTGAATTCATCCTTGAAATATGCAAGTTTTTTTTTTCCAAATAGAAGAGAAAAAGTGTTATACATACAACATACTAGTATCGGGCAGCACCAACACGTAATCTACAGAGTTCCATGTGGATTAAACCCTCAGATCAGATGTGCAGGGCATCGTAAAGGTACTACTAGTTAGTTAGCTCTCGTCTTGAGGTAATCAGGACGTATCACGACAACAGATCTGCTCACTGCACATTCGAATGATTTGAGTAATGGTAATTCAACCTTCTTTATGCAAGCACTTGGGAAAACAGATGAGCAATTTGGAAGCGATGACTCATGAGGCCACCACCCAACACCGCGACACTAATGATGCCAATGAATTTCTATGTAAGAAGCAACAGGCCACGTCTATGCCTAGTCCCCCCCACCCACCCCCCCGTGCCTGATCATCGGTGATCGGCACGCCCGATCCTGGCATGTTGAACACACGGGTTCGAATCCAAACAACAGGACGAATGGAAGGCACAACAATTTGATGATTATAGACTGATAGAGTGATTAGAAGCATATAAGTGGATTTGAGTAGATTCAAACTGACAGACAGGTTGATACAGGATCTGATAGCAGTAGTATCCCTATTTTGACAAGGAAGGCAACACGCGGACAAACTGACTGCACACACACACACGCACGACTTATGAAGGAAGGCGAGAATACTAACAATAGCAGGGAGTAGAAGCAAGGGATCAGTTGGACTCATACGGGCGGCAGGGACGGCTGCTCTTGCTTCTGGTCGCCCTGGACAGGGTCCTGGGCGGCGGCGGAGTCGGGATCGGGCTTGGCGACGTCGTCGTGGCGGGGGGCGGCGGCGAGGATGAGGGGGCGGTCCTTGGCCTCCTCGTGGTCCCGGTCGTCGTCGTCGTCGTCGGTGGAGAGGTTGATGCAGGAGCAGCGCTCGAGGGAGGCAAAGAAGGCGGAGGTGACGCTCGTCCCCACCCAGGTCGCCCAGCTCTCCATGGCCGGCGAGGCGAGGCGATGGATCTGCTGTCCGCTAGGGTTACGGTGCGAGGGAGTGGGTCAAACCAAACGCACGCGGACAAGGAGAGGGAGAGGCAAGGCACGGCAGGCGACTCCTCCGGACGCGGCTGAGTTGAGTTGCGGCGGTCAGCGGATAGTGGCACGCACGCTGGCCAGGGCCCATCAAACTTGACAATGCAAAGCCCATCGACGAAAAGAGCCCAGCCAACGACGGCCGGCCGGCCGGCCAGCCTAGCAACGTAGTAGCTGCTTTCTGTTCTTTTTTTTTCGGAATTTCTAATTATCCGCTAGCAGATTTTTTGTATCGTCTTCTTCCACTTTTTAATGGTTCAGATCGGGTCTGTGCCTCTGGCCCATTGAGCTGTTGGTTCGACGGCTGCGAATTTATACTCATCGAGGATCAGTTCAAGACATGTCTGCTACAGATTTGTGCGTGTAATCGTGCGTAGCACAAATCTACGATCACCCTACAAGGCCATGCAACTACTTCAAGAACAGCAGCCGCATAGCTGTCCAGTTCAGACGAAAACGGCACCACGCCAGAAGCCGCAAGCAAGCAGCAAACAATCAATCTGTTTTGTTGCTCATTCGTTATACATATGCTATCATTCTATTTTTTTATTTTCTGTTGTAAGCCGTTCCTATTGGCCGAATATAATATTGGGTATGTTTTGTCATTTGTTTTTGTCCTCCCAGATTTTGTTTTTTGTTTTAAGTTGATCCTATTTCTATTGGATATGTGTTGTCATTTTTTTTCTTTTTATTTTGTCAATCCAGATTTTGATTTTTAGAAAGTGGAAGATAACAAGCATAAAAATCTTCCAAAAGCTATTATGTGGTGTATTTTTATTTTATCTTTTTTTTTGTGTCACATGTGACATGGCAACTTGTGATTTGCCAAAAAAATGGAAGATAACAAACGGAAAAATCTTCCGAAAGATGTGTTTTTGGCATGGCTAAAACCAGTGTTATCCTGAGCTCAAAACAAATAAAAATCAGTGTTATCCTAAACGCTAAACGGTCGGGTCACTTCCGTTTGGCCCATTATTTGGGAAAAATAGGTGTTTAAACAGTCAAAACGGTCGTGTAAACAGTGTGTAAATGGGCCGTGTAGGCGAACAGTGGCTAAAACACGCACTAATCGAGATATATGATATGATGGTCCCTTGCTGGACTTTGATTTCGCCCGCTTTGAATTAGAAAACATGGTCTCGTGTTAGATTTGGACTAGTCAAGCCTCAAGAGTGAGATACAAACAGCAAAACATGAGTGAGGTGCTGTGGAATGCGCTAATGGACAATGAAACGAGTTTCTCGCGTAACATATACATAGATGTCTATCCCTTTTTTTGCCAAAGAAAAAAAAATAGAAAGACCAACCAGTCAATCAACCACCCAAAGTCCCCAAACCCACGGCGGAAGTCACAAGAAATCACGAGGCCCAATTTTCTCCCCATACGGGTGCAACAAAACTCTGCATTTATGATGATTGATGAATAAAAAAGCTCCAAAATTGATACGCATAATACTGCTACATAGGAATAGGATCCCATGTGATGTCACCTGTCAGCATACTGTAGGCTGTGGCCGATAAAATACATGCTCTTTATCACGGTACAAGAACAGATACATGCATGTATGCCATGATATTACTTGAGCATCTTCTTGTAGTCCGTGAAAGTGCCCGAGAACGGGGTCGCCCTGCCTTCCGAAACCACCCAAAGCTCGTCCACGCTTCCAGTGATGAGATGCTCATCGTGACTCACCTACAAAAAAAACCATCACCACCCGCCTTAGTCGTCAACCCAAACCAAGCGGCTTTTGCAAGCCCAAAATGCAAATCTACGCAGTGCTATCGTCTGGTCGTACCATCAACACTCCTCCCTGGAAAATGAGTAAACCCTGGATGAGCGCCTCAACAGCGTCAAGATCCTGCAACACAGAGCAGATTTAACTTCAGTTTGGTTTAGTCATAACTGTCAGACTTAATTAAGAGGTTAGGTTCCTCATCCTCCATGTCAAAAACAACAATTGGGTACGCAGCGTGATGATTTGATTTTGCTCACAAGATGGTTAGAAGGCTCGTCGAGGAGAATGATGTGTGGCTTCTTGAAGGTTATTTTCGCAAACGCAACTCTACTCTTCTGACCACCTGGAATTGCAATTGCGCTTTAGTTAGGATATAGAAATCAATAATTATGTTCTACACAGAGATGAAACCCCTTAGCAAGGATGCTATAGTTCTGCAGCCCGCTTCATCAGCTAAAACCTTCTATAGAATTGCTACGATTTCTACCTGATAAAGTGTACATAGATTGCAGGGCAAGGCTTCCTGAAACACCAAACGAACCCAGATGCGCCCTCAACTTCTGCTCAGGTACACCCTGCAAACAGCGCCATATACATTTTTCTCACTTATTAAGCTGGCATTCAAATTCAGTCCACATGCAAAAGGAATATCCATCTTATTAGCTAACTATATGGTGGAGCTCAAATCCAACAAGCGCCAAAAGAGATGCTTCAACTTACCGGATAGCACTTCATCATGTACAAAAGGGGGTTCACCGTCAAATCAAGCCCATCAACATGATGTTGATTGAATACAGCCATGCGAACCTGTAAACAGAACCACAAGAAAATTTCAAATAAACAAACAAAAGAGAGGATCCTGCATGGAAAACATGGCAATCAACACTGATAGCAAATAGATATCATCATTTTTTATTGGAAGTCTTATGCCGGTAAACCAAAGAAAAAAACATTCAACATTAAGGATCAAGGTTCAGAGTATTTTGTCCGATTCAGTAATGGCATTCATTAATACAAGCATCGGAACCACACCCTGGCAAGTGAAGAACGCATATGCACGTACTGGTATCTCAATACAATACTGTCATGAAATTCAGACAAGAAAGCTCAAATGACAAAAAACAAAGTTCATGTAACACAACTTTGTGAAGGAAGAAAAGGCAAAACATGTTCAATAATGGCAAACACAGATGTAGCTAAAGAAGAATGAAGCACCTTGGGAGAACGGAATACTGTTCCAGAAGTTGGCTGCAGATCCCCAGATATTAGTTTCAGTATAGTGGACTTGCCAATACCATTAGGACCAACCACTGAAATAACAAGTCAATGAGGGATTGAAAAATGGAAGAACCACAAGTTAAAAAACAAGCCATTAATATGCAGTAAGATTACGATGTGTGGAACAAAGAAATCATACTTGCTATGCGGCTGTCGAGGTCAATACCAAAATTCAAATTTTTAAACAAGGTAGGCCCTCCAGGGTAACCAAACGAGGCATCACTACAAACATGGAAAGAGTTATTCAACAGAGAACGAATATATCACATGGATGTCTAAAATTTGACTTAAAGAGAAGGTAGAAAGAATACGTCCAAAAAGATTTCATAAATAGCATTAGGTATCAGAAATGAAACCTGAAGCTAATGATTGGTGGTCCAGGGCGATCATCGGGGGTCGGAAATTCAAATTTATAGCTGCAAGAATTATTTGAACAATTAATGGGTGAACTGTAAACAAAATACCAAGTACAATAGTTTAGGGACAGACATACTCTGGATCGCTGACAACTGCGTCAACATGCTCCATTCGCTCCAATGCCTGAGATAGCACAGATAAAAATTTCAAGTCAGACATCAAATTTGTCACTGAACAACATCCTAGATCAAAATGCCGGTTGGGAGTTTGTCCATACAGTATTTGTTAAGTGAAACAACCACAAAATTGTTTACATGGAGACAAAAGTGAAAAGGCATACCTTGATTCTAGATTGAACAAGTGATGCTCTCTTTGCATTGTACCGAAACTTGTCAATGAATGTCTACAGAGAGAAAACAATTAAAATTCATCCATGGTCTTTGCGAAAATATGGAGCAGCGCTTAATATCTTCAACAGTGTCCAGGCACTGGCGGATTTAATGGTATTCCTGGGTATTCCCGGGAATACCCAACTTTTTGTGTGTAAGTTTTAATAGATATGTATATTGATTCATATATATATATATATAGTGTACTAGGATCGTGCCCGTGCGTTGCTACGGGATAACAAAATTTATGTACTAAACACATAGCACTGTAATATAATAATATTGTAAAATTAAATACATACATTAAAGTGATAAATCCAAAAACCAAATAAAGTTTGTGAAATATTTCTTCCGTTGCAATACACGGACATGATCCTAATTACTTTTAGGCCCCGTTTGGATCCCTGGAATTGAATTCATTTAATAATCATAATTTAGAGACATATTAATTAAGCTAATATAATTGTATATGGATTATAATTGCATACTATTGTTCACTATACGAGAGACATACTTATTTGTTGTATTTCTATCGTAGAAGAGGAAGTTTGAACAACATGTTACAAGTTGCAAATAGAAATATGAAATGGTGATCTATAGAATCAATTTCCATCTCTCACCTTATGAATTTGAGATAGGCTTAAATGTGAACTTTAGAAAGTGGTGGAATGTCAAATTCCAAGCCAAATAGCTTAATTTATTAAAGTAGATTCCAATTCCTCCAAATGAAGGGATCCAAACAACCCCTAGGGAGAATTAGCCATAGGACATCATGAAAGGTGAAAATTAGCTAGTGCACTCATGCACGAGGCACGACACGGATTATATTCAACATATCCGTGAATCTGATAAACCATTTGAAGTACCTAGGAAATAGGAAATAGTATCAAATATAGTCTTATTTTTTATTTTATTTTTTCTCCTTTTTATTTCCTCTCTCCTTATCCGTTCATCCCCAACCGCAAAAAAGAAAAAAAAAGAAAACCGCATGGCCTCCCGCACGGGCACGGGTGCGAGGCGGTCCTCATGGCGGAGGGCGGCGGGGCTGTGGTTCGACCGCGCGGCCGGCAGCGACGTGGCTCCAGCGCGCCCGCGCGGTCGGTGGCGGCGTGGCTCCAGCTCGCCTGCGTGTAGGGGCCGGCGGTGGCCGGGGCTCCAGCTCCCCCGCGCGAAGGGGTTGGTGGTGGCCGGAGCTCCAGCTCGCCCGTGTGGTCGGCGGCAGCGAGGCTCCAGCTCGCCCGCTCGGTCAACATTGGCGAATCTTGGCCACCGGAGTCCCTCACGCGACCTGGCAGCCAGAGCTAGATCTGTGAGTCGCGTACGCGACGGCTGCGACGGAGCTCCGCGCCCAAATCTCGCCTTCGACCACCTTCTCTCTTCTCCTCTCCCACTGCCGACGTCGTTCTTCCACCAGGAACAGGAGCCGGGGAGGCGGGCGTGCGGGTGACGAGGGCGGGCGCCGGGGAGGAGCAGGTGGAGGCGGCGCGCTTAGGCGGCCGGGGACGCGCGGGAGGAGCGGGACGGGCGGAGACATGGTTCTGCGGGAAGACTTTCTATTGGAGCGAGGGCATGGGTCTGCCTGTGAATGATTGCTTTTCCTGCTTTTTAGTTGTAGAGTTTTACGTGATCTGTTTGCTATTGAAGCCCAAAAACAGCGTACTTGCTTACTGCCTGCTTTCTCACATTGGTGGCCGGCCCAAGAGGCCCATCTAGCTTACCAGCTCCCATCGAAATCCCCTGCACCATCCGTCTCCCATCTCCTTCCTTGGGGTTTGCTTGCTTCCTGTCTAAAACTCTGAATCCCCAAATTCCCCAATCCAGCAACCCTAGAGTTGCGGCCGGTGGCGAATCGGCATGGCACTGCGGAGCGTGGGGCAAGGCACGCGGCAGCAGCGGCCCAGCCGGGCACGACGCCACGACCGCAGGGAGCAGGGGAGGCGGCTGCGGCGGCACTACTGAGCAGCGGCCGGCGGGCAGCAGGGGGCGGGGCTGCGGCGGTGCGGCCTGCAGGGCCACGGGGCCACGCGGGCAGGCGGTCAGCGCCCAGCGAGCTAGCGTTGCCTGGGCAGCAGTGCCACGGCGACAATGCAACTGCCCGCTCAGCGACTGTCCAGCTATTGAGCAGTTGAGCTGTTGAGGTAAGCTGTTTATTACCTGGACAATTTTTTTTACTTGGTGACTGCTATCGCCTATTGATTGATGATTCACTGATTGCACGCAAAACTACTGAATTACAGTGCTATTGGTATTTGGTATTGGTTTGCAAAAATAAAGAACAAAAACAAATCAGTTGATTTGAGGACTTTGTGGGATAGAGCAGAAAAACAAGGAAGCTTGAGCTAGGCTCCTCATCAGTGCAGCAAAAACAAAAACAAGGAAGCTTGAGTTAGGTTCCTATGGATTGGAATTTTTTATATGACAGTAGGAATACCCAAGTTTTAAATCCTGGCTCCGCCACTGTGTCCAGGTAATTAAAACTTTTGTTCATCTTTGAGCTTATATCATGCAGAGATTTGTCTCAAGTGTTTGGTCTCACTACGTAGTTTTTGTATAGATCACCTTCCAAGTCAGTTTTTGCTTCAGAAACTACGTAATTTCCTTAAAAAGAGGCATTAAAGCACTCTCAGAGCGCATGATACTTGATAGAAATACAACCAACCTGCATGTGTAGTCTGGCCTTCTCACTTGTTTCAAAGGCTTTCTGCTGATTCTTAAGGTGCTCATCCCTTGTCCTCTCAAATGTGTCATAGTCACCTTTGTAAGCATGTAGTTTTCTACCATGCAGATGAAGGATATCGGTGACAACCTAAAAAATTCTTGTCATCAGTTATCCAGTTTTTTAAACTTTAAATCCACACAAGAAAAGAAAAATATGCTAATGCAAACTTTGCAAATTAGCTCCTATGAAATGATATTGGGTTTCATACCGTATTCAAAAACTCCCTTGCGTGTGATACGACAATGAAGGTCTTTGGCCACTTCAGGAGATACGTTTCTAGCCATAATACAGCATGAAGATCAAGATGGTTCTGGAAAGTGATACGTCATTAGCATGTGCAAGCAAGTGAAGAAAAATAACCCCATACTTCCAACTTACTGTCGGCTCATCAAGTAGTAGCAAATCAGGTTCAATGAACAGAGCACGTGCTAGAGCTATTCTCATGCGCCATCCACCAGAAAATTGTTTTGTACGCTTGCGTTGCATTTCTGGAGTAAAACTAAGACCCTGCAAACAATTCCTCCATTCAGAACAGTGCAATGAAAATATGTAATGTGATCACGATGTACAAATCGCCAAATCCTATGTTGTTTCTGAGATCAACATGCACAAATCCTACATGAACTGATGCCCTCCACGTACAAAACTGTGATTGCCCTTATTGATGTATCTATGTTAAGACGCATACTGATGCTTGAAAGAAAGTTTGATGTTTAATCAAGGTAAGTGCTGAAATCAAAACGGGAGCAAAAGTAAGCCAATGACATGATATTGTGCAAATGGTACAAAAAAAGGAAATAAAACATACCGCCAGAATTGATGCCGCACGAGCCTCTGCTGCATCTGCATCAATGAGCTCAAGCCGTTTATATATCTCCTCAAGCCTCTTGCTGATAGAATCTTTGTCAAGACCATCCTTGCTCTTGTCAGAGCTCTGCCCAAACTCAGCCTCAATCTCTAAATCTTTCTGCAAAACAATGGCAACAATTAGCAGATGGGCAGGACACATGATGGATACAGAAAATTCAAACGGGAAAAAACCATCTGGCAATTATGCCCCTTGTCAACCTGTTGTTGAACCAGACGAGCTTCTTCCTGCAAAAGTTGAACTCGTTCGACATCGGCGTTCAGAACACACTGCAAAGCTGTTGTATCATCACCCACGACCTCTTGTTCAACATGCAATATCTGGCAGTTCTTGGGAATACCATCAATCGCATGCAACGCCATCGCTCTGAGAAAAGATGTCTTTCCAGTCCCATTTCTTCCAACAAGACCTGAAACAGGTAAATAAGAAATTCTGAAACTTGTAGAGTAACATTTCAATGAAAACTTTTACAGATATGTATAAACAAACTGAACATGCATGCTTTCCGGGCCCCAGCCACAGTTTTATCTACTGAAAGCTACCAAACACCACAAAGTACTCACCATAGTGCCTTCCAAAAGCAAGTGTTATAGTGGCTTCTTGAATTAGATCACGGCCACCAACAGTGACGCTGAAGTTCTCCATATGTATATCCCTGACAGCTGGCCCACCCTCATTACTGTGGTTTACATAAACAGGAGGCATTCCAGCCCTAAGTGACTCCATCTCCGCAACATGCATTTGATATTGAACCTGGACCAGCAATCAGGACAGTACATAGAAGAAAGATGAGCATAGTCAGGAAGGAAGACTTGCATCTGCAGATAAAATAAGAACAAAGTGGGGGAAGATGCTGAACATCAGATGCATACTACGAAGAATTGCATCATGTGGAGATCTAAGAGAAGTCATCTGCAAAATAGATTACCTCTCTTTGCCTCTCCTCTTTCCTTTTCCTCCGTTCAATCTTGGCTTTATCGCGCGAAGACAGAAGCGGTCCGTCGAATACTTCAGGTTGCTGCTTCTTTGGAGCGACATCATCGTCCATCCCCGCGTTCATTCGTAATGGTGTAGCAAGACTGCGCATAACTTGTTTGGGTTTCACCAGACCATGCTTTCCAAACTTTTCACAAAGCTTACTGCAGACCTATAGTGGACACGACACAAGGCATGTGTAAGTTCGATTCTGCATTAAAGTATCAATCAGCAATCTCTGTATTATCCATTTCCCAAGTGGATAGATTTCCTAAATGGATCTCAAGGCTCTGTAGATATAGATATTATAGCGTGAGCAGGGGGGGATGCAGCAGGTGGCAGCACAGAAACGAACATCTAAATTGCACAAAGCTTCAGGAAGTAATGGAGCTAGGCTCCAATTCAAGCTGATCTGATGACAACTGAATCACATTGAATTGCAAAATGGTAGCACTAAATCAACTAATTCCAAACCGCTATCCTCAAATTACTCATTGGATGATACATCACCAGTAACTCGAATCAAACAAATTAGTGCAGTGTTTCATGTTCAAAACGCAGACTGTTTCAGTTGCTTTAATCAGAGGAGCTGGTTCCTGATAATTACAGAAACAAAAAAAAAAACAAGGAACCACAGAATCCCAGCAATCCAGAGCGCTTATGTGCAACACGAAACAATCGAGGGCATGACCATACCTGATTACCGGTCAGCGAGATGGCAACCTAGTCTAGCATGAGAGGGATTAGTCAGATCGCAGAACAGACATGCCGGTAGCCTACCAGGAAGGAAGGGCAGGAAGGTAGGGATGTACGCGGGGGCGGTACCTGGAGGCAGTGTTCCTGGTCGGAGACGCATCCGGAGTCGATGAGTAGCTCCCCGAACGCCTCGAAGATGCCGTGCCCTTCCGGGGCCCCGAAGTCGAAGTCCTCGTCGGCGAGGACGTTGGCGATGTAGTCGATGATGGGCTGGTCCACCTCCTCGACGACGTCGGCGCCCAGGACCTCCCGCACCACTCCCATGCTCGCGGCCGCCGCAGCCGCCATCTTCCCTTCCTCTTCCCCTAGCGCGACAGTGAACCCGAACCAGTTTGCGGCGGGCAGCGGGAGGAGGAGCAGGGGCCAGGGTTCGCTTGGCTTCAGTAGTGCGGGGGTTATTAGAAAGAAAAAAAAACTTCAGCAGGGCCCGTCTCACGTCTACTGAATCCTGATGGCCACTGCTTTTTTTTCCCCTCTTTCCTAATACGGGAATTTTTTTTCTATTAATTATGTGTTTTTCCTGTAAAAATAAATTAAATCTATAAAATTCCTGTATAATTGTTCGTTAATTTTATGCATTTCAAACAGACTCTAGGTTGGCCCCTACTCTATTCCCTATTCTTTTCTCTCTCTGCTGCTCGACACATGCCATCTCCAATCTCCAATTATCCAGTCGTGGTCCGCCCCGACCATCAGGCCGGTGCGGCCAGTCCTTCCTGGCACGGTGTATGTGTATCTCCCTGTGGTTACTTCTTTTTCCGCTCGCTTGCCACAAGCCCACAACTCGATTGATATGATGTGAAAGAATTTTAGTTTAGTTCTAGAAATTTAGGGACGCATCATGCATTTTGTTTAGGGTCTTCTACACATTTTTTTTTTACGAACTACACAAATACACGCAATAAATTTAGAAAAATACGAGATCATGTACTAAGTTGAGAACTTGAACCAAAATAAACCGGATCCACCACAAGGATCCACGCACATATCATTAACATACAATAGTTCATTGTCCTTAATTATGTAGTATACTTACTACTAGTACATACTTATATCATTTCCAGAGTATCTAATAATCCTTCACAATTCTTGATCTTTGGGAAAAACAAAAAACGCATCTCCAACAACTCACAAACTCATCTGTCAATCTTTTGACACTTGACTCGTAAAGATACGCGTGTGTATTGGTCTCCCAATCTAAGATGAAAGAGTGTGAAAAAAATAAAAAATAGAAAAAGTTCCTAATGTAAATGTACAAGATACAAATAATATATAAAAAATAGTTATGATAATTTAGAAATAGTATAGACTTTTTTATATAAATTTGTCTTTTGTATTATATTTTAGGCATAAATTATCTAAAAATGTTGGAGATAGTTTTATTTATTCTTTCCAAAACTTTTCGACGGATTGAAAAACAGTATGGGTTTAGAAAAAAATGATTGGAACTCTTGGAGAACCTCTTACAATACTCAAAAGTAAGTACACTAATAATCCAGCTACAGTACATAGATTAGGAAGACACGCAATAATCACACAACCAATACAGTACACACATATGATGTGCTCCTAAGCAACAATCACGTGCACCATACTCAGTACTAGGTAGGTAGCCGCAGGTACGGTACACCGTACGTACACATACGAATGGATGAGATCCAGATCAGGCTGGCATGGAATGGAATGGATGGACGATGCTCCATGTCCATGGCATGCAACGATCCGATCAGTTGTGTTCAGTTGCGGTTGGCGACGCCTTGGACGAGTCCGAGGTTGATGATGCCCCAGGCGGTGCGCGGCCAGGTGCGGCGGCGGGCCTTGTCGCCCATGAGCCTCCCCCACGACACCCACCCCTCCCACGACATGCGCTTGTCCCAGCTGCTCCCCCACTGGAGCAGCAGCCGCACCCCGCGCCCCGCCGCCGCCTCCGCCTCCGCGTACCTGCCGTCGCCGGCGTTCAGGAGCACCTGCGCCAGCACCAGGTGCGGCTCCCCGACAAAGGGGTTCTTCGCGATGCTCTCCCGCAGCAGCGCCTCCTTCCTGTTGTTGTCGTTGCTGGTGGTGATGGCCTCCCAGTAGAGGTCCCTCGCCGCCTTCTGCTCCCCGGGGTCCAGCACCCGGCTGCACCGCTGGAACACCGGCGGGATCACCAGCTCGCCCACAGCCATGTCGTCGTCGCCTTTACGCCGCTGGGGGTGGTCAGCCTCCTGGGCCATCATCAGCTGCTCGTCCCTGGCGATAAGGCCGTAGAGCGCCGCCAGCCTTGACATGGCGCTGACCCAGAGCCCCGGCTTGCCGGTGCCCGGCCACAGCGCGGCCCAGTGGTCACCGCGGAACTCGAGCCGGCCGTCTGCGTTCTCGAACAGCTCGTCCTGGTAGTCCGTGTACTGGTCGCTGAAGTCGGCGACGGTCATGAGCAGGAACGCCGCCACCACCCGGCGCGACAGCGGCACGGGCTCCCCGGTCCGGATGTGACTGACCACCACGCCCTCGGGCGGCACCACGGACCTGATCTTCCTGCGCCACGGCGACGTCATCGGCACGGGCGGGGATCCCAGCTGGCGCTGCTGGGCGGCGGCGGCAAGCGCGTCGATCTCGGCGTCCGCGGCGGCGAGGTGGTCCCTGAGCTCCTGGTCCGTGTAGTACCGGGGCTGCTGCTGCAGCTGCTCGAACACGAGGTGGTGTCGCGGCACGACGCAGAAGAGGTGCACGAGGCGCTCGGCGTCGGCGCCGATGATTCCCCGCACCTGGGCACGCCCCGTGTCGGGCTGGAAGATGGCCAGGTCGACGTACGAGTTGGAGTAGGAGGAGTGGAAGAGGCCGCAGCGCGACACGGCGTCGGAGGCGCCCCACAGGCGGAGGATGCGGTGCACGTCCACCAGGTGCGCCAGGAACGTCCCGTGCTTGTGGTAGCACTCGCCGGCGCCCGCCGCGCGCAGCACGCCCACCAGGGACGCCAGCTCCGGGTCCTGGTCCGCCGAAGAACCCTGCAGCTCGCCCTCGCCCCGGAGGAAGGGACGCGCGGCGTCCAGCAGCGACGACACGGCCTCCCACTCCGCCGTCGGCGTCTTGTTGGTGGCAGTGGTGTCTTCATCAGATTCAGTGTGCTGCTGCTGCTCCGAGTACTCCCGGGAGTTGGCGCCGCCGCCGTTCGTCATGTCCATCATCGTCTTGGTCTTGGTGGTGGTGGTCGCCATTGGTGGATGGATCGATGAGACCGAAGCCTAGCTGGATGGCAGAGTGGGAGTGAGTGCACCGGCCGCTCAACTGAATGTCGACGATGGGTCATACATATAAGGCCGAAGACGTCTTTTGGACGACTCGACTCTTGGAGTTGGAGGCACGTACTACGTGTCGATCGATGCATTATTCAGTATAATAAATATACACGTGTTGGTACGTAACGTGACACGTACGTATGTACCTGCAGACTGCAGCAGTAACCGCCGCTCGTGATCATCGATATATACTGTATGTATGGAGTAGTACTGACGATCCAGATGACACCGATCGATGATAGCCAGGCGACATGATGGGCCATGCAAGCAAGCTAGTGCTTCCGTCCGTTCGTCTCAGACGTGCTGTGCTGCTGAGTCATCGCTGATAGCATCAAGACATATAGTACATATATATATATATATATATATATATATATATGCAAGCTGCCAAATGACAATGCAGCTGATCGATGATGATCCAACAACGGTTGCGGTTGGAGGCACGCCGCCGGTACATACAGCGGCCAGCCCTATTGCTTTGTGTCTCTTGTTTCACTCTTTACAAATAAAGAAAGATACTGCATGCATCACACCCGGGTCAAATTTTAACAGCAGGCTCGCTCATCCATTGTTGCTTTTAAAGTCAGCTTCCGAGCGTGTGTGAGATTCTCTCACCCGTTCTAGTCACATTCACATTTATGTTGTTTCTGTGTGATGTCAAAGGATCAGAAGTGGAATGTGTAGTATATATTCCCAACTTATTAATTGTGCTACCTAAGCTGTGATATGTTCAACTTAATTAATTGGGCTACCTAAGCTGCTAAACACATATATGCTTCTAATGAAATGTCTCCACGTTTCTGCAAAAAGATATATTTGCACTCTTTTTAGACTTTATATTTTTTTTTAACCTCATATATGCTTCTAAACACATATATACATGCTTACGATTGAAGTCTATGCAGTATCTTATTATATCTATCTATATACTAATACTACCTCGGTGGAACAATGCCATTATTTAGGGCTTTTTTTTAATCCAGGGTCTAAATTAGCACGCTACTTTTAGCTTACGTTTTTTTAGCACTAAAGATTCGATCAAACATGTGTCCTAAAGTGGTCCAATATAATGTCTAATTTTTGTGCTAAAAATTTTAGCACCCAAATAGGCTCTAAATTGTGCTAAACGCTTATTTTATATTGTGGTCATAAACTTTAGACCATTGATTCAAACACCCTTGTGCTAAACTTTAGATGCTAAAATTTAGGAGCTAAAGTTAAGCTTCTAAAATTTAGCATGGTGCTAAAGATTCAAACATGCCCTTAGTATATCAAATTTAATCAATTATTTATATATACATTATATTATATTAAAAAGTATAAATATTTTTTATATCAAATAAACATTGTTAGATTAGATTAATTACAATACATATTTTTATAATAATTTATTTTGAAACCATAAATGTGAATTAAAAACTTGATCAAATTCAACGTTATTATTAGCTTGGACATGACGCGGTCGCCTACCCTGACCTTGTCGGCGGTAGCCTGGGTGAAGATCCTGGAGTTGGACAGGAGCCTCTCGGAGAAGGGGTGGCCAAGGACCGGATAATCTTGATGGAGGCCTTGGACACGCGGCGGCGGCCGCCCTCGCCCACCTCCTCCTCCGGCTCCAGGGCCTGCAGCAGACACGGTGAGGTGAACGACGATACCACGGGCTCATGAGCAGTAGCAGGGTCGAAGGCGGCCATCTTGGCCTGCAAGTCGTCGAAGCGCTTCTCGCTACGGGCCATCTCCTCGTTGAATCTCGTCACATCCTCGGCGGTGTATTCCATGAGGGGCACCGTCGTCGTACTCGCGCCATGGACGACGACGCTTATTGCCCCCCTGCTCCTGCTGGATCCCCATATGTATGAATTATTAATGAACAAGTTAAGAACAACAATCTTCTTCTTGTCGACCAATTTCTTCTCTTCTGCCCTTCCTCGATCAATCGATGGATGGCTTTGCCTGGTCCCTCCCTCCTTGGCAAGACCGTTATATAGGACGGGCCAGCAGCAGACCTCTCGGTTCCGAGACGGACAGGAACGCTGCTAGTCGGTCGGTTCCAATTCCAAATCGGATCAAAACTATGCTTTCCCAGAATGAAGCCTAGACAATTGAATTTGAATAAGCTGCTGCATCTATTTTTCATCTAAGAACAAGAACCCCACCCTCCAAAAATATTCAGCAAGATACACAAAGTCGAGCAAATTGGCGGACACCGGGCATGCCCAACAACAAAAATCTGGGCATGCCACACGAATTTCAAAACCTAGAGCAAAATAGGCAGTGCCAAAAGAGTTAAACTTTCAACACCGCACCGCCTTGTGTGGATCATGGCATCTTTATGTATTTCGTGACAGCTCTTCTCAACAAGGTCGACAAGCTTTTCATGGTTCGTGGCCCACGAGTTCAGTGTGCCATTGCTGTATTGGCTTGTCCGGAAGCTGACAACTCCCATCGGCCTGTCCATCTTTGCCATCACAGATTTTGAGTTAACCATGCCTGAAAGATGCTTCTCTGCCTCCTGAAAGAGAGTTAGATATCTCAGTCCGCAGCTATAAAAAATGCTTCACAATTCAGGGGGTGATTGTCATCTACTTCCTGGGTTTAAACACAAGATGCCACAGTTGGCACGGCATCACAAATTAAATACAAACCTGCAAAAAGTCAGGCCAGGAAGATTGGCAAGCCTATTGACCTTGCATAACCAAGATATTCTGAAGAGATCAACAAGTCAGATTCTGTGGACAAGCATATATATAGCAAAATAACTATAACTATAGACCAACCACAAATTAAACAATACATGCTCGATAATCCTCAGATTCAAATCTTCTGAAGCTTTTGGCACCCAACAAGATTCTTCTCTTTCTTATATTCCTCCTTGAAGAATTCCCACAAACTTGACCAGCTGCTTCAGCAATAACCTTTTTTTTCCCCATCGCATCACAACAGGTACCAACAGATCTTCCTAAGAATCTGCAAATGAATTAAGGTAGTCAGATAATTGAATTGGTGGATGGGTGTCAGTGGGAGTGTATACACATGTCGAGAGAGAGTACCGATATCCACTTTGTTGGATCCTCTTTTATTGCTGGAATATCATAAATAGCCTTGTAACGACGACATATTTCCAAGTAATCATTGTTGTGAGAGTAATATCTGTGAAGAGACAACAAATAATTGTGATTGGCTCCAATATAAAATGTCATTGTGAACCATAGCGTTAAATAGATCAAAGAGATCAGCAGTTCCAGAGGTAGTCAGGTAGACGAGCTAATAATGACAATAGACAATCAAATAGCAGGCCAGCAGTGCATTAATCTAATTGAGATTGAGAATCATGACATACCAAATCATCAGTTCGTAGTAGATGTGTTTCAATTCTACAAGGGAAGGAATATCTGCAGGAGCATCCTGAACAATATTGTCACCTTCCTTTGATTTCCTTTTTTACTTTGATTTGATGGATCTACATCAAATACTCTATTACTGGTTTTCCTTGATAAAAATTGTGCTCTGACATACATGCTGGACCTGGGACAACGATAATAGTAAGTTTTGCGTGAATAAGCATTTTAGTAAGAATTCAAAGTATATTAACATAATAGGTTGGCATAATACCTGCTCAAGAATGAAAGCAATTTTCTCAGTCTTTGCCATAGAGCCAAATGTTTCGACCTGATAAACAGCTTGTTAGTATATTATAGTTAAAGATAGTGAGAACTGAGGAACTGTACAACAGAATGACAGAAACACTGTCACAGAATATGGAAGTGCATGTCCTAAATTATAGTGCAGTGCAAACTTACAGCAACATCTTGCACCAAATCAGCAGCCTTGTCAATCTGTCCCTGCTCCTCTTTGATTTTTGAGGGTCTTTGATCAATCTCTCTCTCTATCTCAGCATAAATCTGCAGATGAACAACTGTGAGATTACACACATAAAAACAATGAATCTTAAAAGGGATAATCATCGAAGATGGAAAAAAAAATCTCACTTTGCCAGCAGAGATGCTGCTCGGTGTTTTCATTAGCTCGATGCATGTGTCAATGTCTGGTGTCAGTGTAGTCTATTGCTTTCTGAACCATAGCAGTAATGGCCTGCAATAAACAGAGGTGACAGTAATATAAGTAGTATAGTAAACAAAACAGTAGCAAATGAGATACATATAGTGTGATTTTGCAGAATCAGGATCTGTGATTTTTCAGAAGAGACCATGCTCTGACTTCATGCCATTATGTGATTTTGCAGGCTGTCTACTAGAATCAAGATCTGTTAAGCTTCTGCATGTAGCAATCTTTTATTTATATTTCAGTAGGTATTCTTACTATGTGGGCTACATCCAAGGTTAGTAGGAACATCATCCTAAAAAAAAACTGTCAGTTTTTTTGAGCATTGTGAATTCTGAAAACACCTCAGCAGACTGTTCAGAACTGCACTGATTGAAAGCTATGTAATCATGGGCCCTGTTTGGGAACACTTATGTGAGAATCGATTTTAATCTGATCAAAATTTTCTAATAAACTGCGATGAAAAAAATCAGCTGGCTAAATAATCGAGAGTGTTTGGCAATCCTGATTATTGCCCATGGATTGTCTATTCTGGGTGTAAAATGACTTGTATGTCCCTAAGACTGATGACAGATCGTTTGTTTACTGAATACAAGTTAAAAAAAAAGTTAAGTACTAAATATTTGTTTTCATAGAATAAAATGTTTGTGATAATAACTAGTACGAAGACAACATGAAATTAACAAAAGTTTGGATACACATGTACAAAAATCTGATGACCCTTCATTTGATTAATGGCTTTTATGTGTATTTTCTAGTGTATTTCTAGAATTAACTCTCTAAAGAAAAACGGCAAGGTAAATTCTCTGACCTTGCTGGTTCACGACACAGAGCGAGCTCGACACGACATCTACTTGCGTACACACTTGTGCGGGGAGGGCGCTAGGAGGGGCAACGGATGGAAATCAACTCGCGGTGCCCAAAACGCGGGGCGGCCCTCGCGGTAGCCAGAACGCCCAAGTCAGTTACTTTTCGATTCTTTTGACCTCTAGATTATAATAGAATCTAAAATAATCAAAGGTGTTTGTGTGGATTCTCGCTTATTTTTGTCTCGATTTCGATTTTAAACTGAAACAAACACATCCATAAATGGTGAGACAGATTTGTACTTCTCTATGAAATTATTTGATATTCCTACTGCATTTTTGCATAAAGTTTATTCATTTGATATTTATTCCCTTGACATTCCTAATGACAAATGTACCTTTCATACAGGTTCATGTCTTTAGTTTAGTACTCACTCCGTTTCAAATTATAAGTCGTTTTGATTTTTTTGATTCATTCATTTTGCTATGTATCTAGACATATTATACATCTAGATACATCGCAAAATGAATGTACGAAAAAAGTCAAAGCGACCTATAATTTGAAATAGTGGGAGTATAATTCAGATCAACGTTCAGGGTAGGTTCCTACTGTTAGGATAATTCTGCAATGACATGCCAACAACCAATTTTTATGATTGATTATTATCTCTTTATTTAAGAGGCATATGTTCAAATTTTCATCAGATAATAATATTGCGGACACAACTAGAGCTGAGACAATAATAATTGAACTAAAGTCACAGCAACATGCAGAGCCACTGACATCCCTGAACCTGCTTATGAGACAGATCATTTTACGCAGGTTACAAGGGCCCGCGCCTGTGTAACAAGAACCAATCGAAGATGTAAGAGCCAGCTGTGAATTGTCGAGAGCCGAACCTGCTCTACTTATAGACATTCAGAGCAAGGATAATAAGAACGCCAGCAGCGGGCTGCATATCAATGCCATGTCACTTAGAGTCTTCATCGTGAATACTGGTATACTAGACAGGCTGCAGAGTTGGCTGTAGAGAAGATTTATAGACATTTAATATTTAGATGTGTACACCACCACCTATGATCTATTGTATGTTGTATCTCTATGGCCATCTGCACAAATCACGTGAATACATGGCCATCTACTGCGGGCACACGATACATGCTCACGGGATGACAAACGCCCACAAAACGCTGATTCATTAAACCGGAGTCGGCTGTATGCGGACGTTTCTGGCTCGTATCCTGTGTCTCAGCTGGGCAGCCCGCTCCATTCTCTTTCCTCCTTTCTCTCTCCTCCAACTCACATTTCCAACTCACATTTTTACCTGCGTTTAGGAGGTGTTTACATCCACCCTAAAATCCAAAATATTTCAAGATTCTCCATCACATCGAATCTTTAGACGCATGTATGGAGGATTAAATATAGATTAAAATAATAATTAATTGCACAGTTCATCTGAAACTGGAGAGACGAATTTTTTGAGCCTAATTACTTCATGATTGGACAATAATTACTAAATACAAACGAAAATACTACAGTGTCATTTTACATTTTGATTTTAGATCTAAACACCCCCTTATTATACTTGCTCTCAGGAGCGACTCTATCGCCGCATCGAGGCCCTCCTGCACTCATCCAGCAAGAGCAGAGTCAGACCGCGAGGTAGCAGATAAACCGTCGCGAGATTGAAACCCTAGGGGAGGGGAGAGCGCGGCCCGCCCAAACTCTAAGAAGCGGGGTGGAGCGCGGACGGACGACGGAGAGCAGGTAGGGGAGGAGGCCGGTGGGGGGCTCACCGCTCACCATGGCCGGGATCGCGGGGAAGCAGCGGAGGAGACGGTGACGGCGAGGGGATCTGTTGGGCGGGCTGCCCTCTTCGCTTTTTGCCCCCCTCCACGCCACGGTAAAATCGCGCCGACATGTGGGACCCCTCCGTCATTTGCAGCAGGCTTTGCTTGGGCCGTGTGGTCTGGTCGCCCTCTCCTCTCCACACTAGCTAGCGAGCCCACTTCCACTCGACTCGACTCGCCCACCCACCCACCACCGTCGTCCCCCGCGCCGATCACGCCACGCCCGCCTCCCTCCTTCCATCCAGATCAGGCGCCGCGTCGCCACGCTACTCGGGGCCGCCCTAGGGCTAGGGCCGGGGATCCGCTCCCCCAGTTCGCCGGGGCGTGGATCGATTCGCACCTCCTCCTCTTCTCTTCTCGGTAAGGAAAGGAAAGGAAACCCACCCTCCCTCCTGGGCTGGCACGTACAAGTAGAACCCCAGCCCCCTGCACTCATGCTGAGATTCGAATCGACTCAGCTGCTACAGCAGTTTGTTCCCTCGAGCTTTTCTCGCCGCCAAACTTTGCTCCGCCGCCCTTCATTTGGCATCTATACACGGTTTGCGGGACGCGTTAGCTGTGCATGTGTAGGTGGATGGATTCGATTGAAGGGTGCTGGGCGGGCAACTGGGCTAGTGTGCGGTGCCTATTGACGTTCTATACCAATTTAGTACTGTATGTAGTAAGTTAACAGCTCGTACTCTTACAACACACATTGACCGCCTTCCGGTAAGTTGATTGTTTCTCGGTTTTCCTGGGCTTGTTCCAGCCAGTTGGCAGCGTTGGGGCTTTACTCAACTTGACTCTATATATATTAGCAGTGTCCTAGCTCACTGAACCATATGAGACCGGCTTTACCACCACACATCAGCATGCTGCACTGAGTCTGAGTTGCTCAGGATCCAAAGCCTTGATCTCGCGATTTCCGCCAAGTTGTCGAATCTGGATCCGAGATTGACAGATTCTCCTAGACATGCTTCTCCTGCTGCGAGTATTTGGTGTGTGCAAGTGCCGGTGCAGCTGCACGCAGGAGCTGCCTAGATTGGGCACTGTGCGCTTGCCTCATTGGGTTGGTTGAGGCAGGTCGGGCTGCTGCTATGTTGTTTTTGTGAGATTCTGGACCTTTTTTTTTCCTGGTTAGTCATTTGCTGCTACTTTGTAGTGGTTATTTTGCACACCCATAGGTTCTGGATAAACTTGTGTGTGGATTTAGCATAGCTCCTTTCTTTGCTAAATGTGCGCAACTGTGCCCTTTTTTTCACTTGTGATTTGTTGGCACCTGATACAGCTCTGTGGAGATGTCTAAGAGTTACCTTTTCACCAGGATTTGGAGGTTAGAGTAATGAAATAAAATGCTGCTCAAAAGCAAGTTTAAGTTGGCCACAGCCATTGGCATCGTGCTGTCGATGCTATCGCTGCTCGTGCACCTTTTTCTTGCTAATTATTCAGCTGGGGGCATTACAAAGTACAGCATGCACATGGACGATGTCCTTCCATTTGGACCGGTAATTCACATGCTCTGACCATGTCATGCTATCAATTCTCAAATTTCCTTAGTTTTATAATGAAGGAATTTGTGTTTACTGAGGTTACTTGTACACCTATTTTCACTGCAATCGTCGATTATATGTCTAACATTTTTTTTCTATGCTGCTTGGTTTTTTGGCAGAGGCCACGACCACGGAGACTGTGGGGTCCATTGGTCCCACTTGATCACTTGCATCCTTTTGCAAAACCTAGCAAATCATATGCTGGTAAATTGATCTTAAACTTGCACCTACTTTTTTAGTATTTTCATTGTGACATCATTTGTTCAACTAGTCGTTTGGTTACTTTAGACATTGAGTGAAAAGCTGTAGGTGCATTTGTATTTGTTTTTGAACAAACCATCTGTGTATAAGAAATGTCTCAAAGGATACATGCATATAGTAGTGATATGCATTTTTTTTGTATGTGCAATGATCATTTTTCTACAAGTTTGCATATTCTATCATGCTATCTGTCTTTGATTTTTTCCTGACATGGTTTTGCATGTATAAATATCAGCGCTCAGACTAAAATGGGCACATAGTCTTCCTCGGCATTGTATAACTTATATTTTCCAGACATTGAATATGCAGCATTCTTCATTAGTTTCCACATTTTGTCTTATGTTGAGATTCATTCAGAATGATAATTAAATATTTCTATATTTTCCCAGCATTTGAACCATTAGTGTTAGGTTGTTGACCTTAGAATGTTTCTTAATGTGATTTCTGCACAATAATGTGGATAAATCTATTGCCACACTTCACTATAATTACTACATGCTTATCCCATTTTATAAAGTGTTAGATTACCTGAAATGCTATGATTTGTATACTCAGCATCAAATCATTTTGCGTTATAACTATACCTTGATAAATATGTCTGGTTACCTTATTGCAGCTCCCAGTAAGCATAATGGTTTTATTTATGCAAAGATATATGGTGGCTTTGAGAAGATACAGTCTTCAGTAAGTTTTCTTGTGTAACGTGTAAAGGGTCCTTGCACTTGTTATCATTGTAATGGGATCATGACATTGTTTCCTTTATTAGATCTGTGATCTTGTTGCCGTTGCCAGGCTATTAAATGCCACTCTGGTTATTCCTGAGATACAAGCAACAACTCGTGCAAAAGGCATCAGGTTGCTGTGCCCTTCCTCATTCCGAAATTCATTATGGTGGTTGTCTATTCCTTATACTTAATTTCTGCTCGACCTCTAAAATATAGCCTTTCCTCTGTTCCAACTTTGCAGTCCGAAGTTCAAAAGCTTTTCTTATCTATACGATGAAGATCATTTCATACATGCACTTTCCAGTGATGTGGTTATTGTGCATGGCTTGCCAAAGGATCTCAGAGAGGCTAGGAAAAAGATAAAATTTCCCACAGTGTCTCCTAGGAATTCTGCTACTCCAGAATACTACATCAAAGAAGTATTACCCAGACTTGTAAAATCGAAAGTTATTGGGATAATTGTTAATGGAGGTAATTGTCTTCAGGTATCCTCCACGCCCATGCTTACTCTGTTTTGTTTTTCATTCTTTGGTCAATGTGAAGTTAGAAGCCTTTCCATACAATTTTCTGCAGTCAATTCTCCCTGCAAGCTTGGAGGAATTTCAGAAGCTTAGGTGCAGGGTAGCCTTCCATGCTCTAAGGTTGCGCCCTCAAATTCAGGCTCTTGGGGAACAAATAGTAGGAAGGTAAGGCTTCCCACCTCTGCCATCAATCCACCTACCCTTTTTTGTTCATTAATCAATTGTAGATTTATCAATTATGCTCCACGCCCTATGCATCATCAATTTATGCAAAGAAACTAGTACTCCCTTCGTTCCAAATTGTAAGTCATTCTATCTTTTCTAGATACATGGTTTCTGTTACGCACCTAAATATCTATTATTTCTGGATTCATAGCTTGTAAAAGCTACTCTCTCCATCTCAAATTATAAGACATTCCAAGAATCTTGGAGAGTCAAAGCATCTCAAGTTTAGGTGCTTGAATGGAGGGAGTATGTATCTAGAAAAGTCAGAGCAGCTTACAATTTGGAATGGAGGGAGTATTTCAGTTGTGATGCCTCAGTAAATAATTTTGGCCTTAGTCCGTAATTCAAGTTGACTTCCCTTGTGCACACTAAGAAGAAAGATGGCACTTTAATCATTTGTAATGTTTCCTTGTATGTACTGGGAAGTTTTGGGTTGCTTTCTCATTGAGAATGTTGTTTTAAACTATGTAAAGTTGAAATCTTACCCTTTCAGGGTTTGCTAGTTATAGGAGCTGAAGGGTTTCTTTACTCATTATTAATTATTTTTCCTGTAGTGTGGCTTTCTGTTCTCATAAGTCATAACTCCAGAATGATGTGTATAGGTTGCGGGCATCTGGCCGTCCTTATGTGGCCTATCACCCAGGACTGCTTAGAGATACTCTAGCTTTTCATGGTTGCGCTGAACTGTTCCAGGTTTGTATGCTTACAATTGTTGTGTTCCAATACTATCTACTGATTTTCATTTGACTGGTTGTTAATTTTATCATCTCTAGGATATTCATACAGAGCTTATTCAGTATAGAAGGAATCAGATGATTAAACGAGGAACAGTAAAGGAGCAGCTAACAGTTGATTCAGTGTCCAGGAAGATGGCTGGTTTGTGTCCACTCATGCCAGAAGAGGTGAGCTTGCTTATAATAGTCTTGTATATTTGCTCATTAAATCTGGATCCAACTTCTGCATGTTTATTTATTAATAATAGGTAAGCTGGTGTTATATTACTGCTTTGCACCAAGAGAATTCACATAGAAGAAATCTGAGGTTGACAAAATATAAGCAACCAAACAAAAGAAAACTAGATGATAATTTTCCTTTACCATGTGGACCTTTACCTTCGGAATATGAGCTTCATGTTAAGACTCCATCTCTTCTTTCTATGCCTTGGTCCTGTGGCACACATTGAGCTGCACAATATAATCTGCTTAATGCTATGCCTGATTTACCATACCAGCTTACTGATTCATTTTGATTGCTAATGCTGTGATGTAAACAATCCTGTGTTTCCAGGTTGGACTTCTACTTCAAGCATTAGGTTACCCACCAACTACAATAATATTCTTGGCTGGTTCCGAGACTTTTGGTGGACAAAGAATGCTTATTCCTCTACGGGCTATGTTTGCTAACCTAGTTGATCGCACTTCATTATGTAGTCAGAGGGAGCTGCTTGATTTAGTTGGGTCAGAAGATCCTCTAACCCCAGATTTGCCACAGCCTCCACCTCCCAAAAGTGAAAAACAACTCATTGAAGAATGGAAGAGAGCAGGGCCTCGTCCAAGACCGCTGCCTCCGCCTCCTGCAAGGCCATTCTATGCGCATGAGAAGGAAGGCTGGTATGGTTGGATTGGTGAGAATGACACAGAACCGGATGCTTCACTGATTGAGTTCAGGAGGCAAGCACACCGGTTGCTCTGGGACGCACTTGATTATTTTGTTTCTGTTGAAGCTGATGCCTTCTTCCCTGGGTTTCACAATGACGGGAGTGGTTGGCCAGACTACTCAAGTTTGGTCATGGGGCACCGGTTATACCAAACACCTTCCGGTATAACCTACAGGCCTGACAGGTACAGAGCTTTATTTTTATGGTTACATATTTTTTGTTCATCTTAGAACAATTTTTCTTATCTTCAGCCATTAAAAATGCATTTGATATTTGCTAAACTGCAAAGGAAAAAAATGTAACTGACATTAGTGGTAGTAAAGTAGCCTTCAGGGTGCAAGTGGATAACTGTTAAACTTGGGACAAACACAATAGCTGTGCTAATTGTAAGATCATCAAAGTTACTGGATTGTCCTTGTCCAGTGCTAGTATATTGTGGGTCAAGTATAATAACCTTTTGACAGTTATCCACTTGCTATGTAGTTTTGCGTGATGATAATTTCCTTTCCTTTTGAATCAACAGAAAGATAATTGCTGCGATGTTTGAAGATGTTAATGATCATCGGTATCATCCACCGCGGAATTGGACAATTGCTGCACGTGAGCACCTCAACAGGAGTGCAAGTGTGGAAGGCGTCGTGTCATCAGCTATGTTGTCAAGACCTGTATCTTTTCTCGCCCACCCTTTGCCAGAGTGCTCTTGCAGAACACCGAAGTCGCCTGCTGTTCAACCGGTGAAAGACAGCAATGGCAGATTCCTATTTGGAGGTGAGGAAGAGTGTCCTGATTGGATGGCACACAGCCTTGCAACGGCGTCTGCCAGGAATAATGAACCTCAAAATGAGGACTATGAGGATGAGTTGCCTGAAGATGGCTCTAGCTCAGACACGCAGGAATCTGACAGAAGTGACTCGAATAAATCTTCGGAGCAAGATGAAGAGATGGATCCGGATGATTAGAGAGATGTGGAGCATGGATTTATGGCACACCTTTTAACTGCTACCAGCTCCAGGCTACTAAAGCAAGAAAAGCATACACTGAGAACTTCCTGGACCAGCAGGAATCATCTTGCATTCCAGCAGTGCACCAGCATCTGGAGTAGCCCCAGGATGACAAGGTCATCCAGCGTGGGAGCTTGCCTGGGTCGTACTCGGTATACAACCAGGCTTGAATAGGAAACTAACACTTTGTTCTCTTCTTTCTCACGTCTTGCTCATTTTTTTGTTTACATTTTTGTGGGCACAGCCCAAAGAAATTGTTTCTGTACAAATGCCTTAACTGGGAGTGCATTAATTTTTGGGTGAGTTTGATATCTAGCATGTAGTATGAGGGAATGAGATTGGCTTATGGCGAACAGATGTGAACCTGTAAAATAAAGTACAGGTATTGCCGTTTTGTTTCCCGCACCTGGGGGCTGGGGCCGATCTTGGGGCTCGGTAGGCCGCCTGGCCGGGCACCTGGGAGGCTGGGACAGAGCTTTGGGCTTGGTAGGTTGCCTGGCCGGGCGCTCGGCAGCTCACTCGCGATTGGGTCCGGGTGCCTCTCCTCTCTCTTATACATGTTATTATAAAAAAAAAAAGTAATGTGTTGTACCACGGTGTTGTCATAAGAATTTTGAGAATTTGAATTGCCCAATAATTTTGCCGTGTGCCATGCATCCGGCAGGCTGGCCGGCTGACCTGGCTGTGGCCAGTCAGAGCCCGGTCCGGTACATGTGACTGTGTTTGGTTGCACGTAGGAGTAGAGACGAGTCAAGTTGAGAACATCTTTGGTTTGCCTATAGACAAGAATTCGGTGACACTACACACTGGGCCAGCGCAATCCAGTCTCTCCACCGAGTTTCTGTGAAAAAACGCTCCCCTTATTGTTCTCTAGGTCGAGTCTGGCCCAAGGTGTTTTGGATCTCGTGTAGCTTGGACTCTAAAGTTGGATCAGGTGCATCAAACACGGTAACCAACAGCTGAGGAGCATGAGCCACCCTCCTGATTCGTTTCCAAACACGTCCTTGCCACTGCTCAGATCCTCAAACACTTTTAATTTACGCCCCGGTGTACACATATGGCTTGCTTTCGACTTATGTGAGAGTCATATGAAGCAGATGCAGATGGCAAGGACGTTCAACTGTACAAGGAAAACGCAAAACGTCATATTTCATTTCTGCAAAGAACAAGTACGTAGCTGGAACAATTTAATTTACAATCTCACAGCTGCTAAGAAAGACCATGTGATGATGCTAATTGCATATATGACGACATCTATCAAGGAAGAGATAGATCATGCATCCAAGGCTGCTTCAACTTCACATGATTCTGTTGCGGAGGTCATTCAAACTTCATCCTTTTTGCACTTGCCCCCATCCCAATTGCTTCCACGGCTCCCTAGCAGAAAACAGATAATTGTCAAAATATAAACAGCGAGCTCTTTACCTCCACGTCAAGGGTGTTCTCACATGTGATACGGAGCATATATTATTGTAGGGGCCGGGCCTAAATTTCTAGTTTTCTAGTATAAACTGAATGTAGACAAACGTACAGAAATTCACAGACAGCGCTACACAAAAGCATATATAAAAACGACGCATGAAATTGGAATTGATATAAAACTAAATGCGTTACGTTGTATATATATATATATATATATATATAACAGTAGTATATATAGTACTGTATGTACTACGTACCTGGTGATACTTGTCGCCCCACTGGGATTTGGAGTGGCAGGAAACACTGGCGGCGAAGACGTAGCGCCATCTAAGCAATGGTCGTCCTGGGTGTTTTTGCTGTGTGGCAGAGATGAGCCTGGCTCTGCGCGTCTCAACAGCAAGCAGGAGCTTCACTCCCACAAACCGGCAGTCTTCCACGTGCTCCATGTCACCCGGAACGACAAGGTAGACGACGTCATGTTGTACCGTGCTTAGGATAGGGAACAATGGCGTGATCCGTGGCACATTCTTGGAGATAAATGTCTTGTCTTTCCAGAGATCTTGGAGAAGCATCTTGGTGTCTGGCATCCATCTAGGAGATGATGATGGGAAATCATCCAGGTCCAGGGCATAGGTAACGAGCGAGATTGGGCCAACCCTCCACGTAGCCATCCATGTTGAGAAACTTGATGGTGCCATCAACGCACATGATATGCTGCGGAATTCTTGAGGGTTCGACGACCACCGGGGGTGTAATAAATCGGTGATGCCGGCGGAGCAGCCATGGGGCAGCGGAACAAAAGACACGTCCAACGAGTCCGAGTCGACGAGCTCAGAATCATGTCGTCCTAGATCCCAGAGTAGCAATCCGTGGAGAAGATAGATTGGCCCAGCAGAAGAGGCTCCTGTTCCCGTTCCTGCTTTGGACAGGGAAGGCGACGTCAATCCTCCACCTGTGGATCACCTCGGCGACTTCGGCGGGGAGGTCGCCGTGCTTGTAGACCCACGAGCATAACGACGACGACTGCCAGAGGCAGAGCAGGCCCCTGCCGCGGTGGAGGTCGAAGAGCAGGTCGGCGAGGACGAAGCCGCCACCGCCTTCGCGTGTTGTCATGATGACGGCCCCGTAGCCGGCGCTCCTGTAACCGTCAGAGTACTCGATGCGGATGCCGGGGATCACGGAGAGCGAGGAGGAGGAAGAAGAAGAAGAAGAAGATGCGTCGCCGTCGTCGGTGTGATCGAGGTCCAATACCAGGTACCACCGGTTGTCCGAGTAGTCGGATGGGCGGGAGGGCCGGGGTAGAGGACGACCAAGTTCTTGTCGGCGGCGGCGACTACAGCGCCATTGCGCAGGAACCATCCGTAACCGTAATTTGGGATCGGAGCTGATGAGAGTGGTCTCTGCATGGTGAGGCGGCTTACCTCCGGGGGTTCGACGACCTCCACAAGATCTGGCGTCATGGCTAGCAGGTACCTGGCAATTGATGCTTCCGTGGGTTCTTCACGGCTTGGAAGCTTTGGTAATTCTAATCCCGCCGCGGTGGCGGTGGCGCCGACCTGCAGGTGCTTCGCTCTTTCTATTCTTCTTCCTAAATCGAAGGGTTCTGTCTCTTGGGGATGGCTGCGGAAGGTAACGGTGCGGTCCAGCAGGATGGGGCGGCCATGGCTGGGCGCAACCAAACAAGCTATAGGAAAGCTACGGTCGACGAGTCGAGGAAGATGGCGGCGGAGAAGGAACCCTATGACACCGGTCTTTCTTTACCCGGGCCTCCCTCCTCAGGCCTCGTTAGGACGGACCTAGCAACCCGTGTAATTCTGATGTAGTCGGTGACGATGCATCAATGACAAATCAGCAATGATGATCCAACATCTCTTTGGGATGTGTTTGAAGCACTTCTGTTGCATCTTATCGTTCTTATATTGTTGATCCAATAAAAATATGTGGATAATATCCAGTATATCGAACGGGTGATGCAAACACAAAAGAATCACAAAACTCCCGTCTCACACAAGATCCACATTTTTTCCACAAAATTCAGTCCAGAAAATCGAAAAGGAATAATACAAGATACTACAAGATACAGTGGTCAAAAAACATTTTATTGCACGACTCCAACAATAATTTGTTCTATAAATATTATTCAGCAGGCAATTTTTCTTTGAGGTACTTGAGAATTGCTTTCGTTCCTCGCTCCAACAGAGTTCGTCTTATGCTGCACAAGAAAGCAACAGGAGGCTAAGCATATTGTAACGTTGATCAATGTGTCTGTCAACTATATCTTTCCCTTTTATTTCGGTTTTTTTTTTGTTCCAAGGATTTAGCACATAGCACCAACAATCATATGACTATTATGTGTGTTTCTGTACTTTTTGGTTGAACCACACTGCTATATCCTGGGTTCCTTTATTAACACGGGTATCAACAAATCACAGCTCGAGGTTACATTCTTACCTTCTTAATGGATTTCCATCCAGTTTCAACACTTGCAAGTTATCTTCAAGTAATCCCTGCAGAGACATGCATCCATAACTACAAGAATCCAGCTAGACTGAGAAACATATATACAATACAACTCATGAGCAGGAAGAGTTGTCCAGAACATGTATCTATATTATAGAACAGCGTGCGGAAATAGATACTAAGAAGATACATGAAATAAAATACTAAAAATGAGGGGGGGACATACCAGCTCTGCTGGGAGTGCTGTTATATTGTTGTCTGACAGATCAAGCTCAGTGAGAGCAGTGAAATTCTTGATGCCCTGTTTATGTGCAGTTCAGTCAGCATATGCAAAAATCGGAAAGGCACCACTATCAGCTGCTTACAACATTTGTAAATATAAATTTTGATCTTCAAAGCATATCATGAAACCAAAATTTTTTTTATTAAAACTAGCAAACTCCCTTACTTGCAGAGAAATCCTAATAATTACCTCCGGCACAGTTGTAAGGTTATTCTGACTTAGGTCAAGAATCCGAAGCTGTTTTAAGCCCAACAAACCATTAGGAAATTCATTGAGTTTCATTCGTCTGCCAACAGATAGAGAAAGAGAAATAAGCTTTCTTCTAATAGTTTTAGTTTAGAGGCTGTGCATATGTTCCAACCTTAGGTAGAGCTCCTGCAGCTGTGGTAATGCAGAAACTGCAGAAGGTTCAGGAAGTGCTGAAGCATTGCCACTTAGATCAAGTACTTCCAGTTTGGACAGAGACACAAGATCAGTGGATGATATCTACAAGAAAAGAAAGTGTGTTATGATATTGTGTAATGAAATGCTGGATATTTACCATATATTTGCACATAATATTTCAAGTATATTCTCTTCATGCTCTCTCAAAGTTAATACTGCTTTCATTTTGTACTATCAACATTTGGTCAAGCTCCAATAATCAACATTGGCCATAAGACTGGACAAATTGAGATTCCTATGTTTGCCAAATATATGCCATAAGACAAATGATACAAAGAGACGTGAATCGTTACATTACCTCTACCAAGGGGTTATTGTCCAGCTTTAAGGAAGACAAACTGGGAAGGGATGAAACCACTGTGCGAGGCCACCTTTTTATCTTGTTATTAGACAAAACTAAGGACTGAAAAAAGGGCAAAACGCTAAATATTCATGTTGAGCATGATAACAATTAAAAAGATGATGATATTTCCATTCTAAGAAACTTACTTGAAGTGATGAGCATAATGACAACTCATTTGGTAGATCTTCTATTGAATTTTTAGAAAGATCAAGTTTTACCACATCACTTGTCTCCCATGCTGCAGCCGGTACACTGGTCACACCAAGACCACTCAAGTCCAGTTCCTGATACAACAGCAATGTCAGAACCAATTCATTTAAGGAGAAGAAAAGGAAAAAGGAAAGGGAGAACTTTCTTATGACACCACAAATATTTTGACAAATTAAAACACGCCTTTGAAGATAAGGACAATCGCCTTGCTGCAGCAATTTGGTCATCTTTAGTCGGGGTGCTTCCGGAGCCTGATGCTGCACAGGAAATAGGTTCAAGGATCATTTAAGTGGTCAAGGCAATGATTCCCAAATCTAGACAATCTAATATAAAATGGTGCCATCAAAGATCAAAATCATGCATGTTGACTTAGCTTTCTCAATTACCTTCCACATCAGATGAAAGCCGGCTGCGCAGATACTTCAGCAATGTTGTTGTTGGTCCAGAAACCAATGAACTGGGAACACAGTATATTAATTTTGCCAGATCCATAGAGATCCCTGACAACTAGTTTAACGGTTGGAGAAACAGGGATGATACATACCTCCTAAGTGTCCTCATAGGATTTCCAGTAAGCAGAAGCTTTCTTAGGGTAGTCATTTTACCTTGAGTGGCGCATGGATTGTCAGAATTTTCAATAAGGCAGTAACACAAACTATGTGAGGTTCTTAAAGGCCTAAGCATACACTTATCACTAATGCAAAAATTCAGATAGATCTGTTAAATACATAAAAACAGACAGAGGAATGCATAACAAATGCCTAGGCAAACAAGCAGATCAATGCATAATGATTCCAAACAAAGCAGACAAACAGCAGCATAGTGCAGAGTAGAACGAACCTAGTTCAGCTGGTAGACCAGATAATGAGTTATTTGATAGATCGAGGAAAGATAATTTGAGGTTGCAGGCTCCAACTGGATACTCCTTTAGCTGGTAACAGGAAAAAATTCATCAGGCATTGGGGTTTGTTGCTGGATCCTCCTAAACCCAAATAAACTGTAGCCTACCACAACTTAATTGGGACTAAAAGGCTACATTGTTATTGTCATAAATATGGCGCTATTGGCAAATAACTTAATAGTTTAAAGTCATCCAAAGTTTTAACAAATAAGTTTGTTGTGAAAACCATCATCAAGTGGCAGGAAGCAACAATATAACTAAAGTTATCCTGAATGATTGTACTCTACAAATCCATTTGAACACATATCATGTATGCGTCCTAACTAACAAGATCTCAAAGTGTCATGTGGAGACGCACGTACTCCAGGCGCCGCAGGGCGCGTGACATACGCCGGGACGCGGCGCGTGCCAGAGGGAGCCGCGACGAGGGAACAGATCAGGCCGCCAGCAGTGGCTAGGATTGCAAGATAGTTAGTTTCCTTTTATAAGATATTTAGTTACCTATTATTAGTCCTTTGTTTTAGGAGCATTTAGCTCTTAGTCGGTTGGGCCAAAGGCCATATATATCCCCTGTAACCAGACGATGAAGGTTAAGCAAGAATTATTATTCCCAATCCCTATTTCTTCCTTCTACCTATAAGCCTACGGCGGAGAGGCAAACCTCGCCGGAGACGACGGACCGCAGCTACGAACTCCGTAGCCGAGGGCCAGCTATCTTAGGGCCTAACGCCCTTGACACAAAGTATATTCTACCCCCCCCCCAACCCACCCACCCCCACCCCCACCCGCACACAAAAATAAACTACTAAAACAGTTGAGAGGATTAATTTATCATGTATGAAAAGGCCCAAGCAACTATTGCACACTATTCGCTGCTTGCAATTCCAAAAATAATGCTAGATATTCCCAGCCAAGGAACTAATCGCTTTTCTTACTTTTTTGTTTAAATGATGCAGGATAAATGTGTAAGGGTGTAGGGAAATGATGAGAATATAAAATTGGCAGTTTGGCCATGGAAAAGATGGGTACCTGATTAGAATGGAGATCAAGTATGCCTAATTTTGATAACGTGCCAATATCAGCTGGTATTGAAGACAATAAGTTATTTCTGGAACACAAAACAGAAAAGATGAATTTACATCAGAAAAAAATATGAATATGTCCAGAGTTGTGAGTAGAGAACAAACCCCATGTAAAACTCGGCTAGCGAAGAGCAACCCTTTATGGAAGGAGGAATTGATGTTATTTCTGACACAGAAAGGTAGAAATCCATCAATGCTAGTGAAAGAGAGAAAATGCAGAGCATGCACATGTGACAACATGGTAGATAAACTCACTATTCTGATGCATGTCCAGGCGAATTAGTTTTGAAAGTGCTCCGATACTACCTGGGATGGCTGTAAGCAGATTTTTTGCTGAAACAAGCTAAAAGTTAGTTAAATGCAAGCAAAACTCAAATGAATCACATAAATTCAACAGATCTTGTGTTACTTTTCATACCGAGATTCAACTCTGTGAGCGTTGTCCATGATACAAACATGTTTTCAGAAAGCGTCACAAGTTTGTTACCCTGATAAGTTGTGGCACTTGAGTTTCAACAGGCAACTGGAACAACAAAGTAATAGATTTACCATTCTATTAGCTCTTACCTCTAGATCCAATTTACTTAACTTGCAACAGCCACCAAGTACATCTGGTATTCTGGATATGCTGTTGTTTGATGCCTGTACACAATGCATACATTATTTTGTGTGTGTCTAAACTACAAAGTAAACAAGGAAGTGATGAATTGGAAAGCCATCAAGTGCAAGACCAAGAAACCAGATAAATATATGTGAAAAAGTCAGGATACATCCAAAGAACTTACCTTGAGTTCGGACAAGTCTGGGCATTTGGCAAGGCTAGGTGGAATCTCAGTAAGGCAGTTATTTGAGAAATCAACCCTGGCAAAAACATGGCATAAAATACATGAATATTAAGCATCACAAATTACTTCTACTCTTCACATGATGTGCTAATCAACAGCTGTTGTACACTTTGTGAAACACAAACAAAAAAGGCATGCAGACTACAGAGATCTAAACTTGAGGGTAGAAAAGATGACTGCAGATACTTGCCAAAAGAACGTGAAACTGTGTAACAATGCAGTATACAATGAGAGTAAATTAATTGAACTACAGAAAAGGTACATATAGGCTTACTTGACTAAAGCAGTAGCCAAGCCAATCTCTTCCGGCAGAGTGTTTATTTGATTGAAAGCTATGTCCAGTGATTTTAGCAATGGGAGACTGCGAGAAAGAGGATTACCAAAAAGCCATGGCGGCATTAAATTACTAGTGCATATCTATGAATGAAATTCGTCAACAAATACAAGGTGCATACTCTCCGATAGCTGCTGGAATGGAAGATATCTTGTTGTGACTTAAATTTAAAACAACAAGTGACGAAAGGTTTCGAAGGTCTTCTCTTAACACCTCAAGGTTATTGTGAGCCAGAATGAGCTTTTGGAGGTCCACTCCCTGAAAATTGCACGCGTGATCTGATTACTTGCTTATCATCACTTGTAGGCGTGTATATCAGCGCGTAGTGGTAGGTAGGGTAATGAGCATGTTACCTCCCACCATTTCTCATCTTGGCTGCCCGTGTCCAAGTTGTTGTACACCTCCTTGGGTATCTCCCTGCAGGGAAAGGTGGGAAAGGAACAGGCAGAATAACTACTGTGAGAGACGCAAGGAGTAACTAAGTAGCTAGAACGACAGAAGTGAAGGATGGAATGTGTATGTTTATAGGTACGACAAGTATTTAGCAACAAGCTCCATAGTCGAGAATGTGACTATGTGAGCAAGGGTAAAAGGAGGGAAGAAGCAGTGCTGGCCACCCCTTCCTGACAGAATGTCTGGATATTTGTTGAGGAGATGAAATTATAATAAGTGTGGTGGCTACCAATGTTTTCCATGATGTTCTGTCGGCTCGGTCGGCTGCGGTTGCAAGTACTCCTATGGAGCTGTAAACAATTTTTGGGAAGCGATCCCTCAAATTTTACCCTCACATGGCATGAAATAGTGCTAACTGTCATCAAACTGGAGCTTACAGTTGAGTCAAGCTGGACAGAGATACATAGAGCACTAATTAGATTTTATTTGATATACGCACACACGAAGAAGGCCGAAATGTAATGTCAGCGCGCGATCCCCCGGGCAGAAGACCAGAGGCAGAGAAGCTAGCTAGACGGCATTGGCGAGCGCGAGAGGTGGAGGCGGTCCGTCCGATTGAATGGGATGTGATCTACGTGGGTGAAGTCTGAATGAAGGAGGACGCTGTAGATAAAGACGAGGTGGGAGAGACGAGATTCGGACCTGAGGGAGCGATTGGAGAGGTTGAGGGAGCCCGACTCCCTAGCGGACTTGAGGATCCGCTCCATGGGATGGGACTAGAAGCTTCCAGATGGCTTGGTTGATTCAGATCACCATTGATGAGAGCTTGAGGGGATGTGGATGGGTGGAGACTGGAGGCGGGCGTGCAGCCAGGGGCAGGCCGGGCAGCTCTCCCTCTCCCTCTTGGATTCAGATCCACGTTTTGTCTTCACACATGAATATAATATAATATATATATAAAATAAAATAAAATAAAAAATAAAAATGATCCAGCCTGCCCGGTACCCGCTCTGTGGAGCTGGAGCTGCCGAGCTGGACCTGGCTGAACTGGAAAACAGAAGACGAGGAGCCGAGGGACAAACAGAGTTTTGTCTTGGGCTGGGCCTTGTCACACAGCCCAACGCAATGCAGCTGCCAGCTGAAACCCCGCCCATTTTTTGTATCGTTTATTTTTATCATTTATTTAATCGACATCGACATATTCCATCTCATTATCGTTTTTTCTCCAAAGAAAAATTGAAGCTGATCTCCTTCTTCATACCATTAATTATACGTCATGTTTCAATACATGGGCTAATTGGTAGCTACCTAAAAATTAGTTAACACTAACTCTCGTGCATCTAAACAGGATGACTATTTTTTTTAGATTAAGTCCATTTTTTATCCCTCAACTATTGACCTCTCGGCCATTAAGTCCACTTGTACTTGAAGATCAAAATTAGACAAACCCAATACTCTTCAATTATTATTTTTTTTAGCTTCAACTAGTTTTTGGGCTAATTTTTTGCCCTAACTAATAACTACCCATATGTATTTAAAACAAATAGTTTAATATGACTATGTTAAAAAAAGAAATTGGTTAAGACAAAATGGTTTGACCGAGAAAGTGTCTGGCACATAGAACCATTCCGAATTCAATCCTTAAAACCAACAAACGGTGCCAAACAACTAAATCCATAAATGTTTCCAGCTAGAACCGGTTGGAACGATCCTCATATTGTGCGGTGCCTCGAGTCTGCAAAATACTGGTTGCGCATATGGATCATCTCCTCTGTTCCTTTGGCTTACCTTTTAGCACTGAGAGAGTATATTTTTAATAATCAGCTACAAATTCCTCCTCCATCTATAATAATTTTATATACTAATAATATATGATAAAGTGAAGTACATGTTTATGATAGTTGTATTACAATAACACATAAGAATATTTATCATAATGTTATAATAAAACACATGATAAGAAGTTACTATAATCTCATAAATTGGTATAGCAACTACCGTAAATCAAAGTGGGTACATAATAAGTTATTTTACAACTAACTATAAAATTGTAGTTATCTCTCTCTATATATAATGAATCATAGTTTAACTTACCAACCAAACGTTTTACAAAATGATTCGAATTTATCATCTAAAATATTTATAATGCATCCGTACCAAACGCGGACCTTGGTCTTGTAGTCAGAGAATTGCATCATATTATTTGTTTATTTAATGGCATGACAACGGCAGCACAGCTGTGAGTGTGGGCGCAGATAGAGGCGCAGCCGCCACCTGAACCTGATGCGGAGGCCGTGGGCGGTGGCGCCCCCCGTTTTGGCATTTGGCAAAGCACGGGCGGAGACAAACCGCGGCTCGTCTCGTCTCGTCTCGAATTCCATCCATTTCATTTCCTGCGCGCACGGGCACGGACGACCAGACGAGACCGCCCCGCGGGGCGGCCCTTCGCCGCGAAGAAAACCAAGGAAGCCACTGGAGCCAGGCGCGGAGGAGGGGCCAGAAAGCGACCCGTCCGCGAAGACGACGCCCCGCCCGCCCGTCCGTTCCCTCCCTCCCCGACCCCACCTGACCTCCCGCGCGGGAGATCCACCCTCTCGCCCGGCCCCATGGCGCCGTCGCGGCCGCTCATGCGGGGGATCCGCCCGCCGCGCGTCTTCCCGACCCGCGGCGGCCGCGCCTCGCCGTACGCCATCGCTCTCACCGCCCTGCTCCTCGTCTCCGCCGCCCTCCTCGCGCTCATCGCCTTCGGCGTCTTCTCGCTCCCCGTGTCCGCGCCCAACGCCGCCACTACCGGCGCCGGCGCTGCCGGAGGGGAGACCGAGTCCACTGACGCCCGACCCGAGCGACCCCGCGCCCGCCGCGACCTGGGGTGAGTCACGACTGATGTGATCCTTCCCCACCTCCTCCGTCTGCGGGTTTTCGTTTCGGCCCCCGCATTTCCTTCCGCATTCTCTTTCAGATTTGGCTCGATCTGCTGCTGATCCTGATCGTCGCTGCGAGCAGGGAGGGGCTGGGAGAGCGCGGCGCGCAGTGGACCGAGGTCATCTCGTGGGAGCCCAGGGCTTTTGTCTACCACAACTTCCTGGTAAGCAATGCCAATGCCACCACCGCGTCTTCATCTTCTGTGTAAACTTATTCGCGTCATCTGATTCTCATGACCGGGATGGATAGAATCGTGAGCTGTGTGGCAGTACAGTTGGATCTGGGAATAGAATAATGGTGCTCATCTTATGACTTACGCATGGGTTTCACCATGAACTTATCAAGCATTTTAGCATAGCACACCTATATTTTTGTGGTCGATTAATAGCTGGCATATGAGGCAATTGGGATTTAAATTATGCAATTTCTTTCTGTGTTACTCTATGAGCCATCTTAAACAATATTAAATGCAGTGGAAGATTTGACTAGTTCCCTGTGGCATATATGTTGCTGGTGGTTTTAGATAGGGGCCAAATTGCCTAAGTATGGAAGAACCACATGCATCGTCTGTCGCTGATATATTCTTTTCCTGCTTCTTGTGCACCACCATTATTGAAATGCAAGTACACCTGACTTAATAAATACCGTGTTTAGGTCGACCTGGTTGGTTATGCAATTCCATATCTACCGTCTATACTTAGGAAAAAAGACCTCAGATGTTATGTATGTGTTCAATTGTTCATAGTTATGCTTATTGCACTATCTATATAGTCAGTTTTATTAACTTCCTCCCCACCCCCTCCAACACAGAAACTTTTAATAACTTTTAGTTCATAACCCAATGTCAATGGTTATCTGACTACGCTGATTTCTGATACTTTGTTCTTTTCCTTAGTCTAAGGAAGAGTGTGAGTACCTAATTGGACTGGCCCAGCCTCACATGGTAAAATCAACAGTTGTCGACAGCACTACCGGTAAAAGCAAGGACAGCAGGGTCCGGACAAGTTCAGGCATGTTTCTTCAAAGAGGAAGGGACAAAGTTATTCGAGCGATTGAAAAGAGGATAGCAGACTATACCTTCATACCTGCAGGTGTGTGATTTTTATGGAAGTGTACAGCTATATTCTTCATGAGCAAGTTCTGTGCTTAGCATGATCTTAAAAAATGCTAAATTAAAACTGAAGTGTACTTAGAACTGTCACCCATATAGCACGTAGCACAATTTGATGGTTATATGTGCCTTCTTAGTTGTTTGTTAGGAACTACAGTCTACAATTCACCCAATGACACGAAACTGAGTTTTTTTTCCAGCATGTTACCATCATGAAATGCAGTCTAGCTATGTATCTCCCAACTCGTTCTGTCTTTTTCCTTTGATCATTTAAACGATATATTATGTTGTTAATCATATTAATTCACAAAACTGAGTTTTTCAGCATGTTACCATATCTCCCAACTCGTTCTGTCTTTGATCATTTAAACGATGTATTATGTTGTTAATCATATTAATTCATACTGCCTTACAGATCATGGAGAGGGACTCCAAGTGCTGCATTATGAAGTCGGGCAGAAGTATGAGCCTCACTATGATTATTTTCTTGATGAGTTTAACACCAAGAATGGTGGTCAGAGGATGGCTACTCTTCTGATGTATCTGTAAGTACATATTTATGCATTTATTTTCTTGTTACATTTTTTGCAGTGTTAATTGAGCCTGTAGTATTTTCTTATGAATTATTGTCAATGGGTACAGATCAGATGTTGAAGAAGGGGGCGAGACTATTTTCCCTGATGCAAATGTGAACGCCAGTTCTTTACCATGGTACAATGAGCTTTCAGAGTGTGCCAAAAGAGGCCTTTCTGTCAAACCAAAGATGGGAGATGCACTTCTTTTCTGGAGCATGAAACCAGATGCCTCTCTGGACCCATTAAGCTTGCATGGTTAGTTCAATACCTGTCTTTTTAACTTTGTTACTTATTTTTTCTTCAATGATATGGAAACATCTGAAGATGTTCCACCTTTTCATTTATGATGCCCTTGTAGCCTTGTTCCATTTTCCCTGTGAAAAGATATTGATCCTCCAGCTTTTTATGTGTTATATACAGTTTTATTTATATCCCGTTGTTCTTGCAGGGGGTTGTCCTGTGATTAAAGGAAATAAATGGTCGTCAACCAAGTGGATGCATATCCATGAGTACAAAGCTTGAGGCTTGGAGAGTCGAACATACAAAAGGTATATGCTGTTGGATTGGGTTTGTAAGGTGTTACTTGTGCTATTTTATTAACATGTATTTATTCTTGGCACTAATGTGGCTTTGAGCTTTGAAGTAACTTGGTACCTGGCTCCAATTATCTTTGCACTTAGAGATTGATTTATATAAAACTCAACCACGCTACTTGATTTGTTTGCAAAGAATACAGAACCTTGATCATGTGCAGGTTTTGCTTGAAGAATTGTTAAAAGTAATTTGGCTCTCTACTTTCTCCTGCAGATGGATCTCTATGCATGTGACTTGAGGGGCTCTACGGGATTGACACTCATGTATGCTTTACAGATCCACTGAAGCTGTATTCTTTGCTCCTTTGTTGGAGGGGAGATAATAGGGGCCAATAAGCAGGGGCCTTGTTCGTCCCTGCAGTATTTTTGGGGCTGATCCTTGCTGACTTGGCTTTTGTCTTTTCTTTTCTTTTTCTTCCCTTGCAGTACCCCAGCTATAGAGGAGTGGTGTAGTGTCTGGGGGTATAGAGTTTAAGATTTTGTTTTTGTGTCATACCACTAATATTATTAGTACATGAATGCTGTATTACTATGATACTTATAGGCTTTGGTACTAATGAATAATGAGGCATAGAGCTCACGTCTAGTACATGAATGCTGTATTGCTGTTAAAGATGTATCCCAGTCGATGGTGACTTGATTGATGGTGCTGGAACTCAGCTGCAGGTGTTGTACTGAACTACTGATCCTAAGCATCTGCTGCAGAATAACACAAGAGAGGTGTTTAATTTTCTTCTGGAAGAGTGATCCGGCCCACAGTGATGCGACAACAATATGCACTTGTACCCAAATAGAGTTTATTCCTCTGACCAACAGACGCTAATAGCATATTCAGGAGCCTTTCTAATCCCCATTTTGCTGTTGTGTGGGAAAGGAACGTACTACTAACCCCTCCCCCCAACCAATTTTTATGAGTCTATTTATACAACCAAATGTATCCTTAAAAGCGCAATGGACTTCCAAGAGTTGCAGGGGATGTGTGTTTGGGTCCTACAGCGAAATGTTGGTCTGTCTGAAACCATTTTGATGCTATGCCATTTTGTCTGTAAAGCTAAATCCTCTCAAATTTGGCTTCTGAGTTAAACATTAAATAAATGTTGGTCGACAGTGCTAACATAACGAAATAGCAATTCTAATTATGCCTTGGATTAGGGCCTGTTTGAATCCTAGTGCTAAATTTTAGCACTGCATTTTTAGCACTAAAGATTCAAACATGTGTGCTAAAAACAGTGTTAAAAGTGTTCAAAGACTACAAAATATGCTAAAAAATTTAGCACCAAATGAGACCCTAAAATTTAGCACTAAAGTTTAGCACATGGCGAATAGATTCAAACACCCCCTTAGTCTTGGGTACTAACCGAGTTTTACTTCGGGTTGTTGCTGTCAAGCAACTTGATTAATGCTCTCCAAGGAAATAAGGAATTTCTAGTTGAGGTTTTCATGCTCCATGAGCATCTCCAAAAGTTTGTTATCTCAACTTGACATCCATTTATTATTGGTAAAACTAAAAAAAATTAGCCTTCAACTGTTTGGCAAAACAACTTGCCATCAATGTCAACTAGGCATATCTCCCCCTCACTTGGCAAATATGTCAACCTGAGGCAACTTGGTATCTTCTCTTCTCTCGCAACCGCCTCTTCTCTAAAAAAAAAGTTTTGTGTACCTTCTTTTTTTTATTTTGCCAAGTCCAAAATAGCAAACTATTGGAGAGAGAGAGACTATTTTTTTACTTGACATATTGCTTTAGGAGTTGGCAAAAGCCGAGATTTGCCAAGTGAAATATAGCAAACTCTTGGAGATGCTCAATCTACATTACACTAATCTGCTCAATCTAATTGGCTACTATGCTAATGGTGACAAACGTCTTCTTGTTTATGGGTTTATGCCATTGGGGTCGCTAAAAAATCATCCATATGGTTTGTATTCTTGGTCATATTATTTTTCGTTTCTCCCTGTGCTTTTTTTTCTTGTGGTAACATTGAGAATGATATTTCCTCGCTTGCATACAAGAATTGTTCATTGGGGACTGTTTCATTTCTAATTTCAATGATATATCCGAATAGTGACAAACTCAATGTCATGCCCAATTGGTTAGGCTACAACATATAAATTCTTTGTATTTGTCAAACTATTTCTGTTATATGTAAAAGCTGAAAGGTTATGTATGTATCCACTATATTCTGGGACGTCTCAGCGCGGGATATATTTTGGGGTGTACCAATGGTTGTTTGAAGTATTCCTTTATAGAAGTGATAATCAATAAATGGTTATCAGAAGTCTTGTCTAAGATCTCTAGAGGATTACATCAGCAGCAACACATTCAATATGATGCAAACTTTATCAACTACAACAATCACAAGAGATGTCGCGGAGCCACAACAGTCTTGGGCATCATTTTGGTAATGTCCAGACACGAGCCCAATGGCGATATTAACCTCAAGCTCGAGGTCGAGGGTAGATTGGTACAACGCTGATAAGCCTTTTTCTCTGAATCTCTAGACACGCCGACGATAACCACGTTGCCGCACTCGCCGTACTCTTAGACTTCAAACACTTTAATCATGTGATCGACTCATCCGTTGTTTTATTTTATTTTATTTTATTTTATTTTATTTCAGGGAGGGATGTTTATAAAAATGATTCAAGTAATTTTATTTTACTAACAAATGTGCCCGTGCGTTACAACAGAACTCAATACGTGTAGAAATCGAACTTAACTCAATACATGTAGAAATCGAACTTTATACTTTGTCCGATAAACATACTTGTGTGTTGTAACGGATCTCAATACGTGTACGAATCGGATTAGGGAAGCCGGACCAAAAAAAAAAAGTGGAGGGGAGAAATTTTGTCTCTTTATTATTAGGTATAGATTCGAGGGAGGAATGTTTACAAAGATGATTCAAGTCAGACAAGCATAGTTGGGAGATAAGCCTTGCAGCTCTGATTATGCCATTCTTCTACTCGTTGTTTCAAAGCAGACATTTGACCACTTCCAGACTTTCGTCAACAAGCATAACCTGCAGCACAAATTTCTGATTGTAATGTCATTTTTCTACCCGTTGCTTCAAAGCAGATATTTGACCACTTCTAGACTTTCGTCAATAAGCATAAACCTGTAGCACAAATTTGTGATTGGGATGATTACAGCAGCGACTGGGAGGACGAGTTCATATGACGACTACGACGACTACAACACAATTATCATGAAGAGCCCAGATACCCTCCCAAAGGATGAGGAGTATTAGGAAAACTACAATCATGAGAATAATAAACTGTATGGAGAGGTCAAGAAGAGCGCATCACCTGAGTCCTTGTCAGAAAATTTTGCGACTGCTTGGTTTATTGAACCAAATTGCTTGGGTTCAGTTGTATTCTTGTAACACCCTAAAATTTGAATAGTAAATTAGATTTGAATTTGAGTTAAATTTGATTTACTTCAAGTAATTTTGTGAAGCATAGAATTAAATAAATAAAACTAAATTAAATATCATGTTAGGGTTCTACATGTTTGCGCATCTCATGCCCCTGCATTTTTATTGTGTCGCTTGGTTTTCAAAACCCTAGAAAATTTATTCAAAATCCAATTTCAAAATCAATTTGCAAAATCAGAAAATGGAAAATCCTCTTTTCTCTATCTCTCTCATTCTGGCCCGAGTAGCCCGCAGGCCTGTTTCCCTCCACCTTCTCTCCCTGCGGCCCAACTCCCGTGCGCAGCCCAGCTCGGCCGAAGGCCCGCGCCGCATCGCGCTCCTTCCCTCTCCTCCCACTGACACCGTGACCCCACTGGTCAGTCCCCCTCTTCTTCCTCCCGTGTTCGTTCCGGACACTGGACGTCGCGACGCGCCGCGACCGCAACTGCCGTACGCGGTTTCCCCGCGCTCGGGTCCGCTCCGGACTCTCCCTCCGGCTCCCATATATAGCGCCGCCACCGTGCCGCCCTTCCCCATCTTCTTCGAGCCCTCGCAGCCCTCGGACGCAGCGGGAGCAGTGCCGCCGTCGCCGCCGCGTTCCGCCGTCGAGCCGCTGCCGTTCCAAGATCCTCCGACTGCGGTAAGTCGCCCCGACACGCGCATCACCTTCGCAAGCTTGCGGAACATCACCTCCCCCTCTTTTCCCTCTTTTCCGCGCTCGGATGGGCCTCGCCGCCGTTCTGCCGAGATCCGCCGCCGCGGTTCTCAGCCGTCGGCGTTAACCATCCGCCCCCGAGCCCTGCAGTGGCCCTAGATGGGTTCGCTGTGCCCCCTTCATGCTCCCCGAGCTTGTTCCCAGTCGGATTAGGGCACCCGAGTCCCTAACCGCCTCGCGCCGCTGTTGCAGTGCATCGCCGCCGCTGCTCTACGCCGCCGGCCACCCTCGGGCCATCCTGAACCTCGCAAACCGCGTAGATGTACTCGCCGTCCTCTCCTCTATCTCCCGGTGTGCTCGGTTTTGAAAACGGGGCACCGGAGCCCTTGATTTGCTTACGCCGACGAGCCTCGAGCTCTGCCGGCAATGGAGTCGTCGCGCGCCGCCCAACTCCGGTGGAGCGCCGCCCTTCTCATCTCTCTCTGCCCTCGGTTCTAATCTGGACCGTTGATTTCAGATCCAACAGACCAGAGAATCCGATACCCCTTCGCGTGGCAAATATGCTAAAGAGCCCTCTGTTTTTCTAGCTCTGAACCCGCCGTCCTTAGCAACTTCCAAGGATCCGTTTTCCCTTTCGGAAAGCGTAAACCTCGCTTTTCTCATCCGAAGTACGCTTTCTATTTTCAGAAACGTAAACCCATCTGTTTCAATCCAAAATACGTTTTCC